>JAXCHB010000065.1:14247500-14892220 GCA_036926305.1 Uropetala carovei | reverse complement strand
ACTAATCTCTATCGGAAAACATACTTATTACCAGATCAAGAACCGCCTTTCTCAAACGAGTTCCTATTAGCACTAAACCCTGAAACCAAATTCAGCGTTTTTGGTTATGAAAACAACCTCCAACTCCAATTACGTAAAGGGCCCCCCCAATCGTCCGGAAGACACATTATAAGCCCGGAAAATCGAAACAGTTTTAAAATCCTAATCTGACGAGAATATTTAGGTTACTTCATTCCCCATAATATCTTCGTGGATTTTCCCCTGAATTCGTAAATTAATTCCCGTCTTCGAGTTACGATCCCTCACCCACGTGTCCATCTATGTATATAAATATATTTTTCACGCGAATTTTCACGCGAATCGCATAAATCATTCAAGCATCTGTTCGCTCCATTTAAAGTCCTTTTGGCCCGCGGCCATCTCCCTCCTCCCTCGCAGATCCCAAACATCAAAACCCCCTTTCATGCTTCCCGACCGTTTTTATCAATTACTTACGAACAATTTTCCACGGGTAATCGCCGGAAGCGTTCTGGCACACGACCCCTCGCACGCACGCACGCACGCTCGCGCACAATTCGCGAAACGAAGTTTTCCCAACCGCTATTTTTTTCTCTTCGTTTCCAGCGGTTCAGTTATTTCGAACCCTTTCAAAACCATGTAACACATCCATCCCTCGCTTTGCACGCGTTCCTGGGGAAAGATCGTGTAAAGAGAAACCGCGGAAAGTGAAATAAGTTTTCCCATAGGAATATACGTTTCATTTTGTGTACAACGTGCAACATTTTTTTTGTATTCTGTTCATAACTGCTTCTTTTAAATTAACGAAAAACACTTGGTTAAATTCTACAATTGTGGAATTTAACCAAGTGTTTTTCGTTAATATGAGTATCAATTACCACAAAGTTGAGCCAAATTCCATGGATTTTATGCTTCTTTTAACCTTTATTGTAAAAGTTAAGTCGAACTTGAACGTTTTTAAAATAACTCATGCCTTAGGCTTGTCTGTTCGTTCGACAGACCTTATGGACAGTATCTCCGAAAACCTGCAACATAGAGACGCCATATTCTCAGCATAGGTTGGTCTATATAAGACCTAGATGCAGTAAATATTTGGTGAATCTAAGTTCAGTTTCTAGGGAAAAATCGATAAAAAAGCGCTTATATAATTTACTCGGCAATTCTTTCATTACTTTTATGACTTTAAATGCTTGGAGACCGTTCAGAAACCCTGATAATGCTAAATTAGTGACCGTGCGATCCAATTTATTTCTCTAAAAATGCAAACCTTGCTAAACCGAATGCATCTAAATCGAAACCGCACAGTACGAGGTATGAGTGTACCGCTTTCGCTTTAATTTATGACGAATCAGATCCTCTTAGTCTCCCTCCATTCCGCCGCTCTGGATTGATCGTGCAACGACTTAAAAGGAGAGTAAAAAAAAATAAAACGTACGTAATGGGCATTATAACCTTTTTGAACTCTCGTGGTCTCGGAGTTGGAGCGGCCACACAAACCACGCGTACTGGGGCGACGCAAGGGGAATATATATATATATATATATATATATATATATATATATATATATATACAATATATATTCCCGTTAAGGGAAAGGAGAGCGGGTCCTCGCCTGATGGAGAGAAGAGGGGAGTGGAGGGAAATCTTTGTGGGAAGAGAGGATCCGGAGATGCGTCATGAGGATTGGAGTTGGCAGGTGGAAACATGGAGACGTTCTCGTGGGAGGCGGTAGGTGGAAGGGAGAGAAAAATGCGGAGGTTGAGAAGAAAAAAGATGGGGGGAGGGAAAGAAATAAAAAAAACCATGAGAGGAAAAGAGAGAGTGATATGCGAGGGAGTTAAAGTGAGAGATAAAGAGGAACAATAGGAGAGATGGAGGAAAAAGAAGGGAGATTAGGAGAGATGTGATGAGAGGAAGATGAAGAAACAAGAGAGATATAAACAGAGAAATTAAGAGAGCGAGACGAAGAAAAGGCGAAGATGGGGAGATGAAGAGTATAAGAAGAAAGGGAGATGAAGACAGAAAGATTAAGATAGGGAGATGGAGAAAGGGAGGTAACAAGAGATATAAATAGCAAACCAATGATATAATTCGTCTTTATTTAGACTACCTGGCCCATTCTTGCATCTAATCCGGCACGACAAACCTAAACATCCATAATCTCGACGGGATTCAAACCCGTGACCTTGGTATCCGACGACAGATTCTCCAAACGACCACAGCCTTCTACCGAGTCCGACAGATGGAGAGATGAGGAAAAGGAGAGGAAAAGACGGAGGGAGAAAGATAAGAAAAAGAAAGACGTGTATAGAATAAGTGGCAGAATAAAAAAGTGTGAGAGAGATGAAAGGGAGGAGAAAAGACAGAGAGAGAGGGAGAGGAGGACTGGGGAGAAAGAGAAGAAAGGAGAGGAAGACAGACAGACAGACAAACGACTTTATTAGGGCGAAATTGAGACTATATAGTCCCTTTTTACATTTAACCTTGCGTCAACAATTACAACTGAGAATAAAATGGTGATAATAATTTCACAGAAAAGAACCAGAAAATAAAGTAAATAGAAAAACATACAAACAAAATACCAAATTACAAATTCGGAAAAATTCTATAAAAATACAGAGTAATTGCGGTAAAAATCTAGAAAAGACTAGTAAAAGACCAGGTAGTTTCAGAAAAAGAGGAAATGAAAATAATAAGATTGGCAACGAAGAGATACTTAAAGTGGAGAGAACAGTTTATATAATAAACCTCACTATTTCTAAATCTTAAGCAGCACTTCCTCCATATGGGATAATAAACCTAGTAAGGTAATAACGCATACTTTCTACAATACGTGCGCTATTGCTCACTTATAACATTAAAACACAGTACTGTCTTTATGGCATGCATGAGAGGACATATACCAAACTTTCGAACTACATGTAATGTATTTTTTTCAGTTTAAAGGTTCGCATATGACTTTCATCTTGGCGAAAAATTTCTCAAAGTGGAGACAATAGCACATTCGACTTTTATTTATCCTTCATTGTCGCAGGAAGTCTACAGCAGGATAAATAAATAAATTTCACTTATGCACTAATTTAAACAATGAAATTACACAATTATGCAATATAAAAACAATAATAATTAATTTATCAGCAAACAAATACAGTAATACATAATTTATTCTCTTGATTAGGACTTCGTCAAATAAATTATTACCTATCTTTATAGAGTTAAGAGATTTTTAGGTTCATTATAGGCCTTTACGGCTACCGTATCACCTCATTCGTCATCTCTTAATCACTTTATTCTTAAATCTTTTAACGTTTTCGCATCGTCCAATATCTTCGCGCGGGTCTAACTGACCACATAGCGTTGCACGATGGGCAGCAAGCCAGATGATAGAAAAAATAACGCGACGGAGGGGTCAGGGTCCGGACTAGTGTCTGCGGCATTATTGAAAGAGCGAAACGTGAATTGGGACGCCAGTGACCCGGAAACGTCACGAGAATAACTGACCCGTAAACGAGTAAAATAAATTCCGGAATGGGTCTCGAGAGAAATAAAGCGAAGGAGGGAAAATGAATAACGAAATTCTCTGGGGCAATTTGGAAGAATATGTAGGGTACGAGGATGGACGCCAGCGGACAGATAAAGGTGCATTTCCGTTTTGCAGCGGGATGGGAAAATGTGGAGATTATGGATTTTCTAAACATATTAACATAAATGTCTGTATGAATACCGGCATACATGGCCGGCCCGAGGTACCGGCGAACCGGGCGGCTGCCCAGGGGCGCCAAAATCTTGGGGGCGCTATTCCGACCATCTATCTACGCATTACTTGCAAGTGAATAAATATTGGATATATATTTCTATAGCCGAACAGGCTGGAATCTTTATGGCATTCATTCTGTTTCTTCTTTATCCACAATCTTTAAAGAGCGATGAATAAATTAACATGCACTTCGTAATTATTTCAACAAACATTTACGGGGGAGGGCGCTAGAGTGCTATCTTGCCCGGGGCGCCAAACTCCTCGGGCCGCCCCTGCCTGCATACACACACACACATATATATGTACCATTGCATTCATACTATATATATATATATATATGCGAATATGCAGAAATATGCTAAGGAACGCATATTGCCTGTATGTGTGTATGAGCAATAGTACACTATAAAAATTGGTGCAAAATATCTTCGTCGAAAGATATTCACTGCATGTTGAAAGAGGCACGAACTCTGAAGTTCAATGCATACTAAAAGAAGACATAAACTGATAGTATTTTTTTTAGATAAGACTAACAAGTAATTTAGAGGACAGCGACACTGCTCACAACATCGGCGACTGAAGGGGTCACCGCAGCAGCGATAACAGCCTTGAATAAGACGAAGCTAAAAACGAGCGAGTGGATGATAAGAAGTATGAGGATGGAAGGGAGATCGTAATTTATATATAGAAAGGTTTATAAAGAAAAACAGATGCTGAGGAGAATGAGAGTTTTAATCCTATATTCTTTTTCTAAATTGTTTGAGTATATACGTAAGGTGATCCAAACGACAGATAACCGGCTTAACGAGGAAATTGTAAAATCTGCTTTAGTACATACATCACGGAAATGTTTGATCTTTTCTTTGAGTTATTACATACAGGATGAGACTGGTTTTCTTTATAGAGTTGTATGTTACTACTTTTTCGATGTTGAGAAATTATACTGCGTTTTCTAACTTTCATTATTTTTATGCCTACCGAACTGTAATTGTTTAATAGGATAAAAAAGCAAAAGGCGGAATTTTATAATGACCACATCCGCTATGAAAAAGAATTTTCCAATATGGCCGTTCCCTAAGCAGCATTCGAACCCCTGACCCTCATATCGACGGAAAGTTAGTCGTGCGCGCGCGACCCAACTCCCCACACTTGCACCCTTAAGACACACACACGCGCATATGTTTGAACGTGTATGGTAACGAGACGAGAGAAGAGAAGAAAACGCGACACAAAGCAAGCAAGCGGACGTGAAGGAAACTTGACAAATGGAAAGAGAGCGATGGGGCTAGAGAGAGAAATGACGCGAGGGAAGATACACGATGTAAGAAGGATAGGGAGATTTATGGTTTCGTGCGGACAAGGGGATATGGGAAAGAGGAAAAAATAGAAAGAAGAGAATCGAGCGAGATGGAAGTAAGACACGGGGATGCGGGCAAGAAGAAAGATTGATAGAGAACCCGGATGAGATAAGATGCAGAAAGGAATTAGTGGCGAAAGAAATTAAGAGAGAGGGAGGAAGAAGATAAGAGTAAAGGATCGAATTATAAGAGAACGACAGGAGTGGGATGAGAAGAAGGGAATCGTCATTAGTGAGGGGAATGAAGGATAGCGGGAGAGGTTTTGTGAGGGGGAGTGGCCAGATGGGACTGAGGGAGGGCAAGGGGGGGAGAGGCCGGGAGGAAAGGAGGAGGAGAATTTGCGCGGGTGGAGGAATTAGCGATGGGACTCGCCTTGGAGGGGATGTTGGTGACCGGAGTGCTGGAAGGATTGGTGGAGTAAGCGGTTGAGAGAGGATGGAGGGATTAATGTAAGAGGAGCGACGGGTGGAATGGCTTCCCTGGTTGATGGAGTGATGGAGGAAGTGTAGTTGAGGGTGGAGGAGAGAGAGTGGAGATGGGATGGAGCGCGGGAGGGAGTGGATGGTGGAGTGGAGGAGGGTATGGAGGTGGGAGGGAGTGGAGGTGGGAGGGAGTGGAGGTTGGAAGGAGTGGAGGTTGGGTTGGTGTGGTGGATGGAGTGGAGATGGGAAGAAGTGGAGGAGAGAGTTGTGTATTGGAGTGTAGGATCGGTAGAGGGAGTGGTAATCCAACTGGAGGAGGTATTAATGTGAATAAAATAGGAGAGAATTGTTTAGAAGGGGGATTGGGTGGTTGGGAGAGCGTCGAGGAGGGAGTGAAATGATCGAGGGAGTGGCAGTAAAACTTTTAGAGGAATTAATGTTTAAATAGTGTCGAATAGAACGAGGAAGGGAGTAGACGGAGTGGCGGAGACGTGGCTGTTGCAGTGACGGAGGCGTGGTGTAAAGGCATGTCGGATGAAATGAGGGAGGGGGGGGATTAGGGGAGGTAATGATCGGAGCAGGGCGTGGCGGGGAAGGGTTATCGCACGTAGCTTTTGGATGGAAGCGTACAAGGTGGAGTCCCTTCGTGGACGAGGCAGTGCTGGAGGGAGTGGCGTGTGAAGTTACGCGAGAAAGAGCAAAAAAGGAATACGGGATGCAGAAGCTAGCAAAGGAAGTGATGGAGGGCACGTTAAAGGACACTAGAAGCATGTTCAGTGGAAACAGTGGGAGGAGGGGGTGGGTGGATGGATAGAGAGAGAGAGAGAGCGTGTGTGTGAGTCCACGTACGTGCCCCTGCGTCCCCTGGTCAAAGCGTCTGACTGTGACTCACCGGTGAGCACGATCTCTGGTGCACGCGCTCTGTAGCGAGTACTAAAGTTCCTTGTGTGAGGAAGAGGAGGAGGGAAAAAGGAGGGATATCATTTTTTTTTAAAGAGAGAGAAAAAGACAAAATTAATGCAACGAAACGGATCTGAATGCGAAGTCATTTCGAGACGGACACATACGTGACCGACGGGCAAGGATTTTATTTAAAAGAGTCACGGAAATTTAAAAATCCGAGTTTTATTCCGTTTAGTTTTTTTAATATATATATCAAAAAGCGGAAAGATTTTTTTCCGTCGAAAATTAAAACTTCCTTTTTCGCCGTTTCGGAAAATGACTCAGCTGCTATCGAGACATTGCGTGTCTACTCTGACGACTATATACATATATTTTTTTGAAATTCCTGAATCGTTCGTGCTAGCTGGTCTTCTGCCGAGCATAAAAGCCGACGTGACTTAATCCTCTCGGAATTTACGTTAACGTCCAAAAGTTAAGACTGACTCCCGTACAAAACGCTAACGAAAAATGAGCGGACGAATCATTAGCGAAACATTAATACCTGCCTTCTAAAACCTCTCGGACGAGATCCGCGAAACAAAAATGCTTTTTTTATTGCATTCACGAATTTGCGAATTTAAATTAGGCGAGATGCTCGTACTTCCGCGTAGTCCTTTCCATATATATATATATATATATATATATATATATATATATATATATATATATATATATATATATATATATTGGGCAACTAGGTGTTGAAGGAAACCCAGTGAACACTTACCGGAAGTAGAGCCGCTGGGGTGTTGGAGAGACACATTTGTGTCCTTACTTACCTTTCCTCTTCCTTAGTATTTATATATATATATATATATATATATATATATATATACACACACACACACATACACACATGTATGTATATGTGTGTGTATAATGTGTATACCCTCCCCTTTTAAAACACACTATCTAAAATATTCCATGAGAAAATCTATAAACAAAAACTTAAGAAATAATATTTAAAAATAGATTAATAGAGAGAGATGTCAACTTTTTGTACAATAGTTCCACCCTATCGGGAAATGAAAAAATATGATCCATTTTTTCTTCCTTCCATAGTAAGCTTCATACGTAAACATGTACTTTGTACCTAAGCGAGAGGAGCTAAAAAGAGAAATCATTAGCGCTATGTACGGGAATCGTACAAGAGATGTAGAGAGTGGAAGGAAAATGTCGTGCAACTGATCTTCCGGAAGGTATAAGTCCTCCGAACGCTGTTAATCGTCTGTCTGGAAATGCACTGTAAAGAGAGCGAGGATCTCGCCCGGAGCGAAGGAGTGATTCATTATTCTCTCGGAAAAAAAGTATCCACCGTCTCTCTCTCTACCCACAAGAGCCCTTTAGAAGGAGAGCTGGAAAGCTTCCGCGATTCTTCCACCGATGTCGTTGACCGCGGATCGGATGATAGCACCTGGATAAATCCTGAACGCGTTCTCTTTTTTGTCTTTTTAAAAAAATATATAATCCTACTCCTGCTTTAATCGATTATTTTTAAAAAAGATGAATACGGTTCTAGCAACTCGTCGTGAATGGTTCCGTATTTTACAAAGAATAGTATTATTTTATTTTGAGAAGTAAAAATGGACTTTTTGCAAATTATTGCGACGACGAAATTGTGAATATCTATAACAATACAAAATCTACAAATACTCAACTATTACAACAAACAACTTGATAAGGAACATTTAAGTGAGTGTGGGGGCGGAAATTCCGTTATCCAATTTTCCGTTTCTATGTAATTATGTTATCTTAGAGAGAGTGAGAAAGTAAAAATAAACCTCGACTTCCGGTTAACCGTTATTGTCCAAAAACTAATCAGTTCTTTGTGCTCATTCTAAAGTGTTATATATGAAGTTTGGTAACGATAAGGCAAGTACTTCTTGAGTTAGAGCGCCCACAATCACATATACGCATACACACACATACGCACACAGACATCATTCCGAAAATAGTCTAAACGTGTTCTAGGGACCTCAAAACGTGTATTACCGTTGAAATCTCGAAGTCAATTTTTTTCGTGATCGCAATACTTTCCCATTACTACGTATGGCGAAAGTAAAAATGAACGATCAGATTCTTCACCTACGAATCGGATAATCCCTATGGATCCTCTCCGTGTTAAGCGATAAGGGAGCCAGAGATAGAGAGAGAGGTAAAAGCATCGTGGTGCGTCCGGGAAGGCCCAGCCCAAACCACAAAAAAATGTTATCGACGCTTTCGAGAAAGATGGAGTGGACGAACTTTGTGTGCCTTCTTCCTCAGCAAACGATGTAAGATAAACGGGCAAATAACGCACGATAGATAAGGTAGGGAATTTAAGTCGGGCGTTACAGATGAGAATGAGGATGGATGTACTTATGTACTTCAGCTGACGGGAAAAAGTAAAAGCGTAAGAGATTTTGCCATTGTCGAGCTTCTTTTTTTCGATACGTGCTGTGATCGATTCCTTCACTATGCGATTCTTTCTCTCTCCTTTCTAATCTAATCCTGTATTTTTCTTCGTAATCTTTCCTCCTGGATTTTTACTGGGTTGGCCATGCCTGGCTCTACCTGGGTTTTTACCACAAACATTATATCTTTCTTAGAAACTTGTCTAATGTGTAATTTGATATTTGTTTTGTTCTCGTATTTATTTGACGCAACGTTTCCTTTGCTTTAGTTATATATATATATATATAGTTATCGATAACGAAGGGTTAAATGGAAGAGGGAACCTTATGGTCTCAATTTTGCCCTGAAAATAAAGACAATTATCTATCTATCTCTCTCTTAAATGTTAAATGCAAGAAGAAGTTTTACAGTCTCAATTTCGCCCTAAATAATGTCGTATGTCTGTCTGTCTGTTTGTCTCTTTCTCTGTTTCTTTTTTCCTTCCTTCCTTTCTCCATTCTTCTATACCGTTGATTCTAACCTATCCTTCCTCATTTTCATCCTAAACCAGACATATCAAATCGATTGGGCATCAGAACTACATCGATGCGAAATTCGTTAACGACAGGTTTTATTATCAAAACACGTGTTGGAGGAGTGCCGCAGTGTATAAAAAAATATATTCAATCGTCGATTGTTAGCAGACTTACCAATATTGCCCCATTAGGCATTTAGAGAGGGGAGGATACCCGAGAGAGAAGGTAGGTAGGTAGGCTTTGGTGCGCTGCACCCCCTGCCACCCACCAATCGGGTGATTTGCAGGGTAACATGTAGATGTAGAGATTTACGCCCCCTTTTTCCATTTTTATTTTATTTTTTAATATAACTCGTTTTTATTCAAATTTATAATGAATTTTTATTCTAAAGTTTCTAAACAAAGATCGCATCGACAGTTTTAATCACATTTTTTAGTATAATATATTCAGACAATACATATATAATACAACGGAAAAAATATGCGCCCCCTTCTCCTCTTCCTTTGATCTAATCCCTCCGCTCTATTTCCATTTCGTATTAACCTTTACTCTCTTCCTTTCTACGTGCGCTAATTCGCAATACTCGTGGCAGCAACGCCAGCAATCTCTGCACAAGAATTCAAAGCAGCCGGGCGAGGAACTGCTGCCAGTAGGTAAGTAATTGTCTTCCGGAGCGTATTGTATTTTAATGCGACATTATGAGAATTCCATCCAGACGATCTTGTTCTTGTGGGTCGAGAAGGACGGTGATTCTTTTTGCGCTAAGAAAAATTCGAAAAACAATTCCGTTATTTATGTTTAAAATCGCACTCACCGACGAGTAAAACTTAAAGGAGGTTTAATTTTTTTAACCTTAAGATGCAATCATCGTGTTTCTGACTCATAAAACTTGACGCATCTGATTACCTCTGCGTGCCCGCAAAAGCCTTGCTTATTAAATTCAATCTTGGAATGAAAATAAAATAAAGCGAAACTTTTGCATAAATTAAGTGGCATCACGCTCGTCAAATTAATCCAATAGCTCAAGAAACAACACAGAAACGCGTATTAACTTCAACGTACGCAAAACGGGAGACATAATATACAATGATTCCACCCGTCATCCAAAACGCAACGAAAAAAACGAGAGAAAAAAGCGAAATAAACTACGTATGACCAACGGACGAGATAACTCGTCCCTTCAAACGAGACACGATCCTTGTTTGCGTACACGCAGAAAACCAGCGGGAAATTGCAAAACACGTCAACTGCGAAGGTTTCCTCTTGTCTTTCCTTCTATATATCCAAGTTTCTCCTCCTTTCTCTCCGTTTCTCTGGCAACTGTCCATCTGTGCTGTCCTGCCGTTTTCGCTGGGCGTGTGTGTGTGTGTGTTGTGACGGGGTCGCATGTGATGCAGCAGCTGTGTCGAGGACACGAGGCATTTCGGGAAAAAACAAGGGACAATCGCCCTTCCTACGTTCTATTTCCCCACACCCTTCACCCCATCTCACCCATAGCGCTCCCCTCACCTCGTGGACCCCAGATCCTTACCCTCCCCCTTTCCTTCCCTCTACCTCTCTCTCTCTATCTCTCTCTCTCTATCTCTCTCTCTCTCTTCATCCTATCCCCCTTTTTGGCTTTCCGCCCCATCCTTTCCGACCCTTCCTTTATCTCAGCCCACGCGCCAAAACGCCCACAAACGAATCCGCACACCTGGTACTCCGGCATAAAGGACCTTGGGGGTATGTACTACCCGCCCACTCCTCTCATCTCCCCGGATTTCCAGGCAAGCCGACCCCTCTGATAGCGTATCTGAACATCAAGTACCCATCCTGACAAATATTCATTCAATACGCAAGTGAAAGTGGCTTGGCGTATTCATTTATTTGTTTTCGATGCCTGAAATTGGGCGTATCCGCGTGGCGTGCAAGCACGCTTATAAGGGAATCAACGACGGCGTGCAGAGAGAAGGGGAATACCCCGACGCGAAAAAATATATTAAAAGATCTAAGCGCGGCGGGCGAAGGCGTTGCTGTCGCAAACATATGTTGTTTTTTTTCCTCGTGGATGGTTCCCAATAACACGAGCGCACGAAACACAAGACCGAACGAATCGAAGTCCTGAGTTCGTTCGCGAAATGTAAATACGAGTCCGGAATTGCTTTCGCGAAAATATTCGGAATTTTTTTCGCTCTGTGAAGGGCACAAAAGAGAGAGAGAGAGAGATGGAATGGAAGCGTGTTTGGGACGTGTCTCGTTATTAAACAATCGAGTGTTCGGTCCGTAAATGGGGGGAAAAAAATATAAATGTTCTCCTTTCCGCTCAATCGTTTTGGGATGCTTCAATTCTGCGATTTACGTCCGCGTGGTTGTTTTTTTTCGCGCACGCTGGCGAATTTTTCGCACGTCGCTACGGATTGGGCGTGGCGTTGCCAGAGGCAGGCGAAAATGCGTTAACGGCTTAATTACCAACACCCACATTCGGTCAAATGCGACGCAGGCGTGAGATGACTCTTTTATTAATATGCAGTTGCAACTATCGACACGCATCCAAACATACACATAACATTTTATTATTACTAGTACTCTGCCAGGAGACAGGTCCGTGATCATCTGCAAAAACTAGTTTTTCACATTACTCAACATTATCCCATCTCGGGAGAGCTCATGTCTTCCAACTTCACAGTCGCATCGAGTGAAAATGTGGTCGTTTTCCCTTTTCTCTTTACTTTCCAGTATATATAAAATCATAAATCTGGCAGATTTACTCCGGACGTCTGAATTACAACATCGTTACCAAGAAAAAGAGATATGATCGGGTATTATGTGCCAAGGCGACCGACCAATAATATCGCGTAACGAAATGACCATGACAGCTTATTATTACGACAACCTCCAATCAAAAATCCTCGCTCGCCACGGACTCGGAAACGGCGCGTGAATCACCGGTTCGACGACCATTAACTGCGGATGGATGAAAAGGGCTTTCTCCCTCGCCCTCTGTCGGAAGAGGAGGGAAACGTCGAAAAACCAATCGACGGAAAGCGACCATTAGTCAGGACCTCCTCCTCACCCCAACCTCCACCGCACCCCCGCCTTCTCCCCACCCCCTCATCCCCCCCCTCCCCCACTCCCCCAAAGTGATAGTCATCCAGGAGAGCCATCAAGAGGTTCTAACCAATTCGCCCCTACCCAATTTCCCCCCGCACACACACAAAAGGGTGGAAGTAGTCACCGCGGGTCAATCGTCGTTGGGTTGCGGGTGGGCGGAGAGGTAAAAGTCGTGACTCGACGTGGCCGTTTCGAAAATAGCCATTAAAAATCCTCCGCGAATTTATTGCGAGCGAGGCAATTACCCGAGCCGTCCGGTACCCGAATATGTCCATTGTTGTCGCCGACGAGGGTCGGTCGGCTTTTCACCGGCGAACGGTTTTTCGACTTTCACGCGAAGCATATGAGATTGGCGCACGTTTTTTCAACGAGGAACGGGCTAGAAACGTAGATTTCAAAACCACTTGCGGCACCGTTGACCAAAGGTAAAAAAACCGCAATAAAATTAACTTGGAGCATTCAGCTAGTAATAACAGAGCTTCGTCATTTTAGCAGAGAAAAAGTAATTACGCTTGAAACATAAAATTTTTTCCAAAAATAATTTTTTTCTTTTTTGTCGTTTTGCGCAAAAACTGTAAAAAATGACTCACGGGTTTCAAATGAAAAATCTTTTTTCTCTCTTTATAATATAAAATAATTCTTTATGCATGATTCCATCTTTCTCATCATCTATATGTAAGTACCTCTGAATAACTTCAATGCTGAATGGTATATTCCTATATATTTTATTGTATACATTTAAATTGACCAAGGGTTAAACGTAAGATGCGTCTCGAATAAGATCGTTTGCCTGTCTGTCACTCAGAACTAAAGAGGCGATTGTAATAAACGTTTATTTATGCTCGAGATTCCTTTTCTTCGAAACCCGCCATGCTTTTCGCGTCTTTATTTTCCTCCTTTGCTAAGAAAGAATAATTTACGGCGTCGTTATTCAAAAACTCGCGACGGGACGAAAGGAAAGCATTCTCGAAAATAACGACGAACTCCCGCGCTCGACATCTTTTTGTCTTGGATTCCTCGTCTTATAAAACTATAGCATCTGAATCACCTTTATTGTTTTAAAAGTGTTTTTCATTTTAAACAGTGGCGTTTATCATTGCCGGTTCGGATTTATCAGCACAGACACAAACTGGAACGAACGTATAAAAATCACTTAAATACTTTTAGATAATGGTACGTATCCGATATGCGTCACTCTATGTTTTGGTCATACAAAATAACCGTTGCATGAAGAATGCATCGTGTTGCTTACACTTACAAGGATGATTAAGCTTAAGAGTTTAAAGATTGAATTTACGATCGGACGCTAGTGTAGCAGTTGGTATACTGGAATTTATTTCGTCACGTGGACGCGAAAAGTTATTTTCTTTAATAATCGCATTACGAGTCATGTTCATCGAAAACATGCCGCTGAAGCCCTCAGTCGATATCTCTGCATTTATTTCCAAATACAAATTTCCGATCCAAAAACGGATTAAGAGCTTAACGATAGCTTCCGTTGGGATTATAGCTCCGCCCGCCTTCGAATACGCGTGCATTTTTAAACCGAACTGAGTCGTAAAAAATGATTTAAATCTTTTCAGACCTCGGATGCAAATGCTGGTGCGCTGGCCGATCTGTTTCCATTTTCACGAAAAATTGCAGTCGGCGTAAATTCGAACTGTTTGCTTGCAGACGATATTGTGCGCGCCATGGGTAAGAAGCGCGTTTATTTTTTCGTTACGTCGGATGAAAATGTGGCCACTGTACATTTTCGAAAAAAGACACCAAATAAATGAGTGCACGGTTGAAAAAACGGCGTTTGCTGAGAAGAAATAAAGACTGCGCCGAACTCTTTTTGCGCATAAATAAACGAATACAAAATAAATGACGGTAGAAAAAATTCTGATGCTAAAGTTACGTTCGATGGAGTTTTTTTTTCACTGGTTCACTTGTCTCGAGAGAATGTACATCCAGATAAAGCGCAAATATTTATTTTATTTTATTTTCACTCCGCAGCTTAAGTTAATCTTGGAAATAAGGCGTGGTCGAAGAAATTACTCATCTTTCTTGGAAACGCTTACGAAATAACGCGCAAATCGTCATTGCTGTCGGCTCGCAAAGGCATGACTTCAATAAACAAAGGCGTTAACTAGAAACCATCGATTCAATGCCTATCGTTCATTCCGTCGACAACATCGAATCCGCGGAATCGATAAAAGCAGGAAGAAAACTAAAACGAGTAAGGAAAAAAACCGATGAATCTGATATTAAGGGCGGGTGGTTTTTATTGTAAAAAAAAAACGAAAATTTGCCATAGTAACGTGCCCGAAAAGATATTAATAAGGGGCTTTTAAAATGCTGCTTAAAGGCAAATGAACAGAATCCAAAATCAATAGGATCTGTGACCGTCACCAGCAAAAATTATCCAGAAAATTTAGCTTCTCTAACTTGAACGGCGTGCAAAACGTTCACAGGATACGGAAATGTGACGGACGGACTGACGGATAAAACGATTACGTATAAAAACGCTAAAAATAACAATAATCCGAACCATTAAAATTCCCACCCATTCCTTTTCACGCTTTACGTTGAGACGAGCGTAACGAACGTAGTGATATCTATCTCTCTCTCTCTCAAAAAAAAAAAAGGTTACACCCGCGCGACGACCGGAAAGGTGAAAAAGTTCCCTTTCACCATTATGATTCGAAAGCTCAAGGGGATCTCGACGGCGCGTAGGTATGTACACGTGTTAAGCGTGCTCGTGTGCGTTTGCCAATTAAAACAACACGAAATACACACACGGGATAATGTGGATGTTTTTTCTCTCTTTTCCCTTTTCGCGTGGGAGATATTCAAAGGATGGATCTCGCCACTTGCTTGCTCGCACTTCCTCTCTTTTTTACTCTCTCTCTCTCTACCATGGATTAAGAGTGGAATTGGCGAATGCGAGAGTTGGAGAGAGAAAAAAAGGTCCGATTATGTCGCTCCATATTTTTCCCCATCTAATGCATATCTCCGATTCAAGGTTGGAGAGGAAAGAGCGACAGACTAAAGCGTAATGTATCTCGAAACGATCCATACAAGGAGAGACAGAGAGAGAGAAAAAAAGGAGGCGATATGTATATGTGTGTGTATGTGCATCTGCATATGTATATGTATAGATAAACATATATATATATATATATTAATGCATATGTGTTAATCACCCCTGCTTTCTGGAGGTCCAGGCGTGGGAGGCCACACAACTGCTCGCCGGGGGTGGCACATAAGTGGCTGCTGGAGTTGTCGCTAAATCTTGGCATTTGGGCTCACTTTAACCCTGTTGACACACATATATTAAGGCAACTAGGTGTCGAAGGAAACCCAGTGAGCGCTTACCAGAAGGAGAGAGCCTCCGGGGTGTCGGAGAGAGACATTTTTTTCACGCCGGAAAGCAACCACGAGAATCATACGCTTATAAGTGCAACATATGTCATCCTGTTTGGAAAAAAAGACGTAAACTTCGTGAGTCAGTCGATACATACACTTTCGATTTGTAAGATGTGATGATTTTTGTCATTTTGTGACAGATATGCTCTCGCAAGCGTGCGTTAGAAGCAGCATCGTCGATGAAACTGCGGAACGTTGTATATCCAATGCGAACGTTGTGTAAATAATTGACTCGGAAACAACGCTGACGCCGGGGTAAGGGGGTGTAGTCATTATTATGATTATAAAAAAATTTACTCAGTTTCCTGGAAACCGATTTTAAAAACTGTATTCAACTTCTCTTAAATTTAGTGGGAATTTCCAGCTGCTGATAAAATTTTCAGTCCATTTCGGTAAGCGGTGAAAAATCGCCGGATTTACAAACAGCGGTTAGACATTAATAATACATTATGGGAACATTACACATAAAAACAGCCATTAACTCCGGCGTAGAGAGCGAAGACGAATTTCTCTCGTCGCCAGAATATGCGTTCACGAGCGCCGCGTTGGCGGGTCGTACTTATTCGGACTGCAGGTCCAAACGGCCACTGATGCGACGACCTCTCACGAAATGGATCGAACAGGAAACGAGTCCAAGCGGACAACCTTTTAAAATCAGTGACTCACGAGAAGTTGGGAAACGTTCCAACGCGCCATTGGATAGGAAAGAATCGAACGAGCAAGACATAAATGGCGAAGAACGTCTTCGCTCCTCGAAAAAATAATCTTCGCTGGCAAAATATTCAAATATGCCATGCAAATAATACCTGCTAAATATTACATCAAGAGCCAAATATTACTAAGAGCTCAAATGAAATTCAATTAATCACTTTACGCATTGGAACTAAAAAAAAGAAATTCTCGTAATTAATCTCCGAAAAGCAAGTATGAAACAGTGCAGGTGACTCCTAACGATCCGTGGTTTTAACACCACAAAACAGTAAGTATAATACAGGTCAAGGGTTTATAATATTTATACGAAACGAAATCGCCGATCGTCAGTTTATTCAGGGTGTGGCGAGTAACCACAATTCATTATAAAATTTGTTTTTATATACAGTATGAGAGTCGGTTTTTTATCATTCGTATACCACGATTTCCAAATATACACCATGTACCTCAAAAGGAGGCGACACTACCGACTAGATCCTTCTCGATGCAAATTAAATTAAAATACAAAAGAATAACGGTAACGACACAAAGGGTTCGGATTGTCGAGCCAAACAAACAAACGACGATATGTAAATAATGATAAAAAGACAAATGAAGACGAGAGACCGGAGGTGAGACAATGGCTGAGACGAGCGTTACGTACAGGCTCATGAGAAAAGATAGGACGAGGAGAAATAGAAGGGGGAAGGGAAGGACAAACAAGCGAAGGCTGGAATGCGTGAATCACGTCGATCGCACGCGCACTTGGTCGGTGGTGGTCGTTGTTGTTAAAAAAGATGGTAGAAGCGGATGAAAAGGAGAAACCGACAAAACAATGGAATCCAGGCTGGCGCACGTATGAGCTTTCTAATGGAGGTGTGGAGGAAGAAGGGGAGAGGGAGGAGAAGGAGAGGGGACGGAGGAGGAGAAGGAGAGATAGGGAGTGAGAGAAAGAGGATTAACATTATGAGCCGCTCTTCCTTTGACGGACTATAGCTGGCGAGTCGCTTAAAAGCGAGGTCACAACGACTCTTGGCAACGGAGATGCTAACATTTGTTCAGACGCTGGAACAGATGAATGCATTCCGTAAAACCCATCCCGAGTACCTTTTACCGCCATAAGCCCCGCTTTTCCGCATGGTTTGATTTATTCTCCCCCCTCCACCCTTTACCCTTCTCGCTTACGTGTTTACAAAAAGAGATTTGTTCATTATGTATCTTTGTCATTGCCTCTAATATTAAACGCGTAAATCACGTCCGTTTACGCGTGATTAGAGCATGGCAACAACGCCTTGTTCATCGGATCGTCGACGTTCCTCGCGGAGCCGTACGAGTTGTAAATTCCGCCAAATATATTATTTTCGGACTAATTAATCCGTTTATTATTTCTTGTCGCGTTTTTTTTTATTCAAAATATACCACGGCACTCTAAAAGACGGATATTTGGCTGTCCTGCTTAGCATGTGGCGGGACACGGGATTTTATTTCTCAAATCGGGATCGTCCCAACCAAAACGGGAACGGTTGGCAACCCTGGTTGTAACAGCGATATAAATCACTTTTGTTCTTGGTTCTGTTCCTTCGACTCAAATTAATTTACATTTTTTTCATTTTTATGGTTGACAGCTAAGCCTTGGTACCATTTGGAAAATTATTAACATCATTATCGAATCGAAAAATTCCAAAAGGTTGGATTCTAGGGGCTCTTACTTTCCACCGATGCATCGGAAATAATCTTAGTTTAGCCAGCAAAACGGCAAGGGGTTTTCATCCATTTAATTATTTGCCTCCTTTCCGATTTGTTCGGATACTAATAACTTGGTTATTTTTATGTTGGTTCTAAGAAAAATAATGGGCGGTGGTTTGCTTTAAAGACGACGAGTGGGTTCGCTTTTTACGACCGCGACCTTAGTGTGGAAAACACTTTAATTTAGTTGAGAAAGATTGCGGGTAGATGGCAGTTTGTATTCTTTTCTATTCACGGCACGGCTGGCATGGCGAATGGAATGTTGTGTGTTTTTCCCTT
Source organism: Uropetala carovei (assembly GCA_036926305.1). Lineage (NCBI taxonomy): Eukaryota > Metazoa > Arthropoda > Insecta > Odonata > Petaluridae > Uropetala > Uropetala carovei. The sequence goes on along the minus strand of JAXCHB010000065.1, from coordinate 14,873,597 downwards.
GATGAAGAGGAATGAATGTTGATATTATTCATAGTCAAATACAGATCTCTTTAATTATGATTGAGGTATTTTTATAGCTAAATCTTAAATCGTCTGTTTGCACGAAATACAAGATACTCAGGGAAAACTTGCAAGTTAAAGGATAAAAAATTTTTCAAAGTCTTATAAAAGCTTAATTTCAGAACCATATAATATTCCCATAAAGATGAGGCATTCAGTATTAGAATGTAAAATAAGACATTTAAACATACATATCTGGGAACTACCGTAAATACCCGCGTATAACGCGCACTTTTTTCCCGATATTTTGGGGTTGAAAAGCGGGGTGCGTGTTATACGAGGGTACATATTTATCGCGGTATTTAAAAAAATTAATTGCGCCGATGCAGATGACAAATAGTTTTCTCCCTCTCACCCTGGAGGTGTTGCCGAGAGGAGTGGAGAATTTAACCTCGTCGCGATTATCCTCGTTTCTCTCGCACCCACGTACGTAGCAGTGGGCGCATCCTAACCTAACCCCACCCTTTGTCCTCTTTTCCCATTTTACCCTTCCGATTCTTCCGGCCCACGCGCGGATTCACGCACGCCTTACATCCTTGCCCGCCATTCAACGCCATCCATTCCGTCTCCACCTGGTTCGCCTAACCATGAATGGCAACAGCAGGCCTTTCAAATACTCTTACCGCACGGGGGCGCCGTGGAAGGTGGGGACGACAACAATAAGACCGGCAGCGACCGACCCGCCCTCTGTCTTCCACTACATTTATTTCGGGCGTTAATTTTTATTTTTTAGTTGGCAGGCCAATCCAATTTCTCTCTCGCGTTCTGGTCCGCTCGATTGTCGTTACTTTTCTCTCTCTCTCCTTTCTCATTCGAATGCTTTCCGCAAAAAAGGCGCGAAAAAATCATGGAGAGAGAGAGAGAGGCGGGAAAAAAGACAGTTTATTCGTATTAACGTGCTGTCTTAAAAAGATCTAAAGTGTAATCTTCTTTGTTATGCGAGCTTCTTCTTGGCTCAAATGGAGTTTTCAGGAAGGACATTTTTTGTGCTGCGCTAATGTAAGGATATTTGCCAATACTGGAGCCATGTTCTAATGAGATTATTATATCCGCCGCTTACTCTTGGAGAGTTAAATTTTAAATTACAAAAATGGCGTGATTCGTATAGATTTTCGCGCGACTTTCATTAAAACTTCGCTACGTTGTTTCGATCTTTCTATCGTGTCCAGGGCTCTAACAACTATTTGTATAGGATATGTATAGTGAAATAAACGCCAAAATGTATCATAAATAAATTAATATTGCAAATAATCGTACACAAAATGCGTTCATTATTTCACCAAACGGCAGCTCAAATTAATATTTCTCAAAAAAAGAGCGTGAAAAAGAAAACCGGTTATGAAATAAAGAAATCCATATGAATGAACACTACATTTTATCCAACTCGAAAAATCATGTTGACATGCTCCAGAGAGCTTCATAGTTATTTACATAACCTTCATCAGAAATATATATTAGGTTAGAAAACCTGCAGCTATGAGGGTCCGTGTTTCGGCTCCCACGCTCGTGGCAGCCAGCTTGCCCACCCAATATCAAGTTTCGGTCAGACGGGATAAAATTTATGAATTCCTAAAAAATATCATGCATAATATCCATCGAATTAAGGCTCCGACGCGGCCGAGAGAGCTGTCACGATTCTAAATAATATATCATCACGGTACAGGACGCACCGCGTAGATTTTTCGCGTTTCGAAAAATAAAAAAACCGAGCAGTTAAAAAAAAATAGCGAAACACGAAATCCACGCCTTATTCCGAAATATCCTTCCTACAAAAAAAATAAATAAAACGTGTTTCTATCCTATCTCTCTTCCAATCACTAACACTATATTAGGGAGTTTATTAGGCTCTTCCGATCCCATCCAGATCCATCAAGGAGCGCGTATGGTCCCCGGTTACCACGGGCAACCACGCCCCCTTCCATCTGGCTACAGGATTTCCGAACACATGCTTCCCTCTCTCTCTCTTTCTCTCTCTCCAGAGAAGATGAGGGGTTTCTCGGATGTACTTCCCTCCTACGGAGCCCTACTTAATTTTTCGAGGCCCCCCCTTCACGACCCCCGTTCCCTTCCTCGAGACCTCCCGCCATCGCCCCGAAAAGGATATTGCTCTTTTATTACTTTCTACACCCGCGGTGAGGGAAGTCTATTTAGTATTCTTACCTCCCTCCACCCAAACGACCTTAAAAGGGTAGTCTGGTGGTGCTCGTGCCTCAGCTCTCTTAACTAGTCCGGAAAAAAATAAAACGGAAAACCTCCCACATCTCTCGACGATCGAGTAGTTTGAAAGAAAACCCTTTCGGTCAACTGCAAATAAAACTGCTTTTTCCCCTCTCTCTCTCTCTCTCTCTCTTTGTCTGTCTCTTTACTTCTTCATCTCTCTTCCTCTATCGTGTCCCTCTCAGTATCTCTCTCACTCTCCTTTCCTCCCTCTTCTCTTTTATTCCCTCCCACCCTCTCTTCCTGTGTGTGTGTCTCTCTCTCAGCTTCTCTCTCCCAGCTTCTCTTTCTCTCAGCCACTCTCCCAACCTCTATCTCTCTCCCTGACTCTCCATCCCACTCTCTTTCTGCCTCTCTCTCTCACTATCTCCCCCTCTCTGTCTCTCTCTCTCTCCGTCTTCATTTCCTCTCTCAGCTTCTCTCCCTTTCTCTCCCAGCTTCTCTCCCTCTCTCTCCCAGCTTCACTCCCTCTCTCTCCCAGCTTCTCTCCCTCTCTCTCCCGGCTTCTCTTTCTCTCAGCCACTTTCCCAACCTCTATCTCTCTCCCTGACTCCATCCCACTCTCTTTCTGCCTCTCTCTCTCTCACTATCCCCCCCTCCCTCTCAATGCCTCTCTCTTCCCCTCTCTGTCTCTCTCTTTCCCTACCTCTCTTTCCGTCTTCATTTCCTCACTCCTACATAGCCTATCTCTCTCCCTCTCACCCTCGCTGTTTATTTCATCCATTCTATCTCTCTCTCTACATCTTTTTACCTTCATCTTTCTGTACCTTTCTCTCATCCTCCCTCTCTCCATCTCTCTACCTTTCAAATTCATTTCATTCGAGGGAGTCTTTCGAATCGAACGCGTGGGATGTCGACCGTTGAGTAGCAATGTAACGAAAAAATAAAATAAACGACTCCTTGCTCCTTTTCGTTCTCTTTGTCGCACCTTTTTTCTGTCCCACAACCAAATAAAGGGCGAGGGTCCTCTCGAGCCTTAAATCCGCCTACGGTCCCGCCTCCGCGCCTCACGGAACCCGTGTAGTTTATGCTTGACGAACTGCTGCGGCGACAAAAAGCGCTGTGTGGGACTCCCTGGCGCAAAAAAATCCTCGCAAATAAGGCGAAGAAATGTTTTTTCGGTTGTCTGCAGGTTCAACTTTTTTGAATTACGTTTTTTTAAATAGATAAACATTAAGCATCTTCAATAAAAGTATTTTCGAATAATATGTTATATAATTCATTGGAGGAAAATAAAGGCTTAAGCAAATTGGAAGTAACAGCTGAGTAGAAAATAATACAACTTTTTAGTGCAGGATCGTAAATAAAAATAAAAAGTGTTAATTGTTGGAGTACCACTAAGTTACGTATCACTCTATTATTGTCAAACTGTAAGTATTATTAAAGTTTTTAAGAAAATGCAAGCAAGGGCTATTATGCTATGGCAATGAGGAAAAGGTGTAGGTGCAATTAAAACTTTTAGATCAGAGTATAGAGCTGCGCAATTCTCTCTTCGTTAGTGTATGATAATTAACTAAAGATATCTTCATTATTATTATATACCTGCATCATTGACAATAATTTCTCCCCCATAACTCAGTGTTAAAGAGAAAAAATAAGGAGTTAATATGGATTGCACGTGAATCATCAATACTGAAATAATTTATCCACAAACACGCCAACCGTTCAGTGCAATAAAAAATATAGTGATGGGAATCTTAAAAATGTGAAATAATTTTCTTGGCAGGCACACGATATCTGCGAAACAAAACACCGCCATCAAACAAGCACGGTAATTTTATTCCAAAAGAAAACTCTCGTACAACTACTACACTTCCTGGAAACCAATCAAACATGAGTTATTCCCTGTCATTATCGATTCAGGTTACCACCATTTGCTCCTCAGCCTACCATTTCATCTTGTTTCATTATTTTTCCGACGCGATAGTCAACTCGCCAACCAGTTGCCCCACCTTTCCATTTTCAGGGTAGGTTTCGCGTCCCTCGAGACCATCGTCCTTGAACCTCGATTTTAATTTCTGCCGTCTCCGTACGATGAAAAAGTGCGCGGTCGCAGTTTCCTGTTTGTCCGACAGATGGCAACACAGGCATCGATGTTCCAATTGCGACGAAACGAAAACTTAAATAACAAATGGCGCAGCGGGGCTAAAGGGAGCGCAAATTGGAGCGAAAAGAGGTTAACAAATAGCAAACGGATGAGTGAGCTCGGCGTCCGTAGTACCATTAAGTGAAGGGGTTAATAAATCTCCATCTTTGACGTAGTAGGGTCAAATGAAGATTATGGTCGCCGTCATACGATGAGACAAGGACTGCTGAATTCCGCGAAGAAAAACAGAGGAGGCGATGTTTATTCGGTTTGACGCCGGTCTTTCACCAAAATGGAGAATATTTCGTACATAGGAAAGCCGTGGAAATGGCGGCCTGGGTTAATTTTAAGGGCAAATGGGGAGGTTACGAGTTTCCAAATTTCATTAAATTGCAGAGCATTCCTTTGATAATAATTAAGAAGCGGAAACCAAAAGGCCTTTTCTCGATTACGAAACCCATTATAAAGTTTATCATCCGCTATTAATCCTCTGCAACATTTCCAGAAAGTGATACGAACAAGTCTTTCGGATACTCTAATTATTTTTAAAAATTCATGTTAAAATGTTTGTATCTTTTAATTCCCGTCGTTTTTTTTTTTTAGACTTTGTGTCACCACCGTTCTTCCCGATGCAGATATATTCAAAGGCCAAGTCATTCTGTGACGAATCATTTACTCACCGAGTTTATCAATGAATGAAATAGACTGTTTTGTGAGTAACATCCTGCGCACACGGTATTGCTCATTCTCACGAGGCCGCGATCCAAAATCTTATCCCCAGTCTGCGGACAGCTAATATTTGCTTGGAAGTTTCAATACGAAGCACATCTGCATCCTTTTCATTAGTGATTCGGTGACGCACTCATTGCCCACGTAGAAGAATTAGTAAAATAGAGAGAGAAATTAAATTATCTAATCTTGAACAAGGACAAAGCGTCTGACGAGCAGTATGTATATTCAATATCCAACCAAAGCTATTTCCCCACGCGTGTTTTCGAAGCATCAGATCAAACGAGACATCGATCAAAGACTAACATATCTTATAAATGCTCTGACTCCCCTTTGATAATGCATGAGGGATGCATACAATTAAAACGGTTGCGGTTAGCGAACATCCAGTCTAGATTGATCTGGAAAGCCGCAAATTTAAGGATGCATAGGCGGGAAATGCCTTAGATCGTTAACCCTCCTGGGTTCAAATTTTAGAATTTAGACTAAATCTCCTTACAAGGGAGGATCCACGCTTCTTCCTTGTTGAAAGGGATAATCAGAGATGGAAAAAATAAACACTTTGAAAAAATATCTCAAAATGATACAGATATTAATACGTAAAAAGGAACTACATAACATTTTGTACGAAAAAATGAATTCAGGAAAAAGTAAGTTCGATATGTTACGTTTTTATTATTACTGAACTTGCTGAAACCCGCAAAATGTTTTCCGTCAAATGTGACAAAAATAAAACCGGTGGTACAGTTTCAAGACGCAAAGTAGCGATTAGCATGGGGAATACACTATCTTCAATTATTTACTTTCATGTTCATTTTACAAAATTTTATAATTTAAGTTCTGGAACTGATATAACTCGAATGAAAAATATACGTGATCGTCCGTATCCGTTGTTTACGTGCCTTTTCTCATCCTGCAATACTGGAGACTTATACGTCTTTTATACATTTTAAACGTTAAACCTCCTCCTCCTTAATTTTTTAATGAATGAATATGATAACTCAGTAACAAAATTAAGGCTCCACAATAGCGCAGTACAACAATTAATTGAGAATCAACAACAAGTCTTAGTGACAACATTTGTAGATCAGCAGCCAATCACGGTATTAGGTTAAAACAACCGATCAGAGCGCTTCCGGCTGCCTATCACAATGCTTAGTGAAACCAACAAATAACAATGCTGAGGATAGACCAAACTTGCGTGTTATTATAATAGATTAATTTATTTCGGCGTTCTGAAATCTTGGCGAAAGGGTGTAATTACCTCCTTTACCATCCCCTGGATCCCACCTTCGCTTCTTATCATGGACTGAGGACGAAAGGATTAAAATTCGCGAAAATATTTTATTCTTCTGGAGTATTTCTCGTATCGTAAAGGGAGTATGAGGCGGAAAAGTCCTGTGTGTACCACAAGGGATTAAACTGCCGAGAGGCCAATTAGTTCCATCCGGCGATCGCCGGCGAGGGAGAATTGAGAGAGAAATATTTTTTGCGAGCGAAATAGATCTTTCGGGCGTCTGAAGAGAGGAAGAAAAAAATCTCACAAGGGTTTAACGGGGCAATAACCTGATCTTTTTCTTTGTTTTTTTAAATGGAATTACTCGGGAGATATCTCAATATCATTTCGCCAAATAAGAAACTAAAATTTTAAGGTTTATTTATTCATTTCCTGCACGCGTTTTTGGAATCGTAGATTTTTTACATTGCGATCTCTTTCCTAATCCTCTTCTAATCCCGTACTCATGTCCCGCCTCGAAAAATTATCCGCCTGCATTATAAAAAACGCGCGTGGGACTTTAAAAAAAACGGTCCTTTTACCCGTCGTTTTTGTTTATTCGCAAATTTTACGTACGTCGGAATTTCTTGGCGCTAAAAATCCACTTTAGGATGCAAAAAAAAATTTTTCCTCGAAAGCTTTTTGGACGCTTAATTTTCCGCGAGTGAAATGTGAACACGGGAGCGTTAAGGAGGTAATATAGATATTTTTTAAATGCGTTCGATAAGAGCTAGTGGCGGGGAAATACAAAATAAACGCGAATTTTCGACGTTTATAAAAGCATGAGGCATTCGTGGCTCGGAAAATAGCTCTTTCTCCGCTCGATCCGAACAAAAAACGAAAGCCATTATTTTTCTCGAAAAAAATAAACGCGTTACCGTGCCGTCGATAGTGTTCTGCAGTGACCTCGATCAGCACCAACGAGTAGGGAGGAAAAAACAAATTGGAATGCGTCCCGACAAAAGTGTCTGTTCCCTTTTTTTTCGATTTCTCGCGGTTTTATCATTCGGTTAGCCGGATGTATTCGGCATTCGCCTAATAGCCGCTGACGAGAGAACATTGCCGAGAAATATTTTTTCATCGAAAAAAACGTGTCAACGCACTCGGAAATCATTGTTTCATGCAGCGTTCGGCTAAATAAAAATTAGAGCGGGTTCAGAGTACGAACTGCAGTTTTTCGTCGCGATCCGAGAATACCTTTCCCATACTAAACGTATATGCAAATTAAACTGAGATATCTAGAAGAAACACAGGAAACAAACTATTAAATAATTGATAGAAAATAACCAAGCAAAAAATTTGATATTTTTTATTGACACAGAGGGTTTTCGTAAGGCCTTTACATGTATCTTAAAATGCAGAAGAGAGATTCTCGAACCGAAGCGAAACTAGAAATTTTATTGCAACCTTTTCGCATTTAATTCTTAAAATACGTGTTCCACACATGTATTCCTTGAGATACGCTCCAACGCGTTGCAGAATAAGTAAATAAACGAATTCTAAATATGCTTACCTAGGTACCTCGCTAAAACGGCGCAATAAAAATCCACAAAAATGACAGCATTACTTAGGATAATATTTTCAACCCGCACATTTAAGAGTACTGCAGCGATCGAGTATTATTTAATATCATAATAACATCAAAAACTTATAAATGGTAGAATTTATCTTTAGTCGCGTATTCAGATAACTAAATGGCTAGAATTTTCGAGTTAAGAACCACTTCAAGCATAATAACATAGACCGCAATGGAAAGAAAGCCGCCAGAGAAGCGCTTTTTCGTAATACACCTAATATTCGAGGCACTCATCTCCTAATTATCTCGAAGAAAACCTGTATAGACGCAATTCTATCGCAATAATAATCCTCCTCTCTTTCGTTTTTCCGAGCATAAATCCCCAAGTTCGAACCTCATTACAGCCAACCGCTTTAAAGTACCCCAACGACCCAGTTCACCAGCTGTTCAAATTCGAGCACCTCGTCCCATTAGACTCCGCGTATATCTTTGTAAGAGACGTTTTATTTGAATCTCCCTACCCCCTCAAAAACCAACACCACCCCCTCCCTTCGTCGACGTACGCTTAGAAAGTTGAAGCAATTAGCGACCGATTCATTCATTGCTTCGCTTAATTAATTAATTCGTTTTTTTTTAAAGACAGTCTCGCTTCAGGTAAAGAGGGGAAATTAATTTTTTTTCTCGCGTACCTGCTCAATTCGGTCGTGAAAAGGACTTACTGCATCGCGGGTTCGTATTTACTCGCGTGAAGTGACGTTTTGAAAAAAGGACGATGACGCACTCGAATGCGAGGAAATTAGCCTGTTTTAAAAGTTCAAAGCGGCACTTTTTTCAATTGCGCGTTTTATTACGCGCCGGGACTTTACAAATCAGACTCGGTACCGGGCATTTAAAAACTCGACAGATAATTTATTGGGAGTTGTGTGAGGGGGCAAAAAAAGACGACGTTTCTTACCGCTTGCGTCCACCCTACCGAACCAAGATTAGGAGAACGATTTCGTTCAATTTTCCACGGTCCTCAAGGATATTTATGCTCTTTTTCCCCGCACGTCAAAAAAAACGCCATGTTTCAAGGATTTATCTCCCTCGGTCGTGATGATACTTTTAGAACCCAATTTTAACGGATTTTTTTTATTTTAAAGCTCGGTGTGATCCCCCCCATCCCAGTCAGAGGGAATTCCCGACCATTAGGACGTTTGCCAAGACGGAGAGCGCGGAAGACGACCATCCGTTGTCAAGAGCGATTATGCAAGGGCGAAGCGACGAACCGGAGGAGGGAAAGAGAGAGAGAGGGAAGAGGAGAGGGGATAGAGGAGGAGTGAGGTCGTAACTGGTCTGCGAAATCCCAACTGGCTCCTTGTTTTATATTGCTGGAACGGGACAGAGGTTAAAAGGATTAACCCCTTCGGATGAAAGGCGAAGGTTTCTTTTTTTTCGCATACGTCCCGAATAAAAAATATACACCTCGTGTTGCTTAATCGCCGGATTAAAAGAAAAACCAAGCGTTCGATAAATTGCAAATTGAGGCGAGACGTAAATGTTTCGGGTATGTTATTTTTTGTTTCACACGGGACCTCGAAACACACTTTTTAATTAGGTCGGTGAAAGTTTCTTAAATAAAAACAAAATCAGCTGATCGAAGCGTGAATAATCGAGCATGCGCCGAATTCATGGGTCGTTTTGATTTAACGATTGCACAAAACTACTTTTTTTTATTATAGGCATTATTAACTGTGTCCGAAAATTTTTCTCTATCATAATTTAGGCTTTTTAGACCTTTAAAACCCATCTATATAGGTACGACGAGCGAAATGTTACGTACAATGCATAATAATTACATCGCTCATTCATCCTACAGTTATTATTGATTAAAACGCGAAACTTAAAATAATATCTGACAAAAACATTTTTTTATTTTCGATCGTTCTAAGAAATGAAACACTGTACCGTCGGAAAATTATTTCAGCGTCATTTCAAGTTCTGAGTTTAAAAGATTTATGCGCTCTGCCGTCTTTTTTATACAGTGTTTCTCAACCTTATTGATAAAACTGCCACCTATATGACTGGAAATTTCCCGCGGACCTCCTAAATTACAAGATTTTTTTTGCGCCCCACCTATATAACAACACGTGTTAATATAGGCGCGAGATATTTCTTCATTATTGGCTAAAAGTATTGGGTTATTTAAAAAAAAACGAAGCAAATTATTAAAATTTTCATTAGGTATTTATTACGTACGATTTTCAATAAATATTAATTTTTCGCTACGCTTTTGCGAAAGTTTTAAAATTTTTCAACAGCAGATTTTAATAACACAATTTTTCATTTTTTTCGCAACCCACCTCAAATCCTTTTGCGGATTAGTTGTTGAGAAACACCGTTTTAGAGAAATACTCTAAAAATAGACACGCTCTAATCTGCCATCCGCAATCTTTCACCCGAACGAAAATATATTAATTCAAATATGTAGTTCGTGACGTCGGTCGGTTTCCTTAGCGCTCCAGATGGCGCTGCAATTCCGCCTTGCATCTCCTCCGCATTTCTATCCCTCAAGCGACCTTCACCTCATGTCAACGGAATACGTAACCCGTTCGATCTATTTCATTTACGGCTATTAATCCTCCATCAACTATCAATTTGAAAGTCACTTAACTTCCTCCCGCCGAAACCCACTCTCTATGTCTATACCCGCGACATTTCTGACGTGACTCGTGACTGGGGGAGAACAAGATGACCCGTACCATTTCATGGGAGATGTATACGAGAGATATACGCTGCAATTTCTCTTCTCGCAAAAATCGCAGAACATCACTAACACTAACGCATAAAAACGCTCGTGAAAAAAAACGCTTGCGTGTGTCAATGTGACGCTCGGCATATTGCTTCACAATGAAGCTCTTTAGCGCTAACTACAGTCGGTTCACTACCTAAAGTCTCTTGGCCTTGAAGACGCCAGTTAGCAGCAGCCAATAGGAGACGGTTTGTTTGGGAAGGTAGTGGGGAGGAACCCAGTCTCACTCCTGCTCTCGAAGAGTTCACATCGGCCTGCGTTGCCATTTCTACCGCAGTCCAAATCCCGAATCAAAAAGGATGGGAAGTATTTTATTTAGAAATTGCGTAGTATATCAGCTGAAGGTGAAAATCCGCAAGACCTGGCAACGCGCACCGGTATCTGCTCTCCCGCACGAAGTTATGAGGGGCGATGGAAGGGGAAACGTTCGTGATTGGCTACTTGCTCTAAGAAGGCCAAGAGACTTTAGGTAGTGAACAGACTATACGTCCGGTTAGCACTGCAGGGTACCTTTTGACAGCACCTCGTATGTACTATAGAGAGAAATGCAAGCACCGATAATGTATCTCTATCTTCTCTTCTCATCGTTTCGCAACGGAAAGACCCTAAGAGGAAAAAAAACCTTCAGTTGCGAGTGCCATTGCGCCATTGAGAGACCTTCTCACCCTCGAAGCACGCACGCACGCGAGCGCGTTGTTCAAAAGACAAGCGAGGAAGCGGAGGCGACGGGAAGCCTTTGAGATGAGTTTGAAGGAGAACTCCACTCGCACCTCCTACTTAAGCTAAATAAAAAGAAATAAATCTTTTGAAATACAAATGAGACTGGGATAAAGCGACTTCGAGGTCTCCAGTTTGAGTTGCGCAGGTGTCCAGAAGAGAAAAAGGAAGAGGAGGATTTCTAGGAAAAGTAACAAGAGGGTGAGGCCATTTAGGGCATCGGCTGAATAATGCGTAATGGATTTTCGCGTTTTATTTTGAATTTAGGAACGTCGTTAGTGGTTCCGACGGAGGTCAAGGTAATCTTTACGTACATTTGTTATCGATAGCTTATGAACGGCCCTTGTCATCATTCTTTCATGAAATTATGAAGGGTAACAAAGAAAAGAAAAATGTTGCTCTAGGCAGAATTAAAACTTAAAGCATTCAACCCAACTAACAAGGACAGGAACACTTGTATTCTCGTTAATATCGGTATAATTAAAGTAATACGTGCGAAAGTGGGTGGGGCTATATTAGGGGGCTTCTAAAGTCATCTGGCTGGCGGATATCTAATCAACCATGGGCTAATTATTTAAAGAGAATGAATAATTTAACTTTAAAGTCTAATTACTATCATCATATACGAAATAAATGCATGCCTTTAGATAGAAATTACGAATTACAAGTATGCCAATTTAATATAATTACTTGTTCGAAACACAAGGATAAATTATTTCACGTTATTGGAGATTGTCTTTTATTGGTTTTGTCAAAGATTCAAAGTTGTATCAAATATTTTAAAAGGTACTATATTATGTATAAATGAAGTCTTTGATCGCAAGCTGTCTTTCATTAGGACTGACGAGTCCAAAAAAGGAGGACCAATTTACTAGTTCTAAAAGAACCATTTTTGATGCCTCACTAGGTCACAGAAGGACACTTCAAAATAAACTCTCTTAGGGAACATTTAGGTTACGACACGTAAAAATGTCAATGGGTGCATTTTTACCAACAGCGCAAAAATAAGGGCGCGGATTAACATGGCGCCTCCCAACTGAAGCCAAATCGTTAATGAGCGTTAAGTTGTCAGGCCGTGAATATAATCAGCGTCAAAGGAAATCCCACGGAAGACAATCTCCCATTTTAAAATAAACAACAGGATAAGTTCCAAAAAAGGGAGGCTTATCCGCGTTACATATATGTATAAGCAACACGCATCCATAAATAGTACTGTACATAAAAAAATCACTAAACTATACTCCTCCTATATGACGGAAAACACGTTCCCTTAATAAAAAAACTTTCAAAAATAACCTTTAAAAAATATTTCAAACGACCATTTCGCAAGCGTCCTTTCTCTCTCTCTCGTAATTCCGAGAAGACCACCCGTTTCCTTAAAAAAAAATACATAAAAACACGCGGATTTCGAAATAAAATCCAGAGGCGTCATTCATCCGGACGTCAAAAAAAATGAAATAAACCCGAACCCATAGGTGATGTATTCCAAAAAAAATAAAATAAATTAAAAAGAAAACGACGCCAATCTCCTCCGTCTGATATTCCTCTCTTTCTCTCCCTAACTCCCTCCTTCCTCCCTCAATGCTCGTTCGAGTACATTCTATCCGCACTCGGGTAGAAGACAAGGGAAGACCTCGGGGGGAAAAACAATGGCTTTGAAGGGGGGGGAAAAAAGAAGATCCGTTGGAAAACCGAAGTGGAAGAAACCTTTGCAACGGCCAAAGGAGGTGGCGGAGAGAGAGAGAGATGTTTGTGGGCGGGAGAGGAGAAGGTTGAAAAGAGACAAGAGTGGGAGAGAAGGGGTGGTATAGGAGAATTCTCCTCCTGCAACAGGTAAGGACTTGCGGAGAAGCTCTTTTAAACCTTTCGAATGCAAGGAGGAGTTTGGCGTGTCGTGTCCGGAACGTGGTAAAGGGGTATGGGGACGTGTAATCGTTCGTGCGTAAAATGATTTTAAAGTTGCGGGCGTGCTGCGTGTTGCGGGTCAGAAAAAAGTAATCTCTTCCGTTTATCTCCGTCCGAAACTTTTTAAGGGCCAGCCAATAAAAAAAAAGGAAACCTTATACTAGGCGCTATAAAATTTAGAGTCATGCGTCCATCCTTATTTAAATTCTACCCTTTAAAATACGCGTAACTAGGATTCTTAAGTGCAAATTTGAAACCTTTGCAAATAAAGCCATGAGAAATCCTTATATAACTTATTTATTAAAATAATAGTTTTTAGGTGAAATTTATAATTGTTATTTAATTTTATTCATATTGAAGCTGTGAAACACATTAAAAACGAGGATTAGATACCCTTTTATTGTGAATGTAAAGATTAACCTGGATAGTATTATACATATTCTTGAAACCCAAAGGATTTGGCGGTATTTTAATCCTTTCAGAGGAATCTGTCCTATAATCGACAGTCCACGAGTAGATGTACTTAATTTTGTATAATCAGTTTGTATATCTCCGTCATAAGAATATATTTTTAGAGGCAATTTTCTTAATATAATTAATATAGTACGTGGGATAACTAGTTCCAAAGCAGGTTTCAAATAGGTACTCAAGAGTCCAAGTTGAACATATTTTAACGTGTTGTAGTAAAATTAGAATAGTTTTACAACAAAATAGTTTGTAGGATAGGGTATAGAATATCCTTTTTTATTGGCAGACATTTTAAAATCCCATGTTGGAGGCGGACTAAGAAAAAAAAAGACGAGCGTCTGCTTTACAAAAGGGTTGAACTTAGGGCGCAAGGAGAAAAATACATTGTGGCGGCATCTTACGGTACGACACACGAATTCCTTCACGGTTTTTGTTGAGGGATCGCATTATTACGCTAGATATTCGCGCAAAAGCGTTGGAATTTTTTCCTCTCTCTCCGAAAGAACTGCGGCCGTCGTAAATAAATTCTCATAATGTTATAGTTTTAATCATTACGTAAAGAAAAAGGTCAGAGTTCGAGTCTCGAGCGTGAAGGGAACTTTTCTCTCTTTATCTCTACATTTATTAACTTTTTTGGTAAAATGATCTGCCGCATATCCAATTTCCTGCGAAATATAAATGCATATAAATGATTATTATTACCGCCATTTATCCTTCCTCTCAACAATAAAAATATGAGGGACATTTAAAAATTTCCGTTTCTGGCACAAATAATATTCGCAATAAAACATGCGCGCTGTTGATAAACCTCCACACCTAAATAGAGCGAAGAACAGTAGTTAGGTTGGCATCCATCGCAAGATATATCTAGAGCATCTGATTACCGATTACCTATCGGGAAACATTCTTCACCCAAGAGTTAACAATGAGCGGGGCAGGCACATCTTCAATTATCACGCTCCAGTTATCTCACCCATTTACTTCCACCGATATAAAAAAAAATTCGTACTCTGACCGGATTACCAGTACACCGAGACGCGTGACATAAAAGGGGCGATCTAAGTCGTTCGTTATTTTTTTTTAATTCCCTCCCGAGACCTTGGAACTTGGACTTATATCCGTATGCCCGTCTTGCGCACGAGGCGCCGTCAGAAGTCTGCCGAGAACGAAAACAAGACGGGGTTATCGGCGACTAAGAAACAAGAGAGAGAGAGGGAGGGAGAGGGTGGGAGGAGATGGAGGAAGAGGACATGAAGCAAGGAGGCCGAGAGGAAATGGGTGAAAACATCTGATTAGAATTGATGTCCGTCCGACTTTAAAAAGACACGATTTACGCTTCGCGGAACCCGGATTTCTAAGGACATCTTCCTTCGCCGCATCTCTTCTCTCAGACGTGATAACTTTAGTAAGATGCGAGATTATTGAAGATTGACTCGAGAGACAGAGCGAAATTGGTCAGGTCAAAGTAACGAGAGAAAGCCAGGCGGGAAAAAAAATAAAGTCGTACAAATGAAATGGGCAGTAAAGGCACGAATCCGAATCTGTTCGGCGATAAAATTAATGCCCTCGTACGCACGTACCCAATTCGAATAAACTTGTTTGTACGCAATCATAAGACGTCGCCACGCGCTTAAAATTTCTTTATAATACACCCTACGCTTTTTATCGAATGTTGTATTTTTTTTAATATCGCGCCAAGGACAAAAGAAAAGTTTCGAGTTGTTATCCAGACAGCTCCATCTCTGGCAGCATCTCCGTTGCGACTTGGAATGCTCCTGACATCCAGCGTAGACGTTGAGAAAGACGGAGAGAGAGAGAGAGGGGTGGCATAAAGAGAGGAAGACGGAGGTGAGAGGAGTTTGAGAGAGAGGGGGGGAGGGGGCGGGGGGGGGGGGGAGAGAAGGATTCCAACTCGTCAGCCGCCATAAATCAATTTGCCTCCCGTGAATGTATTTGAATTCTCTCAACGCAGAGGATCTTCCCGCAATTATGTCTCCTGGCAACATAAATTCTCGCGGATAAAATATACGGAATCGCTCATTCGCGAAATAAAAAAAAAACAACGCAACCCTTTTTTTCCGACGCTCTTAAGGACGATTTAAAAAAAATTAAATTAAAAAAAAAGAACGAGTTCAAAGAAAATAATGTCGGGAATGGACTGGACGCTGAATATGCTATAAATATTAGGTTTAGAGGAAATTTATGTCCGTCGAAATTTACATTTCTTTGTGGAATAACCGAATGTATAACGTCTGCCGAAGATTTTTTTTTTTTTTTTTCTGCGGGAAGAAAGAAATACAGCCGAAAGATCTACCGACCCTACAAAAACTCCAAAGATTCGCGAGGGCCGTATTCTTTCACTTATTTGCGCAATAAATTTCGGAATTTTCGTACGAAATAAATCAATCGAATGCATTTCGCGGCCGTAAAAAAAAGAAAAACTACGCTGGTTATTTAGACGGACATAAATCTTTGGATATTTCGATCTTCATCGTACTCTACGAGCTTCCAACTGACCTAAATTACGTATATTACGCTCGCGGATAAAGATATTGTGAAAGATTTGGATGACGATCCCACTGAAGCATTATACGATTATCATAGGATTTTAAGCGAGTGAAACACAGCAACATAAAAGAAGAAAGAGCGAAATGTGGCTAAATCTAATGAAGGGATTGAAGAAAAGGGAATATATCACTAAAATGGTAGCCGAAAGTAAATGATTCAAATATGATGCCTTAAAAAACGGGACAATTTAGATATTTTGTAATTTATGGATCAATTTCTAAGGTCCACTCGTAGAGAAAATTCTATTTAGCTGTGCAATATATGTAATGATTAGTCTTTTTGGAAATATAAAAATCTGTTTATTCTGTATTTTTTTGCCAAAACGGTTGCTGAATGGCAGTTGAAGATGTAAAATATTTCAGTAATTCCTCGTGATCATTCTTTTCTGCATTACTGGACTATCCGCTTTTAGGTTGCTATCTGTATATTTATTTAATAATTCATCGTTCATTTGGTCAAGATCGAGAAAAATAAGATGTTTAATCAAAAGAAAGTCATTTGGTTTTCGCATTTTCTTAAAAAAAACTACGAAAAAGCCGTTGCGCTCTATTGCATTTATTTCGTTGTAAACTTTTATATCCAGTTAAACATCTAATTAGAACTATCGATCGGTGACTTACTATTTATCACTCGAAATTTTTAGACAAAATACTAGGTATGCCTTGAATAACGATATAATGGCTATATCACTAACTTATACACTTCATTTGAGCAAGTAAAGGAGCTGATCTCGGATTGGAAAAAAGTACGTGTTGGCTGCAGAATAACCTGCAATCACGGAGGATCGCATTCCCTTTTCGACGAAAATTCCGAATCGTCTCCCTTGCCAACGAAACGGCGGAAAATGGCGAACAGACACGAATGAAGGAACTTCGGTCCCAAAACGAGCTCTCATCAAAACGGACAGAAAAGAGGGACGTCGCGCCCGAAAAAAACGCACGTCCTGAGTTCCTCCCTCTGTCACGCATTCATCCCTCGCAACCATCATCCCCCGAAGGGATCGCGAAACGA
This sequence comes from Uropetala carovei, assembly GCA_036926305.1. NCBI lineage: Eukaryota > Metazoa > Arthropoda > Insecta > Odonata > Petaluridae > Uropetala > Uropetala carovei. The sequence goes on along the minus strand of JAXCHB010000065.1, from coordinate 14,856,253 downwards.
TCCCTTTTTTTATAAGGGGTGAGGCTAATATTTGACGACACGGGCAGGGTTCTACCCCTCGTCTCTTCTCCCTACCCCTCTCTCATCTGGGATCCTTTTTTTTCCTGTATTTTTTTATATTTTCAATTTCGGAAGGCGGAAATGCCCGCTTCTCCCGGCGTCGTGGCGTGGACCAATCGATACGACTGTTACCGGGGAGGACGAACGAAGAGGGAGCTCACTGCCTCTCTCTCCTCCCTTTCTCCTTCCCCTCCCTCCCCCCCCCCTACTCCAACTCTTCCTCCTCCCGTCCTCCCCCTCTATTCTCCTACCAATCATCCATTTCACACCCTATCCCTTTATGCCCGGGCCGCTTATTATTTGAGACTTAACGATACTTTCGGGTTCAATCGGTACGTGCCTATTTTACCGAACGAGTTATATACCAATCGCCTTTTAAAAGACATGTCCAAAGTTTCCAAACGACTAAGAATTTTCTTATTAAAAGGATAGGATAGGTCGAATCTGAGTTGTCAATTCTTCGGTGGGTCGGAAACGAGCTTACATGGGATATCACCTAGAGATTCTGTGGTATCATGTACGTCAAAATCGATTCTTAATATTTTATTGCCGTTTCCATGTCAACATTCAAGATATTCAACTCGTAATTTTTTAACGAATACGAAATTGTAGCCATTCAGTTTTACGGGGACGCTTTTCATCATAGCTTCGTGGCCAGCGCTAAACGATCTCAATAGCCATATGCGTCCCGCAGCATCAAACGCTCTCGGAGGCCATATGCGCCACGCAGGATATACATATGTTGCCTATCCTTGGCATTTATCTGATAAAATACGTGAGTTAAGGTCGATAATTCTAATTTGAATCAGCAACTGTGCTACTTGTAGAGCATTCAACCGTAAATACGATGGAGCGTGTTTAAATCGGACATCTTTGACGAGAATTTTAGTTTAATCCTAAAGGATATTACTTTCTGTTATATCTGAGTTGAGATTCCTTGGATTTCTGGAGTATTTTTAATGAATTATTTGAGAGTATATGACTGATTTTTATCCAATTTGTCAATTCTCAGGATTTCTCTTATGTTGCACCGACCCCTATCTCACTTGGATGTTTTCCTGATATGAAATGGTCATTCAACATTCTAGTTTTCGCTATTTTTTCAGAGAAACTGTACTCACTCTCTCCGATTCGGATGTTTTTCAGAGTTGGAGCTATCTCATTCTATATGCTCGTAGTTTTCATTAATTTTGCGCAGACATTTACGGAGACCCCCTCATTCTCCAACTCCCTTCAATGACACTGAGGCAATATTTATCCAATATATATATATTCCTGCCTTCAAAGTTTCCTTGTCATATTCTGCTAAAAGAAATCTCATCCCCCACCTCCTCTCTATCTCACTCCACGTCTCCCCCAAACCCTATCGCGCCGCCCCACCACAATGGAGTTATTTTTTTTTAGGAACCGCTTCGATGGAATGGAAAAGGATCGTATCCGCCGACGGACGCATCCACCTACGCGATAACACGCAATACGCCCGATACGATATCTCCGTGCGTCATTTGCGACGCACACGGAGGTACCCCCCCGGATCGTTGGGCGTTCTATCCGTCGAGTCACGTGAATGCTGGATGGCGGGATTTTCTCGGGCCTCATATGGTGCAGCGCGGATTTTTGGCAGAAATTCCGCTTCTGCGAAATTAAATGACAATATGTCAACAGAAAAATATTGGCTACCCGCGAGATTCCATGAGTAAACTTTATTCGGTTCTTGGGGGGTCATCATATCGCTGTAATAATTTGAAAACAAAACTCGTGAGGCTAAGCATCTGCCATTAAAGCAAATAACTCTGCACGAATTGCCTTTGAAAGATTCAAACGAGCTGATTGCCTAAGAAAAAAACTATCATTAATGATATATAAAAATGAATGTCACCTATAATTTACTTTTTAGTAAAATACATATTGAAGGATCTAACGTCGATCGCGGAGACTGTCCGTAATATATTTCGCGTAGTTACCGCAAAACGTTTTGCTCTTACTGCGCGTGGGATTGTCGTGCAAGCTTTGCACCCACTCCGGTAAAGCGTCATGCCAGGAGTTGCGACGACATGGACGAGTTTTCCGCCGCCGCGAGGATCGATGATTAATTAGGGAACTTTGGGGGAGATTATCGCCGCCCACGCTCCAGGCATCGCGGGATTTGGATTGTATCGAACCCACAGGTGTGAGGGGCGTCGGCGGCTTTCTTTTTTTTATTTATCCCGGCGCGAGGGGGCGACAACAATGCCCACGCTCGACCGCGTTCGTTACCCAGTATCGCTCGCCTCGACGTTCATTTGTTTGCGCATCCGACCGATTCCGTTTATTTATTCAGCGCTCTCCGTTGATTACGTCGTTTGGTCGCTTCTGTTGTTTTTTGTTCAGGGAATAACCGCGAGCGCGAAGCAAAAAGTATTCGATTAACCGCCGTCAAATATCGTTATTTTAAAAAAAATCTGTAACGATATAGTGTACATTGGAAAGTTAAACGCGATCGAAATTTTAGGAGTCGAACGAATGTAGTTCGATCTTTTGATCCCTCGATGGAGATATATCTTCCCGTAATTATATTGTTTGAGTCGATTATATATATGAGTGATTTTTGGATAACAGAAATCATTATTATTATCTAACAGCAAGGTTTGAATTATTTAAGTAAAAAATGTTCAGATTTTGCGTTATTATGAACAAATCACAAAATATAACGCACGCATCTTTTAAAAATAATGAATACGTTTGATTTTTTTTAGTTAATTAACATCTATCTATACGGTGATTCAATGTTCTCTATATGTTCAAACACGATAGGAATTTCGTATGAAAAAGATAATTAACACGCTCGAGCAATTTTATTGGCATAAATTGAACTTTTAATAATAAAATTCGCAAAAGAGTATTTCAGCAAGCACAAACAAAATACGAAACGTTGAATTTCCTAACATTATTTAATCACTATCATTTCGTTTACATATAGACATAAACTATCTGCTAAGAATTAAAATTCTGCGTGATTTCACTTAAAGAATTTCAGTGCATGTAGATAGCACATTGTGCACACGCAAACGAACATCGATTAGACGTGTAACTAAAATCCAACGATCTGTCGCAACCTTCTCACTCTCAGAAAATAATGTACCGCGCAACGGTCGTGTGTCACGTGACGAATGCGTTTTCCGTTCCCCATAAACACCTTCAACCTCCTCCGCGAAAACTGTTTCCTAGGAAATAAACCGACTTCGAGGGAGCGAAAATGTATAAAGACAGAGAAAGATGGAGAGAGAGAGAGAGAGATCGAAACGGTTTTAGATGGAAAAGAGGATAGGAAATATGAACGTCATGACGTGCGATACAAGGTGGGAAAAATTGCGGGAACTCGGCCGTGCCAACGAACAAATCACTCGCGAAAATGGAGGGAGGCGGAAGGGAAGGGGGAGGGAGGCGGAAGGGAAGGGGGAGAGAGGCGGAAGGGAAGGGGAGAGAGGCGGAAGGAGAGGGAGGCGGCGCGATGACGTCATCGACCCGCTCCTCTTTTTATTCGCACTTCCACCCTTCTTTCAAGACTGGCCATCGCGTAGGCGCGAAAATGCGTCCGCGTTGCGTGGGCCGGATGAATATCGCCCACGTACCTAACGACTAAAGAGAGAGAGAGAGAGAGAAAGAGCAAAAGGAAGAGAGAGGGAGAGGTAGAGAAAGTTGCGACGGGGCAGGAGAGAGAGAGGATGAAGTGGTGGATATTCCATTCATGAAAAAGAGTTGCAAAGACGTAAGAATCGTTCCGTGTGCGTCAGACATTTATCGTCATAGAGTTTCGGATACGTGTTTATTTTTCAACACTTTATAAACATTTTTTTCCCTGGAAGAATGTAAAATACGCATTCGACGACAAAGGAAGGAAAACGAGATATATCCTGGATCTTTATCAGTCTGATTCGCATTCAACGAGAAAAGATTCGTTGGGTGGAATTTTTGTGATTGGTCCGTAAGTTTGAATAGATGAATCTTTTGTGAATGTGAACTAAAAATTTCCTGCATTTATTCACGGTGTCTTGCTAAAATTTGAGCACCATTCTAAGCTTCTAAAGTGATCACCTTCTGTCGATGAAGATTCAAAATATTTTAAGCCCATCAGGGTTCTTCGCTTAAAGAAATTTAATAAATTGGTAAACATCACCGTCACCGAGACGCAAAAGCTTACTCCCAAGCAGTTAAAAAAAAAAAGTAATCGTAACGTTATTCCAAATTTTAAAATGTCCGACCTGTCACCTTTTCCTCGATAAAAATAATAAATAATAATAGAAGTAACTCACGAACGATTACACTAAAATATTTTTAAAAATTAAACCAGACCTTAAAAGTTTTTACACTAAAAGCGGCAGTGATTAAGCACCGTTTTATTCTCAACGTCTCGATTACTCTCGGGTATTAAAAAAAATAAGGTTCGTTAATGGAAGTCATTTCATCTCTGTAAAGAAGTGAGCTTTTATTTAATTTAAAAAAAAAATATACATCTTTTCGCTAACGACTCTCCTCCTCGCGACGGAGGAAAGGTAACGAAAGGAAAGGGTGACGAACACCTCCACCCAAACACTCCTCTCCCTCTCCCCCCTCCCCCCCACTTGGAACGCGCCCAAAACGAAACTGAAAATAAAACGCCGTCCTTGGAGATTTCTCTCCTTGCAAACAGGTGAAAAAGACAAGGTGCCGAGGAGAAGGTAAAAGAAGAAGAGAGAAGGAAACAACGAAGGAAAAAGTCATGAAGCTGCGTAAAAAAAAAAGACGATCCAGAGAGAGGGAGAAGCCCAGTGAAATTGGACTGATAAAGAGAGAGCCCCCTGGTGGCTGAGTTTTGCAATCATTTCTTCCAGTCATCTTTTTAGAAAAAAATCTTCCCTTATTTCCCTCCCTGTAGTCGCCCATGAAGAAGACAAGATGGAGGGAATCGTTACGAAAACAAATCTGTAGGACTAAAAAAAAAATAATGAGACGAAAAAGGAAATCTAAGCTCGCTGCAAAAAAAAATAAGTGCGGTACATGGTTTCTCGACCTTTTCTTACCAAGTGCCCCAGACTTCTGAAAATTTTGAATAAATAGCTAAACTCAATATCCTATACGTTTTTCTTAATTTTAGTTTTGCAGATAATGAAAACAGGCTTTTGCTATACTAAATTAAATAACGGTACGCAAGGCTCCAGTCTCTTCGAATCATTCCGTCTTGCAGAAGTTTATGAGAGATTTTCATAAATTGATGGAATTAATTGATCGAAGATCACTATATGGACAGGCACAAACTGGAATTTGAGAATAATTTGAAAACAGGAGAACAAATCTACCATGACTGGTAATCGAATCCAGATGTTGCACTTGCCGAGCGGACATTCTACCACTGAACTATCATAGAAGACTAAAACAGGAGAATTAGCCTGCCACGATAGCCTAGTTGTAGAATATTCATCCTGCACGTGGAAGTTTCCCAGTAACGGCAGGTTTATTCTCATTTTTTACAGAGATTTTCATATAAGAATGCCATTATGGAATGGTGTCATTTTCAAATAGGAGTTGAAGTATTCCCATAGTGTATCTCTTGTATTCTCTGAAGTGCGCTCACCAATTGGTTGAGAAACTCTGGTGTATGGATAATGATCTGAACGAAATTTGGACGCCGAATAAACCACGAAAGAATAGTTTAAGGAAAAAACGGAACTTCCACCTTGAGAGAGGAAGGTTAAGAAAGGGATAAATAGGGAGAGAGAGAGAGAAGGGAGTGGGAGAGAGATAGGAAATGTCAGGGAGAACAAGAGGGGAAAATAAAGAAAACGTTATTTTCCTTCAAGATGTACGTCTTAATGGTACGAGAAGTGCTGTCAAAGGAAGGAAATAAGAGGAATGGGAAAAAGAAATGAGGAGGGAGAGGAGAAGTGAGTTAGGAAGAGGTGCAAGGGAAAAAGATTCTGCAATACGGAGGTAAAGGGAACGAGAAGAAGAATAGGAGAAATTTCCAGCTGTATGTAAAGTAGGGTGAACGACTGGAGGAGAGCGTGCGCATATTATCCAACAGGCCTTATTTCTGCATAGTAGCATCGGCATATATTTATCATTCAATAAGGATGGAGAGAGTATGAAAAATTTTGGGCTTACAGTACTTGTCCTGTTTGAAAGACTACACTATGTAGAAAGGGGAAGATGGTATAAGCAGGAAACAAGAGTTGGAGAAGAGGTAGGGTTATAGAAGCAGTGCTTTTTTTTGCCAGAACGCCGGAACTTTTGCTGCAATAAAATACTAATTTGTAAAACAAATCAAACGAAGTCATTTGCTATGTAATGATGTTTTACTCGTGTTGTACAATCTCGCATATCTCTCCGCTGACAAATTATATTCAGTTCCTATTCCCCCCCTCCCTTCGCCTCTATCGCGTTGCGGGACCTTTTTCGATGGGAAAAAAGCAATGGCGGATGGGAGGGTGGCGATGAAAGGACGAGGAAAGGCGGAAGAAAGAAGATAAAAAAAGGAAGAAAGTGCGAAGGACGTAGTAAAACGGATAAAACAGACTCAATGATAAAGATTTGAGGGTGTGACACAGGAACCAAGAGGGCGACATCATGGAGAATCTGAATTTATGCAAAAGTTATTTCCATATTTTTCTCGCTAATTTCTTCTCCCGTCTCTCTCTTTCTTTCGCATTCGTCTCTTTTCTTCCCTCCATTGCATTTCGTCTCCATCGGTGCAGAAGTTCTTTCTCGTGAATGGACGAAAGATTGCGAGGAAATAAAAAGTATACTGGTTTATTATTTTTTCCGTCGTCCTCAAAACCTATTCCTTTATTTTAATTACACGGTGTTTGTAAACCATCCTCTATGTAGCGCTCGTCACATTTTACGCCTTTGTTCCGTTTTGAAATTCGAGTACAAACTTTACTAAATTAATTTATTAAGAATAATTAGAATTAGAATTATAACATTCTATCGATTAAATTAACTACGGGGCGTTCATTTGCCTTCCCTGAAAAAGAGAAATGTGTATTTTTAATTTTGAGTTCTGGAGAATTGTAAATGAACAGGCTCGCTTATATATCAGGAGAAAATTTTGCATTGTTTTTTTCTTTTAAAGTTTCCCGAAAAGAGTTTCAATGCTATAATTAAACACAACGAAATTTGTGTGTTAAATAAAACTGACACATGTAAGAGCACTTTAAATGTACCAATGACTGTAAAATCTAAAGGTGGGATTTAAAAAAATCGGGATTTCACCAGGAATCGAAACTGAATCTTATATTTGTCGTCTGCTCAACCGGCTACCAACAACGATGGATTTCTGCTTATTATATTCGGAGAGAAAGTAAAGGTTAGCGCATAAATAATAAATTAAATGGCGCAAAGTGGCTGCAGAGCAATGAACCCAATTCTTAATGAAAAGTTCTCCATAAGGAATGAAGAAAAATTACCGTAACTCATTCAGACGAAACTGAGACTGAAAAAATCATACGCAAGCTTACATAAGCTTTTGAGATCGTCTATGAATACGTAAGGAAAGGGTCAATGAAGCAGAGTAAATGGCGTTATTTCGAAAATAAATTGTTAATACAGAATTTTAACATTTATGTATACTGGTATGATTATTCTGAAGTATTTTTATAAAATGAATTAAACGAACAAACCGGGAAAACCTACACAAGGAGGCGGAAGACTAAAACGGTCGGCGAAAAAACGAAGTCGACAGACAGACGGACAAACCGAACGGATTTTTTTTAACCGCTAAAAAAAAAGTTGAAAATTAAAAGACTCGGTCCAGTTCTAAACAGAATATCTCACAATAAATAAAAAACGAGCAGCGCCTTGTGATCCTTCCCGCCACATATCAATTACCCGAAGGGCGACGTAAATACATCTCGCCACACTGTTTTTTTCGGACCGACCTGGAAGGACAAATTGGCCAGTCCTCCACGCCCTTGTTATTTTTATTCTCTTCCTCAGAAGTCTTGTTACACACACCTCCTCGGAGAAAGTGCTCTCTCTCTCTCTTCAACCACCTGAACAACCCGCGAGGAGGAGATGGAGGAAGAATGAATGAAGAAAGGACGGCATTTTTTAATATGCCCAAACGACTCCACTGTATCTTTCTTCCTTTCTTTTCACGCCGGGCGACAAACGCACACACACACACACGCCCTCCCCGCCTTTCCAAAGCCTTTTTCAATGGAAGTCTGTCTCGAGCGAGAAATTACTCCGCATTTTGAAATTCTCTGCCGCCACCATACGGAAAGGAGGGGAAAAAGAAAGAGGAGAGGAGACGTAAGAAATGAGAGAAAGGAAATAAAAAAGAAAACTGCAGGTTACCACCTTCCCCCCCCTCTACCATAACCTCCCAAGAGATACTACGAGAAGTTGGCAAGCAGCCACCAGATGGCACTCGTTCGCACGGAGCCAGTCTCCAGGGCCTAGGCGCTTTCAGAAAAAGATCCAGCGCCGACGTTTCAGTTTCTTAATGTGTCGCTCCGTTGTGTACGAGGGAGGAGCGTCGTGTGGGAGGGAGCAGGGGGGGGGGGGGGGGGGGGTGAGAGAGTGGGTGATGGGGGGGGGGGAGGGTGAGAGAGTGGGTGATGGGGGGGGGGAGGAAAGTGGGAAAGAAAAGGTGCTCGTCGTCTCGGAATACGAACTAAGGCATTATGCTTCGCTGAACCCCGGAAGAGAGAACGATTTTTAGAGAGAGAGAGAGAGGGAGAAAGGGGGAGCAAAAGGAAACGGGACCAAGTAAAGTGCTTTGAAGGACGCCCTCGGAGTAAAAGCAAACATTATTTAAAAAAGTAAGGGAAATAGAGAAAATTTATTTATTTTTTCTGGTTTGAAGCCACCAGCTGTGTTAATTTTACTTGTATTACCGCGTAAACGGATGCAGATATTGCAGTACAGTCGCGGAAAAAAGTGCCTTAATGCATTGCTATTTTTTGTCCAGGAAATTACTTTACTAATTACTTTGAATAAAGAAAAAAATTTTCTCGCGAGCATTTTTTTTCAATTTTTAATTACGTTCTTATTTGTTGCGAAAACCATTAGTAAATAATACAATATTCTTCATAAATAACATAACAGCGAATAAATATTAACTAAAACTTTAACGGTGAGAAATCGGATGGAATAAAACATTAAAATTATTGGCGCCATAGATAGAAAATTAAATTTTAACTATAAAAATGCCTATCAAAATGAAATAATGGATTACATGTAGTAAGATCCAAATAAAATACATACCTTACACTGATTATATCAATTTACAGAAAAACTGCCCATCATCTTTGAATTGGGTCAACTGGCACTACAGAAATCGATTCATTAAATTGCCAATTTTACAGCACACGACGAGAAGTGAGTTATCATTCCGTGGTACTGATCGTTTCCTAAATCATCGCTGAATTTTATAAATAATCGCACCAATGCTGAATGAAATAATCTATAAAAATTTCAGTTATTAAATTTGAAGTTTAGACACTATCTGACATCGATAAATTATTTTGTTTTAGATAAGAGCTGTAAGACATTTGGTTTTTAGAATCTACTATCGGTGGTTCACTATGACGTCTGACTTGTAACAGAAACACGTATCTACTTTTCTCAATCATTTTATCGCTGTTGGAGTAAAGGGAATTAGATAGACAAATGATGAAGATAATCTAAATCTCCAAATTCGATAAGTCATTTTTTTATATATAAACCGGAGGAAAAAATACTTTTGATCAAATCTCCTTTCCTGCCTGGTTTCTTTTTTTAAAAATAATATCCTAATTTTGTTTGATTTCCTTGTCTTTCACGCTCTCCCAATAACATTGCGGCTACACATTCTCTTTTATTTTCCTTATTACCTACAGCGTTGCACCGAAACATTTTAATGAGATCCTCTATTGCGAATGGCGGTAAGAAAAATGCATGCGCGCAACGAATCAGAAACCGCAGACCTTTTCGGAAGGAGAAGGTGGTAGGAGGAGGCGGTAGGAGGAGGTGGCGTGAGGCTGAAAAGAATCCAACCCACCGAGCAAAGGGAAGGACGGTAATAAATGCCCGTCGGCCCGGCCGCCTCACGAGCGAAAACAAAAAAAAACAGTCGAATCGCGAAAATGAGCTCCCAGGTCTACGTGAGGCCTCGGAAGCCGTGTTGCAAAAAAAAGAGAACAATAAAAAAGGGGTATCGGCGCCTTTGGAAGTTTTCACGAGTAGTCGTCGTCGTCTCGCGGAGAAATGGCGAAGCGGCGCCGCCTTCCCGAACTTCTTTTTTTTTCCATCTTAGGAAGGATTTATTACTCGAAAGGAAAGAACGGACTGGTAAATAAAAATCGGTCTGTTGGTCCATCCAACCTATCTTCCTTCTCTTACACAATTCTCGTGAGTTTCAATCGTTGCTGCATCATTATAGAAGATTACGGTTCGGTTTTTTTTGTTGAGAGGAAAAGGTAACTACCGCGATAATTTCTAATTGACGCAACATATCTACCCGATAGCCGTAAAAAAAACTTCAGAAAAACAAGATGTGCCTTTAGTCCATAAACTGCTATCATCAGTGGTAATTTACCGAATTTAGTTTTTAACAATGACGTTATGAAACTAATAAAAAGTTGGGTTTTGCGGAAACAAAGTTATTATCACACTCGTAGGATCGTGATCGTGGGTTTCTAATGAGCCAAAGCACATTCGTCGATTAACATGTTTTTTAATGAGCTCTTTGCTAGAACCTGCTATTAGTTAATCGCGACTGATAACGGCAACTTCGCAGCCGTAATGCTAATATGGTTTTCATAGTCTTTTTATAGCTACTGGATAAATAACTGTGACCATTTGATTTTAGCTGTAATGCGAACCCATTGATTCTACACCGAATTAAGATCAATTCAGAACAATTTATTTCTGCAAAAGGATTATTAATTACGCGGCATTATATCACCTCTTTTTTTCCAAAGACATTCGATAAATTTCGTTCGAATTTATTTCAAAACCGTAAATTCTCCACGAAATCAAAATGCGCTTTCTTTTTAACTGATGGTAAGTTATCGAATTAAACTAATTTTAAGTAAAAATATTTAAGGTTATCGTCATCCTGTCCCCTCCTCCGCTTTAAGAGAAAGGCGAGGGAATGTTACAGCCGCGAGAGAACATCTACTTCGAAGAGACGGCCCTTCGAGGTCATGCGCCAAAAAAAATATAAGGATAAAATTGAAGCTGAATCATTCCTTTCCCCGCCACCTTATCCTAACCAACGACATTTAAAAAAAAAAACATTTTTCTTTCAATTCTAATTGTGCGAATTCTGTCCTTAAATGCAGTCGCTTTCAAGGCAACGAATTTTACTTTTTACTTTTTTCTTTTCAAATAAAGGGAAAAAATTCGTTACCTGCTTCTCCGACCTCGTTAATGCAGTTCCGAGAAACCTGACGTTCCGATTTACCTCGGAGGACACGGTAGACGCCATCACGCGTAAAGGACGGTGACTCGAACAAACATCTGCTTTGGTGCTTACCTATGATAAAGAAAGAAAAAATAACATGGTTAATATCTCTTTGTTTTTCTTTTAAAAACATTAACGGCGACCAAATAAAATATATGCGCAGTAAAAAAATACAGACCATAAGAAAAAGTACGCGATAAAAACTTTAAGGCGCCAGAGTAAAAAAAAATTGTTGTCGAATTTGAGATGCAACGCAAACTGTCGAAATCTTCCCAAGTGACTTTCACCTGATATTCGCTCCTGTAAAAGCAGTATAAGCAGTTACCTCCATTTCAATCCTTTCTCGAGTGCATTTCCATGTACCGCCGATCGCAAACGGCGAGCAAACTGCAGAAAATGTACCGTTGTCTTTCCTTTTTCATTTTTCATTCGAGACTTTCCGTTCGTCCCGGTAAAGCCGGTTCGAAAAAAAATTTCTCCGACACATCCGCACGCGACGAACTATTACGTGCTTCGTTGCGACATCGCCTCCGTTTTGTAAAAAAAAAGACGCGTGTTTCTCGACTGTCTCACACATTCTCAAGTTGGGAAATGCAGGATTCCTTAGCGTCTTCCAGAAAAAAATTTTTAAAAAGATAAATCGAAGGAAAAAGCTCCAATAAATATAAAAGACAAATTCTCGTAGAGAAAACATCTATACACTTAAAGAGAAAGAGAAATTTTCAAAAAGTGACTCATCGAGCTTCGCATGTCTTGAACCCAACCAATGCTTTGCGTAACACCTGTAGCCATTAAGCGATTGAGTGAACATGATGCGTGTTTCTAATAAAATAATACCACTGATTATGACTATCATGTAACTGAAATAAATACGTGATTACAATTATTGTAACCATAAAAGGCTCAGTAAGCCAGATAAGGCATTTTCACCGCAAAATATCATTGAGGACGGCTACTTTGTTGCTGAAATAAGCATCTGGTTTTACATGGCTGTTTATGGTCACAGAAATGGTCTCTACCAATGATTTTAAAAGAGATACAGCAGTTTGACAGCGGAACATCATAATAATATAATTCTTATTGTATTAACTTCATAGAAATATCCAAAGATATAGAAAATAGACATTAATATGAATTACACGGCCTTCCCCTTGCATCACGAGTATATTACGACAAGTACATTGGAAAGACTCTTTTCTTTATCTGGAGGGCGTATCTTTTACACCGTGTCCTAAACTGAGAACTTTGCAAAACATACCGTTTATCTATTCCTTCCTTTTCGTTTGATTTTCGTAAAAAGATATATGCATCTACATAAAAATGAGAAGGCGAATCGTTCATTTCCTTAATTTTTTAACCCCCAAAAATAACATTCCTTTGAAAGACGGTAGAAGAAGTCACGGAACAACCCTCGTTTCGTTCACGAACGATTTAACGTATCACTCAAACTGACCGCCGTCCTCCCGAAAAAAAAACCCTCTTTAATCATCTGAGATATGATTTTCGAAAGAGGGCGCTTCTGAAAAAGAGAAGGGGAGGAAAGCGAGGGACGGATATGGAATGAGCGTGCAATTTTCCCTTTCTCCACCCGAACGAGAGAGAGATATATAACGTATTCGAAAGGAACATTCTGTTATGGATGCTCCTTTTCTCTTTAAAGTTTTTAAAGAGTCGGTTTGAGGGTGGCCATTCTCGTTGGACAAACATAAACCGCACGCACACACACACACACGGTGGATCCATCTTGAGGAACCATTTCGTCGCGGTTTATGGGAACGTTTTTCCGCTTCGAGGAACGGGATAAGAGGAGGGTTGAATAGGGAGGAAAGACGGTAAAATGGTAAGGGAGGCGTGTATGAGCAGCGGAGGAGAGATAGGGAGGGGTGAGGAGGAGGAAAAGGGATATGGGTTTTAAGTTACAGGTAAGTCTTGAGAGGAGGTCGGATGGAACGATCCCTTAAGGGTATTCTGCGAGCCTTTTCATTTTTCTATTCTTTTTTTTTTTTTTTGAGGGTTAAGTGTGCTACCGGATAAAAGGTATATGGTTTTATACGCAACCAAGGTTGTAGGGGGGGGGGGGGGGGGGGGAGTAAAAAAAGATATTAGAAAGGGATGGGTAGAATGAGGGTTTGGGGAAACAGCCTATAGGGTTGTAAGGCGGTCAATTCGGTTGCACGGTCAAGGGAAGTGTGTGCACTAACCCCCCCTCTGGATTCACAACCTGACGTGTAGCGACGCGGTTGCGGTTTTTCTAAACGCTTGGCTGATTTCATCTTTCTCCTCATTTTCGATCGTCTTGATTTATCGTCTCTCTTTTCTAAGCCCGTCCTTTTTTTTTAGAGTCGAGTGTCGTGTTCGTGGTTGATTGATCGATGAGGATGGCTCGCCGAAAAGGCGTCGCGGGAGTTGTTTTTTTTTAACGACGAGAGGAAATAATGAATTCTTGATAAGCGTGAAAAAAAAATGTCGGTTCGTAAGAGCTTGAAAAGATGGAAGTTCCGCGTACAATAATTTATCGTGGGCGCTAGGTGACTCCGAGAAATCCTGCCTTCGTTTTTATGTCGATTTAAAAAAAATATTATATAGCCATCAAGGAAACCCAAATATTTGCGAGGCAGATTGAAAAACTATTTCGAATCACACTTTATCCTTAGCTTCAGTTATTTTTTGAGCTGCATTATGTCTGGGTATACGTACAAAAGGGATTTACTTAGGACCATGTAATAGATGAAGCGATTAAAATTACACGGCGGTCTCCGATTTTTAATATCGTTATCCCATTTCTTATCAAGACTTACAAAGCCGTGGAAGGGAAACTTTCATGCGCTCCTGCGAATATTTTTCTCCAAAAAAAGTAACAACGCAATAATAAGATTAAAACATAAGCAATTACTAATTGAAAAAATAACCAATTATCTCAGCTATCTCTAATGAGTATTTTTTATATTAGGTGCTTTTTTTAGCTCTTTTTATGTAATTTTTAAGTTTTGTTTTCAGGCACAAAACAAGCTCGGTCGCAGTAATTAGGTTAGGTTAAAGCAATTATCCTATAACCGATCAAAGCATCAAACCGACACAATCTTGCCATAAAAGTACAGCACCACCAACCAACCAACGTTATTGCATCGAAACTCGAATAACGAGCTCCTCCATGTGGCACGCAAAAATTTCGATCTATCCAAAGCCTAAGGCTATCCGGTTGCATTTCCCACTCGCCATAAAGATTAAATAAAAAAACTGTCCGGTTGGTATGCCTGTTCGACCGTGACGGGTCGTAAAAAAACTGATATTTTTTCCGGGAGAAAGGTGAGAGAATTGGGTGGGAGAAAAAAAGAAAAGGAGAAGGATAATGGATGGTGGAGAGGGAGGAAAGAGAGAGAGGGGGAGAGAGAGAAGAGGAAGAGAGGAGGGATCATCATACGAAAAACGGGTATGTGTGAGACAGAGAAAAAAAGAATGTGGCATACATAGAAACGTAAGGGAAAATGGTTGATGGTTGACCCGGGACGGGTGGAGGGTTTGGGCGATAAAAAGGCACGCACACACACGCGCGGGCACACACACACACACAACAACTCACAAACACACACACGTGGGGTGGCGGCGCGTCAAAGAATACCGAAGTAATGGCCTCCATATTGAGGTACGGTTCTGAGGGAGGGAGGAAGGAAGAGATCGGGGGTTTTGTAGGTATAGGACACGATATATAAAAAAAAGGGGTACGTTTTTCACCATCGGAGACTAGGATAAAGGATTTTGGAAAACGAGGAAATGATGGAGAGCGCGTGAGGAAACTTGCGGCCGGAGGATTTTTTTCACGAAAAAAATTATAAAGGACACATGATCACTCCGACCTATTGAGAAGCTGGAGTTAGATAGGACCCTCTCACGGCTGCCTTGATTTATAATGCGTCCCACCTTATCGCCATTATGGCATCCTTAGGGCTGTCGCTCTTCGAGGGGCGAGTAAATCATATCGAATAGTCGCCCATTGTCGCGTGGGGTGGGACGGGTGGAGATTTTCCCTACTCGCTTTTCGCTCTGAACTGAGAGTTCGCGGGTTCGAGTACCTCTTTTTTTTGAGTCGAGATGCCTCTCGAGAAATAAAAAGAAGGAAAAGTAAGGAGGAAGGACTTCGGTGACTTCGGGGTCTGGCGTTTACAAAGGTAAAGAGGATTTTTCTTCGAATCCGTCCAAGCGGGGCGTCAAACGTCCTCGGTTTTTTTTCCTCTTTTTCTCCGTAAGCGGATTACCCTTCTCGGGATCCTTTTATTTTATCGATCCCTGTTTTCGCCTTCACTAACGACGATCTTATGAGCACTTCGGCGATGAAAGATAAAGGTATTAGGAAAGCGTCTACATGCATCGTCACAATGACGAAAAATTAAACGAGCTGTTTCCGACAAAGTATTAATTTATAGTTTCGAGGAAAAAGATAGAAATTGAAAGATGTTTTCATCGCACAATTTTCTAGAAAACCTAAATCTGAGCATATAAGTATTAAATGCAATGGGGTACGTGCAAAGGGACAGGGCGAAGGAAATCCTCTGAGAAACGTTTTAAGTATTAATTTAAATTTCCGTTTATATATACACAATATTAAACTTCTATTTAATTGTAACAATCCTTAGAACACTCAAATTTTATCATGGCGTTAATGTTTCATTTACTGCTCCGGGGAGAGGAAGGCAATAATAATTTCTGAACCGGGGCACACGAAGGTTGGATATATAGGTACTGATTAAATGTAATTTAAGGCGCAGCGCAATGAATTAATTTTTCATTAAAAAGTAATATTCTCCTTCATTTCCATAAATAGAAAACT
Source organism: Uropetala carovei (assembly GCA_036926305.1). Taxonomy (NCBI): domain Eukaryota; kingdom Metazoa; phylum Arthropoda; class Insecta; order Odonata; family Petaluridae; genus Uropetala; species Uropetala carovei. Next base: position 14,839,958 of record JAXCHB010000065.1, on the reverse strand, counting down.
AATGACTAAATACCTTTTTTTGATATAGTTGCTTCGTGTAAAAAAAACTCGAGACTGAATATAAACACGCTTCATAACGGTGACTTAGATTAAATATCATTTTTAATAACAGCTCTTGTTTCTCCAAGGCATGTTTAAAATGCAGTATCGTTTTTTTTCGAGTAAATTTAAAGGAAGGTGCATCATCATCGCAATAACGGTGTCGCCTTGTAGAAGGAAAAAATCGCAGCAGATTGCCGTTGCATTCAGTAATTGTTTTTTTTTTCCTAGAGCGATTTAATTTCGGATAGTACTCTGAAGCTTGCCCCTTTCCACAATTTAAGCGCCGAATTGATGTCCTCATACAAATGCATCACGCGTATCTTTTTCTCTCGGACTAATAAAAAAAGCTTAGTTTTAGACTTTTTCCCCAAAGTTCCGATTTCGGAGATAATGTATTAATGTCGTTAAGTCCGAGTTTATCGTAAGTCGTAACATCGTACTTTCGGGAACCGCCTGTATTTGCTTTTTTTCTTCAAATTTTGCCTTTCGAATTCTTACGCTGTATTTATGGACACCGATGTATTATTCTCGGCGATAAACTTTTACGAAAACATTACAGAGATTTCCTCGGTTTGTAACGCAACTTCTTCTTCAGCAATTTCGACCCTCAATGATGGAGAAAAAAAATCCTCCGTCTCCCGCTCAATTTTCCCCAGCTATCGTAACTCCGCTTCCTTCCTTAAAGATTGGCCGTGATTCCCTTCCAAAAATACACCTCGGTAATTGCCTCGAAAACCTCCCAATCCATACCTCGGCCGAAAAAAAAAATATATATCGAAGGCCGACCCTTTTATTCCGCGTATGCCCTCTGGGAGAGGATAAAAAAATATTTCGAGAAAACGAGTCGCGCCATTTATTTACGTCTACCCCGACGGAAACGAATTGAGCCTTTATCCACTACTTTTATTAAAGAGTAGGAGGCCCTCTGGAATGGGAAGATGAGGGCTCTTTTCTCTTTGCGTTATCCGGTTGGCGGAACACATCCTCCGAGAGACTGAAATCCTTATGAGCGCAGACTCTTGAGGGAAGGAAAAATAAAAGCGTCGGGAAAAGACGTGTTTGGGAGGGTTTTTCGCGATTGGCCAACGGTAAGAGGAGAAGTTAAAGGGAAAGAGAGGGAGAAAATGGAGGTAAGCGAGGGAGAAGGGATTTTCGAGGAGTGGAAGAAGGCTTAATCCAGTATGAATGGCACGATCCGAAGAGAAGGATAACTCCGAGAAGAGATTGAATGGCGGGGAGAGGAGGAATTCGAGGCAAGGGATGAAGGGGGGGAAAAAGGGATTCTCCCATAAGGAAACTTATATCCTTCCTTCTTAACCAGACGAATACTGACCCTTTCTTTTATTCGTCGAAGGGTCGTAATATTTATTGACGGGTTTAGTTCGCTCTGATATATGAGAGATGAGCAAAAAAAAATACGTGGTCGCGTTTTTCATTCCGATTTTTTTCCTTCTTTAATGCGAAACGTGTCGCGAATTACGGGAAAGGGGTTGTTGTTTTGGTTTTCTGAAGGCATTACCGTAAATAATGATTACTTTCCGAGCCGTGCGAACTGCTTATACCGTTCGAGTTCGATGAAATGAGTGTGCTGCTACGCTTAGCAAACTCGGTGCGAACCGGGTTGCCCGGCTCCCTATTTGCGTGGTTATGTGGAGAACACGCAAATCAGCGCCCCGTCCTTCGGAAGGGACGTAAAGCCGTTGGTCCCCTTGGTGTTTCTCGTTAAGAGTAGGCTAATGCCGGCACCGGGTTTCTCTCCTCCCTTGCTTTGTGATTTAGACTGAGAAGCCTTCTAGCGCTGGAGTCGTTTGAAGTCACAAGGTCCCCCCAATTGATTGATGAGTGTGTGTTTAATCCCGATAAGAAATTACCTACGTAATACTTGCGTTGTACATCAGTAATAGCTAAGACTGTGGCTAGCATGGGATCAATGCAAAGGAACTAATTAAGGGTTCAAATTTAGTCGGTAACATTATGAATTTAACATTTTCAGACGAAAATGTGATTAAAATATTTCATTATTTTTAAAGAATAACCTTTTTCCACATTTCAAGTGGATACAGTAGGATACATCACCATCAGTGATTAATTAATATTTCACTGCTTCTATGCGAAACTCATAAACATGTTTTAATTAGACTGATATGATGCTACGCATATTTTTCAAAACTGAAAGAAGCTGGTTAGCACGAGGTCAAATGTTTTTTGTTAGTGCATGCTAAATAACGTTCACATTAGTTAAATGTATTTTTAAATTGCTTATTTGTAGTCAGTCCTAATCACATTTTTCCGAACTCCGAATATAACAAGAACAAGGAATTTCGCAAGTCATAATAACATCTATCACCCTGGATTCAGACGTGAGAATCTGCTCGTGTGAAAGCCAGAATAAACCGTTCCACTATACCAATCACAACACTTTAAATCTTTGCACCTCAGGCACTTCGCGCCGTACGACAACAAAAAGGGGAATAACAGAATAAAACATCTACTCTGTCCCGAAACAATCGTTTGATCAAAGCAAAAAAAATGATATAGCCACCGTCTTTTTCGATCATGCTCTTTCATCAAAACCTCCATTCATACGTGCCTTAGGCATTGTGGCTTGAAGAAATGGCCTCGAGTAGGTTTTTTTGTTTTACCGACTAGTCGAAAAGTTCCGCAACTCTCCACCAGAGGGCATCTAAACGTTCAAAGGGAGCATGGAACGCATGACAGAATGAATGACGGGTAGAAAGAAGAACGATGATGAAAAGCATAGGAGAAGTGAAATAGGAGAAAGAGAAGTCATAGTTTGACGCGCAGAAATATAAAAAACAGAGCACCATCGCATCGTATCCGGAACACGCCCATTGTGACGTGGAGGAATTTCTCCCATCAAATTCCTCTCCTCCGGCTCCGTCCGTGGCCATTCCAGCTTAATTCCGTTGCGCTTGCATCGCTCAGAGAGGTACGGAAGAATACGGCGAAAGGACATGAAAGAGGAATCTTCTTTCCTTAATTGTTTTTTTTAATCTTTTTTGTTTATTTTTTTATTCTTCGTCCTTCTTGCCCCCGCCACTTTCACGCCCATCTCACTCTTTCCATCACTCCCATTTTGTATCTCTGACCGTTAAAGTATACAGTGAAGAGATGGCAAGAATACAACTTCGAGTGGTAATGGGAGGGAAGAAGGAGGGAGAGGGGGAGGGAGGGAGGAGGTAGAGCAAGGGCGAGAGAAGGTGGAGAAAGGCGGTGATTATGCTATGTAATGGACGACAGGAGAGATTCATTCCCAGAAAGGAGGGATGAAAAGAAAATAAAAGGATACTGGACCCCTCAGGCTACCTTGCGGTACCACCCCGCCTTAAGGAAAGATAAAAAATATGTAGCGGCGGAGCCTGTTCTCAACAAATTGGACGGTGAGTTTTTAGGACGTAACCGAGTAAGCTGAACCTTTTAGAAGGTTTTTTTTCTTCCTCTTGCCTCTTCCTATTGCAAGGTTTGATTGGAGTTTTGGGGATTCGTGCTCTTTTATTACAGGCCGGCATCAAGGCAACTCGTCGTTCGTTTGAGCACGGAAGAGAACGTCGCATTCCTAAAGGCCGAAATTATCCGTTGGAAAGCGACCGCTGTTTTTTATAACCCGTTTACGTATCTTGTACATCGCTTTATTTTATGAAATGAACGTTACCAATTTAGCCGTCCCGGAACATAATAATACGAAATTCGGCGAAGTTGGTTACTGTGAAAACCTGTCAGAAAGAATAACGTATAAAGCTCTTTGTATAGTATTCAAAGGCATCACTTTTGTAATTAAGTTGTCTTTAAGACTGTATGGTTTGCACAAACCTTCTGAATGGACCAAAATCGTTTCTTTTTTCATTGCTAGATATAATTCAAGCCCTAATATATCAGCGTAGAATTCGATGCATATTTCGTCTCAACAATAGGACACTCTCTGTAAACTTCAACAAATCAGTAGAGAGAAACAAAAATATATATTAAACAGTCATTCGATTCAGACCACCTATTTTCACATTCACCTTTCGTGTCTAACTACTCTACGTGAAATGAAAAATTTGCAAATTACCCATCCAAAGCACTTTATCCCCTCGTGCCACTCTGACGTTGAGAGAGACATCCCGTATCACTCCCTCTACCTTCTTCAAATTCCACGCAATAATCTATTAGTCCTAAGAACCCTCGAAACTTTTAACGCGCCTTTTTTAAGGCAACAGGAAGAGAAAAAAAATACGCGACCTTTTCAAATCTGGCCCCTTCTGATCCCTTATATGCGAAAAAGGATCATGCGCGAAAATTCTCACCCGAAGAAAATAGCCGTAAAAATGTCTGTCCTTTTTACAGATATAGAGGGAGAAGGAGAGAGAGAGGAGGGAAAGGGAGGGATAGGCCAATGGTGTCTCCGAGATTCATCCTTCCTACGAATCGGATCGGGCTTATTTCCTCCTTTCCTGAAAGCCTGAAAGATCGAGGCGAAAAAAAAAGATGGGGCTTTTAGGGCGGAATTGCAAAAAAGGAATTTTTTTACTTATTTTCATTCTTACCTGGCCAATTGCCTCGCTATAAATCCTTTTGAATATGCAGACGAGGTAAGAGAAGGCTCGGCGAAGAATTACACCGAGGGAGAAAAAGGGCGAGAGAGAGAGAAACGGCGGTTTAAGTCGAGTGGAGTTACTAGCGCGGGATTCCTCTTCGAATCTTTTCCCTTGGGATATTCAAAAAAAGAAAAAAAGGTTTCTTTCTGCGTTCCCGGTAAATGTGCACAAAAGCAATGCACGAGACTCACCCAGGTGAGAGAAAGAGAGAGAGAAAATGCGAGGTTCCAGAATGACTTTTTATATTGTCGAATATCGTTTGTTCCGAATGAACGAAAGAAGCATCGTCGAAGAAAAAGACTAAAAATGTGAATGAACAGCGGATGGAAAAAAAACAACAGGTTTTAAAAAAAATGTTGAAACGGAAGAATAAGAGCAAGGGGGCGCGAAGGAGAGAGAGAGTTGAAAAGAGAGAAGGGATAAGCGAGAGGGAGAGAGAAAATACATATTCAGAGGGGTTGCGGGTATAGATTTTTGGCACGCGAAAAAACGAAGATAAGTACGGCGGCGGATTGACAGCATAAAAGCAATTTTCGATAGATAGCGAGCAAATGGATGGAGATAGGACCCGTCAATATATATATAAACATCGTCGATTCGAAGTAGAGTGGTAACTTGAACGTTTATAACTCGAATTTTATATTGAACGAAGAGGTACCGTTTTTCTCGTTCGCAATCTGGTACGACGAAATTAACTACTTTAACTCGAACTTCCTCCGTCTTTCCTGAGACTTTTATTGTTAAGGTTGGAACGTAGTTCAGAAATTTGAAATATAATTGTAATCATAGGAGATGAGATATTAAGTTGGGGTACCGTAGAGTGGAGATTTGTAGAGGACAGTCCAACTTTTGATTGCTTTTGAGAAAAAAATTTCTTCCGATCCATATCCCTATGCGATAAATTAAATAACATAGACTAAATTAATGTTAACTAGAACTTCCCCTTTATTCCCTCGAGCTTCGAATCATTCGGATGAGAATTTATTAGAACCTGGATGCAATTTGAGCAATCAGGGAGCTGAATGCAGCAAAAACAGCGATAAAGACGATTAGATACGGAAATAGAAGAAAGCGGGAAACACGGAGAGACGTGTATAATCGATAAACGTAACTGTGAGAATTGCATTAAAAAGTTGGCTCCATCTCCAATAAAAATAAAAAAATACACGATAAACCCGAAAGAACAATAATTCTCTAAATACAACCGATATCGCAAGAGCTAACGAGGAAGAGAGGAAGAGATATAGCGACAGATGTAGACACGCTAGTAGTATTTGCAAATAAGTTAAGACCGAAGCCATATCTAAACCCGTGCTTTTCTGCTCCCGCGACGTGTGGAAACAAATAATAGTTTAAACGCGCATCGGAGGGTGCAATACCTCTCTCCGACATTGGAAGTTGGTCGCTTTAGCTTCGACGCCTTCACTAGGAAGAATTCCCCGTGTTAGAGGGAGTTCTAAGTCCTCCTTTTGGACGGTGTCGTGAGGTCGGGGTCCTCGAGGCGGTCGTATCGTATTCCATCCGGTGGTAAGGGGTTGAAGGTGTGAGGTCCACGGGAAATGACCGCTCTTAAGAATACTTTACTGAGGTCTCGGGCTGGTAAACATCGTCCCACGGAAAAAGGGAAAGAGAAAAATCGGAGAAGGAATAAGATCTCTAACTCCTACGCGGGACTTGTATTGCTGACACGTAGCAATGACCAGATCATCAACATCTAATGGGTTAATGGGGTTATCTCGATTTCCCCTCTTGGGACGGCCGTGAAAGTCGACTGAAGTGGGATACGTTTCCGTGTACCCAAAGTGATCTTTTATTCTGTCTGTATCGTCTGTTTAGCTGAATCTTCACGGTGATATCGTCGTGTTTCCTTTGACGTTTATAAATCCCTCGGCTTCGGAATGTCTCTTCCGGTTTAATTAGGAGTCGCTGCAGTCGGCTAATCTTTCCGGGGCGGTTGGATTCTTAACTAGAGTTCCAAAATGTCGACTCAGATGTCAGTATGTTTCACTCCGAGCCGTTTTTTTTAATGCGGAATATCGCTCAAATTCTTAAATTTAAAAAATGCCATACATATCCAACCTCGCAATTTTCTTTGCGTTAACGTAACGTTTCGAACTTTTCGAAAATCTTTTTTCCTCAATCCGATATTCCGTCGAAAACACGCGGAAATCGGTAAAGGAAGCGTTTGTTTTTCGAGGAGAACGGAACATAAAAAGCCCACCCGGGAAACTTCTACCCGGAAACGACAATTGTTTTAAAATAAAAAAGAAGAAAATCTAAAAACTTGTTCTCGCCAAGGGAGTAAAGTCCACCCTGGGCAATTTTTTAAAAATCTGTCGGATAAACAAACGTCAATTTAATTAATTCTAAAAGAAAAACGCCCGAAAGATTTCCTCCGGGATAAAAAAAAGACACCATTGCAAACTTAGAAAAAGGGACAAAAAACCGAAGAGGAAGAATAAGAAGAGAAAGGAAACACCGGACTCCCTCGACTCGTTCCGAAAGCAATTTATAAGAGAAAACTCTCGAAAGCCCATCCTACGAGTTGTCCAACGGACTTAAAGAGAAAGAGAGAGAGAGAGGAGTAAAACCTTATGACCCTCGAAGAGTACAAAAGCGTCGATGGCCTTACGGTCTCTACTCCTTCCCTTTGGAAAAGTTCCTGCAATATCCTCGACCGCCCTTTTACGAATGGGAAGAGGGAAGAGAGGCAGAAAGAAAGAGGGAGAATAAAAGTCCTGAGCAAGGCAAACACTGGTTTTCCGAAGGGATGAAGGGAAGGAAGAACAAATAAATGAGAGAGGAAAGAACGGAAGGATTACCACAAGAGGAAAATGAAGGAACAAAAGCAACAGAGGTGGCACACGAAGAAGTTCTGACAATAAGGGAAACTAATAAAATATGTAGGAAAACGGAAATGGGGAAAAGAAGATGGTTTTTTTTACTAGGATGGCGAGAGAAAATATTAAATGCGAGAATTTTTAATTCTACAACGGCCATTTTGGGTGAATATTGATTCTAATAATAACTTTAGGTAGTAAAAAGAACTGGAATTTAAATAAAATAAATCGTTGAATGTGAAGTGCAGCCACTTATCAACCGAAGCAGCAGAAACGAGGCAAATTAATAGAATTAAATGGAGCTCATTAAAAATAATGACGACGACCCGACACTCGATGCAAAATACAACCGATATCTACATAGAGACAAGACGGAATTACCAATATAACAGGATCTTTTTTTATAGAAGAAACTCGCTTAAAAAAAAGAAGAAAAACTAAAAGACAAAGGGAGAAAGAACGCAGAGAGAAAAAAAGTTACCACCGAGGCACAAGGAACGGAGAAGTCGGAGAGAAAAAGTGGGCGGACAGAAACGATTGGATCACACGAAGAGGCCCCGAAAAAGAAGAAGAAAAGGACTAAAATGGGTTACCACGGCAACGCAGAAAAAAGAGCGAAAAGAAAAAAAGGGAAAAGAGACGGACGGAAAATGGAGTTTTCGAAAGAGAGTGAGAGAGAGAAAGAGGGAAGCGGCGAGTCTTTTAAAGGGAGTTTTCGAGAGGGAAGATGAAGGAGGGGATGCTATGAGGTGCAGTTAAAAAAGATGGTCTGGGGTTGGTCAGTTGCGTGGGATGGCGGGAGATTTTGAGGGCGCGGGAAAAACAGAGGGTGGTTGTGGGGGGAGGGAGGGAGGAGGTGAGGTAGGGAAGAAGGGACGGTGGTCATGGCAGTTTAGTGCCTTGCAGTATTTCGGAGAACCTCAGTTGGGTCTCCTTGCTTGCGTGAAAGACGGAAAAGAGAGAGAGAGAGAGAAAGAAAGGGAGAAGGGAGTGGTCACTATGGAATCAGACACCTCTCTCCTCTGTCTGTCCTCGCACGCACACATGCAGACACGCACACACATGCAGACACACACACACATTGCTAGGACGGGTGGGACGAGAGTGAGAAAGGGACATATGTGGAGGAACCCTTGACAATGAGAATGAGGGGCATTTTAAGGACCCCGCTCCCCGGGAAACGTAATACAAGACTTCCTTCCTCCTTCGCTTAAGTTTTTGAGATTCTCTTTGCCAGCGGGAGGCAAGGAATGTTCCGTGGGGCGACGAATGAAAAAAAAATATTCTTTTTCCCCGTCAAAGACGGTTGATTCCCGTCTGCTCTACTTTAAATTACATCCCGTGAATGCAAAAGCGCGCGTATGAAGTTATCAGGATAATGGCGTGGAAATGCTAGCGGTATACAGGAAGTGAAGGCTAATATAATAATAATGACGACATTAGAAACCACAAAGTTTTTTTTAATGACATCGTATAATTTTATAGCTTTTACCAGTTATCAGTTGTAATTAAGTTACCGTTCCGAATGCGTCCTATGAATCGAGGCCTTAATAATGTAAATAATTAATCATAAGTTTTCAGTGAGCCAAGCTATGTCTACTCTAAGGTCAATAATAAAGAATTCGTGCAAAAGTATAATTATCGCAAGAAAATACGCGATTTTATAAATTATGTACTATTTTGATATCGCTAGAAAATACTAACTGTAATTTTGTATATGCATGAATCAGTGGCGTACGCAGAATTTTCTTAATAGGGTGTCTAAATTCTATTCTTAAGGAATAAAAACGAAACAATGTTTAAAAGCTGAAATAATTTTTATATTATTATTAGTAATTAGTAACTAAAAAACGATGGATTATAAATGGGGATTATAGAAGTGAATTTGAAAGTGGCGGAACTAATATCGAACGGTTAATTAATTTATTGACGTTAAAATTAATATTTTAGTGTTTCAAGTAATTGTAGTTTCTACTGGGTTTCTTCAGACTCTCTACGTACAGCGTGTGTTGCGTTGGGATATCCAATTCACTTGTCTATACCGTTGGTATTTGATAATTTTTTATCCATTTAAATAGCTTATAAAATTCGTTACCTTCCTTTCATAACGAGCTTAATAACAACAACCGAGACAGTCACATAAAACAATGCCCTCGGAAGAATTCGAACCCTCGAACCTATTATTAGGAGCAAGTCACTCTAACTCCACTAAGCGCCGTTGCGACAAACCTGCCTGATTTCCGAGTTAAAAAAAATAACTCGCAAAAATTACCCTCGTAAATTATTTTCTTTTCGTATCTGTAGTGATCCTGGAGCACTGAAGTGGTCGTTCATATTTAGGAGTCCGTCTGCTCGGAACTAACGGTTTATTTTTTTACAACTCTCCAGAAAGAATTTATGTGAGCGTTGCACTTCTCGCAAAAAAATACCGCATTATGCGACGTGACATCCGTTACAACCAAAAGGTCTCGGGATTGGAAACCAGTTTTTTTTTATTCTTTCCCCTTAAAGTTTCCAGAGAACATCAAGATCGATTTCCTCGCCTCTCAAAATATTTTGGGTCGTTTTTTTTCTCCCCGAGAACAAGAGGATTTTTCGACAGGGTTTTCGAATCGACGCGGCTTCGAAAAGATAACAGAGCTCTCTGATCCTTCCTTACGTGTGGCACTTTAAGTAGAGGTTAAAAAAAAAGAACGAACGGCTTATTTGTCATACTTACGTCAGGAACGATGCCATTCGCTGTCGCTAGAAAATACGCGCACGAAAAAGTCGGACCGTGAATAATGGAAGAAAAGGTTTGAGAAAAAAATCTGGAAATACGTTGAGCGACGTTATTGCAGAAATGGCCGATTTCCGTGAAACAGATCTGTAGGATAAACCGATAAGGATAGTAACGTTTAGAAAAGTAATCGTAAAAAAGCAACCAAAGTATCGAATAATTTCCTACTTCACGGTTTGAAGCCACGGTTTAGCGGGGCTCGTACAACACAAAAAATATGACCCCGGGGATGGAAGAGTGGGCAATCCTAGCATTGTTGGTATAAGACGCATCAAAAAAATATTTATCGAGTGCCATACGCACTGAGAGGAATTTAGGGTGCTTGACATTTAATGTCAAACTATACTTTTTGCATAGTATTTAAGAAAATCCTCACGAAGTTGAGAGCATATGAGAGAAAAAATGTTAAAGATAGAAAAAATTTCAAAGATAGATAAAATTCTGATCAAATTGCCACTTTTAATTGATCTAATTATTTATCGTACAAATTAAAACTAAATAATGAGGATTGTGAATAATTCGTGGTTGGTTAAATGCATTTTCATATCCCCCTGCTTTTCTGATTTTTACGAAAAACCGTTAAGATATATTAAATGGCTATAAAAATAAAATTTTTTGACGAGATGTCTGCCAAGAGTTATTGGAATTTTTCTTCATAAAAATTAGATATTATGAAGTTCTGAGAGATTTATATCGGCGAGGAAATTCTTATAGATTGGCATCTCTAATAGCACTCTAATTATCGAAGTACTGAAATAATTAAAATATAGTCAGATGCCATTCGAGTTGAATTTGATGGTGAGATAAAGAGGTCACGTATACATTATTTAAAACCGGAAATGATACAGCAAAACTCTTTACCCACAAGTCTCAATCATTCTTAAGAGTCATTGTGAGAGAGACCGAACTGCATGATTTTTTTACTTTAATTGGAAGAATCCCTTCGGGTTTACGTTAAAAACGCCTCGCAAAAAACATGCATCGGCAACCTTTTCTAAATAATCGTAAACTGAGAATTCTCCGGCAGCCTGCATAAGAGTTCGCGTCCTAAGTTGCCTAAAAATTCTTCGGTATCATATCTATAATACATAACTTATGAGAAATCAAGGCTAAAACATTTTTTAGCGTTATAATTTCAACTTTCGAGGTTTCCTAAAAACATGAAATTTCTTTTGATAAATTTTACGGATCGCTTTTTCATCAAAGGCTCGTGGGGCGATTAAAATGCTCTCGAGGGCCACATGCATCCTACGGGCTATAGCATGCCAATCCCAATCATTGAGTAACGAAAATCCCAAAAACTTGGCATAATGAAGACCGATATTTTAGCATCAGGAGTCGACATTTTGGATAAATAATAGAGACGTGTTCCTCCGACAAATATCCGGACCCGCCAAAGTTATAAGTGGAGTTTGTAGAAGAATGCAGACATTCGAGAGAGTGAAGAGAGTTTGAGGAGGATAAGGGATAAAGAGTAGAAGAGACAGGTACAAAAAAAACGCTAATGGTCGAAAAAAGATTTTTTCCCCATCCGAAGAAGGGGAAGAAAGATAAAAATGCCGAAGAAAACCAGCGTCGTAGTGTGGAAGGGAGGGTAAGAAAGAGGGAAGATAGCAGAGTTTGGGAAACCATTCGTTTTCTTTTTTTTTTTTAAAGAGTCCTGTTCATTTTTATCTTGTTTTGGCGGAATACCTCGCGTCTGGTTGAAGAGAGCGCGCCGTCAAGAGTTGTGGGGAAAACGCGGTCGTATCTCTTCATCCGTGCTTCGGGAGCCTGAGGGAGGGAGAGATAAAAACCTTTCTCTCTCTCTCGGGCCGTTTGGGAAATGACACGTACATGACCGGTTTCCCTTGGGACGTACGAAAATTCCATTTTATTCTACGAAAATTATTGTAGTAGTCCCTCGTCAACCGCGGTTTTGAGTGTTCGCGGTCGAAAAATTGTACCTGATTTCGCAAAGCATTCGCGGTACTAATTGGCTAACTTTACTAATATTAAAACTTATGTTATAGAAGAATCTACGTACTAACTTATCATTAGTAGAAGGAGATACATAGGATTTTTAACTACCAATAAGTCGAAATATTATTCGGAAGGTTCGAGGAATTTCGATGAATTTGAAAATATATGTAAGGCGTGTGGCATCATCAGGGGCTGATTTGCCATTATTTTATTAATGTACTATATTTATTTGTATTTGGAGGTATCTTCATCTGCAGTTATATATAACGGATGTTTGTTAAGCATAGCACGTTTATTTTTAACTTTTCAAGTGTACATTATAAGACTTTAGACTCCCCCTAACCCTCAATTTCCCATAGCCTTTCGTCAACCGCGTGTTAAGTCTGGAATGTAATAATTATTAATTTATTGGGGAAGATGGGCAAAATTTCCACATTGTTCGGCGATGAGTGATCGGAAGGTCGTCTCCACGCCCTGACGTATTCGAGGTTGAATGATTCGTGGCGGACGTGAATGGCATTCTCGCTGTTTATACCAGACGCAAAAAATCGCAGGTGATTCACCTCTTATGCGGCGGAGACTATGAGTGCCTGAATGATTCCGCGACGGATTCCAGGGGGGTTTCCAAGATTTCGCGACTGAAATCACGGGTAATAAATGTAACGTCCATAACAATTTACTTATGTGGAAGCCATACTTATAATGCCATGTAATTCTTACTTTCAGGTCCAACTCATGAAGATACAATTAATCGCGGTGTCCTAGTTATCCGTGATATCCAAATTTCCTATCTATAGATCAGTAATTAGCTTCCTTCGTTCACTTTCTTCAAGAAATTTCCCATTTGAATTTAATTAACGTTTAAATTACCCGAAAATACATTTCATTAAAAAATAAACAATTTTGCTTCGTGAAACAGAAACAAATGAAAATTTAAATTGGAAACTTTTTAAAGATGGCTAGTCTCAGTGAATATGAACAGAATTCAAAAAGCAAACTTCCTTTTAACGTGTATTATCCAATTTATCCACGCTCTCGTTAAGTCCGCTACGCATATCACAGAGTTTTCCTTCCAAGTTATTATGCGCGTGTCACACACCGTTTAACTGCTAATTCATAGCATCCGTGAATGAAAGACCTTTAACGATCACGTAAGTACTTAAGATGCAAGTGATTTCTTTCTGGTAAAAGTCTCTATTACATTTTCTCATATAGACTAAAAATCTCGAGAAATATTCCTTGAAAGACCAACCAAAATAAGATAAAAGTTTTTCATACAGAATAATACCCTATTCGGCGAACGAGTCATACCTCGGAAAAACAAGAGCTCCAAAAAACGACCGTTAACTTTTCCTACCTACGTAATCAAGAGACGCCAGACCGCAGACGAACCAAAGATAGAAAACACGGGACACCCTGTTAGACTTCCGAGGTACATACCGCTGATTTACTCTATTCACTCCGACCTGTTAAAAAGAATGTCTTTTTACCGCAGCGGACTTTTTTTTTTACCGGGTAGAAAGAAAGCGAGAATAAAAGGGAAGTGGTGTACGCCGTGTCACGCCATTTGTACCTCGACCACCGACTTCTTCACCATTTTCGGAAGCATTCTCCTTTTTAAAAACCTCCGTGAAGACAGAAACTCGGTTGGCGCCCTCGAGGGAGCGAAACGAGAGACCTCTCGTGGGGACATGTACAAACGGTAGTCTGGTCGGCTCTTAAAAACGGGCTTGAAAAAGATGAAGTGAGAAAGAAACAGAAAAAACAACACGGCCGCGGAATGCGACGGTTCCGGTCAAAGAGTTTTTGTTTTCTTCGGCTCGCCCTAATGGGGCGCCCGGCTTAAGGGGGTGCCTTAAGTAAGATTGAGGAGAGAGAGATAGAGAGGGAGAGTTGGAGGAAGAGAGAGATAAGGAGTGGGTTTTTTCTTAAGGGTCCGACCACCAACAAACAGTCGCACTGAGGTGGGTGAGAGTGGGAGGGAGGGAGAAAAGGAGAGAGAGATAGAGAGAGGTGTCGTAGAGAGAGAGACAATTTAAAAGAAAATATAAATGGTATAGACCAGTGTTTTTCATCCGCCGGTCCGTGGACCAGCACCGGTCCGCGACCGATTGTTTGCCGGTTCGCGAAACTTTGTTTAAAAGTTTAAGAAATTTTTAAATCGTTTAATAACACTACGAATCTTAGGTCCCGTGGATACTGAAGACATCGCGAGTGTTATTTTTGAACATCTTGAAACGCTTTCTCGAACATTCGATGTTTATTATCCACCAGAATAAAAACCTCTATCAGTAAAATTTACGGATTATCGACCCGTTTGTAGCGAACCAAAAAAACAGGCTGGCAAACATTGAAGAGGAACGACTAATTGAACTATCTTCATATTTAAGATTAAAATCAGTCTTTAACTCGATGAGTGTGACTACATTTTGGATAAATGTCATGTATGAAAATGCAATCAAGTTTTTATTGCCATTTTCAACAACCTGTGCGAAACTGCCTTTTCAGCCATGACTGTCATAATGACAAAAGAGGGAAATTGGCTTGTTATTACCCGTGCACTACGTTTAGCAGTTACCTCTCTCAGTCCAAGAACAGAAAAATGGTTAGTCGAAAGGAGCAGCAGTAATCTCATTGATTGCCTGAAAGAACTACGACTTTATTTTTTTAAAATTGAATTGTAATAAAAGTCTTTTATTCTTACGTATTCCATGTCGTAATGAAATTTCATTCAAGAAAACAATAAAAAGAAATTTTTAATTGAAAGCAGTTTGCAAAATTTTACAGGTCCTAGGTGGAATGTTCATAACATTTTCCGGTCCGCGACGGACCTTCGGTTGAGAACCACTGGTATAGACTCAAGTACGTGGCCCCTGGGCCGCATGATGCTGTCAATAAAGAGCGGCCCTCATTACATTTATTACACTGTAAGCAGGTGAAAGACAGAGATAACGTTAGCGGTAGAATCTTGGCGTAAGAAGGAGACACGATACGTTACAAAACTGATTAATATCTAGGAATAGTACGAGTGTTTGATTTTGTACAAAATATTTATCATTCCAGTAGTGCGCTTTTGGTTAAAAGAGTCCGTAGGGCTATATAGTAATTGCGACATGCGATCCGACACATATAGTCTATTCTTGTGGGTGGTCCATGGATGTGAAGAGGTTGAGAACATCTGGATTAGAAGATGGATAAAAGAAAAAAAGAAGAGTGATATAATGGAGAAAGAGATGAGAGGAAAGACTGTGATGGAGATGACTGTTTAAAGTGAAAAATGAGACATTGGAAAAGGACGTAGAATGAAGTGGATGAGGAGAGAGAGAGGATGGAGAAAAGAGATTGGAGGCGATTGAAGAGTGGGAAAGAGGGATTTGAAGTGTAAGAGGTCCAGAAGGGTTATAGGAGGTGATTTGGAGAAACAGAGTGGTAGATATTCGTCCCATCTTACATATAATAGATAGAAAATGAGAGGGAGAATGAAAGGGAGAATCATGGAGAATTGTACAGAAAAGGGAGAGAGGGGTCGAGTTGAGAAAGTAAGAAAGAGACGGATTACAAGTGAGAGAAAGAGCGGAGATTGCGAGAGAGAACATTTGTAGAGAAAGAAAAGATAAATGAAGCAAGGGAGGTAAGAGAGGAGAAAAAGGAGATGGATAGGGAGAGAGAGAGAGGGAGAAAAGAAGCAAACGAGGGAGGAGTTTGGAGGGTGAGATAACCTACACGGTATTTTTGGTGAGCTGTTCAAACCGACACTTTTCAAAGCCTTAACCCCCCCCACCGCAGTCCAGCCTCCTTTCGCAATCTCTCCGACCACCTCTCTTGGAAACCAACCCCTTTTCTCGCCGCCAGAAAAAAACCCCCACCCTCAAACGGACCGTCCATCATCCCCCTACCCCCTCTCGATCTGCTCTTTTCCTTCCGCCGGGGTGTTTTTAACCTCCCCTGACCCACGCCTTGCCCATACGGTGACCTTCCACGCCTCCTCCTTCATTCTCTCTCTCTCCCTCCCTCCCAGCATTCTCTATGTCTTCATATTCTCCCATCCTCTTTCCATGTATTCCGTCTTTCTTCGTTTCTCACTTACTATTAAACGGGTGTATTGTTTCTCTTTCCTCAAAGCCACATTATTCATCACTGCTCTTTGATATTTCGTATTTCAATGTGCTTTTTATCCCTTATCCTGATTTGTTTTCGATGAAACTATTTTTATATTGTTTGTTATTGCTATATATATATATATAAATATATATATAAATATATATATAAATATATATATATATATATATATAATTAATATTCATCTTTCTCGTTGATTCTTTTGATTTATGTTGTAAAAGAGCTTGAGTACTGTGTTCGTACGACCAAAATAAACGAATGTCTTATAATCTTCATCTTTCTTCTTTTTTTCTTGTGCATTCGTACATTCTCAAACCGTTAATAACAGTTCATTTTCCTATACGTAAAGAGGGAAACTCCTGTAAATTTGAAATGGATACGAGCATAAAGATCAAAATGATAGTTCGTTCGTAAAATTTTCAAAAATTTTATAAGCAGTTTTTCTTCTATTTGATGAACTTTTCGATCTCTTATTTTTTGGAACTAACATCATCATCATCGTAGAAGCGATATCTTTTTAAATCCCCATTTAAAAAATATAAATATGTTTGTACCATTCCGACTTCTATCGACCTATCTCTCTTTTGCCCTATTTCTTCGCACGCTTCTCGCCTTATTATTTATCGTCCCCGCCGTTTCTCACTGCTTACTGTTTTCACTGACCTTCCATTTCTCCTTGTTATTCTTAATTCTCTACTTTTTAACACCTCCCCGTTGTTTCTCTTGTTATCCCTCGACTTTATCCCATCATTTCCTCCTTTCCCCATCCTTTCAGACCCTTTGCACTCTCTCTTTAACTACCCCTCTTCCTCTTTAACTTCCTAATCCCTTCCTCTCGCCAGCCATCTCACCTCCCTCTCTTCTGGTTAATGTCCCTTCCGCAGGAGCCGACAAACTAACCGGTGAAGGCCGGAGCGTTGAAAACAAATGACTGCGCTGGAGGGCTCTACGATTCTCCCCCCCTCCCCCTTTCCTTCCCCTCCCCATCGTGTCAGCGACAAGTGATTGATTTACACGCTTGCCATGATTTTTCAAAGGCTAAGAAATTAAGGATACGTAAGCTTTTAGGAGCCTTACCGACACCTCCACAGTTTTTGAACCATGGTGGTCGTTCCGTTGACGCTGCTGAGATAATCCCAGGACGTAACGTTTTAACTTACGTTTTGTCGAGGCTTAGCGCGATTTACGCATCAAGACACTTATTTTCATCCGAGTAGCGGTTTTTTCCACGTACGTTCGGAACGAATTTCGCCGAGAAAATCGACGTAATGTGTTATGCGACGACTATTAAAATGCTGTACGCAGTAAATCGATTTTGGAATGATACTAATCATACTGATTCCGCATTTATACCGTTTTGTGACGAAAGGTTATTGAGGATTAAGACTTCAAAGCGAATATTCAAACAGAAGGCAAGACGTAAAATAAAATGCCGCTAATATGCGAGTCGCATGGTCACCCAACCACGACGGAGAAGAAAGGGAAAATTGCATTTCTGAAAAGAATGCAATCAAGTTTTAACGAATTTGCCCATTAGATTTTCCGCAGCTTGCATTCGAGTTATTACGTTGGATGGAAACCACTTACACGTCAACGAATGACGTTCCTTATTCCCTCTCCTCATCTCAGTATACCTCCTTATACTCCCTCTCTCTCCCTTTGTCATTACCTTCAATCTCTCCTCCCCTTATAATTCTCTCTTTCCCTCCCAATCTCCATTTCCCTCCCTCTTTTCTGTCACCTTTCTCTCACTCCTATCTCTTCATCCCTCTATCCCTCCTCTCTTTTTCGCCTCTTCCTCCCTGCTTTATCTCCCTCCTCTATGCTCCTCCCTTTCTCATTCCTCTATCACCTTCCTCTCCATTCCTCCCTCTTTCTTCCGCCTTTCGATTCTCTCTCTCTCCTTTCTCTCCCTCCCTCCCATTCATCTCTCCTCTCTCTTCCATCCTGTACCTCTTTACACTACCTCCTCTCTAAACTCACTCTCACCTCTCCCTCTCCCTCCTTACATTACCTCAACTATCTTCTCCTCCTTCACTCACCTCTTCCTCTATCAATTCCTTCTCTGTATTCTACCACCCATCCCATCCCCCTCTTTCTCTATCTTCCTCCTTCTCTACCTTCACTTCTTATCCAATTCTCCCTTTTCTCCTTTGTTCACTTCCTTTTCTCTCATCAGTTCCATTCTCTAGCGAAAAAGTTCCCGTCCCTTGGAGGGTAATAAATGCGGACGGTACGCGGTTAATAAGACTTTATGAGAGAGGAGGAAGCAAAGGCAGCGGAGAAGTATCTCTCTCTCTCCCGCCACCTGTGTTTGTCTGCATCACCTCCCTCTTTCTCCTTTTCTCTCTCCCCATCCTTTTCTCTTTCCCCACCCTTCCTTTCTCCCCCTCTCTCTTCACCTCCCCCCCCTATCTCTCCACCCACCCCCCCATCTCCCCTCTCCCTCTCTACCTTGTATACTCCATCGGTTCGCGCCGCCTACATCGCTAAAAGGTAAGAACGGCTATTCGAATAAGGTAACTTGAAATACAACTCTGGGGACGAAGGAATAGAGAGAGAGAGAGAGAAAGAGATAAGCTTCCCAAGAAGTACACTCCGGTGGTAGCAGGTAATATGGAGGAAGAAATAAAAAAAAAGAGAAAAGGAAACGGTCGCGTCTGCCGCGATCGCCGGCGTTGACTCACCCGCCATCGGAATCCCTTCTCTTTTCTCTTTCTCCTGCATGTCGGACGGCGTTACATTCGTCGGAGTCCGGAAATCGTGAGACGATGAGTAGTCCCCCGAATACATACATAGGTCGGAGTTAAGGAGAAAGGAGGGAAAGGGAGGGTGGGAGATGGGATGGGAGCGAAAAACCATCGCCTAATATGGGAACATCTTCTCTTCTGACCCTAAATAGATACGACCTCGAAAACCTTCCGAGTGGAACCGAATGCAGATTGCGGGTTGTTCGGATTTTCGAGCGAGGACACACAAGGGCGGCTTGAGGTGGATCGATCATCCTGATCGGCGTTAACTGCACCTAACTAAGGAATTATTATTATTATTATTCCTTCTTTTTCGAGATTTTTAGGCCCTTCCTCCATATCTGACTCGTGAATGAGATGAGAACAGACAAAGCATAAATGTTAAAACGTAAAATTCGACAGGGGAGGTGAAAAGTTTTGAGAAATAGTCGAGAAAGATTGGAGTTTTCGAATGAAAAATTAAAAGACGGAAAAGATAACAAGAAATCGGTCGATGATGATACGGCGAGATGTCACCTTAAATATAATGGCGACGATGATACCAACCACGATGACTGTGGCGATTTTTGTGGACTCAAGGTAAAATAAATTTTCGAATGCTACACTGTGTAGGTCAAAGAAATTTTTCGTAACGATTTGAATGATTTAAATGAGAAAAAGTCTATGAATTTTGAATTGACTTCCTAGTAGAATTTGAGGAAATATTGATTACTTTAATGTGATCAAAAAGGTACAGCTTTAAGACTTCTAAGACTTCTACAACGTGCTATTTAAACTGAAAAAAATCTATGTACGATTAAAAATTTAATTTCATGCAAATCTGTAAAAAAATTCACTGCATAGTTGCTGTTGATTTCAATTTAATTATAAATTTTAAGCAAGGTTCTTTTTTCGAAATGCAATGCCACATCGTTACACCTTACTCGGTCTATTTCAGTATTAACCGGTCTGGACGCGAAATACATTTATAATATTATCCATTAATATAGAAAGCATCAGCAGTTGCGTGTGTTCGGCGACAAAATTAACACAGCTTAATAAACAAGTTTAAACCTTCAGTGAGACACTTATAATCGCATTTATTTCAACAATTCTCTTAAATTAGGCAAAAAAAAATAGAAGACTACACATAACCGACAAAGAATTTCAATTTTCCACATGCCGGTGGCAGATTAACCACATGTGACGACCGTATTAGCCAACCTTACTTTATAACGTAAAGAGTTGCCTTTTCTGTTACTCCACAGATAAGAGGTGAATAGCTCGGGACCGCAATGCAGGGAAATTCGCGGCAGTAATTTTTTTCACTTTTCCTGAGAAAGCGTTCATTATAATTTTCACAAGACGACAAAAGCGAGTCACAAAACGCATTCAGACGGCGAAACTATCAACAAAAAAAAACAAACAAACCAAGCTCGACAAAAAATACGGTAATTTTCCCTCCTGAAAATCTCATTCCAAACACGCTCCTCCGCTGTTTGCGCTGCGGGAATCATCAATGAATTCGCGACCTCCGTTGCATCGTCTGCCGCGTACCGAACACAATTACCCACGTACACATGCAGCGCTGGTCCTACCTGAAACCCGATAATTACGTTTGCATCTCGCACCGCGTCAACGCCACCGGAGGCTGAATACGCAGAACTATTAGACGGACGCTTAGGCAACCGTTTTCTTCCGCCCTTGGTTTAAAATAAAAAGGGGTGGTGAAGATGAATGGACTCGTCCCGGAGATGACAGCCTGGCCGGTCGTCAAGGCTGGACATTGTCGCTTCGCCTTCCAAGGAACAACGTGCGTCAGGAAATTTTTTTCCTATTTTATTTTCTTCCTTTTCTCGTCTTTCCGCCGCATCAGCAGTCATTGTGGCCACATGCAAGAGCACGTTGAAGGGCTCTCGAGGGAGATATTTTTGAGATAAAGCATTCACCCAGCTGCAGCTTTGCAGTGTCTCCTTATCTTCACTCGTACACTCTTTCACTCTCTCTCTCTCTCTTCCTCTCTCTCTTCTATCTCTTTCCTTCTCCAACTCTCTATTCTCGCCATCCATAACTTCTAAATGTGACGCGGTATATAATGGCCTACTGTTTGGAGCGCGAAAATACACCTGCAGACGTCCCAAAATAAAGATCGTTCCGAGATTCGAGCATAATGCGCAAAAGATGCATTAAGACGGTCTCTTCTTTTCTTCGAGAGATTTTCTCGTGTCAGTGTGATGCGTTTTTTTTTGTTCGGGATAAAAAAAACATGGAGTCTGCCGAGAGTTGAGAATTTAATGAAAAATGTAATTCCGCGTGGCGATTTTTCTCGCGTAATTTCAATTTAATTTTGAATTCACCGTGATTTTCTTTGTTAATTTGAAATTTTGAGGATGTGGGAGAAACATGATGTCTGTCGAGCTTTGAGAATTTAAAGTCATACAATTTCATACGAGTGTTAATTTTTCTCTTGTATATATTTTTAGTTTAACTTTAATTTGTTTTTACTCCAATAACGTTAGCTTTTCTATCTCGTAGCCGATACTCGCTGATGTACCCTCTTAATCCGTTTAAATTTCCTCACTTTCATTAATGAACCCTTTTCTAATTAACTGAGCGTTTCGTTAAGCCCCCGATACACTTGCACCCTCACATCCTTGCCCTCCATAAATTAAACATATTCTTAAAAGGCTTTTCATAACATTCGTTAAGCGCTGTCAATGATTTGGAACATAAAAGAACGGAAACCTTCTAACGGAGAGATGAAAATAAAAACTTCGAATCTCTCCAATTTTTTTATTATTCACCAACTTATCTAACCGTAAAAAGAATTTAAAACTCGGGTATCCTGGATCCTAAATCTCTTTTTTTGTTATTTCGAAAACGGGGAACGGGGAAACGTATAAAAATAAAACTTTTTCAAAAAGCCCTTAACTCTTTTAAAAAATATTTCCTTATCTCTTCCTCTCTCTCTCTCTCTCTTTTTAAGCGAAGGAGGGAGAGAAAAAAGGGCACTACTCTGAGGTCCACTGTCTCGCGAAGTACGAGATTAAAGTGAGCCATAAAGCGTAATTCCTAGTTAATGATAAAAAATACATAAAAGGGACCATTTAAATGAAATTCGAGAAGGGAAGGGGTGCGTGCTTTCATGAACTCCCTTTTCTTAACCATTCGAAACGGTTCGTTAAACTTAGGCAGTGTGTTATTTTTTTTTAATGGTGCCCGCATGGAATAAACTGCCGCTCTCGGCCAGTGTGTGTCCCTTCCCGTTGCGCCACTAACTCCCTCTTTTAACCCTTCGGGGAAATAGTAATTATGGTAGAGTACCGGACGGCAGAGACAGAATGGGATGGATAACGTGCGTACAAGCTCGTTATATCCTGGTTCAGCGTCTTTACCTCTGCTTATCTCTTCCAGTAACTACGTGAGGTGGAAATCCGAAGAGATTATAAGGGTAATAAGGAAGAGTGATGACGGTTTGGGGTCTTGTTTCATTTCGCGATCGAAGTTTTACTTCGATAATCATACAAAAGCTGAAGTCCTATTTACAAAGACAACAGAAAAACCGATGGCGTATTTGTTCAAGTCCGCATTACCTGAAAAATATTTGCATGCTGCCGAAAAAAACATGTCCTATGCGATTTCATGTACGTCAAAAATAAAAAATTGTAATAAATGTGGCTATGGATAACGTCACCATGTCCACTATAAATATTTTTTATGCCCTCAATCAAATATTTACTAAATATAAGCAACTCGATCTTTTATAACTAGAAGGTCTTATTGTTAGTGGGAGGGAGATAAAAGTTTCATAGTGTAAGATAAAAACAGTAAAATTGTATGTAGTTACTTCTGTACCCTCCGTTTTCTGAGAGCTCATAATTAATCTATACTTCAATTTGGATTCACTCAAGAGTGTACAGCAAATATATCGTAATTGTATAAATAGACATATACACGTCCACAGAAACAGTTTTAGCACGAGTAAAAAAATACCCCATCCAAATACTATACACGAAATCGGAAATCTCCGCTCACCTATCAAACGACATTAATTTCACGCAATAAATTATACAGGACATGACGATAAAAAGCGCATCGCCAAAGTGTTTCTCCCTTAAAAGAAAAGTCCTTCCACAATGGACCGTCCGAGAAAATAAAACTTAAATTCTAAACGTCCTCCATTCACTTTAACGTTCAAAAACCCCTCTCTTCTCGCTCCATCCGTCCATATATAAAAAATAAAAACATTTCCATAAAATAGGTTTGAAAACGGCATAAAATAATCTCCGTCGGGGTCTATTAAAACTCTTCAACGGACGGACGATCCCACAAAGGGATAGAAACGGTGGTTATAAAGCACGCGTTATCAGCAATCGCTCCCCCGCATGCGGGCCCCACTGGACGACACTCCCAACTTTGAATCCATTAGGGAAGCCGTATCTGACTTCTCCGGTTCCCTTTTGACCCCTTACACTGAAGAGAAACCAATAGGAAAAGAGTGGAAAGGATTTTTTATCGGGAAAGATTTTTTACTTACTAGGTAATCGCCTTTTTTTTTTGAAGGAGGTTAAGTTTTTCCAACGCTAAACATTTTAGGCCAGTTAGAGGCACCGCGGTAAAGGAAATACGGTAGACTCGTGCTTTGTGGTGGTACGAACGTGGATTTTATTAAAAGGAGAGTGGTATCGCTGAGATGGTTCGCCTTTCAGGCCAGTCCAGACGCCTTGCCATTCCGCAGTCAAAGGGAGATAGGTGCAGAGGTCGCCTCCTACGTATGTACAACGTAAAAGGTCTCTTTTTTTCCCTCTAAGTTCCTTCTGCTGGAAAGTTAGTTCGAGCGTTTTCTCTCCCTTTGGCGATTATCCCTCTCCCGCTCGACCCTTTTTGTGACCTAAATATTTATTTGACTTCCTAACGTGCTTTTATGAAGTCCGCTTTTGGAGGTAACGTGAGATCTAATAAGGCGGCAGAATCTAACAACGTTGTTATTTATTATCGCTCTATATCTTTAAAATGTACAAGTTTAAGAAAAAAAATTCCGACCTATTATAATTGACCAAAATTTTTATGCCATAACTGTCCTAAAAACGAAAAAGATGACGATTTAATTTTGTAATAAAAAAATAACGCTGGTAAGAATTTTCACTTAAATTGTTCTTGTTTAAACTCCCCAAAATGATTTCAATCATTTACGCCCTACGCTTCGGTGGTCGCCTTACCTTTAAAAGCGCGAGAAGATATTGCGTAATTAAAAAAGCGGGAACTATTTTATTTTTCGTCGCTTTCCCTTCTGATTGCATTCCGACCAGCGAAGTCTCCTGCAGTGAGTTTCACCTTGATGAATTAAATAAACCGTCTTCTCCTCTGCTCTCGTTTTCGTATCTTTCGGAAAACCCGTCATCCTTCCGCATGGTGTGAATTCAAAAACTCGAGGTTTACAAACAAAATCCTTTCATAAGTCCAAAACAGACGTTTTACATTCGACACGAATATCCCAAAGACGCGAACAGCAATAAAAGCATCTCCGACTGCACAAATTGAATAGAATGACAAACGAATAACTAAGTTTGTAAAAAAAAAAGAATCGTCTTTCTTGAAATGCAAGGTATAACACAGCGTCCTCTCTAATTCCAAATCCTGCACGGATCAGAGGGTGTTATTCTTTTTTTTTTTAATCTCGACCTCTTTAACACGCGGCCTTAACGCGCGCACACACTTTTCGGTCAATTTTCACCGCCTCTACTCCTGGGACATAATTCTTTCGCTCCCCGAGCACAAAAGAGAGGTGGAGAACCCGCTCATCTTCAGGGAGACCCGAAGAGTCTTTCTTACCTTCCGACTAACAATGCATCGCTCTGTCACCTCACTCTACGCCCCAGACAATCGCCCTTTCATCGCCTCAATCAGATTCCCCTTACCTCTCTCTCTCTCTCTCTCTCCCTCTCTAGCCTTTTTTCCATTCTTTCTCATGCCTCTAAATGGATTCTAGAAGGACGGGAAACAACTCTTGTGCTCTCGAAGGTTGGATCCGCGTCCCTCTTTATTTTTTTTTCGTTAAAAAAAGTACGATTCTGTCTTCCAGGAATCCACCAATGGGGTCCATTCTTCTCGCCGCCTCGCGGGGGAGGAGGCCACTGTGAACTTCTTTGTCTTTTCAGACAGACTGCTGGGCGGAAAATGTTAATGGGTTGGATGTGAGAGCGGGCTTTCATCGAGGGAAGAAGGACAGGTGTATACCTAGGGTTTTGTTTTTGTTTGCCTTTGAAATTTCGCTCTTTTCAATGACGGGAATGTTTTTCCTTCTCTTGAAGATCTCTCTCTCTCTCTCTCTCTCTCTCTTTCGTTTTTCCTCTATTTTCGTTTAATTATCTCGAAAATAGGAAAATACCATAAACTTTGCGCATAAAATCCGATTACCCCGTAAAAACGTTCACGAACGCTATTCTCCTCTTTTCGACATAAAGGTAATTATGTTTCTGATGTTTGCGGTTGTTATAAGTCGCGTTCGGTAGTAACGAAATGGCGGAAGGCCGACGTCTTGGTCGGTTTCGCTCGTATTTTGCCGATAAATATCTCTGATGCGGCTGTTTTCCCTTCTACGCTCCAAGAAAATCTCGATATCTACTTGATTAGATGATATAATCTTCTTTACTTCGCCTCTGTTGTCAACGTCTTTTTTCTGTTTTTCTCTTTCAGACGGTAAATCAATCGCCAATGAACATAGCAACCCTAATATTTTAATTGACCTTTCAAGTCTTACAAAAAAAGATACATCGAGCTCCTACGTGGAAGTCGTATAATATAAATCGAACTTTGACCTAACAGAGTTTTACACGATATTTTTTAATCGACCAATCAATCAACTGGCCGGTGTTGTTTTCTCTTTCCATGTGCCACGTGTCTCTTTCGCATCAGCCGTATCCCTCTTCCAAAAAGAAAAACGCCGAGAATTGATTAAGAGCTGTCCGAGGATAACCGGACGAAGTCACGTCCTTGACTTTTTAGGTACATGACTGAAGAGGCGAATCCGAATTTCCTCATGCCGGCTGAACTTATAGGCTTGATTTCGAAACTTGACAGAAAAGTTGTAAACAATAACATGTCGATAAAATACCGAGTTTAGATCCTTAGCCATTGATGTAGAGGATTTTTTTAAACTAGAATTTAATAGCATTTGCTAAGGTCGATGTCACGAGAGCCATCACGTTCTTCTTTTTATGATGGCCGTGACGCAAACAAGATTAAATGGCTAAATTATGTGAGATAGTAATCCAAGAAAACTGCATATATCACATAGAATGTATATGATGAAATTACGGGCCACATCATGCGGTTCTGACAAATGCATGGTACGAGCAAATTTTTCATGTAAACATGTAAAATAAAACCCAATTTTATATCATGTCTATTTTGATATTTAGGTTTTGTATGTGCGTGTACTATAATATTCTGATACGCCATATAAACAATGAATGTACATCAAGTCGTTCAAGATGAATGTGATTCTTACAGTGTTGGTAGTACTAAAGTTTCTCGGGATGAATTTCATGAAATATTTGGGTCGGATGAAGAATACGAGGGATTTTGTCGATTTTAAAACCTAAGTGCAACCTATTCCCAAAAATGCAGCGTCAATTTTTTGAGTTACTACATCGTTGGTTTCATTTTAGAAAGATCATTAAAGGCCAGATAGAAGGCAATAAAAACAAGACAATTAGTCACACAACCGTATTGCCATCTATTGACAGTGTGTATCTCTATTTATCCTTCGTTTCTGTAATTATAAATAGATGGTTTATATTTTTGGGATTTCAGTAATAAATGATCAATCGAATCATCTGCTTGGTCGTTCGATGAAAACATATTATTTCCTCTATCAACTTCCATCGCTTGCGCTTGGATTTAATGGAAAGAAGAAGAAAAAGAATTGTAGAATTAAGACGAAACCACGACGATTAAATTAGTAATAACATCCTCCTCTCTTTGACTATGCTGCGGATTAGACAACTGTAAGAGTTCGATTCTGTGGGGCGAATATCAATCTCTCCTATTGAGAAAAGTAGCTAAAACTTAAATGTAACCCCACTTGCTCGCTTCCGAGAATGGTGATTATTACGGCCAAGCTTATAAAACTTTCCAATTCGAGCGAATTACCGAAATGGAACATCATGAATCGTTCGAAAAAGCTATTAAGTCTAACATCGTTAATTTGTCTTAATTGACCTCCGTCTTTTAAAAGTATGCCGTTACGATTAATCCGAACGGCTTATGTGTACAAAATACTCAGCCCTTGGAGAGAAGCAGAAGTTTACGTTCGACCCTCGTACTTTTTCTCTATAGTGGAAACTCGGCTAATTCCGTGACATTTTAAATAAAGCTTATTCGGGAAATTAAGCCAGCGTCTGGTAGCGGTTGTGGTGCATGGTACTTCCAGGGGGAGGTATAATCAGGGGCGGATCCACGGGGGGGGGGGGGGGGGGGGCGATCGCCCCCTCCTTGGGTGCTTTCTTAAATTCATTCCGCGCAAAAATCCTCAATTATACGCTGCAGATTAGGTCTGTATAGCAAGGGAAAGAAGGATTCTGATAGGGGTAGGGGTTTTCAAAATATACGGCAGTTATAGTCGATCCAACATCGGAAGACTTATGGCCTCGAAAACGTGGCGTACACCAGTTAGCAGCAGCCAATAGGAGACTGTTTGTTTGGGAAGGTAGTGGGGAGGAAACCAGTTTCACTCCTGCTCTCGAAGAGATCGCATCGGACTGCGTTGCCGTTTCTACCGCCGTTTCCTTGCTGTAGATCAAAAAGAAGGATGGGAAGTATTTTATTTAGAAACTGCGTAGTATATCAGCTGAGCAAGAGCTGGCAGCGCGCACCGATATCTGCTCTCCCGCACGAAAGTTGAGAGGGGCGATGGAAGGGGAAACGTTCGTGATTGGCTACTTGCTCTATGTAGGCCAAGAGACTTCCGAAGTGGGATCGACTATAGCAGGGGCGGATTCGCTAGGTGGAGGAGCGATCGCCCCCCCCCCCCCCCCGCCCCCCCTTGAGAAGTTTGAAGTTTCTGGATCCTCCCCTGGGTATAGTAGAACGCGCTGGTGTAATTTCGTGATAATGCGCCCTAGCAACGGCATTAGCCGAATTTCTCCTATAGAAACTTCTCGAACGATGTTTGTTTAGGTAGCTTCGTAAGTAGGAACTGAACGAAATAAATGATTTCTGGAGTTGCAATCTCCACCAATATACATTGTAGTAAGTCTGTCTGTTTGTTATTTTATGCACACACACATTAATTTATCAACCGATTACAACCAAATTTGGCACGATTGTAGGGGGCATCAAGTAGAAGGTTAATGCGTGGTTTTGGTGTCTGTCCGTCTGCTTGATTCAAAATGGCGTCCAATTGTCTATCCCTTCCTTTATGCACGTCCACATTTCTCAACCGATTCCGATCAAATTTGGCGTGATTATAGGGAACAGGAAGAGGAATGTCAGCGCGGGATTTAGTTTTCGTCTGCCTGTTTGAGTCAAAATGGCGGCCCATTTAAAGATTAAACTAGGCGTATTTTCCCGAGCCCTACTATTGATTTGAATCAAAATTGGTACGATTGTGGAGGGCTGACAGGAATAATTCATCATTGGTTTTTGTTTCTCTCTGCCTGTTTTATTCAAAACGGCCGATTGAATTCTTAGATACCACGTATCATCTCGAATTCCGATCGGATTTTAACAAAATTTCATTAGGCAACGCCGGGTATTTCTGCTAGTAATCGAATAAAAATGACAGAATTAATATGTATTTATTTTCATCCTGCAATATGAGAGCTGCATCAATTTTTTACACAACTTCTTATTTAATTTCTTATCCGCACTGTCGCTCCGTCTAAAAGAGAAAAGAGCATATGGTGAAAAAATTTTTAAAAAGTTAAGAGGCGAGAAAGAAATAAAAACCGAGGATCTGTCAGCCAAATGGCTAACATATTTCCTGGTTTTCTCATAAGGAAAAAAACAAGGAAACGCGACCTTTGTAAAAAAGACAAATCGCGAAGAGCTTTGACAAATATTTTAGACTCACCGAACCGACTTCCAATTACGGAGAGAGAGAGAGAGAAATTATTTAAAAAATAAATAAAAGAGGGAATGCAACCCAATTTCTCGGCTCTTTTCTTCGACTTCGATCCGGAATAATTAAAAAATTAGGGTGAGGATTAACGAGTTCCGCGACTGCCGCTGCGTTCC
This sequence comes from Uropetala carovei, assembly GCA_036926305.1. Lineage (NCBI taxonomy): Eukaryota > Metazoa > Arthropoda > Insecta > Odonata > Petaluridae > Uropetala > Uropetala carovei. Next base: position 14,810,650 of record JAXCHB010000065.1, on the reverse strand, counting down.
AAACGCGAGGAAAGGTTTTAATGAATGAGCCACTTATGCAGTGCGAGGACCATAGTGCGGCGGAGATTTCAGAAGGCAAAGTTCCTCTGAGGAAAAATATATATTCTTGTAATTTTCACCTTAAAAAAAAAACTACGGTTTCCAACGAAATATATTGCATTTACCAAAATAGTTTCACATTTACTAACGAAATTAATTTGTTTTATCGTAAATATCGAATGGAGCCGTTATAATGACTGTGTTGACGATATATATATACCTATAGCAAATATATTTTTCAACTATACTAGTTTTTAGTGTTTCGAGGTATTTCGCGAGTGACTGCATTTACCATCTGGTATAATTTTGGAGCGACTGTTACGGCAAAACTAAATATATATATTCCAGTGCGTTATATTATTTGAAAAGATAACATGGGAAGTAATTAAATAAAATGTCGTATTTTTTCAACATGAATGTTGAAAAATATAGGAAAAATATCTACAATCAGGGCCTATGGGCGCAAAGGGTGCATCGCACCCGAGCGGCAACATATTAGGGGCGGCAATTCACGGGCGGAGGCATGAATGTCTCTTAATGTTGTGTTTTACAAACATCTTTACCATACGCTGATTTTGTAAACTGATGTGATAGACCGCATTTTAAAATAAAGTACTTTTACGTAATATATCGAGACGATTCGTATACGAGAAAGTTTGCGCATTGTGTTTTGCATAATTTATTTTCTAAATTAAATGTAACCTTTAATTTAAAATCGAAAAAAATATGGGCCAGGGTGCTTTTATAATCCCGTAAGGGGCGGCAAAAACTGCTTGCACCCGAGCGGCAAATATGGCCGGCGCGGGCCTGTCTATAATTGAAAGAGCTTCGAATTAATTTAAGAAGAAGTCGTAAAGTCCGATGTGGTAAAGCGCCCTTCTATTCCAGGTAACCGCGGCCAACAGTTTGTTTGTCATCGAACCAAACATTTCAGTTTTAAAAAAATACATCGTTTCATTGGGATAAAATGTGTATTTTTTATTGTTTTTTTAAAATTTGGTGTTAAGCCTTTTATAAGATATGAGTAAAAACAACAAATAAAAATAAACTCCGCTAAGCCTGCGAAATGCAAGCTATATCTCCGCGTTTATACCGCGAAAACGAAAGGTTTTGCGAGAAAATTGGTAAAAAGGGGATAGAAAGCACCTCGCGGTAAAACACATCTCGCAACTCTTTGCGGAGAACAGAGAGAGAGAAAGGGAGAAGAGGGGGAGGAAGAGAAAGAGAGGTTCGTTACGTACAGCACGTTCTAAATCAAGAGATTTTTTTTATTTCCTCCGGGATAATGTCACGCCTCTTTGAAATAAGATCGGTCCCACGAACAAAAGAAAAAAGAATGTATACGCGCAAAAACTCGTCCAGGTAGGTGATTTTCGAAAAACCTTGGCGGGTCCAGACGCGTAAATTTAGTGGAAGAAGTTGAGCCAAGTTCCTGCATCTTTTAAGAGTAGCAGAAAGACACGAATTCGTTTTGAATGAGCGTTCGGAAGTTTTAAACAGCCTGAATTTTGCGCAAGAAAAGCATCGAGGCTTCGTCGAAATGGGCTTTATAATGACAACATTTTTTTCGAAACAGGAAAAACAACTATAATTTCGTAATTATAATTTCTCCGCATAATATGTAAGAAGAAGTGGTAGGATGGTCCAATTTTCTATTATAATAGAATTTTGATTGATTTTATCGAAATTATTTTTTATCCTATCTATTATGATTCAAGGTAAAAGTCGTTAAGAAAATATTATACGATATATAACGCATCGTATTTTATTTTTTTAGATGATGGATGTGATATGGCTAGAGAAGGACGCTTAATAAAGAACAAACTATTGAAAGAGTGCGGAGGTTATCACGAGAGGACAACTTTTAGCATGTCTTAGCGAGACAAATGGTACACAACAAATTATCTGATAAAAAATTATTATATTCGGACAAGATTAAAACAGCTGTTTTGACATAATATTCCCTTCCAGAACATTACAGTATCTTCGTTATTTTAGATAAGTTTTACAAGTACTAACTCGATTCCAAAAATATATCAACTTCTCTGTCACGCAGCCAGATGTTATGGTGACTGATCGTTCGAATGAGTGATATCGGTATCATTTTTCCTGAGCGTCTTTCTCCTCCGAAGTCATGCGCGAACATGAACGGCCTCTCTCAATCATAGGCGGTCAAGGACCATCAAGGCCATTCCTCCTACTGAGAGGAAGGATATTAAGTTTGACATTTTAACGTTTAAAAAAAAAGCGCTCAACGTTCGTCTGACTATGAAGTGGTGTAATCACCGAAAATTCTCGACTTAATCTTCTATGTAAAGGACTATTGGTCCCAATGAGCGGTGACGGTGAAGTATTAAGTCGCTGGAGACGAATTAATCGACCATTTTTAACTTATCAAACACCATAGTTTTGTCGTAGGTTGGTAATTAAACCCCGATGCGCTAACACTGTATATTTTAACTGGCGAAAATCGGTGGCGTATCAACGATCCCAATGGAGGGAGTTGTCGGACATATTAGGCTTACGCTTGCATTAATGACGGAATAAAGGAGGCGCGTGATTGCGTCTAACTAGTTACGTGCCATCCGCCGTGAAACGGTGCCAATTTTTCGTCAGGCTCCTACATTTCACATGAATTTTTTCGTCCCAAAATTTCTTTCGTTACTATTTTTGTCTGCCCATCGACAAAAAAATATCATTTTCTTCTGAAGGAAAATCAATTTAATTTAAAATGTAATTTACCTCCTATTAACAGAAGAAAGAGTGGACTTTTTTTCTCTTGAATGGAGCCGACAATGGTATTAGGATTTGGAAGCGTTAAATACTGGTACTGCTGCTCATCTATACAAGAATCGTTTTACGGATTTTGGGTCTGACTAAGTTCAAATCCCGAGACGAGCCACTGAATAAAATAATAAGAGTGATATCACAGGGGAAATTAAGGTTTGTTTGTATAAAACAGATAAAAAAACTTCGCCGGGGAAATGATGAATTATGTAATTAGTTTATGAACAAAAGTAAAATACAAACTTTAGCAATTCCGGGGGCACGGCAAAGATTTGGGATTCAAAATTCTTACAAGCTAAAAATGATACGAGGAAAGTGGATTGATTCTATGCAGATAAGAATGAAGCCGGATCAGAATAAACGAGTTAAAGAATGCAAACAGAGCTGTAAGTAGCCTAGTAAAAAAATAAACAAACAAACAAATTTTACAACGATTTCCTTATACATAATTAGACGAAATATAAAGTAAAGTTTAAGAACACCTTTTGAAATCTCTGACCATTAATCAAGCATCGGTCACGCTGCATCACGAATTCGGAAACTGTGTCACCGTGTCGGTTTTTGGCGAATGGCATCTTCTGATACTTTGAGAATCTCAGAATGAAATATTCACTTATTTTTAATGTGAAAGGAGACTCGTGTTTCCTTACGAATCATCGAAAAGAAAATTCCCGTTTCATGTTGCCGGAAAAAAATATGAGAGATACGTAGGTACGTACTCCGGAGATTTTCGTGCGAAATGGCCGCTGACCCATTTTTCTACTTCCCCAGACGCCGCCACACCTTCCGACCGATGCCTGCTCCTTTCTATTTTTTTTTAAGTATATCGCTGCTCTTTTTCCCCTCTCTGTAGTCTATGCCTTCCCTGCCACTGGGATCCACCAATTATCGCTCCACATCGGACCCTTCCCGCTCTCTTTATCGCCTCGATTCGATCTTTAACGCCTCCGTTCGTATGAGAGAAGATGAGAGCCTTTCCTTTCAAACCACTCCGCCGACGAACATCTAGAGAAAATAAAAGACTATCGCGCTTGATCCTTGTAGACTTCCGATTTTTTCCCACCCGCTAGAGAAATCTCGGAAGAATTTCCCCCGTCGTGTAAGAAGGGTTTATTTCTGCTGGTGCGCGGCCATATTGTGCTTTTACGGACCTACTTCTACATGTAGTTACGGTGTGCGAAAATTGTACATGTGCTCTTATAGGGAAATTTCTTGGTTAAATAGACTCCTTAAACCTGAATTTATCTCTATATTTGTATTAAAATCCATTTGGTTAAATTAAGCAGATCCCTTTTCAAATGATTGCAAACAAGATTCCGACTTATTACACCATACACCAGCGATAAAGATATAGTGGTTTTCGAGAACAGTCACCTTTGCTTACACTTATAATTTTAACAAGAAATTTTAAAATTTATAGTTAGTGTGGCTTTTTCATTTTAAAGACTATAAATGGTAAGCTGCAACAGATTTTTAAGTAGACTTCGTATGATTTTGTTCCGAAAATTGATTTATAATCCTTATCAAAAATTACATGCTTTTTCCTATATGTACATTTAAATAAATGTGTAAATAGATACATATATTGTAATTATATAGTCCGGTAGGTTTTAGGCGCACCCAACCGTATCTGTGCTATCCGAAGCCTTTCTCTCCAGCATTTATATACCGTATATATAACGTATGATACGTTAACGTTAGCGGAGTAATTTTGCCTAAAGAGATAGCTGTTATAAAACACAAGGAGACAAAAAAAATTGATTCATTTCTCGAGAAAGCTTATGTCCTACGGGTGTCCGAAAGTAGACCCGCAAAATGCCATTAAAGAGATAACCAGACGATGAAAGGAAAAAACTATTTCAAGCAATTTTTTTCACAACCAAATTTCCCATCTCTTCCATTAAGAGGAATGCCATTTTTAACTTCGCGTTTCTGGGTCGCTAAAAAATTGTTCCCAGTCCTTTTATGGGATGGTTTCCGCGTATACATTTTTGTTTATGCGGACCTCCTCCAGCGAATAAATGTGCTACGTATTCCTTTTTCGGTGCTCGAGAAAAATTGGGGCAATTTCGCGATGCATTGCGGAATTAGTAGAATGAAATGGTAAAAAAAAATAACGTATTATTTTTGTGCGGCTTAAAATGGGAATTGTAAATTACGCCGATGAATAGAGCAGTTTTTGCGCTTATTTCATATCGATTTTCAGCTCGATTTTATGAAAACCGAGAGAAGTTAATGAAGATAGAAAGGATTTGTGAATCAATTTTAACGCTGGCAACAAAATACGCTCGTTTTTTCAAGTGGGCTACGAAAGATGCAATAATACGAGAAATTGGACCCTTAAACTTCGCCAGCATAAGTCATGCTCGCCGAAACGAAGCTATTATTGCAAATTCCTCGATCTGAATTTCTGCTTCTCGAGAGAAAAATATCTGTTTTCATTGATCGACGCTCGTAAAAAGCGCACTTTTGAGGAACGTGTGCCTCGTTTCAGGAACTCCTCCTAAGACCGAAAATTTCTGCATTAAAAATGTCGGGATATAAGACCAGAACCAGAGACGATTGTACAGCTACATCCACTTTTTTTTACCGAGTACACACGAAGAAAAGAGCTTTAAAAAGTTCCATTATCTCGTGACGCAAGAAATGGGACAAGAGCTTGATATTTCTTTTTGTGTTTAAAAAAATAATCACATTTCCCGAGAGGGGTAATGCATTGCGTTTTTTTCTTACCTAGAGGACAAAAACTTGAAAAAATATATAAATGAAACCATAAATGTCCTGAGAAAATAAACGGAAAACTTAAGGAATTAAACGAGCTGCATTTTATTCTCATTTCTCTCTCCCTCTCTCCCTTTCTCTACCTCCTTCAGGGATGTATCGAACTTTTGTTCCGAGTTTACGACCAGATATCAGAGAATTTCTTTCTTCAGCGTCCTCTCCATCTCCCTCTCTCTCTATTCCCCTCCTTCCTTTACCCCGTTCTGCGAGGAAATGGAAAACAGCCGGAAGAAACAGAAATTAACCTCCCACTCCCGACTTCCATATCCTTTCCTTTCCTCATCCCTCACCCCTTCTCTTAATTCCCTTTCCGTTCCCCCGGGAGGGTTATTTCTCTTTCTAGACTTTAATCTTAGGCGTCTCCTTCTTTAAAGAAACGTCGATAATTAGCGGTAAGAAGATAGTAAATACGTTGAAAATATTTTTACGCCCGTAAACCTATGCGTTTTTGTTGTCGTCTGCGTCGGAGAGATTTGTTTTCTATTTCACTGCATTGGAAAAAATATTTATCTAACTCGTGGTTTAAAAAACATGTTGTCAAACTGTCTCTTCAATAGTCATGCCGTGGTAAAGAAAAATAAACTCATAATTCGGCAACGAAGCATCCATCATAAGCGGCGCTTCACCGAATGTAAATTCCGTAGAAGAAAATCACCACTGATGGCGGCCGATTCCTAGCCAAAATCCACTTCTGATCTTCCCAACCTTATTACGGATATCGGATAGATATAGGTACTCATTTAGGTCGGTGTGTCTTTCCATCCTAAAACTCTTCAGAATGACGTGCAAGGCTAAGTGAACATTCAACTACCGCATTTTGTTTGTCTATTGCTTTCGTAAACCTTTTTTTTCGATCGCATTAAGATTTTCTCGTATTGTTCTATTCCTCTCAAGGGAAAATATGTGCTTTCACGACTATGCATCATTCATGATGCATCTGAATAGATAACCATTCTGCTTAAAACATCTATTAGCGGTTCCTGGTTGTTTTGAAGTTTTGTCTCTTTACTTCCATTCATAATTTTAATTATCGACTTGTGCTAACGGCTTGTGTAAAACGGCATAGGCGACTCCTATTATTTTAAAACAGTCGAATAAAACAGTTGCGTATTTAAATTGCAAATTTGTCGACGTCACCGATGTGAAACGTGTATTCACGGACATCGGTAAAAATAAAAGGCTAGGACCTAAAAGTAACATCGCCTTTCTCGTAAAGAAAACTGAGTATACGAAATGTATGCAATTTTTGAAAATTTAAACGGAACGAAATATGAATCTTAGCATTCGGCGCTCGTTTAGAAAAGGAACTAAATGATTATGTGTAATAACTCATAAGTGTTCGACAATTCGTCAAGCTGTTTTTTTTTAAGTAGGCATCTCCAATTGGAATTGAGAGCTGAAACTCATCACGCACATTAAAGAACGCGAGTTAGTCTTCCGATAATTTGTAAATCAGGGAAAACTGGCGTGAGCTCGAATTCTGGAGTAATTGTTAATCGATTTATTTCGCCAACGACTTTTGCACCATAATTTCAAAGCGGGCGAAACGCGAATAACGTTCGACTCATATTTGTAACAACTGACTGATCTGTTCGTTTGAAGGGGCGTTTTTAATGTAATGTTTTAGTGGTAGCACTGCAGTCTATAAGTTAGAGAACCTAAAAACAATGAATCGTAAAAAGTATTCACACGTGGAATGTGTTTTATATCATCACGTATTTACAAAAAAACATCTAATCTAATATATTAACTAAAAGATACATTTGTTCTTCGGAAGCACAAATTCTTCGCTACCGAGTTTTTTTTCCAAACTGCATCCCTTATTCCCTTCGCGCCCTAAAAAAAAAATCGCCCCCTAAAAATTTCCCCTTCGCTTCTCATTCGAAACTCCAAATTTCCTCTTTAACCTCCCGTTTCGCCCTCTTTCTCTCTCTCTCTATCTGTTCCCATCTGTTTCTTCGCTCCCCCAATCTCTCTCCCCGACGCTCCGCCGTTCCTTTGGGAACCTCTTTAGATTTTTTCCTTCCTCCCACTTCCTCCCTCGGCACTTTCCCTCTCCCCCTTCTCGCCTTAGCTTCCTCCCTTTCTCTCTTTTTGTCTCTCTCTCTCACTCGGAGCAAAGATCCAGTGGTCCGTGGGAAGGGAAAGAGACTTCTTACCCCCCTCCCCCTCCCCCCTCTTCCAGAACAGACCTCTCTCCTTTTCTCCTCCACTTTTTTTTCCTTACCTCCCATCTCCCTTTCCAGCAGCAGCGGCAGAAGAAGAGGGAAATTCCTCCTGAAGGCCTTTTCCGCTCCTTACTTAATCCTCCCTTCTCTCCCTCCTTCCTCCCCCCCTCCTCCTTTTCTCCTCCCACACAATGCCGGGGTATTATCTCTCTCTCTCCGCTCTTCTGCTTACCTTCTTTTCTCTGGAATTTTCCTTTCGCAATACCCCGATATCCGGAATTCTCTCTTTCTCCCTCTTTCTCTCTTCCTTTTTCTTATTTTCTCGTTCTTATCCTCTTTTCTCTAGACTTCTTTCCTAATTCTTTTCTCTGCTTCCTCTCTCTCTCTCTCTTTCCCTCTCTCCCTTTCTCTCTCTCTCTCTCCCAAGTCTGGTCTTTCCTAGGTTTTTACCACAATTACTGTCTTTATGTAGAAATATTCCAAACTTATAATCCGGTGTTTTTCTTGCGTTTTTCTATTTTTTTATGGTTTCATTCTCTCATTCTCATTCGTAACTGTTGACGAAGGGTTAAATGTAAGAAGGGGCTATATAGTCTCAATTTCGCCCTAATAAAGTCGTTTGTTTGTCTGTCTGTCTGTCTCTCTCTCTCTCTTACTCTCTCTCGGATTTAAGATAAAATGAAGACTTTCTCGCTTTTTCCTACAGCGTCTGCTACAAGTTCGTTCCTCCCATTCTCCGCCTTGGCGTTTTTTTTTTTGCTTCTTCCTATTTTCAACCGGATTGCTGCTCCTCTGTTCCTTTTTAAGTCACGTTTTTTCATTCTTTTTTCCTCGACTCTCTCTCTCTCCCTCAAAATTGTCATCTCGTTCTTCCCACTTTTCACTCCTTCTTCGCTCGCACCTCTAAGGCAAGACGCGCATCAATCCTTTCCTCGCGTCGCCATTTCAATCGTCCAAGTCACTATGTTGGAACTCTCTCACTATCTCACTATTTTCTTTATGCCTAAAAAAATGAAGCCTCGAGTTAACATCCTACGTATTTTTTTTATTACATCGCATCGAGTCAAGACACGACTACGGGGAAACAATTTCCTAGTTTAAAAAGGTTTGATGGAATTTTTTATGGATTGATATCTATAAGCGCGAGATTCAAAAGAACTTTCGATTCGCTCAAATACCTCCCGATCGGATACATGCTAAAGAAACATAAGAGCTAAAAAAAACTGCAATGCATTAAATAAGATCGCGTTGTAACGGGTTTGTTAAAAGGAATGCGGTCTTTGAACGAAATCACTTAGCCCTAGATTATAAAACATACGCTTTTAATATATTAAGCTACTAAACTTCCTTTCTTTATCAAAAAGTCAGTAAGTGAGTGAAAACAGTCGTTATATTCCTAAAAATATATCTAAGTATACTAAAAATCGTTCTTGGAAAAGAGCTATCGAGCTCACCTATGGCTAAAATAAAACTGGCGAACTGTCTCTCCGCTAGACATAAATAGACTGGGACAACCAGACGCAAATTTAGGCTACAAAGCAGCCTTCCCCAGTGGCGACAGTAGAATCCGGTAGTGGAATCTATTATTGACGGCAAACCAAATGCACATATCTGCTACAATTAAGCTGTCATCCGTGATGAATCACCAATAATAGATGCTGGTATTAGTTTCTAATATTGTCACTGATGACTGCTGCATCGTAGCCAAAATCCGTATCAATTTTACCCAACATTTAACAGCTATTGGAGAGATACATTTTTTTTTATTATTACGACGGGGAATGTCGGAGAGAACAAACGTGAATCATCCGCACGTAATCGCTCCACGTCCTTTCATAATTCCACCGTTTACATCTCGCGCTCGCTTCTCCACTCTATGCCAAAGACACACAAGGAAAGTTTTGATCCGGAAGGTGCTAATCCCTTTTTTGTAGTTTCCATAGGGAAGGAGGAAAAGGCTAGAAGCAGCAGTTGGGACTAATCCGCGAGCAAACAAAAGGTCCAACGAGAATCCACCGATAAAAAAACTCTCCGTGAAAACCCTTTTGCTCTCCAGAGGGCACTTAAAAAAAAACTCTCGTCTTCCTCCGCTAAAAATAAGAAAGATGCCGCGCGGATTTATATTGCATGCGTCATTTGTTACGTTATTATTTTTTTTCTCTCGAAGAGTCCGCGCATTATCCTCGCCTTCGTTCCAGCGTTTCTTTTTTTATTGCGTATTCGCTCTCAACGACGAGGGGGAGAAAATTTCGAAACGCGAAATTATAGGGACGGAGAGAGAGAAAGGAGGACCAGTTTCTCTTAAGGTATCTTCTTCTTTTTTTTTTTAATCTTCTCATTCTCGCTGGAATCTTAGCGATTTTATTTATTTATCTGTTTTCGCAAGGCCGAGCTAAAAATCGTCCGTGAATTTTTGCTCCGGGCGGAGAGGGAAATGAGCGCGGATAGGAAAAAAATGCTCGAGAGACTCTGAAACTCGCAGAAACGCTCGGAGAAATGGTAGAGGAAATTAATTTCGCCTCTCGTCTGTTTTTGTTTTTATTCCTCTTTACGACGGTCTCCGCCATTTAATTGCGATGGAGAAATCCGAGAAAGGACCAACGTTAAAAAAATCTTGTTTTGCTCAGAAAGATATGCGGAAGAATTTGCGCTAAGCATCGATTCTCCGGGCAGAGAAAATGCGATTAGTATCTGAACAAACTAATTTTAAAACATCTAAGAATTTCAGAGCCGTAGAATATTTGAAAAAGCTACTCTTCCACTTTTAACGTCGAATTCTTCAACGACACAAGAATTATTTATATATACAAGTGTTCTGCGTTAAATATCATAAAAGTCAACAATGGTCATTATCATTATTAGTCAGCTATCAGCAGAGGGGATTGTGAGTGTGGGTTAAAATGGGTTTTCCTCGTTAACTTGCGCTTCTCTGCCTGCTTTATTTCATCATAACATTATATCTCGAAGTAATCGAACAGCTGAATCCATTAGATTCTTTTTCTTTACAAGTTCTCACGATTCGGATAGCTTTACTAACTATTACAACAGCTATATAGTAGTTTAGATCGATAGCAGATTAGCTTTTCCTATTAGAAATAACGTCAAAACTGATAAAAATACATTTAAACCTGCGAATCACAATCTATACCCATCAGTCCGCCATTATTCCTGTTGGCAACTCTGATAATGTTGGAGATAAACTACGAAGGGTACCTCTCTAATCTCCATGATCATTTCTTCTTTGCTGGGGCCATATTGATCTATCGGAATCTATGGCTATCACTATCGGCATCGCTTTACTAATTATGTCACTAGGCTTATCCTCATTTATAATCTTTTCGAAACTTTTATATGACGAAAGAATTAAGTAACAATAGTCCTATCAGAAGCACAAAAATTATAGTTCAAACCGATATCAGACCGGTATTTTCCAGCAAAAATAGAGTTTAAACAGAACACGTTAAAATCTACAAATTAACTTCTATTTTATGTGCTGCGCCGAAATATTTCTTATAAGTCCGTTCATTATGAACGCGATTTTTATCAAGTCATAGACTCGACTGAAGATAAAAACTAGTCTAGCCAGAGCAAATTTAATGCAAAGTCAGATTATCCCTTAAACACAACCCGGGCGTAATTGAAATACGTAATTGAATGCAAGCCCTTTCTCAATGCGAACTAAGAAAGCAGTTCTTTATTTTTTTTTTAAAGGCAGAATCTTCCTCCTCACCATAGCCGGATCGGCATGGGAGTATTATTATTATTTTTTAACAATGCCACTCCTTAACCCCACCCGTCTTCCCCATTGTTCATATTTCACAATTATTCCTCCCACCGCCAAACTCTCTCTCTCTCGGCCTCCCACCCGTTCCATCCGAGAAAGGAAAAAAAAAGAAATTCGCGTTTTTTTTTCAATTACGCGCAACCCTATCTCCATCTCTTCCTCCCTCCTTAACATTTACCCCTTCCTTATTCCTCAATCTCTCCCTCCCTCTCTCTCCCTCCACCTTCCCCCAGAACAAATGGGATGGAAAAATCTCTCCTTCTTTGCCTTCACCTTCGCAATTTCCATCTCCCTGCAGCCGGCGCGAGGTTCCTACCCCCTCCTCCCTCCCACCTTCCCTCCCACCGACACTCCCCCCCCCCCCTCCCCTTATCTCGAGGAATTGAACGCAATCTATCGAGAAGGCGCGGTGTTTTGTCTCCTCCTTCATTATCCCGTCTCTTTCTCCCTCTCTATAGAAATTCTTCGACTCCTCCTCCTCCTACTCCTTGCCTCAAATACCTCGTTCCCTACACCGCCTCTTTCCAGCTCCTATATCTCTTTCTTCTTCTTCTTCTTCTTCTTCTTCTTCTTCTTCTTCTTCTTTGAGACCACCTACCCCATCTTGATTCCACTTATCTTCCTTCCCCGATTTCTCATTCATTCTCCTCTGTTCTTCCTTCCACTCTTCTTTCTTCTCCTTTCCTTCCTGTTTCGTCAATTACCCTCCCTTCTTTGCTCTTTATATTTTTACTCCATCTCTACCTAGTAAATTTTCCTCTACCGCTCTTCCTACCTCTCTTTCGTTCTCTCTGTATTGTAGTTTTTTTTAACCCCATCAATCTTATTTTCCATTCTTTCTCCACCCTCTCCGCCTTCCTCCTCCTTCCCTCATTTTATGCAGTTTCCTCAGTTTTTCTATAGCAGATTCAAGTGGGTTTTTTTACTAAATATTTAGCACCTCCTTCAATATCTCTCTCTCTCTCTTCCCCTCCCTCTCTCTCTCCCTCCCCCTCCCTCCCTCCATCTCACTCTCCCCCTCTCTCCCTCCATCTCTCTCCCCCCTCTCTCTCTCCCTCTTACTTTCCCCCCTCCCCCTCTCTCTCCTCCTATCCCCCCTCCCCACTCTCCCCCTCTTCCTCTCTCTCTCCCCCCTCTTCCTCTCTCTCTCTCCCCCTCTCCCTTTCACTCTCTCTCTCCCTCCCCCCCTCTCCCTCTCTCATGGCTCTCTTACTCTTCTTCTCTACCCCCTTATTTCGCCTATTCTTCTCATTCCTTATTCTTCTATATCACTCTCTACCACTCATGAACAAATTGTACATCCATTTCTTTCGATATCGTCACAAATGTACCGCAAATACCCGTTTATAAGACGCAAGGTGGTCATTGCTAAAAATAATCTAAGAGAATTGAACGTATCCATGTATAGGATGCATGCACATTCTCTCAAACTAATAGGGAAGCCACAGACAGTCGGGAATAGCCGCCCACTAGGCCCAAAAGTACGTGCCAAGGGCCATAAGCAAATTGTTTCCCGGGTTTTAAGTTATGGTTTTATTGAATGTGCTTCAGTAATCCGCGCATATGTACGTCTACTACTTGCGTTCAAATTTCATTTCTCCGTATGTTTGAAACCCACTTTATTTCGTCCCACATATCCTTGGAAGTTTTTTAATACTAAAAGATATATACGTTATTATATTGACTTTCGAGATATTTTTTTAAATCCTGTAATTTTCGTGTGTGTCCCAGCTTTTTTTCTTCTTCATTTAGGAAGAATCGTGTATAGGACTCACCACATTTTTATCCCAAAAACAGAACAAAATTGCGTCCTATACACGAGTATTTATACTTTCTATATCACATTCACGCGCAATTCCCCGTCAGACATCAAGCGTACCTATTTCTTTGCTTCTTTCAACTTCCTTCCGATTTCGCTTTCCCTTTCACTGTGCTACCTAGAAATTCCGTACCTTTCAGCCTATTCCCTGCTATTACTTTCTCCTCTCCCTCGCCTACCACCCGCTCCCTCCTCTCATCCTTCTCCCTTCGTCACCTTCCCTCCTCTTTCCTCTTTCTTGCTCCCTTTTCGACTGTTCTTTCCCTGAGGGGATGAGGACGAAATAGAAAGGGCAAACAGTCAACAGCGAGGTTTTTTTTTTAAAAAGGAACAGGTATAAGCCTCTTGCTAACAATGCTAGGTGGAGGGAGGGAGAGGTGAGGGGAGTGGGAGGGAGAAAAAAGGTGGGAGAGACCGACGGAGAGGAAGCGGTGGATAAAGAGAGAAGGGGAGGGGGAGGGTGAGAGGGAGGGAGACAGAGAATATGAGGGAGAGAGAGGTGAGAGAGAGAGAAGGTGAAGGAGAGAGTGAGAATGTGAGGCGGTGTGGGAGATAGGAAGGGAGAGAAGGTGAGGGAGATAGTGAGGGAGAGAATGTGAGGGAGGGGGGAAGTGAGGAAGGTGGGGGGAGGGAAGGGAGGAGAGGGAGGGAGATATGACCGAAAGATAAGTTGCCATGGTTACCCTTTTTGTGCTCGCGTCAGATAACGTTGTAATTCCCTGGGAAGAACCTTATGGGGGTTTTTTTTCCTCTTTACTGCGCGCATGGTTTATTGCGCTTCGGACGAGGAAATCCGAGAGCATGCGATATCAGTAAGGGGATTGTTTTTTTTACACGCGGAGGTATGTTAATTGAGAAAAACGCGGACGGTGTAAGGGGTAGAGGATTGGGAAAAGAGGGGGGTTAGAAAATAATTGGATCTTCTTAGTTTCCTTTCTCTCTAAATGGGGAGGGCTTTTAAAAAACTCATTTCCCTCCCCTTTGCCTTAATGAACGGAGCTTATCTTATTAAAAATTCAGGGCAATGAATTTTGGATTCGGATAATCGAAGCGATAAAGAGAGGGGGGAGGGGTAGTAGTAAATTTTAGCGAGGCTGTATTTTTTAAAAAAAAGTTAAGGACACGGGGCTGTTCTTTGATGGCTAAAAAATATTATTCTACAAAGGAAATGTAATTCTGTTTACCTTTAGGGGGAATCTCTCTCTCTCTCTCCGAAGAATTTTTCGGATATTCGCGATTCTCTTGTTTGTATGTTATTGTAACCGTGAAATAATAGCATGGATGATGAAGAGGCATGATGGGGAAATTGGAAAAAATGTTACCAGTTAGTTGAAAGGAATAATGTTGAGTGCGTGGGACAGGTTTTCGATATGCCTAGCGATAAAAAGAAATAGTGGAAAGAAAATTTATAAAAACAGGTGAATCGAGCTGGAGCCTCGAGGTTAGCAGGTAAATAAGTGAAACTTTTCTGCAAGTATGCCTCTATTTATATCAAATTTAATGACTGAGCATGCAAAGAACACAAATATTCTGTTTTTATTCATTTATTGAACCAAAAATACAATATTTTTAATTTTCTAGCTAAAAAAAAGCTGTTAGATCATTGGCAAGAAGATTTCAATATAGGCTACATTAGAAGATATTAATAACGGTTAATTATGCTCCAAAGTATTCAAGTCATTTAGAAACTGTAATCGGACACATACTATATACGGACCATGGAATGCACGCACGTGCGATTAACTCAAACCATTTCATCGCTATGGGAACTGTCAAGATTAACTGTTAGACGCAAGCCATAAGGTAAAAATCGATATTCTATTTCTGAACTTTTCATCTTTCAATCCGCAACCTTCTTCTGTTGACTATCAACCGAACGACGCTATGGCTCATCAATGAATTCGACACAAATCTGCGAAAAGGGCAATTCCGACGAGTTCAAAGCCGCCCCGCCGACTGCGAGACGAGAATAATTCCTCCATTTTTTCGAACTCGATCACGTTCCATCGCTTTCCCCCGCTTCCACTCTTACATTTCTCCCCGGTTTCGCTGAGGGGTGCGGTCACGTGACCCCATAACGACGTTTTTTTATGCACGCGGCCCCGTATTATTTATGGTGCCGGCGAAATGTTAAAAGGGATTTATTTTTTATTTTTATTTTAGAAGGAAGCGCCCTCGCAGAATCAACTTGTTTATATACATATACGCGTGGAAGGTCGTGCGCGAAACGGACGGGGAAAGAATACGAGAAGAGGATCGCGGGGCGTGCGATTCAGAGAAGGACAAAATCGTAAAGTGGGCGTGCCTTCATTCGGAGAGAGAGAACGAAAAAGAAATTTTTCACGTCCTTTAAACATGACTCGCGTACGTGAAAGTTTGGAGTCGTCCTTGTTTATCCCGTTGTTTGTTTTTTGTTTCCCCGAAAGGATCGCCAAAATTTACGCCACGAGGGATGGACGAATCTTAATGCCGGTAGCTTTATGGGAAGACTTAATGCTTTTTATTTTCTGCTCACGGAAAATTCGCCTTGTATCACCAAGGACGTTCTTTGACTAAATAAGAGGGTAGATGGTTTGTTGGCGTGCCTAGCTCCAAATGCAAGGGTCGCGGGTCCTATTCCTGCCAAGAGCACGATGATTGTCATAAAACTATTTGAACTCATGTGATAGGTAATTAAAATGAGATCGGAGACTACGGTGAGATCGATGTTACAAAAGTATTAAAACCTTAATCGTACAAGGCAAATATTTGTTGTCTCTAAATATTTACCTTGTACGGTTGAGGAGTTATATACTTTTGTAACATCATGTAACTGGGAAAACCTGTTTGTGTGAAAGAACTTATTAATTACGTAAAACATACCTAAGCTCGGTGATTTTTCGCAGACTCCGACGTATTCTTTTATATACCTAGTATCAGATTAATATTACTTTTTTATGTTTGCGCATGCGGAGCAAGGAAACCTTGGTTTTTATATTAGAGGAAAAGAGGGATCATAATCCCTTTTATACGAAAAGTGATATTTTTTTTATACGACTGAACTAAAAAAAATCACTTCCATAAGGGAATCAAATCACCAAGGCAGGAAAATTTAACTATTCTAACATTAATTGCTAAAAGAGAAATAGCCAATTTTTTCCAACCTCTATTGTTTACCATGACGAAGTCACTTCTGGTTAAGGTTAAGCACTTTTTCCATAAGTTACGATATTTGTTGACGCCATGCAAATATATTTTTCGCTACACGTAATTTATTTTGCAGTTCTTAGGCGATCGCTACGGAGCTTCTGAAATGCCTCCGTGGGATAAATCATTTTCGTAACGATCGCTCTCTTAGAGTTTAAAAGTATCTCTCATCTTCCTCAGCATCTCCAATCATTCTTGGCAACAACGAAAGGGAGGCTCCCATTTTAAATTTGAGGTTTAAAGAGACCAGTTTTTCATCCCCAACACGAACGTACCCCTCGGAATCCGAGACACGAATTTTAATTCGAAACCCGTTCCGAATTAGCGCGGTATCCCATTAGGAGGACGTTATCGCGACCGAAGATTTTTTTTTTAAGGATAGGAACGAAGCAGTCATCTGATGTAGACCGTGTTTTGTTTTCCTCTCAAACGCAAAGACCTCCTCTTCACTTTTCCTCCTTTCCCGCGACCCACCTTGAAAACTTGTGTAAAGAGATCGTTCGCGCAGATTCCGTATTTTCAAACAGGGACAATGGGGGGTTTTTTTTTTTAGAATGCAGGTGAGCAAATGGACTGCACGAGTCCTTTTCTTTTCCTTTATATGTACCTTTTCTCCTTTAACTTGCCAGGATGAAAAAAAATCTTGAATAAGGTGGCGACACGGGTTTTTAAAAAGAAAAAGAGACGCACTTTTCGTTACGCTATCGACCCATCAGCGATACGGACTTACTCCGACCTTTTCTTTTCCCGAAATGTTCTTCCTCTGCCTCTCTCTATCTCCGTGGCTATACGAACCACGTGTATTTTTATTATGTAGTTAGGGGGAAAAGCTCGTGCTGGAAGCAGTCCAGAGATGTTTTGATAAGGTAACAGCATTCGGTCCAAATCCGGTGTTATTTTTTTCTTTGGGATAGGAAGGTTGGGTGGGACTGATGGAGAAAGGAGAACTCTTTAAGTAGTTGGAGAAAAATTCACGCCCTTTTCCCGTAGCCTCAGACAAGACAATTATTAAAAGACCGGGAAATATTTTTTCTAGTTATATTAAATTGTTTTTTTTCCCCCTCCAGAGTCATATTCCTATGGCATTTTGTCGGATTATTTTGGTGGATACACTGCTTCAAATTTAAAGATGCTCATTTACTTCCGGAATTTTTGGTTTAAATTTTTTTCTTATGCAAGACAACAGATAAGTGCATCTCAATCCACGAATCCTACAAAGAACTTCTAGGTACAATCAACATAAAATAATTAATCGTTTATCTTATTTTCTTTGTACTAAATTTGCGACGAATCATAGAGAAACATCAAAGCAGAAATTGAGGTGCTGTATGATTCTTATTTGCGAACGCCCAACTGTTGAAGTATCGTTTATTCTTCATTTTTAAAACAAATAACCAGGTATTAAACGGTCAAAAGCATTCATTGACAGAACACTATAAAAAAAACCACTTAACTATACCTGACGGTAATATTTTTAGGCTTAATAACGCTACAGGAGTCTCTGCTCTCACATTAAAATTGGTTTCCGCCGCGCATCTACGGCGAACGCATTGTGTTTCCCGCGACCTTAAATAAAGGAGGAAAGAGACTGGAGAAAAAAATGAGGACCTTGCCGGCTTAGTGATTTCCACCACGAACCCGTAGCGTGCATCCATCCAACCCATCCTCCTCCAACAGGAGCAATTATCAGTTAACTGTCCCCACCCCACTCTAGCGCCCCCAAACGACACCGCCCCCACCTCCTCTCCCCCACCCCCCCTCCCCCTTACCCACATCCAACTTTATGGTAATGGGAGACTGAATATGTGGCTGCCACGTTCAATTCGCGATACGGCTGGGGTTTATGGAAAGGAAGAGAAGGGGATGACGAATGCTCCGGGGAGGGAGAGAGAGAGGGGGGGAGGGATGAGGGAGAGAGAGAGGTAGGGGAGGAAGAGATGGAAGTTCACTCTCACGAAGCCAACCTCCGAATCCTCCTCCTCCTCCTCCCCCCTCCATCCTGTCGATCCATTCAAAACAATGGGATTCGTGAAATCTGCATATCAACGCTATATCGACCATTGTACACACACACACATGAATTCACGTGTGTTCATGTGTGTGTTGTGTGCGTGCGTGCGTGTGTTTAAATGTTTGGAGAAGAGTCGAAAAGAGAGAGGTACGGGAGGGGGATGGGGAGGGTCGAGGGAAGGAGAGCGGAAAATGGAATGGGAAGACCACACCCATTTTCAATGCGAAACGGAATTTCTCTGTCTATAGGTCCGCTGAGGTCGCCCGGGGAAGACCACGCCCACGCGTCCGACACTCGTGTACTTAAAGTCAGATAAAAGTGATCTTTTATGGGGCTGCAAAAAAAATGAGAGAGGGTGGATGTAAGGTTTAAAAAATGTTCTATTTTTAACCCCCCCCTCTCCCCCCCCCCCCCTCTCTCTCTCTCTCTCTCGCTCCATTATGCAATTAAATTGTCGAGTGCTTACGGCACGTCGAGATTTTTCGGCCCGATTCCGCCGCACAATGAGGCTCTCGTGTAGGATTTTTTTTATTTCTATCCCGTAAAATAAAAAGGACGTGCATCTAGGAGATGGGCCGTCGTAAAAAAGAGAGATTCGTTTTAGGAACGCTTTGTTGGGTTATTTTCGCCGTTTAAACAGTTTAATGAAATTCTGTCGCAAAAGAGGATCCTAACTTTTTGTGGCCTAGATACTAAACGATATTTCATTAATTCGGGGAGTATTCTGTAAAAGGAAGAATTTAGGAACAAGTTATTTCCTTATTTCTAATAGCGAAGAGCGCAGAAATCTATCTTCTTGTTTTTCTATCTATTATAAAAATGAAATGGACTGATGCTAAATTATACCTAATTCCCCGAGGCTCCATTGATTTTTCTTTGAAGAAACAAGGAAGAATAACTCTGCAAAAATTCCACTTTATTAAAATCCAAAATTAAAGATTCCCTAGTGCATAATAATGTTTTTTAGTTTGGTTGTTTAAAATGAACTGTCGAGCTTAACTTGCGGCTAAAATTCAAATTACAACCAAAATAACTTAGATAATTGAACGATTAAACAATTAAATACTACCAATGATACAATTAATAACGTAACATATTGTTTAATGTTATGATTAATCCACCTCAAACGAAACTATACCGAGGAAAATGTTTAAATCAATCACCTTACTAACCAATCAATGAATTGGAAAGGAGTCTTATTTGTTTTTATTTTCCGCAAAATGATATGAGAAAACCCAATGACGATTATTTTCTATGGATAAGAATAAATTTCAATTAAAACATGGCGTCTGTATCGTCTCCCACTATAACTAGTAAATATTATGACAGGAGAGTGCAACATACTGCTCCCGAGACAATTTTATGTGTGACATTTAAGATAGGCATTTTTCCATTTTTATGAAAATTATGTAAATAAAAACATTCCTGGTGAAGTTTTGATGCCCCGAAGGGGCAATCGCAGCTACCTATGTGGCCCGCCAGGCAAAAAGGTTGCACGTCCGTCGGGCCGTATATTCCGAGAGAGATTTAACAGTAATAGAGACTCAGGTATTTCAGATTCAATATATATATATAAGCCGAAAGAACGTAATCGATTCCGAAAGTTATAATAATAGGAACTTTGTATTTATCCAGCTGAGAGGAACAGGGTCGTGCTTCGACCTGACTAAAACGGATTAAGATTACGAAAGGCGCCTTTTTCCCCCGCATAATAAGGCCGCTGACAAGCGTATTTACAGCCAGTCTACCAACCCATTGTCGCCTGGAAGGGTGAACAAAGAAAAAAACGTCCGATTTTTATCGCGGAATGAACGCTATGCGGGAGGCGTTCCACAGGGCCGCAACAATGCAGCCGAGAGGAAGGAAACGTCGCCCGGGATATTATTCCACACAAATCCCATCGCCCACCGCGCGGAGATATATACCTATATGTACAGGAATATATTTTATTCTTCTTGTGTGGATGCCTACTATTTTTTTCGTCTACATATATGCTCCGGTGCTCCATCACTGACCACCTACGGAGACAAACACAAAAAAATACAGGAGGGTTCCCAGGGTTTGTGAAGAAGCATTTTTTTTTCCTCCCAGAAAATCCCCAAGCTCCCTGTAGAGAATCCCTTAGCCAAAACATACCCTTCGGTACCCTTTTCCCGCATTTTTTTTATTTTCTCCTTTTTTTCGAGGTCTGGAACGTCTTAATTGAATACAAATAATCGCACAAAGAACTATTTAGAACGCTGACGAGTGTGAAGCAAATACGGCTCCCTATAAGAGCGGTAAAGCGTTTCGCATTTTTTTATTCATCATCGGTCGCACGAAGAAAACAAAAGGTCGCTCTTGAAACGGAATCGCTGTTGTTTTGTTTATCAGTCGTTTAGTGGGGAGTGTCAGGGTGCTCTTTCTTTACTACGATACCTCGGAGTGGATGCTGCATAATTTTTCTGACGTTAAAAAAATGCCGTATGGGAGATAGGGGAGGTGTACAGAGGGAGGGGAAAGAGGGGGGGAAAGAGGGAGAGGGGTAGAGAAGGAGGAAGAGGGGAAGATATGGGGAAGAGAGGGATGACAGATGCGGTAGTGGCAAGAGCAGACGAAATGAGGAACAGTCCTGCGAAGGGGAAAAAACTGGGTACGACATTTCCGTGACTCGTCAGTTAATTCTGCTTCTTTTTAATGTTTTTTTTGCGGATAATCGCCGTAAAATGTGCAGACAAACGGAAAACGCCGACCAAATAAGGAATATTAATTAATTTTTTGTTTGCTCTTCCTTGAATTCCAGCGGATGAAACATTAATTAGGGCGGAACTCGAGCTTTAAAAAAAATACAAATAAGATGAATAAGAGAAGCGTAAACTTTCGGTACAAAATATATTATTTTTTTGAGGCAAGTATATTTGATAAAAGATCGGATGACAACTTCGTGGTAACGGTAAGTTTGAATTATGGTTCTTTCATCTGTGCTATTGATATTTCTCTGACATAACAATCGATGTTAAAATCGTTGTTATTTTTCCTCCTGTCTGAATAAAAATCTTTCATGATACATAGTCACCTATCGATTCCGATGAGTTTACATAAATTTCCCTATCACGCCATAATTTTGACGATAGTCAAAAGTCAGACACTCGTTGGCGATAAATATGATAGCTTCAAATTTTAAATTGACGTCGACAACACAGATAT
Organism: Uropetala carovei; assembly: GCA_036926305.1. Lineage (NCBI taxonomy): Eukaryota > Metazoa > Arthropoda > Insecta > Odonata > Petaluridae > Uropetala > Uropetala carovei. Next base: position 14,788,889 of record JAXCHB010000065.1, on the reverse strand, counting down.
GACGCCGTGGGTCCGCCGCATATGCCGATCGTGCAAAAGTACGAGCAAAAAAAATTCACATTAAAGATCGCCCTTTCACTTCTTCGCGGGCATAAAATTTAATATTTCGTCCCTTCTCGGATTTATAAACGAAAAAAAGAAAGCGCTCTCGTTAAATCCCAAGGCAGTCCTATTTCAACCAGCTACGCTATCTCTTTTTTTTCATTGGCTTCCGAGAATTTATTTCGATAGGGCAATATAAACAGAAGTGCTCGCGCGGGAGACGTTGAGACTTTCTCAGAGGGTAGATAAAAAAACACACCCCTACGAGAGGATGGAACGGATAAAATGAAAACTGGTTCCGGAGATTCTTTTTCGGAATCGGATAAAAATCTCACGAAGCGGGACAAAAAAAAAAGAACGCGTTCACGAAACCAAAACATTTTATGAAAAAAAATATGGTCTTAGATGGATTATTCAGATCACTATAGTTTAGTATGCAAAGTTTGGTGTAATTATTGTTTTTCGACGCTTATAAAAAAAAACATTTATTTTCGTCTCGTGCTTGTAGGAATTGTCAGGTAAGAGCGTAGAAAATTAGGAACACATTTCCAGAGGCGTGGGTTCTGGTGCGAGAATTAACTACCTCTTGAAAAATAAATAACAGAATTAATTCAGGAGTATTGTTTAATTTTCATAAATATCCAGATAGATTAAATTTTTTATGCCGTAAGCTAATGGAAAATATTGTTTTATATGCCTATATATACAAAATACAAAACAGCCGCCGAGGGCTGTTTTTGAGATATTTCAAACAAACGAAAAATAAAAAATAAACATTTGAACAGAAACAAAGTTGACGTTTGTTAGCAGGCTCCGATACCGAAGCCCTTCTATATAGACTCATTGTCGCCTTTAATAAAGTAATTTGTCTTCCTGTCTGTCCTATTCATGGCCTAGACTGAATCATAGCTACACCTCTGCACACATCTCTGTAGGATAATTCAAATTTCTTACTTACACGTCACATTTTTATATGGAAACAGCTAAAAATGGGATTCTATCATAAGAATATTCAACCCGAAATATTTCAGTTTTTTTTCCTCAACTCAGTCTATCGCCATAAGGTATTACTACCACGCAAACCCGCGCAAGGTGGTCGGAAACGAAAAAAAATTCGAAAAGAAGGTTGAGGAGCCCGCCTTATCTCCATCACACGATCTAAACTTTCAACTTTCGGGCCACTTCAAGGCGACTGGTACTTCCCTCCCCTTTCTGACCGCGCTACCACCTCTCCTCACAACCACCCTCCTCCCTTCCCCCTCCTCCCCATCTATCCTCTTTTTAACCCCCGCAGTGCTATGAAGCCATTTGTCTGGTTCAACGCACCACACCGGACTTAACGCTGGCGGACTCACCTCGCTCCGACGGACCTACACCCTCTTCCCATTTTTACCGCATAGCCTTACACAAAAGATACGTATAAAAAAAGTAAAGATATCAACCTCTCCGAGGGAGGTCTGGTGAGAAAGTCGGGGTGGGTCAGGTGACTTTTTAAATCACTGTCGAGAAAAGGGTTACGCGGAGGTTTTTTTTTTAATTCAATTACTTCCCTCCCTCCCTGCAACACCTGACTGCCCTCCGGGCGGCTTTCGGTACGAATGCATTTTCCCAAAGGCTATGGGGCGGATTCCTCGAGAGGATGCAGATGCTGCAAGGTTCCTCGGTTTTTAAAATGGCGGACGTACAAGAAAGCCGCGTAAATCGTCAGGTGCGCGTCGGAGTCTTCGTTTTATTAATCGCTCGGATGTTTTCCTTCGGTTGTTCTCCGAATTGCAAAAAATAACGTATGTATAAACGTGTCGAGTGTGAGGATGAAGACTTTTAACAAGTTTTATCTCGTCCTGTTCTTGATTGTGACTCGAGTTTTTCGCCATTATTAAATTTTTCGTTTTAGTCGCCAATACTGGTAAATGATACATACAGATTCGTCAAAGAAATTTTAAAATCATTCCTTCAAAAGGACAAATGTCAAAAAATCATTCGTAACATGCCAAAACTTTGTGGAATTGCATTTACTAATGCACATCGTAAAAAAATAACTCGACGAGTGGAAACCATTGTACTGTAGTTATTTTTACGTAGTTGAATATACACGAAGTTGTACGAGATGTACATATTAAATCATACACTGAAGTGTTTAGATAAATTTCAGCACGCATTCAGCCATGAAAGCTTTCGAGTGTTTTAAGAGATGCATCATTTAGTCCCAGCATACCAGCTACGATGTGGTTGGTGGGGTTGTTTTGAGTTTTAAGATGGGACGAGGTATGGCGGAGAGTGATGGATCGCCCCAACTCCCATTGTTATTATATCCCCGCTGCAGTAATCTTTCTCGCAAACGTGATTTTAATGGAGCATTATTCATCAATTCGGCTAGCGCGCCCCATTTCGGTGCAAGTCTACCCACTCAATCTCTCTCCCATAATGAAAACGCAGCGTTGAAATTAGCTCGCGTAATGCTCTGTATATTAAATTTAATTACGTCGACCATTCTCAGGTCACGACTGGGATTATTAAATGAAAACGCGGATGATTGGTCAGTACTAATAGGAGAGATAGAAAGCTCGCCCGAATTTAAAAATTCCGTATCACGATCACGTATAAAATTTTGAGCGTCGTCGTAAATTACCGGCTGATCCGTGATTGATTCCATAAGCGAAATATTTCAATGCATTTTGACTACCTCATTGTAATAAAAATATAAATCCTATATCTCTCGTTGATTTTCGCAATTTTTGCCTCAAGAACCGGGGTTTGTGAAAATTTTCACATTGATGTCGAATATTATTTTAAAATATAATATCTCTTTAGCTGAAAACTAACTAAACTTTTTTGTTACGAGTGTAAGACTTGGGAACGCATATTACATAAAAACATTAAATTTATATTTGAAATTTAAATTTTGAGAAAAGATAATTTAGTTTTATTTAGAATGTATTGCTACCTCCTTCCTCGACGCACGGCGTGCATGTTCATCATACGCACAATTAATTCAAATTAATATCATGATGATTCCAAATTACGACGCTGTCTGTGGGTTTGGCGTGGAAATGAGCTTCCTATGAACCTTCGACGACCAGCCATCAAGAATTTTCTTACTTCATGGAAATCCTTGTTTTGCTTTCTCAAAGGCTTTATATTAATCTTCTCTTAATTTTACCCTCCTTTCGAAATTGAAAAATACTTCCTTCTTTTAATCCTAGCGTTTCCTAACCATTTTCTTTCTCAGCAACATTCATAAAAATTTATAACTTAGATTAAGTTCATTCCTTTTCTATTTCAATTGGATACATTCTAACGTTTTTCACATGAACCGGACGTAGTAACCGTCTACATCCTACACCGCTCTCACTCCTCGAAACTGATACGAATTAATAATACACTAATGTCGTATTTTTCGTAGTCCAAACCTCATTCAGCGTTCAAAAGCTAAATTAAGATATTAAAAACAAAATTCACGATCCTACGCGTCTCGAGTTTTCATTTCGAAGCGAACGTGCTCGTCGCGGAAAATAAATAAGAGCAAATACCTTCGCGAAAGAAATATTGCGCGTCTCGGAGTAACATACGACGAGCGAGAAGGCGGAGATATCGCAACCGCCGCTACAGAGGGTGGGGGGGAAGGAGGGGGAGGGGGGAGGATGGGAGGAGAAGGAGGGGGGGGAGGATGGGAGGGGTAGGAGGGGGGAGGATGGGAGGGGGGTGGCGTAGCTTTTAGAAAGATACCGAGCCGTCTTTAAAATAAATAAAAAAAACGAGAAAAATCTTAAACACCACGGTCTGGCCGCCTTTTTCATACGTCGCTGCGCGGGAGGAAGGGTAAAAGGGAGTTGCAAGCGGAAAGGAGGTAGAAAGGAATGAGAGTCACCTTCTCTCATCTCCAAAGGGAGGGAAGTTCTTTTCTCCGCCCCGCAAACCCCAAGGACGGCACAAGAAAATGGAAAGAGCTTGCAGAAAGAAGCTCTCTCGGCAACGTTGCATCCCCAGAGTCGCATCTCCGGTTCTACTCCCAAGACAAAGAGTGCAGTGCTCTCGGGTAGTAGGAAAGGGATGGAATTACCTTCCGAAGTTTCCTTTCTTTTTCGTGCACTCGCTGAGAGTTACGAAGACGTGTATTTCTCGAGGAATTCATAATCTGGATTACGAGAAGCGTCAAAAACTATCCGATTTATATATATTTATATATACAATAATTTTTTTATATAATCCATCGCGGTGACTTCAACGACCGAATGGCACGGCGCTAATGATAGGGTGGCAATAAAAATGGCCCGATAACTACGCTGTTTGGGTGGAAATACACGTCCGCTGCCCATAAAAACAATTTCCGTGTCGCCGTAATAGGTTGTAACATGTGACAAAGTGTCCCATTAAAACGGCTTCCTATCTTTCTTCTCTGGAGACTAACGGTCAATTGAACGCGATGAGATGTGAATCTTTGCTGCAATGGCCGTTCTCTATTAGAGATGTCACAAGGATGGAGACAGGAAAACGTGTACCCACCAGGCTCTCCTATAACACGGCGTATGGGTTCTGAAAAATGGCCGTGTAATGTGAATCCGTATTGTGTGATACTAGCTTTACATAGCGAAGTGAGAGTTGTGTTCCATACCCCTTCAGGAACCCTCATCCAGACAAACTTCTTCACTAACTTCTCTTTGATGCACACATATGCACAAATAGATTGTTGCTGACGATTTTATAATTGTAAGCCTATAAAAACAAGTGAGGGGTGAATCGTAAATAATATTACAAAATGCGCCTTTTTCGATTAATCCATAGTAGTTGTCCACCAAATTTTTCGTCTAGTTCTCATATAGACCTATCTATCTCGGCTTCTCCGGGCTGCAGAATTCTAGAGATATTGCCCATGCAGACGGACAGACAAACCAAATATATATATATGCGATTTTTTTTTAGAAAAACGCGCCAGAATGCACTCAAGCGCTACGACACGAATCTTCCTCGTTCTGCAATCTCGGATAATGCAATCCGCGTTGTACTAATTTTGGTATTAAAAAAACAAACCGTGTTGTAGCGAAACCGTGTTAATAAGAACGAGTGCTGTAGAAGGATCGGGTGCATAAACCTTTGTCCGTAATTCAGAGATGCTTCGGAACTTTCTATAACGCTGTTTTTTTCCGTTCGTTCTTCTTCGTGTCTGAGGAAGACGTATTTATCCCGGAAATATTCTAGAAAGATGGAAGAGGGAGAGAGGATTAAGAAACGTGGAGGCCGGTTTTTCGAAAGCCTCGTTCCGACCTCCGCGTTCGTGCGAGTGGAAATATTTGCCCCTTCGTGTTTCGCGTCTGTGTTGCTCGCTGGTCCGTGAAAGAAATTTCGTTAGCTATGGTCAGGCGCTGCGATTATTTGTTTTTTTACCTTCGAGTTTCCTCTCATTTTTTATTCTCTATCGATTCGAAGGGAAGTTTCTTTTTGAGCTCGAAAACGTGTTTTCATCGAGTTTCGTTTTTTCCCTCACTATCTCGCCGTCAGATTAATTTTATAGCATGAGACGGGATCTGCGGGTGGGCCTTGAGGTTTTACGGAATCTAACTCTTCGAGTCGTGAGCTTAAGCATACGATAAGACGTTATTCTTTTTATTTCAAAATAATGTTATCGGATAGATTTTGATTTTTGACTACTCTTTCAATTTTTAAATGAAATGGGTAACCTCAAAAAGTTAGCATAAGTATTTTATGTATCATTTAAAATATATTTTACTCCACCGGCAACAAACATTTTGGTAAAACCAGATGCGCTTTCCGGTTGCGACGAATCCGTCATCAGTGGTGATTTATCGGCAGTGGATTCTAAAAAATCTAATGCCACTGATGACGGCCGATTTGTTGACAAAGTGCGCACGTAGTTTTCACAAATGCTTTTTCAATTTGATTTAAATCACAAGGTGAGCTGGGTAATTTTTTTCTCGATTTTCATTTTTATATACTAGCAGAGACTCAGATATCATTGGCAATATGAAACTTTAAAATATTTCTATTATTTTACTGTTCTGAACCGTCTCAGTCCATGGCTCGAGCAACAAATCCTAACATGCGTCAGTATGGATATTTCCTTCGCTGGCGTGGAGTAACTAATGAATTGATGCCCTTCCTAATGGTGTGCGGAATAAAGCACTTATCCGATACCACGGCCGAGTGTATTTATTAATCTGGGAAATGTGTTCCCTAATGCTTCCTGATATATGAACGATGATATAATTGAGGCGGCTGCGACTTATTTATCCGGCGACCGGTTTTTTTCCGCCGTTGCCGAAGAGATCTCTTATCCCGGATTACGGCGAGGAATAAATCTCCTTTGCAGAACAACAACGTATTAAAACGCGTCTTGTTTCATTCTATATGCATACAGGAGTCCGGTTGGATCACTTCTCGTGAATTCTCCATTGTCGTACGAACTTGGCCGACGGACAGGTTATCGCTTTACGCCTTGGCGACCGTTTTCTTCCAAGGACGCTCTCTCATAATGCTTTATGGTTCTCGCTGTGAAGATATATACTCGACTAGACTAGTGTTTGCTAATGGATCTCTCATTGCTATCTCTAAGAACGTATAAAAACATCCGCAGCTGTAAATAATGTAACGAGGATGCTATATTTAATCCTCTCGTAGAATAGGATTTTCGCTGACAAAGTTAACGTGAGCCAAAGTCCTACGACTTTGGAAGTGCTGGCAACACGCTAAGTCTGCCTACATTGCAAACAGAATTTTTTCCAACTGCTGTTAAGAAGGCCATTAATGACAAAAATTGTGAAAAACTCCTGACTTACTGCTTTCTTAGGGAAATTCCCTAACGTGAATATTTCGAGCAAATAGCATCTTCGAAAATTACGAACGATATCAACCCTGAAACCACATTCCTCTCGGAATATTTTTTTACGTCAACATCAATTTGTTGGGTGGCATTCATAACTATATAAGTACTTTTGCGATCGACTTGTAGATAAACTCCTTGATTACTGTCCGCTTTTTCTTCTTCCTGCCATTTTTTTCACCCTTTCTCTTGCCTGGGTATCTAGGTTATGAGGGAGCAAGGCAATAAATAGTATGTCACGTCACATCGTGCACACTAGTAGGCAGAAGTGAAATATAGAGGCCGTGTATGAGTGAAGTTGGGAGATGAGCCACCGGTTTGCGAAGTTGGCAATGAGTACTAGTGGCGGAGTTGTACTTTCACTTTTTACGAAGTCGTCCGAAGGAATCAGAAAGACGGTCTTCTATTCTGTTTCATTGACCGTCTCCATGATTAAGAGACGTAGCTCGCAAAACATTTTATAACCCGTTCCGAATGTTCTTGAAGGAAATAACATCAAATAGTGTATCGTTATTCACAAAGATCTCTTGTATTGCTGAAAGAGAAAAGAGCGAATCGATTATAAAGATTTTTCAATGATGGAAATTTGTCTATCACAAGGATACATTTCGTAGTAGCGACTTATGCGAGGTTCACTTACCATCTCACTGACTGTAATAAAGAAAAGTCACAAAACTTCGATTTTTTGGCACGTAGTTCATAAATAATCTGCGTGAAGGAGTATAAACAAAATATCACCCCAATTCAGCAACTGCCGCGCTCACGTAGATCGTGCGAGTTAGCTTATTTTTTCATCCACGCGTCGAGGGGAGTTTGTTTTTTTTTCAGATGGTTTTGGTACCGCTTGAAAGATTTATTTCGAATATCAAACGCCGTTGATTGAACTGTCATTCACCTGTCTCTGGAAGAAGCCGCAGTTTGATATCTTGATACCCAATCGGACGCGCGCGAGAAAACATCTGACGATCAACAGTGACAAATGGCGTGTTTTTTTCCGTACGACTTTTTCCTCCCGCCATCGTTCTCAACTTTTATTTTCCTCCGATGGGTTTTGGACTGCATTGTCGTTTCTCTTTGTCGCGAAATTGGCTGTTGTTTTTTTTTATTCAGGACGCAGGAGTGAAATTTTCTGAAAAGACTCCTCCCCCACCCCAATTATTCAGGAGGACGTTTCATTTCCTATTATTTCGAGCAATAGAATTTTGAAAGCGTGGATGTCATCCATTACTTTCGGCTGTAATTCATTTTTGTTAGCAGTAGGTTTGTTTATGAAAAAGTATAGGTTTTAGCAAATATTTCATTCATTCATTTCGCGCAGATTTGGGATCTATCACTCGATGTATTTTAAAAGGAAGTATGGCAATAGTAAAGAGTCGATTTTTTAAAATGGTTACCATAACGCTTCCATTTCAATAGTGGTTATGGGATTTTTCTATTAAAAGGGGAGTAATGTTTATGCAAAATTAATCGATCTTAAAAAACGCACAATTGCTTCTTAAATTTCACCTCCTTTTTGAAAATGCACTCGCTTATCAATCGTTAAATAGAAGAACTACTTGGCGATCTAAAATATCTTCTCACAGGAAATTCTTGATAGAAAGAGTTTGCACTTTATTCCATATTAGCAATATCACCGAATGAATCGCCTAACTTTAACCTAACCCAACCTTTAAAGCTAATGAGGTGAAATTATGATCACGTTGTAACTTAAGTGGTATCTCACAAACCGAACCTCAGCAGTTGAAGATAAAAAAAATCATCCACGGAGATTACTACGCATCGGACGATAAAAGAACCGTAAATAGTTTCGTAATATTCGCAAATACTAAAGTCTTTATCTTATTGTCACTTTAAAACTGTACTTGTACAGTTATCCTTATCTTGTCCTCGAGTAGAGAGAGAGGGGGGGGGGGGGAGAGAGTGTATTAGATAGAGAGAAAGAGGCATATACCGATTCCTGTCAACTCCCTCTTTATATATATATATATATATATATATATATATATATATATATATATATTAGAGAAGCCTGAATTTCAAAATAAAGTTGGAGATAAATGTACGATAACTGTCATCTACTTCTTTGTTGGGAATTACAAACCAATTCCTATACCTTATGTGTTCGTAGAACTCATACGGCGTTTATATTTTCTTGGCTAAAATTTTGAATTCGTGTATGAAAGATAGGTGTTATGAAATTAATAGAGTTTATGTCTGTGTAAATATTATGCTTACTTATGTATTAAAATATTTATAAACAACATATTACACTTACCGATATTTAGAATGTACTTCTTTGTTTGGAGTATGCTTACTTCTATATTATTCTATTTATAAACAATATAATACACTTACCGTTATTTAGAATTAACTTAGTTATTGGGAATTAAAAAACATATGAGTATGCCTTAAACTTATTTATAATTTAATGGCTAAAATTATGAATTCGTGCATGAAACATATGTATTATGAAATTGATAAATTTTGTCCGTGTAAATAGTATGCTTACTAATAATGTATTATAATATTTATAAACAAAATAAATTATTTTAAAACTCTCGTGAAGATAGCTAATTGTAAACATATAAACCGCCATCAAATTAGACCAAAACGATTCGAAAACATTCCCAAACGCTCCACTCCCTCCACTCATTGAAGCAGGGATACAACTGTATGGATAGTAATGCAGGGTACCAACCCTTTGGATTTGAACGGAGTGACACCAGTGATACCTTCCGATTGGCTGGCCGGTCAACTAATAAAAAAAGCCCAACCGCGTAGACAAGAAAGATTCCTACGCCTTTTATAATATAGATATTCGTCCGAGCGGTTAGAGGTGACTAAGAGATAAGACGGGAATGCACGAAGTATGATAAGAGACTCGGGTTAAGCCACGCCACCCTCAGACCGCAGGAAACACGGCTAGCTCTTAGAGATGGTCGCTGGGTACATAAATCCGAAGTTTTTTTCTCTCTCTCTCTCTCTCTCTCTCCCTCCCTCTCACGTTAGTACGTGGATCTCGATATGCTCTCTCTACAGCGAACTCGTCGAAGAATAATAAAGGATGAAACGAAAAATAAAACTCACTCTTGAGTTTTCAAGCGTATGTTCGTTGTTAAGTAGCGCCTATTCACAAATAAAGCGTTTGATTTATGCTCAAAAGATCTTAAGGAGATGATAAATGGGTTACAACTCTGTGCAATATTAGACGCTAAAAATTTGACGTGTGGTTATTGTATATGGCGTGCATTAATCAAGCGAACCCCTGAGCCAAGCGGCGATGTCCGATTCCAGAAACCTCCAAGAATATTTTCAACGCTGCGGGGAGGAGATTAAGCTAGGCGTTTTGTGTTTTTTTCTAGACTCGAGAATATTCAATAGAGTTTGCTCCATTTGAGATCAGTGGCTGAGTTGAACATGGAACGGTGGAGAATATCTTAATGTACGACGATGCTGAAAAAAGCAACAATTTTACTGATAAAGCGTAGACATTTCTAAGAAATCGTTTTTGCTCTTAAAACTAATTTTGAGGCACTTAAGTGAACATTTTAGGAGAAATCAACAATAAAAATGAGGCATTTTACTTTATAAATGGCATATTACTATGTTTAAAATTATAAACTTTTTGCTTTAGTCGAAAGCCACGCGAGGACACGTTAGCGCAAAGATTTATTACAAAATGGAAAAATATCAGACGATGATGTCTTAAATTATGAGCATCATTTATAATTTTTTATGTAACTCTGATAAGGAAAAAAACTAGAATTCAAGCCGAAAAACCATTAAATCTTACTTCGTAGATGGCGGAGTCTTATCGTGCGAGCAAAAAAGAACAAGATGACACTACATTTTTTTATCGAAGCGACGAATATGTTTTATCGGCGGAAAAATTCGTGATGCACGAGGGCGTCCATCGTCCCGGCGTGTTACGAAACCCGACGATTCAGCGAATCGATAAGCGAGTCACGCATTGCTCCGGAGGCCGAGACGCTGTTTTCAATTCCAATGGCATATCATTCGTTTGCGGCTTGTTTGACGTCCGTGTTGAGATGATTAACGAGGAAGAATCTCGAGCTGTATTTTTTTAATGCTTTCTTTTACTTTTTTGAATCGTCTTTAACGAGAGGCCGCGTGGGGTTCTCGCAGATCACGAGATGCAAGTCCGTGACCGGTGCATTTTTGCCCCGTTGTTCGGAGAGAACGTCTGAGGAAAATGAACGCAACGCCAAAGAAGTAAAAATGGCGGAGATATAGGAGAGGGAAACAAATTGGCATCGAAAATTAAAAACGGGACCGTTATATTTAGAGGATTTTGTGAGTTAATTCAGGTAGAGTTATCAAAATGGTTTTTAGATAAAAAGTAGTTGTGTTTTCTACTAAAAGTCTATTAACATTCCCAAAAGCGAGGCTCAAAAGTTAACTTCGTATTCTTACTCATATTTACCTTAACGTAACTTGTCCTTAGACTTGTGCAATACTATAGTCGGTTCACAACCTAAAGTCTCTTGGCCTTGAAGACGCCAGTTAGCAGCAGTCAATAGGAGACGGTTTATTTGGGAAGGTAGTGGGGAGATCACATCGGCCTGCGTTGCCATTTCTACCGCCGTCCAAAGCCCGGATCAAAAAGGATGGGAAGTATTTTATTTAGAAATTGCGTAGTATATCAGCTGCAGGCGAAAATCCGCAAGAGCTGGCAACGCGCACCGGTATCTGCTCTCCCGCACGAAAGTTGAGAGGGGCGATGGAAGGGGAAACGTTCGTGATTGGCTACTTGCTCTAAGAAGGCCAAGAGACTTTAGATAGTGAACAGACTATAGTGACGTAAGATTTGTTAATTAATTAATTACTTGCACAGTTAGTTATGGAAACACTGTCGGTGCAACGATAAATATTGATAAATACCATATTAACAATTTCGTTTTTTTTTATTCATCTTAGTTACCGCTAACAAGAGTTATCCTTCTACTTGAGTAACCGGCATGTCAACAGACACGTAATTTCCTACAAAGTTACCTATAAATTCAAGAAATAAATGCAGCGAACTCCCGATTTACCTTGGGTAATAATATTGCGGTTACTAAACATACATCTTAAGGCATAATAAACACGAACGAAAACAATGAAATATATAAACTGATAAATCAGAATTTCGCAAAAGCCATAAAATGTTTGTGGGTTATCAGTTTGATCTTATCCATAAGACGAGCTTGATAATTCTTCGTATTAAGTGCATATTAAGATGGTAAAAAATCACTAAAAAGAGTAAGAAAATCAAGCTAAGAAACTTATATAATTGATTAACAACTTCGTTATATATAACAAAATTAAATGCCGTAGCTAGGTAACGTAAAAAACTTTCAAGTCGTTTAGCTTCGAAAATGTCCGGTAATTCGATATCCGGTTAATCGGGAATTGATTGAATGACGGCATGAGTATAAAACAAAATATAATCAACAAGACAAAAGAGCACCGCTATAGTTCGATAGAAGGAAAAAATTCATCCCTCGATGAATGCTTTTTTTTTTCTTTTTAAGGATTTTTTTCGTCTCTAACCTCCGAAACGAGTTGTTCCCTCTGGTAACGCAAAAAGTGAAAATCAGCCCTCGGGGGGAGGGGGGGGGGGAGAAAAAAGAAGATTAATGGCCGTTACTCCGCCCTTAAGGTTGCGTATTAGTCAACGTCGACGGAATGAGTCCGATCGGAGCAGGCACGAATCACGAAAAAATAAACGCGATGGCGTTACTAAAGTAAAAGTTCACGGGATCGACAAGTTGCGCCACACCGCTCTCAAATGTTTTCTTTGCATCCACTGCTAAGCTTTTTTTTCTCTCTCAAAGGAGGTGTAATGCACGACAAAGAAAATATATGAAGGTGTGGTATGTACTATGTAAGTAATGTCTGGTTAACCCTAGGCGTGCTACGCATCTCACTCGATTATTCCGCCCATAACCTTTATGTCAAGTCATTTTTAATTATGCGAATGAATTTGACTAACATATGATCATCGGAATTATTTTCTATAACGTCACTGAGATTTTTACGAAATTTTCAGCAGGGAGATTTAAAACAAACTTTAATAATACGATGCCATGACGTATTCGAACGTCACTTAATTTTCGGTGCCAAATCGCTTCGTCTTTCGATTCTAGCAGAACCTCAAGAGGTTCGAAAAATGTCAATACATATTACCCACATTCTCTATGTTGATAACCAGAGATACATTTTTTGAACACGCCCACTCTATAGAAGTTTTAAAATCTTGTGTAACGATTCCCGCATTTTTACCTCGTAGCATTTGCTGACATTTTGTTCTTCCTTAACAATGTCAAAATTTCTCCAAGCGTCGTATATTTCCTTCTAACACATTGCGAGATGTTTACAATTTGTAAAAAAAATCCATAAATTTACATATTAGGAAATACAAATTTTGTTGCAGCGTTACCTCAGTAACCGACAAAACTTTCAAAAAATCAATAAACGTAAACACCGACAACCTGGATAAAACCCTCAATAAATTTAAATTAATACGGTCGTTTTTATCTCGAGAACGATTGCTCTATTCTAATTCCGACTCAAGCTGCCAACGCTCTTGCACGTCGATCCAACGAGGTTCTTAATCGATCAATTAAAAGGACGCTTTGAAACGGAACACTTTGCGTGCGCAAAACATTCATCGTTCGTAGGTTGCATTTATTACTTTCCTCTGCCGTATCTCCCGATCGAGGCAAAAGAAAACAACCAGCGACCACGGCACGAAAGACTTGGAACAAAGACGTCTGCGAGATGGAGGAGGACGTTGGAAGAGGAGAGGGAGAAATAACATCAAGTGGTCTAAATACCGGAAATAGGCATCTCGAGGAGGTCGCACGGTCAATGAGGGTGAATGGAATTAGGAGTTGGAGGATGAGTGGAGGTTCAGAGAATAAAAGGAGGGAGGGGAGAAGGGAAATTGAGTGGCCGGCTGGAAGATGGAGAAGGGGATGGATGTAGAAGCAGGAACGAGGAGAGAGTAATAGAGGCATTCTGGAGGTGGAATGGAAATGAAGAAGAGAATGGAGAATGGACTCTGAATATTATCAAGCTGGAAGACGTTAGAAATAAAGGTGGAATTTTTCACAGGTAATAAAATAGTACATACCTATATCAGCAATGATTTACAATGTTGTATTTCGTGTGCTATAAGAGATGATCATCATAAAAGATATGCGCCAATAAGGAAAAGAGTGGTATAAGTTTCTTATTTGAATTATATTATTAAATAAATCAATTCTAAGCTGTCTGTCGTAATTTCTGCATCTAACAATAAGCTCTATATTTTCAGAACAGGAATATACCCTAAACCAGTGATGGCGAACCTTATGTTGTCCGCGTGCCAATAGGTATTACTGAAATTGTCGAATTTTTTCCACCTCGCGTGCCACAAAAAAAGTTCTTGATTTTTTTGCGTGCCAACTAAATTAAATTCGTGATCAAGGCATAAGAGATTGAAATTTGTAACCATAAAGCTAATGTTTACAATAGTTAACTAAATAACACAAATATTTTTGCGGCACTAAATCAGTACGATAAATGCTTTGATTGGTTTTCGCCTTTCATTGGCGTGCCATCCAAAATGGTCTTGCGTGCCAATTATGGCACGCTTGCCATAGGTTCGCCATCACTGCCCTAAACGAATCAATAAAGGTTATCTTCCGCTCAACTGAAGCAATTTTTACAATGATTTTTTGGCAAATTTGTTAGCGTGGTAGAAAAGTACCAGTATTCGTAGTACGTAGATTTTATTTACACGGCAGCATAATAATGCGAAAAAATTCCGCGGGAACAAAGACGGCAAATATTTGAACTCTGCATAGTTGACACAATTTGCTGAAGAAATACAAAGAAAGAATGAACACATGAAGAAAATAAGCGAAGAACGGAAGAGGAGGAAGAGGGAAACGTTAGGAAAGAATGGCACTATTAATGGCTTTCATCATGAAAGGTTCAGGAATGAGGGAAAGGGATTTGGCGAAAACTATATGAGAGGAGACAGAAAAGGGAAATAATGAACTGGAAAAATGTGACTTATGGGCTTATGAACAAATGTGAGATAGAGATAAACGAAGCAGAACTGTGAGGAGGAAATACCTAGATATAGCAGGGAATAGAAAGGAATACCAGGAGGATGGATAAAGTCAAGAAGTAACATGGAGGTAGAAAGAGGGAAGTAGGAAATGAAAATAAGTGTACTTGAGAGATTGTTTTATAAAGAGGGCACAGTTAAGGACGTGTAATAAGAGAGAAGGAGAGGATGGAGACTTACCAATCAACGACCTGTCCCCTTCCATTTGAATTGATGAGCACTTAATCTGTTGACTTGAAGTTTACCCTCTGGCATTTGACGTGATGAAAAGGGGTTATATAATAAAGCAGCCATGCCTTCTCCTTCGAGCCAATACGATCACTTGAGACGAGGGTCGAGTGCGCGCGTTTTCGAGCGCCGCTCGACTTGAGAGGAGGTGTCGAATCAACGACCGAAAACAGTCGCCAACAGGAGCGATTGTGCGCACGGCGAAATATATTTAATATTGCAGACGTATTGGGACGGTGCCTAAGGAGAATTTCAATGTGCCACCAAATGTTCAATCCTCTCACTGAACAGGCCATAATCGCGGCAGTCTTAACTTCAGCTCTTAAGAGTTAGAAGGTGAGGAGGCTACGTCGCCAAATTTCACACAATGCGCGACTGAGGGAAAGGCAGAGACAGTGGTTGTGCACGATGTCGCAACGTTGCTGATCGGTGATTGGTTGGAACCTTTTTTTAAGCTCTGCCACTCCTTCTACTTGGTTATTAGAGCTCAAGTCAGAATGCGTGGACTATATATCGTACTGTGTTAATTTTCTACTCATAAAAATTTAGTTTTTTTTTGCATAAATGAAATATATTTTCTGAAAAAGTCTTAGTTTTCCTTTCTTATTTAAATTTGCTTAATACAGAATGGTGGCTTTAAATGATATTTCTACAGTTTATTTTTGTCGACGTGATAATATAAATTCGTCATCAGAGGATGCAGAAAAATAAAACATTCTGCGGGACAAAATCCCGCGACCTCGTTGCTAGGAGAGACGGACAGGCGCTAAAACCCAACCGTAGTCAGCATAGGAAGCGGTAAAGTACGGTGAACCTAAACGGCCTGGCATTTAACAACGAAACCTGAATCAATTATACTCTTTTTTTATTTCGCTAGGACTATAAAGCAGCTTGGACTCTAGTTTTCGCTACCTTTCTCTTTCTCTCCCCTCTCTCTTTTTATACAGAGGTCGAGTCTTGCTCATTATCTAGACCAGCCAGCATCTTCCCCCCGCCCCCACCCCACCCTCCCCTCGGGGGCCTCCTTCTTTCCCCTACTCGAAATAAAAAAATATAACGATTTGACCTCCAGACGGATCATGCCTATTCCCATTCCATTCCTCGCCCGCCCCTCGCCTTCAGTATCTCGGATCTCGCTCTTCTATAAGATCCCTCCTCTCTTCCTCCTCTTACCCGCTCCTTTCGCGTCCTCTTACCTCCCCAATCCCACCTCCGCCTCTCCTC
The DNA here is from genome assembly GCA_036926305.1 of Uropetala carovei. Taxonomy (NCBI): domain Eukaryota; kingdom Metazoa; phylum Arthropoda; class Insecta; order Odonata; family Petaluridae; genus Uropetala; species Uropetala carovei. Next base: position 14,772,438 of record JAXCHB010000065.1, on the reverse strand, counting down.
CACGGCTCATTTGCATCAATCTGCAACGCGGCGTTGCCCAACTGTATCTGGGCGGGGAATGCCTCGAGCGCACCGGAAAGGAGGCCGAGATGGTACACCCAGAGAACCGTTTCGTCTGTCTGTCAGAGTCGCGTTCGTGAGGAAGTGGGAGGAAGAAAGACGAATGAAATCTTCCCCGCTCTCGCTTTATACCTTCGCGTGATTAGTACTCCGCCTCTCTCCTTCCTCTCTCTCTCTCCCTCCCTCCCCAACATCCACATTTCCTTCAAGTCTTTAATAGGAGAGTGGAGCAGTAAATCAAATCAAAATCTTCTCTGCTTAAATTTAACATTCTAGAGAAATTTATTACTTAAGAGAGGTAGAATTATAAGCCGCAGAACATGTTTTTTCGATATAATAACAGAAAAATGAAAATTTTCGCATTTTTGAGACACATCAGCATGACGGATGATCGTGTTTACAGAATCTGTCAGCCCGTAATTTAGATATAATCATATTATAGAGAATCTAATCAGTTCAATTGGCCATCTTGGCACGTACACATGAAAAAGGAGGTAACTAACGGATTCCAGGCGAAACATTTTCCCTTACAGCTCAATCAAATATCGAAATTGTTAAACATTTTAAAGCATTTCTACCTTTCAGCAACGTAATTTAATGGGATACCTTTTTATCTGGCAAAAAAGGTCAAATTTATGGATCAAGTTTTCTCTTTTCCAATAAAGGTCTTTTTCCGTCGAAGTCATTGAGATGAAATTGTAGTTATTATAATCAATAAATTTACGGGAGATTTTTTTGGGCGTTGGTGACCTTTTTAAAATCGTTCGCATTAAAGCAACAACGAAATATTTTTATTTCGATTTTAAATGGGATTTTTGTGATCCTATGGTGAATCCATGCGGTAATTTAAACACAATTACAAAGGATAAGGCAAATAAGTTTTTTCATTGCAAAAATTAAATACATAAGTTAAATTTTGTGAGAGTTTTGTAGGAACACGTTATTTGTTTATCTAATTTGCGAAAGAATGGAGTCGTAGGAAACTATAATCTGTCAAATAATGTTACATAGTATATACTATATTAAAAAAAGAGCTGTCTCAAAAAAACTATGATTAACGACTTCCGTTAATTAATACCGTTGTTCGAACGGTGAAGAACGTAACTGCTTCACCGATACTTAAAGCGATCACTGTAACAGCACGCCATTTAAAAGTTGATCGAACTGCTAAAAAGGAGGAAAATAATCCTTTAAAAATTTAAAATATTTAAACAAAAAAAACAACACGTCGTCATGCGTAACGAATGCCAGGGGCGCAGAGAGAGAGAGAGAGACGGTAGCGGTTGTGACTTCGCGACGAATTTGACATGCGCCTGTGGACGACATCATCCTGAACAACGACTCGATTTACGGAAGCGTCAACACGTCATGACATGTCGGAATGACACGCGATCGGAAACCAATGATTTTTTCAAAAATACGAATAGCGACTAATTAAGAAAACGGGCAATCTCGAATGAGCCGTTCGAATTTCATTTTACCTTTGACTAATTCCACTCCGAACGAGTTTTCCTACTTTTTCCTCGTTTTCTGAGAGAGAAAATAAAACCGACACAAAAAGGTGAACGTCGATGGAGACGTCAGGATCGCATCTACTCTCCGGACTCTACCTCACCGATCGTTGAAATCTCCGAACGAACATCGGAGCGTTGGAGTCTTCAACAGCGGGACAAAACGTACCAGCACGGAAACAAGAAGGAAAAAAAGGCGACGGAAGAAATATATTATACGGACGCATTCCTTATCTTCTCATCACGCTCTCCCTCCATTCCACGTAATGACATGTACAAACCGGAGCTTTTATCTGTTCCACGTTCTATCGCCCTGGAGGATTGGAGCGGGGACGGAAAGGGGTTAAGATTCCTTAGTAAAAAAAGGTATCCGAGGTTTCCCAACTGCCCGAAAGGTAGACACGAAACGCGGTCACATCACGTGTTTGTTAAACCCCCCTCGGGGTATGCCCCTTCCTTTCGTAACGGCTTCGATGGAAATATTAATAACAATAACGCGGTCTCTTGGTAGCGGTTCAAAAATTCAACTCTCTCCTCCCACCTTGGCCAGAAAACATCGCCGCTCCTGAATTTAAACTGTTATTTTTATGGCAGAGTTTCTGTTACGCAGAGATCGTGAGATATCATACTGCTGTTTTTCAAATAGGTTTTTTTTCTTCCGGCACAACATGCAGAATAAAAGATACAGGACGCTGATAAGATGGAATTCGACCCGATTCAAAACACAAAAGTACTGTGGACACAAAAGATCTATTATTGTGATTCAGACGGGTATAATTTTTTCCCATTTGGTTTCTATGATGTCACGATCAGCTGAGATCTCTCTTTCGCCCAAGGCACACATTTATAAAAGCCAGCTTATTCTGTATCGGATATTTCATAATGTTAAAATGGGCATTCTGCTTTCCCATAACCTATCTTTATCTCTTCCCCTTCGCTACCAATGGCTTCTGAAAGCGCGTTACTTAGGTGCGACAAGACCAACGCCGAAAAGTAGAGACTTATGTAGTAGTCAGACAGGAAGATGACACCATAATAATGTTACTACTTAACGAAGGGTTTTGGGAGCTTCCATAGATGACGAAAGTGTCTTAAGAGAGTTCTGAAACATAGATTATATCCTAAGTAATGGTGCGTTCAAAATGACGCGGGTGAAAGTTTCCTAAACGTATGCGAACCGTCGCTGTGAAAATTGGAATTAGGGAATTGAAGATAACCATACGGTGTATAAAGGACATAAATTATAAAGAAACAATTGAGGAAATTTCGTAAGGAAATATAAGGATGAGTTTGAAACGACGGCAAATTGTGATCTTTCACAGTGTACGATAAAAATAATTTCAAAGAATGAAAATTTTTGATTCTTCCAAGGCGTTAAATCTTGCGAATCCGTGAAAGAACTTAAGCCAAAAAACATTCCAAACCATTAATCCATTTCATCTACGCAAGACCTCCGATTTCTAATGGTTCCACTCAAAGAGTAGGCTGACTTGTTATTGGTCGCGAATTCTCGCGCCGAAGAGTTAATTAGGTAGCACCGTTGTCTAGTTCGCGTCGCGCATAAGCATCAACCTGATTTTAGCCCTCCGATTTGCTTCACCCTCAAAAAACCTTCACCCCATACTCGAAACGTGCAGTGATTGCGCTAACTGTAACTCTTCCACAACGGATAACGGTTTCGGCATCTGGAAATGGCGGAAGGAGACCATTAGGTCGAAGGCCACTCGCTCTAGAGAATGGAAGAGAGGGGCGTTCCCGAAATTGCCACTCAGGTGAGTCAATCAGGTGACGACGTTCCGTCGAAAACTCGCTACAATTCCACGTAGAAACGAATTATTTCGGACAACACGGTTTTTTTTTCAAAGGAATTACTCGGCATGGGGAGGGGGGAGGTTTCCTAATAAGGACCGCGACCCATTGTTGTGCCGCTAAACGTTCAGGAAATGACTAATGACGTCTGTCCGTGACCTTTTGTCGAAGTATTTACGCTACAAATTCCCAGTTTTAACGGAAGTTAATTATGACATTTTTAAAATTAACAAAACTATAGAATTTCAGTGGTAATGTTTAATTTTAAAGTACTAAATGCTAAAAACAATATCTCCGTCGGAATAAAATATTCCCTGCCAATGGTGCATACACGATGCTAAAGGAACAAAACTGGAACGGGCCCGATGCTTTCCACTGATCTCATTTATATTCGGGATGTTAAAAGCAATTTTCGATAGCAAAGTGAATGTGACATACTTTTCAGTAAAACTTGCTGGGACGACAAAAAATACTTTCTGTTGTCATTCGTACGTATAGAAAAGATCCAAAATAGCTGAACTATTTCATCCATTTCTTAATAAGTTCGAATTACTTTTAAGCGACAGCAGATTAACAAATATTAACAACAGGTGATGGCGGTTTACGTCCTTTGTGACTTATTCCTGTCCCTTTAAAATAATAAGTGTAAATTTCAAGAGCTTACATTCAGTAGTAATAGTATTATTCCGGCTCTATTTTTTCAGTATGCGAACCTTCCCCACTGCTCTTAAAACGCATCGGATTTATTTTCAAAATGTAAAAAATGTATGAATGCAAGCATAATGTTGCGTCCAAGGAAGGAAACAGCAAGTAATACATTTCAATGAATCCTTCGAAATTCTGAAATACAATACGAAATCAAAAGAACTTTAAGTATGCGTATGCCTTATTTGCCTCCATCAATTAAATCAATCAATAAATCAAAGGCCAAAAATACAGGAAACACGAACGAGATAGGAAAATAAATTTCGTCGATTAAAAACTCACAAGCAAGCCGCCACGATACCATGGTAATTTGAACACTACTCAGAGCATATAACATGTACCAGTAAGATCTCATTGAGTACTTTTCTTAAACGAAGGGAATCGAGAAAGTATTGGATATTAAAATTCGCAACATCGAACAAAAATGTTAGCCCCGATTAAAACCTATCGAAACGTCGACGTGAGTGACAAGCAGGCTAAATATATAGAATATTTCTCCCGTGCGCCCTGGATAAAGAACATTCCTTCACTTCGCAGGTTTATTTTTGCTGCTAACCGAGAAACGCAACGAAATCCTTCCGAATGTGCCACACGCACGAGCGCACACCTACACACACGGTCTTGGTCGACAAGATCCCTTTGTAACGCTAATCGAGAGAGACATTACTAACCCACTACTCTCCGCTACCCACGGAATATTGGGACGTTGGTGTATAACCTCCATCATGCCACTCGAGGCGCTCGGAGAGAGAGGGAGGGAGAGGAAGAGAGAGGGAGAGGAAGAGAGAGGGAGAGGAAGAGGAGGGAGAGGAAGAGAGAGGGAGAGGAAGAGAGAGGGAGAGGAAGAGAGAGGGAGAGGAAGAGAGAGGGAGAAGGAGAAATAGGGAGAGGAAGAGAGAGAGGAAGAGGAAGAGAGAGGGAGAGGAAGAGAGAGGGAGAGAGAGGGAGAGGGAGAGAGAGGGAGAGGAAGAGAGAGGGAGAGGAAGATAGAGGGAGAGGAAGGGAGAGTGAGAGGAAGAGAGAGGGAGAGGAAGAGTGAGGGAGAGGAAGAGAGAGGGAGAGGAAGAGAGAGGGAGAGGAAGAGAGAGGGAGAAGGAGAGATAGGGAGAGGAAGAGAGAGAGGTAGAGGAAGAGAGAGGGAGAGGAAGAGAGAGGGAGAGGAAGAGAGAGGGAGAGGGAGAGGAAGGGAGAGGAAGAGAGAGGGAGAGGAAGAGAGAGGGAGAGGAAGATAGAGGGAGAGGAAGGGAGAGGGAGAGGAAGAGAGAGGGAGAGGAAGAGTGAGGGAGAGGAAGAGAGAGGGAGAGAGAGGGAGAGGGAGGGAGTGAGTGAGATAGAGAAAGAGAGGGCGGATCGGAGCGAAAGGCTTACATTTGAAATGTGTGAAAGAGCGAGGAAGGGGTAGGGGGGTGAGATAGAGAAGGAGAGGGCGGATCGGAGCGAAGGGCTTCCATTTGAGATGTGTGAGAGAAAGAGTGAGTGAGGAAGAAAGAGAGAAGAAATGAAAAGTTCGCCCGTAACGAATTCACACCTCGTTGCCCACGCCTCCGAAAAAAAAAACATTTTAAGGCGAGAGCGCGGAAGTGCTACACAATGCGATAGGCGCGCGCCGAGAGAATATTTATGAATACTCTTATCGCGAAATATCAAAAGCCGCGCACCGACTCGGGCGCTCGATGCATACAAGCACGAGCGGGCGCGCGCGCACGCACGCATTCTCAGAAGCAAGGACTCGATCCATATCCATTGACGACCCCACTCGGCGCGTATTAATTCTTCCGGACGCACGATGAATTGGTGTTTGTGTCCTTCGAGAGGGCGCACAAGTGGAGGTTCCTGATAGTTAAGACTACAGCACGACGGAGGTGGCTGACTGAATGATCGTTCCGAGTAACGTTCTATCTTTTGCGGCCCGAATTGACCTGCTCATTTTCGGGACGAACGGTAAAAATCCATCGTCGAAACAAGCTTAGGGGTTGTTAAGAAGTAACAAGTTATGGGTATAATAAAAAACCTTTATAAAGAAAAAATAAAATTAGATGTTAATATAAAATTCGCTTAAAAAGTGAGAAATTTTCAATGCGTTAACAAGGATAAACTTTTGTTGCTATGACTACTGAAGGGATTAAAAAATATACACCATTTCGAAGTTAATAGAAAAGTTATTAATTAATAATAAAAATGCGATCATAAAAATAGAATTACTTCCGCGAAGGATTTTCGTGCAAAAGATACTAAAAATGGATTTTAAAATATCGGAACAAATATTGTATTCAATTTATGACGAATTGGAAAAAAATTTTAGAAAGCCGAGGGAAAAAAAACATGCCCTTTAAAAAACTACGTATATTTCAGAACATAACTTCTTTTTACTATCTAATAACAACCGGTAACTTATTCACCTTTTCGATGTACTATTCATGTTTTCTTTTGAACTCGCCCACAGAATTTGCACTGAAAACACAGCAGATTTCAGGTAATATAATCAGATGAGGATATCTCCAAATGTACCTAAGTCTGACGAGACCGATACTCCTCATTCGCACTGACAAGGACGCGAATGATTTATTTACTTCAATGTAGACCGCTTAAACTCGATAACTTTAGTGTAGCATACAGCACAATCCACTTTTAAAGAATTCAAGAGTGGCGAACTTTCGTGCTAAGCAAAAAATATGGTAATAAGTCTCTCTCGCCCTAACGCTTTGACTTTGATGGTTTTGAATCGATACAACACCTCGAAAGAGATGGACGATAATATATTTCGACTTGGCGAGTGCTAATGAAATATTCATTCACCCGAGGGAGCGAGAGAGAGAGAGAGAAAGAAGAGATCGGGAGAGAGATGGAGAGCAGGAGAGAGAGAGAGAGAGAGAGAGAGAGAGAGAGAGAGAGAGAGAGAGAGAGAGAGAGAGAGAGAGAGAAAGAAAGAGAGAGATCACAAAGGGGCCGACGCCAGACGCGACCGGTTCGACCTTTAGAGCTAGAAATCAAACGGCAGAAATTTCGAACGTAGGAGAAGAAAAGCTTTTGCCGCATCGACTGCAAAAGACTGAAAATCATACTGTCTGGTATTTCATTAGGAGGATAAGGTAATGGAATGTATACAAAGAACTTCCGACAAAGACGACATTTTCAAATTTTATACAGAATTATCGAGATCGCATAATTCCTAAAAAAAAAACGGAATGAATCAATAGGTACTTCTTACGTATTACCACGGTAAGGTTATGAAAACCAAATGTTCGATACAGCTACAAAAGAGCCGTCGTCAACGGTGTACGCCGAGAGCTGATTCGAGTTATAACGAAGAATCTTTAGCGGTGAATCACCACCGATGACGGCTGCCTTGCAGTCGAAACGGAGTTATTAACCTTTTTGGAGATACCAGTTATGTCGACATGAAGATGTTATTTAATTTTCAGTACCACACCAATTTCTCAACTGAATTAAAAGAACGAAGAAGTAAGAACACTGGTAAAATGTGCAAAATTAACTGAAATCCTAATAATTTAAAATATTACATTCAGGATTGAGAGAAATCATTCTATTTTTAACCGGCTCATATCACTTTTCCATTAGTTCGATCATATTTAATGCGGCATTCAATTCATCGTGAAATTCTTTCATTATGCGAATATTCCAAAGAACTACTGCAAAGGGGAAGCATTGTCTGCCATTTCAGGTCTCTCAAAAACTCCGATACGCTCGAATCTTAACACGTCTTAAGACCCGTTTCTCTTTTTTTTATGCGGCCACTCGAGCGATTTCTACATCACTCTGAACGCTTCCGAGGGTTTTGCATATTTCCTACCGTTATCGCTTCGCCCGGAGGAAGGTTTCTTTCCGTGCGCTGAGATCGTGCAGTCTTCACGCCGCACGGTTCCACCTCGTCGGCGGAGCGCGCGTCTTTAACCACGGCGGAAATTTTTAAAGCCCAAATTTTAGCCGTCTCCATCGTCTTTCGGTCGTATTCTCGCACGCGAGTACGTACGCGCTGCACGGACGACAACCGTGTCAAGGACGATGCGATGGGCGCGACAAAAGATTCTCGCATCCTCGCTTTCAGGCCTTTCGTTACGTGCGCTCGCTATTCATAGGCGGTGACGCACTCCGCTTTCGAGTGAAAGCGCTTCGCAGGTAAAAAGGCTAGTAGATTGAATAGCAAGGCGCACGACTTGAGGATTGCGCTATATTCTAAGCATGCAAGAATGATTAAGGAACTTAATTTCGCTTCCTACGTCGTTCCGGTCGATGCGTGCTTGCTAGCCTTAGATCACATCTTCCAGAGGGCGTGCCTTTAAAATAAACGGAAGCAACTTCTCGATAGGATAAATATGTCAGCGTGTTTCATCGTTTAACTGTAGCAAGCACGAGGAAGGACACGTCCGTAACAAATGTCGACTTTTACGGTAATTCAACCAAAATTGGTAGACGTAACTACACGATGGGTCTCCTGCTTTTTATCATATCACCTCTATTGGCAGATTACCCCTTCTCTGAGTATATAAAAGATACATTTCCTCTATTGTCGAAGGAACTATGACGTGACATTGATTCAATATAATTGTGTAAATGACGTCGATCCGCATACTCTCAAACATTAAACCATAGAGATATCAATGCCTTCGAAGCTCATATATATCAATTTATGGCAACGAGCTCAAAGGAAACATAGTTCTCATCGGACTGATATTGATATAGTGCATACAATTCCATAACAGTATCTGACAGGCATTTACTAACAGATCATATAATCCTATGGGCCAAGCCTGCTGGGAAATCTCATTCGCTCGTACGAAACCCAAGGATTTACCAACGAAGCGTCTCGGAGAGGTGATAAACATTCCCAAAGAATGATCCAAGTGTGCGGTCGCCAAACTGAGGCCCGCTTAGGAATTCCATTCCGTCAGCCGGCCACCCATAGTGTCAATTTCCCCCGAAGAATGACGTCATGGTGAGTGAAGACGCTCGAGCACGCGGATCCTGTGTGCTTTTCCAATTTCAGTGCGATGATCTCTATGGAGTACTTAGAAACACATGTCGCACGTCTATTCTTCTTTGCGATTGAATAGAAATTTTTTTCAAGTAATTGCAAACGCCAAAGTTTTCTTTAGTCATATATGCATTATAAAGCAGAAACAAATATTCGTTTATAGAAGTGATACTTAAATAGCTGTCTTTAAATGCAACTAAACGTGCAATGTGACACTTAATACTCCTTAAAGTCACAGAAGCATATTCCTATCTGTTATAATAGAGTGATTCAACCAACGGCTTCCTTGTAATTAAAATGTACATAGGGTTCTGTCTTTTATTGATTACATAACTTACATTTCCTAGTAATTCTTGGAATGACGAATGTATACGGGATGTGTGAATGACTTCATTGTGCTAAAATTAGTTAGAACGAACATTCTTCATTAGAATGCAAAAGTAACAATTATTTATGTGAGAAAATCTATATCATATGTTTTTCAACAATAATCTAATGATTTTTGCCTCATCTAAGGTAAAATAAAATTAAACCTTTAAATTAATAAACTAACAAATGAAACTTCAAAATATATATGTCCGCAAAGTGTAGATTTTCAAAGCAGTGCATCTACTACCGAGGTATCGGCCGGAGATTAGAAATGCTTTCCTTATAAGGAAATTGTTGTGACGATATTCGCCCCAATGAGATTTTACTGTACCTTTACCACATTACAAACGATAGGGTGTTATCCATAAATATATTTTTATGAACAGATGATCCATAATAAAGGAATAAACGAAATCGATAAAACAAGGATCCACGCGCATACTTCCGCAAATGAGATCCTGATTGTTCGAATGGAAGGGAAGGGTGGGGGGAAACGAAAGAAAAATCAGCTTCGAAAGGATCATCTCTACATATTTACGAATGAAAAAAACCCGAGTAAACACAAAAACGATCGTACCGAATACAAACGGCGAGAGAATCATTCGAGTCTTCATCCCAAGTCGTCATATCCGAGGCTTAATAGAAAAAAAGACCTCGCGAAGTTCAATCACGGAAACCAACTCTGCCGACATCATTTTCCCCATACGTATGAGAGAACACGCGCAAACAATCATTAACGCGACTCTTTGATTAGTCCCTAAAGACGGCCTTTAAAAAAAAAAAAAAATACTAGAATGGACGGAGAAACTGAGTGGGACGGGAGGTGCAACGGAGAGGAAGGGGGTGACTCGAGTGGACCGGAACACAAAAGACACCGACAGAAAAACAAAGACAACAAAAACACCCCCGGATCCATTGTCATACTTTTCGGTCCCTGCGATCAAACACGGGACTCGAATTGAGGTTTCCCCCGACACGCGAACGGATATAGACGGAAGTACATTGTTCTCAGCTGGAGATCTCGAATGAGTCGTAGCGAAGAGAGGGGAGGGGGGATGGGGGTAGAAGAGGAGAGGGGAAGGAGGAGGGGGGGAATAGGAGGAGGGGAAGGCAAAAGGAGTAGAAAAGAATGAGACAAATGAAAGAAGAGGATGAAACAAAGAGAGGGATAGAAGAGGGAAGAGGAGCAAAAAGGGAGAGGGAGTAGAGGAAGAGAGGGAGGACAGTGTGAAAGGAGAGAGGAGGAGATAAGTGTGTGGAGAGAGGGGGAGAGAGAATGGAGAGTGAAGAAGAAGATAGATAGAAGAAATAGGGAGGGAGAGAGAGAGAGGAGAGGAGAGAGATGAAGGTGGAAAAAGAGAGCAGAGAGTGGAGAGATGAGGAGGGTGGGGAGTGAAGGGGAGATAGAATAAATTAGGAGAGAGGGAGGAGAGAGATGGAGAGAGGGAAGAATGCGAGGGAGGAGAGAGAAAGGAAATAGAGAGGGGAGAAAGTGAGTGAGGTGTCGGGAGGGATGAGTTCAGAGGGAGGAGAAAAAGGAGTTGAGAAAGAGAGGGAAGGAAGAAAGGAGAAAGTCGAGTAAAAAGAAAACACGAATAAGAGAAGAGAGAAAATGCAAGATAAGCAAAATAAATTTATATGTAGGAGAGGTAAGTGACGAAGAGAAGGTATCTACATCTACACGATGCCCTGCAAATCACCAGACTGGTAGGGTTAGAAGACGAGGTAGAAGGTGAAAAAGACAGGGGGAGAGAGAGAGGGGGAGAGAGAGAGAGGGAAAAGGAGGGAAAGAATATTGCCAGGAGAAAGGACAGGCGGCATGAATGAATCACGAAGGAAAGTAAATGGAATGTGCCGAAAGATGGGAATGAAATTGACGCGAAGGACGAAGCTATAGAGTTCGTATCTGACGTAAGAGCGATGAAGTAGGTAGTAGAGGGGGAAATAGTCGCCCGAGGGGTGTGGGGCGTCGACTAGAACGAGCCAGATGACTCACGATCTCCCTTCCGTAGACTTTTTTTTTTTTACGAGTCCACTCCTTTCTTCTTCCTACCCCCTCCCCCCCTTCCCACCCTTTTTTTGCTGTATGCGCACCGGGAGAGCTTTCCCGGAAAAAACCAAACATCACGCTGCGGAAATATATTCACGCAATATGGTGGTCACGTGTGGGCGACGCGTAATTTTTTTTTTTTACGGACTAAAGGCTTCGTTCTCGGAAGGCCAGGCGGTCATTGGAAGTTAATAGGTTTGGAGGTGGTTTTCGAGATGGAAGTCCCTACGTTAAAAGTCTCCGTTGATGGGTTAAAGTCATAAATAAACATCGGGAGTGTTCGAATCGGTGAAGTACACCTATCGGATGGATTAACAAACTAATACCAGGGGTGGTCAACCTTTTCTACAAGGCATCAGAATTTGCTAATACTTCGGCGGGCTTTATAAGAGTTTAAATCGGAAGTTAAGAGTTTTTGAGGTGAAATAATCGAAAATCAAATCTAAAAAAAAAAAAGATTTTAGGCTTGAAATTGCAAAATTAAAGGTTTTATTACGGTAATTTTATCGAAAAAATACGAATTTGAGAGTTAAATTTTACAGTCCTTTTTCATCATAGTTTCACGGGTTCCATAAAATGCTCTTTGGGGCCACACACATCCCGGGAAAGACGATCTCCCGCGTTCCAACAAAGATTCAGAAAGATGATGTCATAATATGAAGGCATATACATATATAACACGGAGTCTTATAACACGGATTCACTACAACACGGTTTGTTTTATTTAACCAAAAATTAGTACAACGCGGATTTTGGTTCGCATTAACGCGGTTCTGTCGAGCTTAGAGCACGAGAGTCCAGAATGCAGAGCGAGGAAGAGACGTGTGGGAGAGTCAGTTTGCTTTTTCTATATGCATAGACAACCGATAGCAATACTTTAAATTTGTAAATAAGAGTATCTGAGAGAGATTTGGGAATTTCGGAAATGGAGGAGGGTGACACAAGGGATATAAAAATGCTACCTCCTTTTACTATGTAAAGCCAGGTTTAAATAACACGGATACACATTACAAGTTATTGAGTTTAGGTGTAACATTTGCATTAACGGTGCATCAATTAGCCTATTAGTGCACGTGCAGCCAACGGTGAAGTTCTCTTGATAATTCATACAATGTACAACGCGAAAATTTGATCTGACAATTTTATCATGTGCATGATTTATTTACAAACGGGATGACTTTTAGAATCAATGATCGGCGAATCGTCAAACTTGGGAGTCAAAATTCATGTTCTATTATCCCAACCGCATTATGGATCAATGGATTCCAGCTATAATTTGAGATTGGAAATTCATTTTTGGATTCATGTAGGTACTTAAATATTTGTGATATATCACAGAAAAGTAATCATTAAAGTGAAAAATATATCGTGAATGATCAATCCCACCTTTAAATGACAGTATTAAGATTCTCAAATTTATCTGCTTTGTCATTATGGGTTTTTGCATTAAACAAAGGTCAACTTCAGTCGATATCGTATCAGATAGCAAACAATCCTAACAGTAATAAATATGTGATTTCTATTACGCATCCTGACATTCGGCTATTTAGGACAAATACAAAAGCAAATCGAAGTAAATTCATTGTTAGATAAGATAATGATTGGATTTTTAGAAAATGAGCAGAGATAACCGATAATTCAAAAGATTATATGTCGTGCATGACAATAAAACAATGGAATAGCTAACTATAAGGGCGATAACCATCTACTTCTCACCAGTCTTTGTGACTTCTATATTATAAAAAGAAATGTCAAAGTGAAAGAATTAAATTCTTAATATCTAACGAAAACTTTCTGAAGAAATACACAAAAATGGATCCGTAATTCGCTAAGAAAGAAAGGAATATTTTGGTAAAGTTTGTGAAGTAATTAGCATTTTACAGCAGTATCACTGTAGAAATGTGCTTAACATACACCGGATACGCGAGTCAAAGAAATGCACGCTTCCCATAATGCACCGCGAGTGTAATGTATCTCTCTAAAATGTCCCTATTGGCTCTCCAGGATAAATAGACCCGTGACAACGGTGTGGATAAATCAGCAAGATGTCCTTTATTTCAAAAAAGATAAACCCTTCAACCTCTCGATCCATCTCCCTTAATGCACCTATACTCGAGAATAAAAAAAAGGTCTTAGGCCGCGACAAAAAAAACAACAAGAACTTCGGACAAACATCGCGGATGAAAACACCGGCTGACTCGTTCGCTCACTCACTCACTTTTGTGTGGCGCGTTTGAGGAGCCACTAACGCGCCACACAAAAAGTGGTCCGCATGAAAACTCTCTCACCCTTTGACTCTCTCCCGCTTTCTCTCTAATCACTTTTTCCGAGAAATATTCCGATACCGATGGGTGTGTTCACGGCCAGAATGAGTGAAGAGAGATAGTGTGTGTGTGACGAAGATAGAGGTCTCCAACAACCGCGACTGCATCACGATGCGCCAGATGCATATCACGCCCGCCAAACCCATCCGTCACCACGTCAAACCATTGAAACGTCCGTGTCAATAAAGTAGCGAGCGGTCAAAGGGAGTCATTGTTGCCGACCGCGAGGTGACAGCAGAAAAGGGTGAGAAGAGAATTTCCCACTCGCGTCTTCCACAAAGAAGATCGACAGGAGACAACCCGATTTTTAATATGATTTCCCTCGAGGTTATTCTTTTGATAAGAGCATCTTTCCAATGCCAAGGTCGTCGAGGTAATTAAAAAAAATATATAACGCGGGGCGGCGGGCGAGTGAAAGAGAGAGAGAGAGAGACAGGGTTATGCAATTCTGTCGCTGGTTCCGCGTTACGGATCGATAGGGAGAGACTGCTGCATCGGTTACCATGGAGACCGCTACCTACCCTTCCCCCTTCTCCCCACTACATATCTTTCTCCCTAGCCCCACCCCTATCTCTCTCTCTCTCTCTCTCACCTCTCCCATCCCCCACCCACGAAAGACCCATGAGTTTACGTGGGTGCGTGCGTTTTGTTTTCCTATTCGGCTCGGTTTGTTGGGTCTACGCGTTATGATCGTCTTCTGTCATTCGCGTTTCTGTTGGGGGCGTGGCGAGTTTGGAAGGGTTCGTTTGGGAGGAATACGTTATCGTTTTTGTTTTGTATACCGCGGTGATATCGATCCATAATAAACAGAAGAAATTGTTTTGTGTGGTAAGGGAAGATGAATAATGACAATTTATCGAAAGCAAACCGAGAATCACACTTCTCGCGGGTATCCCCATTTATTTATTTATTATATTTATCGAATTTGTGACGCTGGTCATTTAAAAAAAAGAGGATCGTTTTATGCAATTTATCTTTGACCGCAGCGTTTTTTTTTATTTCGCAGTATGTTTTTCGCGCAAAACAGAAAGGTGAAACATTGTGTAACTAACAATAAGCTTACAATTAAAGTGTTTATTTTTCCGTACTTGCAACGTGTTTGTTCGCGGTTTTATCGACCTTTATAAGGTAGGAGGAATGCGGTTGTATTTAACCTAATAGTCACGTGTGACTAACTTCGCAATATTTTAATCGTAAGGACAAATTATGAATTACAATTGAATAAGTTCCTTCTGGTGCAAGGTCAACTAGATACTTATTTACTACCAGGAAAAATATATCCTTTGATCCGTTGACTTAGGAAGTGCATTACCGAATTACTTGCTAAGCAATTTTCCATTGTTTCCATTAAGAAACTCTTTACAAGAATGCTTTACGATTTACGTTTAACATTGCTTAAAAGTGGATATTTATGCACATAAGTAAATTGCCCTATGGTCTATTCTGGTACATTAAATGGATTTATAAATGGGATTTTCCCATTAAGCAATAAATAAACCCTGATACGTCCAAAGAATTTTCTCCGAGCTTAAACGTTTAAGGCTCACGGCCTTTGGAAACCATATCCGGTCCATAAGCTATTATTATCTCTTCCTCCGAAGGTAGATAGGGCCATCTGACGTCGTCCTCGTAAAATATGCGGGTAAAGGCCGTTCTGCGGGTAGAAGGCCCCGAGAATCTTTTGTTCCTCTTGCGTCGTCAACACGGCGAGTATAAATCAATTACGGGGGAAAAACATAGGAACTCGGGCACGGCATTAATTTACGGCTTCGTAACAACGTGGTCGAGATTAAGTGAACGTTCGAGGTTGATATCTAATCGATCGTGGGAAGATAATTCATCCGTACATCCAAATCAAGATGTTTTACCACAAAATAGTCACGGTTTTGAGGTTTCTGAAGGAAAATGCGAATGGAATGATTAAGTTAATGAAGGGATAGAAGCGCAGGAAGTCCCGTTATTTGCATTGAAGATAATGATTTATTAGTATGTGTATACAATAAGTTTCGGGTCATCTGCTTGGTGGGAAGTGTAACTGACCACTCCTTGGTATGGTAAGGCGACACTTTTCCTTGTGAAAAAGCGTTTCATTGGTAAAAGTAGGTTTCTCAAAAATATTTCGCAAGAACCAAAATAATTACATTCACCGAGTACATTTTTTTTATGTTCGACATGTCATAAACGATTGTCACGGAAATACAAATCAATTCCTTTGCGAATGATATAATAATAATATAATACAACGGTATTCCACCCCAATTGCCAACCTATGAAACCGCAACGGGATTCGTAGCTTCGATTTCGAACGACGCCAAAACGAACTAGTCATATTAATGAGTCACTGCCTCTACGTCTTGTGGTTCAAACCGATAAAACTGACTTGAAAAATGAGTCACTTTTAGTTCACGATGAGCTTTCACAAAGACAAGACGAGCTACGCCAGCAATAATTTTTTCGCGTATGCTTATGCTAACGCCTAATTACGCCCTCCCTTAAATTGTTATGGCACTCGTCAAGACGCTGAAAGCTACCCGTGGGTTATTATGCGAGATAACTCTTCACCTTCCCCATTGTGCCCGGAGACTAGTTTGCCGAGAAATTGGATCACCTCATTTCCCCTCTCGCAATTAATTTCACGAATCTCATCATCGCGATGGAATGAACGCATGCAATCCCGGGAGCCCTAATTAACCTTTGAGATGGCAAGCGCGATACAAAATCCTTTGTAATATCAACTGGAGTGAAATGTTACATACCCCGCATTAATATCCAGATGAACTGTCGCGTTTCTCCAGCAGTGTAATTAATAGTAGTTTTTTAAAAAACAATCAAACGCGTTTGGGTGATTACAAACATTCGTTTGAGCGGCTTTCAGCTCTCCTGATAATATGCCTAAAGCACAAAATTCGTCGAATATAATTAATTTGCAGATGACTGTGTCACCGTGGAAAATTACATTACGTTACGAAAATCGATGAGTTTTACTTAGGAAAATAATATGGATAAAAGAAAAAAAACGTACCCACCGACAGTGGAGGGTTTAAGGGAGCCGCATTTGGCGCGCACCAGGGGCCCCATGAAATAATGGTCCCAAAAAAATGTTCGTATATATAATCTCAGAAATATTATATAATTCAATGTAAAAATCGGTGGAGCCTCTCTAGGATTCCATATAAAAACGACCATTAAGAGTGACCACATAAGAGTGGTTTCACTACGTACGTTTTTATATTACCAGGCCCCCGATTGTTTAGCTCCAAGGGTTCCAAAAGGCGTAAATCCGCAACAGCTCATTTATTCACGATCTTGATGACATGACGATTAATTCAATGAATTTTCCTCACTATTACATAAAACAATGGCTCGCATTTAGACATCAAAACGAGGAAATTACCGTTTTCGGTCAATTAAATTGAAAAGGTTGATTTAACGGCAGTTTTGGGAAAATCTGCACGAAAAAATGTATCAGTGCTGTTATTTTTTCTGGAGGTTAAATCTGACGTATTAACAGCAGAATTGCGTCCGCTCTACATTCTCAAAAAAAAAACTGTTAACCCCGGTTGGCCAACTTCCTCCTCCATCCTAATACTCTCGTCCAAACCGGCTCGCGCACATGAAATAACCGTCACGCTCGCTGACCTATCGCGATTATTCACGCCACGCTTCTCCTTTCCCGTCTCCTGACGCGAGAAGCCTTGCTCTTGAGCTCAAATAAAGATGCGCAATCTGCCGGAGGCTTTAACCGAAGAGGAAAAATAAAAGTTGGTTTTTTTTTATCCGTCCATCCTGCCCGATGAAAGTTAAACACGTTATACTAAAACCTTCCTTCTAGTTGTTTTTTTTATTTAAGGTTAACCGACGGGGAAGGGAAGAAACGAAGTCTAAGAAAATTTTCCCGAAAGATTTTCGTTCGAAAATTATTCCCTTCTGCTATTTTTGGATTACGTCTGGATAGGCTTTGGAACGATTCATCTCTTGCCAGCAAACAATAGACAGGAACGTTCTTTCTTCGGCCTCACTATAAAAGTTTGTGAATTGTTTGGTAAACTGACTGATAGAATCACGAGAGAATGGGATTAAATATCAAACCGCCAAAAAATAAGCAAAGTTAACGTCTTTCTAATATTTACAGACAAGGAATAAATATACCCCTGGAATAGATAATATACCCTACGAAAAAATTTCTGACGAAAAACAAAATAAATTGGCTAAAAACGAAATCCGCCTTCAATTAAAGCATTATTACGAATTGATTTTGGCAGCACATACGTATATTACGTAACTTTCCGCATTTTCGGACGCTAATGAATAAAATCCCGCAAATGGAGTACGCGACCTTTCGAAGAGGAACCAAAGGGGAATACCCATTGCGGGGTAACTGGTGAGAAACGAGAGAACGGGTAGTAAAAAGGCACTCCCCTGCTGTTGTTTTTTTTATTCGTTTCAACCCCATCGTTCTTCCCCGCAAAACTAAAAAAAAGCTTTCCCCCCCCGCCAATGACGCAACAATTTAGGGCGAGTGGTAATTTTTTTACCATTTATTTTCTGCGGACGATCCCGCAGCGAAAGAGCCCATCCTTCAAAGAATAAATAAAAAAAAACAACAATCCCTGAATCCCCATGACCGGAAACTTGTTCATTTGCGGAGGCGGTGGCCAGAGGGAGAGAGAGGAAGGGGTGAGAGACGGAGGGAGGGGTGGCAGGTAGGGTGGGGAGGAGGAAAGGAGAGAACGGAGGGGTAGGAGGCATGTGGTAGGGCGGTGGTGGTGGATGTCGAAACGTGAATAGAATCTCTCTGGGAGTGGAATGGGGCGACTATTTGGGAGTGGAATGGGGCGACTAGAACGAGAGAGAGGGGACGAAGGATAGATAGGTGAATTGAATGGGGAGGGGGGGGGAAGGTCTTTAGAATGGGAGAAAGGGAAAATCCGGGAGCTTTTACCAATCCTCATTCTATAACCCTTTCCTCTTTTCATCAGTCTTTTGTTTGTCAACACAATAGAACCGACCAATATACGCGGAAGCTTTCTCTTTTTTCCTCTTTTCTGCTTCTCTCTCTCTCTCTCTCCCTCTCTCTCTCTCTCTCTCTCTCTCCCTCACTCTCTCTCTCACTACTCTCCCTCTCCCTCTCTTTCTCTCCCGCGCTTCGTAATGAATATCGATATTCCTTTATTTCTCTTAACAATCCCTCCCTTTAAAAAAATGAAAAATTCATCGATGAATTGTCGAGCTAGCGTTATGGCTCGAATCCAATGGATGGTTTAAGAGACTCCCGTACATGTAAAACGCTTTAGAGAGCTAAATTTGCTTTTATGCTACAAATTGGCCTTCCTAGGTGATTCAGTTTTTTTTTTGATTCCCGAGGGCGGGTACTTCGTGGATGAAATTCGGATCTGGTTCCGTAATCCATTTTATGGATGCAAGGGTCACATAGATCATCCATTTAATTTCGCTGTTTTTTTTCCTCACACTTATACCGAGCATACTCACTTTTGTTTGTAAACTTCGAGTGACCTTATTTTGAGGATGTATTTATGGTCCATAAGGTCATCATAGACGGCTTAACAGATGTCATTTTATATTAGACCCAAGAGGCGAATGCGTGATATGAAGGATATTTTGGAACCCACCCGATAATATTAGATAGACCAAGAATGTTCAAAAGACGCCAGTATATACGCTACCAAACACGGGACTCTTAGGATGGTATGGATGGCATTTGGGGTCAGGAGATTTTTAGGAGAACCAACTTATGGGTCCACATATTTGTATCGCACTTTCTTAAAATATCCAACCGAAAAAGTGCAAAATTCTTTCGATAAAACGTGAATTAGTGCGTACTTGTTCCTAATTAAGTAGTTTTTTGGAACTGAATTATAAAACGGCGAATTAAAAGGAAAATATGCAAATATTCGAAACGTAAATTAAGTTGACAACTTCATAAATCCCTTTGTTCACTAATTGGAAAACCAATATAAACGAAACGGGAAAGTAAACAGTTGGAAAATTTCAAATAAAAGGTAGAAATATTGTGTGGTAATAAACACTTATTTTTTAGAGCTTTTTTAAAACGAGCTTCTGTTTTCGCTGTCTGTTTAAACAATCAATTAAAACATCAAGTAAACGGTAGGAGATATAAGCCTAAAATTTGCAGGATATATGTGATCAATGATGATATTTATTTTTCTTAATATATGAGTGTTGGAAAATAAAGGATTTTAAACTTTTTATTTTTAATATCTCAAAGAACATAAAAGATGTAAAGTTGAAATTTTGACCGTAAATTTCCACATGGAGGCCACTTACAAACTACATTCTATTAACCGAATATATGGCGGCATAACCACTTAAAAATAAATTACGAAAAGCTAAACTTACGCATCTAACAGGTGATTAAATTCGAAATCCCTATCGGATCGTCAATTACGTTAACGGGGGCAATCTCCATAGCGAAGTAAAACATAAAATATTACAGAATTTAATAATAACAGAAAATGAGCCAACTTTATCCATATTCATCGATAACACTCCACTTGTTTGCAATTACTTTAACTTTGAATACACGCAAGGTATGTTCTGAAAAGTTCCTAACTCGTCGCTGCATCGGCATAACGGAATGGAACAAAATAAACACTGCACGTCTTGAAATTCGTCCATGGAAAGAGATCAGAAAAAAGCGACAAATCCCTCAGTTCGTTTCTATATTTTGAATGATTCACGGTAGTTAATACGCGAAGAGCTTCTTTCTTAAAAACTTCCACGCGTGAAAACGTTTGCGAAGTCTAAGCTGTAAAAACGCTTTAAAGTCGAGCTAGGTTGGATGAAGGGCGAACGGAGATCGATGTAAGCGGAGGTCAAGGGTGCTTCGTGACGACTCCATCCTACCTCCTGTGCCACAGTATCCTCACTCGGATTTTATGAAAGCTTTAAGAGAACCTTCTCCAATGAATTCGATCGGAATAGCGAAGTTTCACCCGATACATTCAAGCAAAACAACGTGCAGTCTCAGAACGATATATTCGACGATCGTATTGAAGTCTCCAATATACTACATACACGTTGTAGATTACTTAAAAAGCGGATGAAATCATAAAATAACTAATCTTATTGTAGGTAAATAGTTAAATAGCTGGTAAGTAAAACCATACCATTATGTTAGTAATTCCTATAACTAATTGCGTTTGTGACAGCATCAAAGGGCCCTTTCTGAAAGCCTAACTAAATTATATGGTATCTTGTTTATAAAAATAATTAAGCACTCGCCCTTTAAGAGCGAACAAAAATATATCTACACATATAGCTTAATTAACAAATCGAAACTATTCCGGAAGACAATCCATTCCCTTGCAGAAAACATTTTTTAAAGAGACGAAGCGAGCCAACAGAAACGAAAGCCTCCCTTTTTCCATGATTCTTAGATATTTTTACGAGAGCGAAAGCGTTATCGAACCGGGATGACTTCAAGCCGAAAACTTAACGATACCTACAACCGCTGCGAGCGCAGCGCCGCGAGTAGACTGGGTGGCGAGATGAGGGAACTACTAATCGATAAAAACCATTGTTTTCGCGCGGAGTGGCGGAGAGAGGGGGGGGGAGGGGGGGGAGAGAAAGAGTGAGATAAAGGAGCGAGGATGAGGGGGGAGAGAGAGGGAGGGAGGGAGAAATGAGGAGCCATTTAAATTACTCCCTCTCGCGACGTAAAAAAAGAAAAAATTATAAAGGATCTTTCCGATGCAGTAATGAATGGAGGATTTTCATGCCGAGGAAGAGTAAGGAACGTAAAAAAAATCAGGATGAGAGAGAGAGAGGGAGGGAGGGAGTGTACATGAGAGAGAAAGGAGGCGTAATCAGGTGCGTACGTAAAGTCTTCCTTAAAAATCTTCGACGCGGAAGGGATACGTGCGTTACGCAAGGCGACTGTTTAGAGATAGACTCCCCTTCTCTCATATATACAGCAACAGCTGTTGAGAGGGAGTTAGAGTTTTTACAACCCTTTAAAACCCCAAGCTCTCCCTTCGCCATTCTTCTCCTTCCTCCCTCTCCCTCCCTCCCTCTCTCTCTCTCTCATAAAGCCACCAATATGCTCCGTTGCCCAACCCTAAAAACTGCGAAAAGATTTTTTTGTTTCCTCCGGCCACTTATACGCATGGCCACGCATTATGAAAAAGGTTTCGAGTTTCGTGCTTGCGACGTGAATAACGATCTAAAAAAGACAAGAACCGAACGCACTCACGGAGGAAGAGGAAAAAAAACAACCAATCTGACGAGTGCATTTTTTTTTCGGGGCTCTCAACTACCTGTTCATGCCGCCTCGCACAAACGAGAACGGTTTTTATACACGTACATGTTTATTTTCCCGTTCAAAAACGTTTCGGACAATAAGATTTCGACGCCTTTCCCTCTCCTCGCAACATACATAGCTGGGTTTTGTCTTGTCGGCAAGGGAAGAAAGGAAAAATGTTTCCGTTTTATACACTTTTTTTTATTTCCGAGAGGGTTGTCCTACACGGGTTTTATATATAAATATTTTTTTCCCCCACGATGCTATCTTAGGACAGGATTACGAGGTTGTTTCTATCGATTGGAGTTAACGTCTGAAGTCTGGACGACGCGTGAGGCCTCTCGGAAAGAGGCTTTATGGAGAAAGATGGGAGAAGAGAGGGCGGTAGGAGAGGGGGGGGAGGGGGGGAAGAGAAGAAAAGTATAGAGAGAGAGGGGGGGGGGAGTGAGTGGGAGGTTTTGAGAGCACTCGTGACGTAAAAAAAATTATCATGCGTTACCGTTGGTGGCGACGTGAGAGGATTAATTATCCGCATGGCCGTCACCAGATGGGGCGACGAGATGCTAATTAGCGCGTCGCACGCTCGGTTATGTTGCGGAAGTCGAACGAAATGTATCGATTGCTTAATGAATCTCGATTATGCGCGCGAGAGAGTGAGTGACGAATGGTGGAGAGAAACTGTCGTTGGTAGAACGGCTGATGATCGATTCTATGCCTTTTCGAATAATTTTTCCACTTAACACCTACGACGACGGATATAAACCTTTTTCCAATTTTACATTCCGAAACAAATCGATCGGAAAATTATCGTTCCATTTTCGATCAAATTTTCCTATTCTTATTTCTTTTTGAGGATACCTTTTTTTGGAAAGAATACGGCACGTAATTAAAACGAAATCGTGCGCAGACCTAAAGAAGAGTGGATACTTCATTTTTCGTCCACAGAGATTTGCAACTTACCGCTCCAAAGGGGTCATTTCGGCCCCATTGCCGCACGTTGTACGTGGTCGATTGGCATTTTGGCGGACGTGATTGAATTTTCAATAAGCTATAACGTGTTTCGATTTTGCGTTTAAAGCAAACGCCGACACATTCCTGCATTCCACTTATCATAACGGCGGATCCGCGCGAAAGCTTATGAGATTTTTAAAAGCAATTCGCAGCTATGTGCTTTATTCTCAACCTGCAAAAAAAAATGTCCTATTCGTATTCATAAAAGATTTTCGCCGAAAATCAGAAGAGCATAATAATGAACAGATTCGTATCTAAAAGTATTATTTTCTCAAAACAATCACGTTTCAAGCACGATTTTACGGAGCACGCTTGTTAGGCAAATATGCGGGGTCCTTTCCAAAAGCAATCTGTTTCAAACGTTCTAATATAAAAATCGTTTTACGATCCAAATGTATCAACTATTTCCAGGAAAAAAGTATGTATAAACCACATAAGTTCAGACTATAAAAAAAAGCCAAATTCTCGGGGCAAAAACTTTACGAATTATGTTTTCCCTTCCATCACACAAAAGCGGTTTCGCAAACACGGTAACTGCAAGAGCCCTTTACGAGCTTACTGATAAAAATGATGCTGGTAGCTAAAGGTCACGCTATGCATACGAAAACACCACTCATATTTTTGAAGGTCGTTGAACTAAGTCATAAATGAGGGAAGTTTATAGCGGCGATTCTGATAACAGCATTAAAATGCTATCAAAATATCTCGTCTACCATTCAAAACGCAACAATTATTAAGAAGAGCAAACGGCTTAAAATTACATGCACCAATTCCTCGCTTTGCATGGTTGTCGTGTTCTCGGGAGAGACGGTGAAATTGGAATGTTTCCCCATAGGAATACATGAGGTAGTATATAAGCGCCATCTTGATTTCAACGTACAATAATTTAGTTGTACTGCTTTCAAGATTGCTTCCTTTATTCTTTATCATAACCCCTGAGTCGAAATGAAACGTTTTATGAATTTTTAATGCTTGGGGAGCAATGTGAAACTGCACTAAAGTGAAAATAACAGTTTTTTAAAGTGAAAACCGTGCTAAACCGAAAACACGTAAAACGAAACCGTGTTAAGCTGGAACCGTGCAAATCGAGGGATCTATATATTTTCCATGTAGATCGAAGAAAAGTCTGTATCAAAAGCAAATCTACCACCATAAATGTCGGACGAGGAGAAATAAATGACCAGCGATAATATCGCTTTGAAGGAGTCGAACTACCTGTAACGCTACAGCAAAAGGTGTTGCGAAGAGAAAATTAAACCAATCGATTTTTTCCCGCCACGAACTGATATTTTATCGCGACTCTATTTTTAGCCGAAAGCTACTCTGAGTTGCTTTATAGATAACGCATCCACGTTGCAAAGAGTGGGACGCGAGAAAATCGCAAAATTTTCGCACTCCTGTAATAGTGAAGCAAATTTACGAATTTGGAACTTTAAAACTAAAAGTCTAAATTAGACACGGTCGACTGAATGTTGCTTTGATAAAACTTCGGCTGAAATTTATATTTTAAAGAGTCATGATCTAATAGTACATACATACATAGAAGAATGAGACAAGACACATAATAAATACAACTGGGAAATTGGCGATGTAAGAAGCATACGAAAGCTGATAATCCCAAAGAGTGAATCTTTAAATCACGCATTTTTCGCGACAGCACGGCGCAGACTACGAATGACGAACATATTTGGCACGCGTGCCAAAAGCGGCACCTGAGATGAATCCCCAACATGTCACGTACGTGAGAGCTGCTAGCATCCAATAGTTTCAGTATTTCTTTAATTCGCTGTGCCTTGTGATCAAGCTGCCAAATTAGAATCACCGACAAAATAATTTATACAGACATTCGAGCATAAGAAGTAAGATATTCTCGAAAGTTAGCTTAAAAGTAACTTACTTCAGTGTCCATCGAGAGAAATGTCGAGAATATCGATTTTCGTTTGTCATTCGCTACAGAAAAAATGCATCGCGTGATAGCGAGACCTTTGGGGTACAGCGATTCGTAAAAAAAATTATTCGCCATCTCTGGAATATGAATGTTAAAAAAAGGAAGAAAAAAATACGAGATCTATGCTTAGAGAGAATTAATACATGGAATGCAGACGTTACCTGAGGGCTGATTATAGTTTCCACCGGAGGCTGAGGCATTGTTCCAGAATTAAAAAAAAACTTCTTTCCTCGTCTGGTCACAATCTCGGAAAACCCCTTTTTCTTTCGCAGGACGCGGGCACTCCAGATATTTTTTCTAAAACACGCACAGAACACACCAAAAAAATCTACAAATAAAAACACAAACTCAGCGGAAAAAATGTTACAGCACGACGACGTCACTGCCCTGCGGAGACTTGTAGTACACTACGGCGGTGGTCAATAACGATACGCCCACTTTATTTTCGAAGCGGAGCGACCAAGGACGAGCGTGGATAAAATTTTTCGAATGATGAAGTCACACACGCACGTGCAGGCACGCACAGAATCCGTAAGACCGAAACAAAAGAGCCCCCGAATACGCGCCGGCGTCGCAAAAAAAAAATATTATTTTAAAATACCTCCCGAAGTTCTTTTGTTTTCTTTCCGTCTCCCACCCCAGACACAGACGCACACTGACGCACGAACACGCTTGGGAAAAAATTCTTCCCTCTCTCCCACTCTCTATGTAGCGTATTTGTTTATTTTTTTCAGCAAAAAATTCCTCCGAATCGCGAATCTTTCCCTGCGGCGAACGTGGGTGACCGCAACAAGCTGCCAAAGTCGGTTGCACCGACCCCTACGTCACGCTCGTGACAAATCTCTGCCATCACGGAGTCGCCTTCACGCGATATTCTTCTCTTTTTTTTGCAAGTTAGTCCCGGAAATCTCCAAAGGCTCGCAGTTTTTCGTCCTCACGTTTTTCTCTATCTCCCTATCTCTTCTCTTCCTCGTTTTCCTACTTCACTTTCGTGGTGGATAAAAAAACCCTCGACAACACGACGGTGACACAAATAGGGACGAATAGGCGAGTAGGAAAGGGTCTCGAAATAAAGGATGGACGAGAGGGAGGCCCTCTTTTTCGCGAAGGCACAGGTGAAGCCCGAGGTAGCGGATCTTCGATCTCGAAGCGAACAACTTCCGACCCAACCTTACGGGAACGCTCGTTCTCTTGAGAAGGTATCTCCTTCTTCTTCCTCGGCTCACTCAGGTGGCAAGAATAAGCCGACGTACGATTCGAACTTTCTTCTCACTATCTCGACGCTCTCATCTCCTCATCGCAAACACCTGATACTGTGGCGCACACAAATGCCGACACGGAGGACTAAAATACAATCCTACCTCCCGCTGGACTCGGACACACACACACACACTTCAACCGGCGAGATAGAACGCGCTCCTTTTTTCCTCTCCCCCGAAGCGGGCACAAAGAGGTTTCCTTATCCTTAAAAAAAAGGTAAACACCCCTGTTCTTCTTATCTGTTACGGTGAACTTATCGGACGACGAGCTCCGTTCTCCTTCCGATATCACGGCGAGGAGAACCCTCCAGAAGAATGGATATTTTGGTGGGGAAAAATATATCACCGGCAACCACGGGTAACTGGTATGGTTTTCCCGGCACAACAACAATGGTTGCCTCGGTAGGCGGCGTCTTATGTACGTCCTTCCCCAAACGCTCGTCGTCACAGACTGACACCGTGAAACACCCCCCTATAGGTTGGGCCGCAGCCTCTCTTTCTCTCTCTCTCTCCTCCCCCCCTTTCTCTCTCTCGTCCTCCCCCCCTTTATCTCTCTCTCTCCCGTCCTTCTCCCCCGCTCTCTCGAGGGTTGCCCGCGAGGAGAGAGAGAAAAATAGGGGAAGGGCGAAGTCGATGCGCGCGCCGCCTGGGCGTCCGTGACGCGAACTTCTATGACTGTGTGCGTAACTCTTCCCCTCTTTTCCCTTTATTCTGCCTCACACCCATACGCACGAACCGCACAACAAACCCTTCACTTATCCTCTCTCTCTCTCTCTCTCTCTACTCACCACCTTTCCGCGACCTCCCGCTTTCCTAGGGATCCTCTTTTCCTACCTCGGCCTCACTGTGAAATCTTCCCGTTTCTCTCTATGTCCAGTCTCAATCTCGCCCAGAAATAAAGACGATATTCTGTTCTATCTTTCTATTCTGTAGCATAACTGCAGGAAGCAGAGGGGAAGGGGGGTGGGGAGACTCACACAGGACCGGATTAGGTACTGTGCCTAGGAAAAGTAATGGGGTATCCGTAAATTATTTTGGTTGTTTATATAAATACCTCAAATATTCCACAATAAAAGTAACTTACCACCTTCTGCAAATTTTATATTCGTGCAGATACGACGGTATTGTCTATATAACTACACACACATACTTCCATAGTGCCTAGGGCCTACGAAACCCTTAATCCGACCCTGGGCTTACGTAGGGAAGAGGTTATAGAATAGAATAGGGATGATGCTGGGGTTTGATCTCGGGAGATGCGGGGGGAGAGTGGACGAAAGGAGGGGGAAAGAGGGAGGGAGAGAGAGAGGAGTGGAAAGGGAAGAGAGTCGGATCGAAGATAGACTGGCGGTAAGGTAAAGGGAGTAGGAAGGGAATGAGGTTGGTTAGTTTTTTCTTTTTTAAGTCGCCGAGAACGGTGTCCCCCATTCGATCTCGCGGAAGGAGAGTGGGGAAAAGAGAACATCCGGAATTCCTGCGGCGATTCATGACTTTTTATCTAAATAAAATGTACATATATATATATATATATATATATATATATATATATATATATATATATATATGCATATAAGATTACGAAAATAAGAGGAAACAAATGCAGGACGGGAGACGGTGGTATGTGCATATATAGTATTTCGCGAAGTTGTGACGTCTGCAACTCATTCATTGACGCCGCTCGCCACTTTCGGGAAGCTTTTAAAGGAAGATTTTTCCATTTATACCTAATATAAAGGTTCGCGTTTCGCCAGCTTTCTTCGGTCGCCCACTTAAAACATTTCCACAAACCTCCTAGTGCAAAGGCATCAATATATAATTTCAAAACTTTATCGCCTAAATGAAGTTTTTATAAAAGATTTATACTCAAACAAATTTTATAATTAAAACTCAATATAGATGTTTAAAAAGATAATTAAAACCTAAGTTTCTAAAGGTGCAGCAGTGCCTCGCATAGCGCTCAGGGTGCGCTAAGTGAACCACGCTAAATGACCCCTTTCGAGTAATTCAGGACCTAAAATGGTTGCATCAACACACGAAAACGTAGAATTAAAAGAGGATAAAAGCTAATCACAAGCGATATATCGAAACAGCGCTATACGAGTTATCGCTAATCGAGGTAATAATCATATTTATAGCTTCATTCGCATACTATTCGTTAAATCATTTCATTAATACGATATGCTCGAAAATTTTAGCAGTGGCAACAATGATTTATTTAGCCGTTGGACTTCAGAAATAATATCAATTTATTGTTACTTTAAAATTTTGTGTCATTATAAGAGACATAACTGTTTGTAAAGGGAATAATTTTGACAAGAACAGTAATCATACGAAAGGTGTTTAGTGGAATCTGAGGATTTTAATACGGATAATGCAAAAAGTATCAAACAAAGTTGAATTAAAGTAAATCTAAGTATTTAATATGATACTTCTGGATAAACATAAACCCTCACCTACCGCCGAATAACGACGTCGACCGCGAACCCTCGATAAATTCGAGCCTTTTTTTTTAAAAATCTTTCCAAGCAATTATCGCAGTGAAGAACGATTAGGGCCCACTTCTAAGCCGCAGATGTTCGCAATTTCGAACGGTGATTCATTGAGTGCAGGGCGGCGTCCTTAACGAAGGGCGTTATACCAGGCGGCGATGCATTTCGTAAGGAATGGGGCTAATTTCGGCGTCGGGGTTTTGTTTTTGGCTAATCTCTGCCGCCCTTTTGTGAGTGACTAAATAGGCGAATGAATGGAATTCCACTCGACAGCCCCTGGCGACTGCGTTAGAAGGGGGTAAAGTAAGAGAGTGGAGCCTCGTGAGTTCGCAGGAGTAATGACCGTCGTCCGGCGAGCTATATGTACTATTATTAGTTAAGTAAGCGGTCATCAACCTTGGACCTCAAGTAAAGAAAAAGACGACGGACGAGGCTTGAATACGCACCCTACTTGTTCTTTTAACAATTTATTTTTTCCGTAAAATACCATAAGATGACATTTGTGGGAGAAATGCAGTCGAAAAAGAATATGTAAAAAGAATCTCTAAAACAATTTACTCGAACGAACTGGCGAGTGTAACCAATAACTGTACCTAGTAAACGAATAAATATATCTTATAATCTGGAAACAGTTGAGTAATTTTTATTAGCACTTCAAAAACTTATCTGTTCTCATTATTTAGTCAACGAAGCTTGATTATCACATGATAAAGTGAATTTCTCATATTGTTTACTCAATAATTTTATAGCTCCAGAATGGCTTGTTTAAAGTCAAGTTCATTATTTACAATGCGCGAAAATTTAGTCTAAAGTATGACAAGTTTATATGTAATGCACTGGCGAATAAAATTCGTGCTGGGGGAATGCATTTCCTAAGGAAAGGGCTAATTTCGGCGTTGGGATTTTGTTTTTGGCTAATCTCTGCCGCCCTTTGTAGCAACATGACCGAAAGAATATGAAATAATTTTATTACGGAGCAAATAAATTTACTTTTTAACATAAAAATGGTGCTTGAGATCTTCATTTCGTTCTACGGGTTTGTGTTTTTTCGGATAAAACTAATCTCTCTGAATTAATCGAGAAAAAACAAGAAATGCCATGATATCTTATCTTCACTTCATTTCTTCTATCGAGAGATACCTACTATTTTCTGCGCGTCGATATATTTAGGCCAAGAGGATTTAATGATTTGCCACTATTGAGAGATTTTTAGTAAATTTAATGTATAAAGAAAACTGCCTGAGATGTATTAAGTAAAAAACTCCCCAAACAGAGGCTGAATACATAGCCTCTCACAAAAATAACTGGTACTTACGTATTATCTCCAGGACCCTTCGCAGGACCTGGTACTTACGTATTATCCCCATGCCATACTTACGTACAACATTAACAGAAACTGATTGGCCTGTCGCGACATTTTCAAACCCAATCACCGGACAAGAAACCAATTGGCCGGTCTCGACATTTACAAACCCAATCACCAGACAACGGGCAGGGATACTTTGGTTCCGGGCGAGGCGAAGGGCGCGGTAGCGTCCGGAGAAGACTACCCATTAAAACAAAGCGAGCCGAAGGCTCGTCAATATATCCTTTCAATGTTATATCCTCTCAAAAAAAATGGAGAGGATATTGGCGAGCCTTCGGCTCGCTTTGTTTTAATGGATAGTCGTCTCCGGGCGCTACCGCGCCCTTCGCCTCACCCGGAACCAAAGTATCCCTCCCCGTTGTCCGGTGACTGGGTTTGTAAATGTCGAGACCGGCCAATTAGTTTCTGTTAATGTTGTTTTGAAAATAAAATATCGTAAATCCAACAATACGTTGTTATTCTGTTAATATTTTTATGGCATGGGGGTAATACGTAAGTAAGATAATACCAAAGTAAGGTCCTGGAGATAATACGTAAGTACCAAATCGCTTTCTAGTCGACAACTTCTTAATAAAACACTATACGCTTTGTTTCGTTTGACATCTTTCTTTGAATAATACTCGTAACTTGGATAATACGATAAATCTGTCCCATGTGCGGGCAGCAACTTAACTAGTCTCCCAACTCTGGGGGGAGGGGGACATCCCAAAAGCTTAAAATATTAGGGGAGGCACACCAAAATTTGAAAATTAATACACATAGAAGCGTATATCAGTGTTTTTGTGCCAACGCTCTTTAGCGTCAATTAATCCTTTATTAGACCAAATGATAGCGTCGTTCGCTTCGCACCCCCCCCCCCCCCTCCCCGCCCCCCTTAGTTACGTCCCTGTGTGCGGGTTTGTGTGCGTATTTGTATGTGTAAAACACTCGACTATCATTTTAATATGAATCGGTGGTTAACAAAATAAAGCTATCAAAGCAAAAAAAATAATTTAATAATCGCTAGATAATCCGTCCGTAGACAGGTCCGTGATCCTTATTTTATCGTTTTAAAAATATTACCTGTTGAATAAATATTATAAATATAATAAAATTTTTGAAGGATTAAAATCTCCGTTAACGCTCAGCCACAAAAATTATTAAATCAGGGCCAGCGATTGGAAATATTTCCTTATACGGTGCATGCATTAATTTCACTCTTTTGTAAATGAGGTGTTCTAATTCAGAGGTTCCCAACCTGGTGCTCCATAAGCACCGCTGTGCTATTTGAAAGCCTGACTGTGCTTTTTGACAGCCTGTGACTGTGAAAAATCATGATTTTGAACCACGACCTCCTATATAAGCGTTCAATTCGTGCTCGGCTTGCAAAACAACGAAAACACGTTCATTTCATCCGTATCCTCGCATGCTCATTGTCGAACAAACGCGTATTTCGTAAGGCTAGCTTAATTATCGTCGTCCTTCCATACTCCTCAACCTTCCCTTGAAAATCTACGACCGAAAAAGCGAATTAAACCGATAATACACCCACCCACCCCCTTTCAAAATTAAAACCCGCATGCGACGGGAATTTTTTTATTATTTTATTTTCTCGTCCCGCTTGGACGTGAATGCCTTTTTATTTTTCTCGTCTGCCTTTCGACCCTGATTCCCTCTTCTGAACTCCTTTCAGGGCACGATTCCGTGCACGTGTCATCATCTGCCGACTCCTCCCTCTCCCCCTCCCTCACTTATCTTTCCCTTCTGGTTCTATTTTCTTTCTCTCTCTCTCTCTCTCCCCCCTCTAATTTCTCCCTTCTACCAGAATCACAATCGATCATTTCCATCCCTCTCTCCTCTCTCTATTCACGCGCTTATGCATGCCGTCCTCGTCTTCCGAGGCGTCGCATCCGAAATTGTCCTACGACGTCCTCTCCTACCACCTTTTTCCTTGCTTCTTATTTATTTATTTTTTTGTTTCGTCTGTCAGACTGAATGTGTTTACGACACGTGGTGTCGCGACATAAAGATTCTCGGGACATTTGACGGGAGGAACAGGTGGGATGACTTTGATTAATTCCGGGGATTCATATAATTTAACTTTGAGCGAACACGTAGTCGATTCTCGCCCCGAAGTCGATTTATTTTAGATGAAGTTATTTTTCGATGGATATTTACGTATACTCGTTTACATGTACCGATTTCGGATTCTCCGTCTGGAAAGAAATCGTCGTAAGTCGAGAAACCTCTAATAATAATAATTCTAAAATGATTCACTGAATAAAATCAAGAACAATCACACAAAAAGTATTTGTCTCTGGTATCTCCAATAACCACAACTAGAACATAAAACACCTGGTGCGCATTTTGGCCACAAAGAAGCCATCTTCTGGGATAATTCAGTGGTGTATAACCTGGTTGTGGCTATTGGAGATAACTGAGACAAGTACTTTTTTGAGTGCTTGCTTTTGAATTCTAAAATAAGTTTACCCCAGTATCTCTTGTAGCAAAAAAAAGAACGACCGAGAAAACCTGGTTATAAAAATGCAGTCGTTACTGAATGTCCGATGAGGTGGGCTATGCCGTAATCGAAATGCTATCTGGTTTATTCAAAAGCTTTATGGGTGCATGAGTTACTTATAACTCCGTAGACTTTACTCCATCAAAATATATTGATTATAAATATTACCTATGTAATGAATTTCTCAAATTAATTTTTGAAAATATTGTTCAAAATTTTGAAATGATGATATAAAAATCTAAACTAACATATGAAGAGATGTAAACAATATTTTTTAATTAGTATGCTACGAGAATTAATGATCAGTCGACGACGATCTTTGTTATTTTATTGAATGGGAAGTGGCTAATTTAAATTCATTTAACATTGTTATAACTTTTTTAGGTATTTGATTGAATATCCTTATTGTTTACAGGATTTGTGTTGTTTATTTCTTCTATAGTTATTTTTATAGACATAATTATATAGAAGGGGATTGTTATTTGGTTCGTTTTATTTTGTTGGTTTTAATATTTGTTTTATCAATGATGTTTTTAATTATGAGACCAAATTTAATTTCTATTTTGTTGGGATGAGATGGGTTGGGATGAAAATAACTTATTTGTTCTATTATTGGAGAAGCTGCATCTTGAAAATTTAATTGAGCTCACGTTGCCATTTTTAATGAAAGGGTAACAACCTTTATATATGGAGCTTAAATCCATGGCACTTTTCTGCCACATTAAAACTTTAATAATAAAGGTAATTCAGCATATCTATGTTCTATTGGAGGAAGTTTTTGATATCATTCAATTGATGTATTTAAGTTTAAAGGAGATAACATTTGTCGTTGGGCAGTTATTGCTTCTCAAATAACAGGTATATCTTATTGTTCGTTTGATTCATTCGTGTAATAGGTAATATTATCATACTAGCGTAATTGCCTGTCAAATATGACGGGTAGGCGTGAATTAAGTATTACGTTAAAATGAAATAAAAATTAATGACACCAACTTTTATGTGCACTAAAACGTAAAAATTAATATAAAATCCACACAATCGAATGTTCCAGAAAGTAATAATAGTCATGGACATATAAAATTATGTTCTAACACAATTTTATCACAATTTTTGTAAATTTCTTACGCATTAGAATCGATCCAACAATAGACTTTAACAGTTACAGTTGTCAATTGAATAAATGCGTAAAAATCACGAAAAAATAATCATTAAACCTAATTTTCGGCTTTTTTCGAATGAGATTTGAACTTCTACGATAGGAAAATTCATTTACATAGTTTTCTCGGCTAAACTGTGAAAATCCCGCGTCGATATATCATTTTAAAGATATTTAAAAATACTAAAGATAAAAGGCTTTCTCGCTTAGTTTAAGCTCTGCCCATGTAATCAAATGGAGAAAAGATATGCTCCTGGAGTCAAACCCAGGACTACTATGTACACGACGAGCAGTTTCAAATTGAAAAGTTGAATAGTCAAGTGATTCCTGAAAGTTCGATCGAAAAAGGTTGAAAAGCTTTTTAGTTATGAGCAGTTTTCCTTTTCTCCCATCTAACACCATATAGCAACCAAGCGTTACACCGTCCGTACGCACGCACACACATTAATTCGATGGAAGAGTTCTAACTATATATACGTACTTAACACTAAGGACATGCATAAACGCTTCGCGAATTCTGTTAACGCTAAGAATTTTTTCCCATGATGCAAGCCTTCTTAAATTCTTACGTATGCAGTTTGACTGGAACGCCCAACGTTCGAGCAATCGTCCTAGACAGCTTGTGGCTATACCGTGTAAATCACTGACGTAATTTCAACTCCCGCAGCGGGTAATACAGCTCCCCCTCTTGTCACATATTAAGACCCGCCTATCATAAATCATTCCAGCCGCTTCAAAAATGGCAGTCAGCGACAAAACTGCCGCTTTGTCCTTCATATCTTTTCGAAAATATTTCTAAAAAGTATTCGCAATGTCACAATATCACCTTATTCAACAATATCAAGTATTATTCCTTTCGTAATTTTCAACGCAACTCCACGTTTAGTTTTATTTTCGTAATCTTTCTCAATGCACTCAGTAGGTCACTTGCGTGACGATTTCCTGTGGCGGGTTTCGCACGAAATTGGTGAAAATTCTCCGAGTTGCAAGATAGGGTTCAATTTCATAGTAATTTGTTGAATACGGGAACTGCGAACCTATTTCATTTCGTTTGACATAGAATTAAAAGCTAAACAGAATTAAATTAGCTGACGAAATTTGTGGTAACGCATTTTTTATGAACTTTCCCAAAAATAATATAATGTAAAGAGTGACCTTGCGGTGTCGATTTTTTGCTTTCTCATATACGAAGTACATTGAGAAAGTATTGTAATCGCGAAAAAAATCGACCTCGAGATTTTTACGGAAATATACGTTTTAGGTGTCGCTGAATCCGAAAAAGTGGTTTTCACAACGCTGTCTGTCTGTCTGTTATTGGCTATAGAACTCTAGAGCTTCTCAACCTTTTTTGCTCCACGGCACACCATGAATGCTTAAGAACATCGCGACACACCAAACAACCCCTAATTAATTTCACTACGTAAATACTCATGTTTAAAGATAAAAACTAGCATAACAAGTAAAAGTCGCAGTTATATTAGATTGTTACCATTGGTAAAGCAATAATTGTATAATTTTATTGTACGTTAAATACATACATTATTTAAAAATTAAATATCTTCGGAGTGTGCGGCACACTTGTCCCTTCCTCGCGGCGCACTAATGTGCCGCGGCACACCGGTTGAGAACCACTGCTCTAGAGCCTAAACGGTAGAGTGAAAATGAATGAAATCTCGTACTTACTTGTTATGCATTTTATCATACAGATCAGAGTATATGAAGAAATAGTTGACATTGCTCAATAATTAAGGGTAGTTTATTCTACGCATTTTTTTAACGACAATTCGATTTTCTCAAAAACGGCTATAAAGATTTTGATCAAATTTCGTACAGTTACTTGAGTTTACGTCTTCGATATTACGACATAGTTCATATTTCCCCCTTGAATGAATATAAGGCTAGTTTATTCTTGGGCAACTTTAACAAAAGTTGGATTTTCTAAAAACCGGCTCATACGATTTTCATTTTTTTAAAGATAAGTAAGCGAAGCTTTAGTATATTAGAAAGTATGTACAATGTATGTTGTACCGCTTTTTAAATTTGATGGAGGCCAATTTTCAACCTAGGTCTACTACTTATTAATCTTAAGGATGAAACTGAAAATCACTCTGTCCTTCGGAATGAACGTTAATGTGTGTATCCATCCCCTTGACGATTTTCTGAATATCATCGAGCTTCTCTTTCTATACCGCGCGAGTCGTGTGATCATCTGTAAAAGCGTGTTTGTGTGACAGGCTGGCGATACGTACAAGGAAAACATGCTAGAGGCTTGAAAAAAAAACTCTGAACACCGACAAGCTGTAAAAAGGCATAAAAGTGGAGAAAAGGGGGGATTAGTAATTTCCAAGGCTTGTAAAAGATAAAAAGAACTTCCGAGAAGCATCGTAGAAAGAATATCAACCTACCTTGAGGTATAAGTACCATACCATATAGTAAGCGCTATGAGGCTTTATCTTTATCATAGAGAATTAGACATTTTACGATTAAATACTAATAGATTTAAAATTATCCAAAAATCAGCGTCTGTGCTCATAAAACAATAAGGCGAACATTTTTAATTTGAGAGATTTAATACGTTTTAAATTAGCAAAAAATAATTTTCGCAAATTATATACGACCACAATATTGATATACAAACAGCATTATGAACAGTAAGTAAGATAAAAGATAGAACGCTTTTTAAAATAAAGTTTTCTAAAATGCAGTAAAATGTTTTAAAAATTAAAATGGAGACAAGCATAAATAACAAACGTAACAAAAAGGATTATTTTGGCCTGTAGTAAATAACAGTATTTTACATTCGACGGCGAATTTTGTTAGCTTTTTCATGTATATTTGAGAATCACTCGAATGATAATTTAATTCGCTTTATCTGCCTCACTTCACAAATTTTTAGCAACTGCTTCCATTTCATCGGTTATTACTATGTGATTTAAAAAAAAGCGAGGACCTTTTCACTATAACGATCGATGTATTGTAGATGAAATTTGTCCCGCCTTCCACTCAATAGCAGACAGTACTCTAGCAAAGGAGGGAAGATCGCCCCCGGCACTGAAGCAAAGGAGCGTCAAAAGCAAGTCATGATGGAATATTTTATTAGAAATAAACTTTAAAGTGTTTGTTATTTGAATTATGTACAGTGTGGGACCCTGTATCCGGCATGCTTGGGACCTGAGGGTCCACACCATTACGGTGGCTTGCAGGGTGAACTGTAGATAGATAGATAGATAGGAGGTTTTTCCGGAATTCGGGTAGCCAGGCCTAAAATGTACAAACAAATGCACAATCTAGAACTGTTATCCTTTCTTTTGAGTCTTTAAACCCACTGGGTGCCGATTCCTCTGGTGCAACAACAGTTTTTCTAGGACTATACCTCCAATATAAAGAAGACTCGTCAGCATTAAAACCTGCTCTGCAGTAAAAATGTGAGCAAAAATCACGAGAATACAAGCATTCACCATCGACTGGTTATAAAACACATCAGTGGCACCACCAACAAACACAAATTACTTGGCGCGCATTTTAAATATTACACTTTGTCGGTTTCCGGTTTTCGGAACGTTCCGGATACTGGGTAGCCGGATACAGGGTCCCACACTGTACCTATATACATGGCGATATTTATCATATTTTTATTATTCGACATTCAGTTTAAATTAATATTTTTGTAATTTTGGAAACATTGGTGGTTTTTCGATTTTTTGCTCCGGGCTCAAAATTTCACCCTTACATCACGGAGATTGGAGAAATTGGCTTAGCGACTGAATCTTACTAATGATTAAAATAAAACAATTTTATGAATACATGTTTTACATTAATTGCAAGTTGCAAAACCAACTGTGATTCCAATCAAACATATACTATTCAGAACAATCATTTTTACAAAATAAGACGCGGAAAGAAGTGAACCTCGCCTAAAGTGGGGATGGATGCTTCCTCTTATACATGTCATTGAGTACCTATATGTACTACAATAAGTTTGAAAATAAAAAGCACATGATTAAAATAGAAAACTATAAAAACGATATATTTATTCTTTACCCATCTATTTCCATAATATATAAGTAAATTTAAAACAACAACAACATTGTTCCACAATTAAACCTTTACTTTCCTAAAATTATCCTAAAACTCTAATTTTATACTGGGTTGAGTTTAAAATTAGAGAGAGATTTGGGCATGGAAAATGTCTCTGGTTGGACGAACAATAACATAAAAACAAGCTTGGCCAGATGGTAGGAGCGAGATATCTCATTATGTTATAAGCTCTCTCTCTCTCTTTCCGTATGTGACTCATCCCTTTGCCGCCAGGAGCCGTCCGGGTAGTTTATTTATAGTACTGCCTTCATATTCGAGAAACACACGAGAGCTCATTGTCTTCTGGGAAAGCGTCGCGCTATAAGAGATATAGTGCCTACGCTTCACTACTTTATCTCCTCCTTCGAGGTCGTTCCGAGAACCATGCGATGGCTGCAAAGGCCGCAGAAGAATGGGGCGATATAATAAGGAATCTCCTCTATGCAGTTTTCGTCAATGAAAACGCTCCCTCTTGCTGATAAATACGGGATGAATTTATAGCGAATTCATTATCCGAGGATGGGCTCAAGTTCCGTAACTCCTCCGTTTCCATGGAAGATATTAACGTACCTTGGTATAAGTGTGAGTCATACATTTTGTGCCTGTTTAATTTAAATTCTTATGTCTACCTCAGCCCCTATGGTTTCATTCCATCGTCCCCAATCACCAAAAATTAATAACCCTCTTTTAACAAAGCTTATTTGCTGAATTCTTCACCAATGTCTCCCGCGAGACATCGTATCTTCGGGTGAAGATTTAAACAAAATAATTTCTATACAAACATTACATCGTCGGATTGTTTCCACGACAAATACTGATTGAAATATTATTTAATTATTATTTTAAAATTCCTTCAATTATTTTGTCTGAAAACATACTAATTATTAAATTTAAAAAAATATAATGTACAAACATTTAAATTAATTTTAAAATTTCTGGTGTAATTAATGATAAAGCCTTTACGCTCAAACCTTGTCAGTTTGAGCGTCTTCTACTTGAACTTTCGCATACTAAATAAAATTTATGCTTCGGTATTCCTATGCTCTCTCTCATTTATCAAGGTTCGACTGCATTAATGAAAAGATAAATATAAGAAATATGTCTGATGAAATTGTGAAACCTTATTACAAAAATCACAGAGTCCTTTAAAGATCCTCGGCAATACTGATGAACTAGCATGTATCAATTTGAAATTAGTCCCAGGTCCCAGACCTGATTAAAATTTTCTTTCTCCTACTTCTAATAATGTTCCACGATTCAGGATGCTTGCCAGAGTTTTCGTCACATTGTATTTGTCCTCGATTTATGAGACGATTAGCATCTGAACTGGATCCAACTCCTCCGAAGAATCAGATCGCTTCGCGCCCAAAAGTGGAGCGAGGGAGGTTACTGATGGATATCTCCACGTTGGAAACGTTGAACGGGTCTAGAATAAGTTTCCGTTTCTTAAAATGACTCGGTCGAAGACTGATATCGTGTTGTTTTGTTTAGTTGATTTCGTTTTCTTTTAAAAAAGAAGTCCGACTTATTTTTGACATCCACACAAACGCTCAGGTGTCTCGAAAAAGTTAATTTGGTTAAAGCTAAAAATATTATTCTTGATTGGATTTTTATCGATAATTTTTGAGGTTGTGATTTTCAAAAATTATTTTTCTTTGCTGCAATTAATGGTTTTAACAAAATTACGTTTAATTGCTTTCTGTCTTGCGAAAATACTTAGTATCTCATGCGATACCTTACAGCAAAAAACTTGACTGTCGTCGAAAGATCTGCTTAAAATGCAACGTTCCTTATTTATCTTTCAGCTCTATATGATTAAACCTTCCCTAAGTATGAAATTCATTCAGGCTATCCATGAAATTTACAAGGAGAAGATTTGTTGTCCTTGATAGCAATACGTTAAATAGTTGTCCCCAACTTCGAACGTGGACATTACCACTCGTAAGGTCAACGCAATTTACCGCGGAGGCTAATCACGCAAAGACGAAAAACAGATTAAATAAATAACCCAACTAAAAACTTGTCAAACGACAGACGAAAATTTAGAAAATAGAATCGGCTGAATTTTTTTCTATAATAAGTCTCACAAATTTTCTCCTACTTCAGTGATAATAATACGGTAACTCGAGGAGAAATTTCCTAAACTGGACTCGGTTGCGAAGGTTCGTCGACTATTTATTACCGAAAATTCTAATCATGGACTTCTTTGTGAACCATAAATTGTGATAAATTCTCAAAGAAAATTGATCGAGAAACTTCTAAATGTAAGCGAAACTTGTCATTACTATGGATGATTAGAAGTGCCGCGCTATCGTGTCGCTCGACGGAATTTTCAACCAAAATTATTATTTTAAAATTAAACTCCTGATTCCACGTTCAAAACTTTGATCTCAAAGATTTCGACTTGATTCATGATAAATGAATACGGACGTATGGTTGACAGCTACATGGTTCTAGACCCTTGGATTTTTTTAACCGGATGAGGGTCGAGACAAAAAACAACCCAATGCCGTTTGACGCACGACATTTTTTCCCGCCCTCTCACGCTGACACTAACTCCGTCCCAGGATAACACGCCGACATCACGGAAATGCGAGGTCTTTTCCCCCATGTTTGTTGAGTGAAAATATATAAATGTGTTTGTTTTACTAATCTAGCTGGGCGATGGAACCGTCGAATGTCGACCTGGTAACCATCCCTGACGACGCCGAAGGCTTTTCACGGCGAAAATGTCCACGACGCTCCAATTTTTGTGGTAAACGCGAGAAGATTACAGCAACACGGCGGTCTCAAGCATGCGGCCCGCGGACCTAAGGTCGTTCTCTGGTTAAAAATTGCGGCCCTCTCTTCACTTTGACTCCACCGTGAGTAGGTGTAATATACAGATACAAGGTGACATGGATAAACCTTAAATTATTTAATGCTAAGGGAACTTTTGATAGTTTTATTTTTTTCATTAAGATATTTGTCATTCTCCCATGAGATTTGAGTTTGAGACTAGCGTCCTAAACATAAAATGTGTATAAAATCAGGAAATCACTTTGAGTATCAATATAATTCAATATGAGTCAACGTTTAATGAAAACGTCAGCGGGTGAGCGTGCGAGGGTTACATTAAGCATATCGATTTTCTTATTCGTCAGTGTTTTATTTTACCTGGTTTATTTTGAAGCTCGTTTCGAACGTAATCACATTAAGTGGCGCGAAATTCCTAGGAGGAAGGCCAACGACCTCGGACAGCTTTCACGATTTTTATAATCTTTCAATGCCCAGAAATATATTTACGACTATTTTATTATGTTCGTGATTTGCTCACGGTTCAGGATTTCCGTAGCGCCGAGTAATTTTCTTACTGACACATGCGCTTTCGAGGCTACCTCAAAATTCTCGAAGCGGTCATTTGTCGAGAAAATAGGCGTCGTAGGAGACGGTGCGATGCGTCACGCATGCTTGGAACCTTATCGCGGAGATGACGCAATGAGATTCTTTCCGGTGGTCACGGAAGACGATTCGCAAAAATTACAAGAACTGATTTTTCAAATCCACCAAAACAGTGGCCATAACTTTTGGAATCTAGGCCCACGTAACCCATATCTACATTCGTGGGGAACGTAGCCCACTTCCGCTCGTTTCGCGGACTACACTCACTCAAAAATAGAGTTGAAGAATAATTTTAGGAAGCTAAAGGGCTTAGATGTGGATCATTATTATTTCATTTCATTTAAATGTAAACATATTATCGAATTGAGTGTTAAATATAAAATATACTATTCATTATATATAATACTCCATTTTAATTTTGTTATATTGTGTTTAACGCAGGGCAGAACGGATGAAAACACCCGGTGGGTCGTAGATTCGGTACCTCCGCATTTTCGTAATAGGAAAGAATTACTTCGTGTTCTTTAACTGTTAAACCAGAAGATATTCTGCGGGACGGATATGGCCCGAGGGCCGTAGTTTGAGTACCACCTAATCATACGCATGTAAAATATATGTTATAAAATTGATTGTCTTATTAAGTTCGCAGACTGCACTTTGGGAATAAAGAGAGAGATAATCTTTTTTTTTTAATTCACGTAGCGCATCCGCAACGAAAGGCAGTCATGGGTTTATCCTCGTTACAAGAGTTATTTAAATCTTTTTAAAAATCTTTGTTTAGCGCACTCCTAGTTTCTCGTATAAATAAAAAACTTTCGACTTGAATTTTTTTCCCGGCCGTGCGGGAGATGGAGTTCCGGAGTAGCGTTAAAGAAGGTAGGTGTATACGGATAAAGAAGTAAAAATTCTCTAGCGCGAAACTTTTTCAATATTTTCCCATCAAGGTGAAAGAGGCGATAAGGGGAGGGTGGGGGGGGGAGGGGGGGCTCCGGCGAATATCGAATACGTGGAATTTTTCGAAAGCGGTTAGACCCTTATTTATTTCCTCCTCTCTCTCTCTCTTTTTGCGTCTCTCGCGAATGTATGAATAGACGCGAGGGCAATGGAAGCTTCAAAAGGGAGATTTGAAAAGAAGTTCGGTATTTTTTTTTTCATTTTATAAGGGAAAGGGTATTGATGGAGAAGAGTGAAAGGAGAGAGTGTGAAGGGAGAGGAGAGATAGGACGTAAAATGGGGAGTGGAAGGAAGGGATGGTGGGAGAGAGAGAGGGTGGCGGACGGTAGAAAGGAGATAAGGAGGGGGACACGCAGGCAGTGAAAGATAAGTAGCGTGGGAGGTAAAGAGGAAGAAAGTTGAAAGATAAAGAGGAAGTTGGAGAAAGGAAGGAAAGAGAGACAGAAGTAAACAAACTGAGAGGTACAGCAGGAAGGAGAGATGGAAGCAATAAAAGTTAAGTAGTAGAAGGTAGAAGGAGAAGACGTCAGATAAAAAAAGAACATGCTTTTGCTAAAGCAAGAGGTGGGAGCACTTCTTCTTAAACATTTTCAGAATTCTGGTTTGCCAACCGGGCAAACCGCACCGTTGGAATGCGCATCCTCGCTAGACCTACTCATCCGTGAAATATTCACTTCCGTAGCTTCAGGAGTTTGGATACACCGATTCAAAATTTTGAGTTTTCCGATTTGAAGTCACCTAGCGGAAAAATCTACGAACTGCTCGGGAAATCCAATCGGTGGAGAATTCGTACAGTCATTTAAAAAAAAAAGAATTTTCCAAATTTCTCTCAAAACTAAAAAGTCGATTGTCCGCAGACAGACGGGAAGACGGACGGAGTGTTCACATTAGCACGTATTTGCTGTTAAAGAAACGCGCTGAAAAGGGAAATTTTGAAATCAGGAGAGAAGACGACTCCAAGGAGGA
The DNA here is from genome assembly GCA_036926305.1 of Uropetala carovei. Taxonomy (NCBI): domain Eukaryota; kingdom Metazoa; phylum Arthropoda; class Insecta; order Odonata; family Petaluridae; genus Uropetala; species Uropetala carovei. The sequence continues at coordinate 14,729,229 of JAXCHB010000065.1, read as the reverse complement.
GCAAAGATGGAGCTGGAGGAAAGAGCGTGAAAGGAAGTAAGAGGCGTGAGAAATAGAATGGAAGCAGGTATGTGGGATGAAAAGTAAGAAGGGGAGAAAGGTGACCGACTAGGAATGTAAACGATATAGTGGGAGTAAGAATAGAAAAGGAGGAAAGGACATAAAGGGAAATTGGTATTGAGGAAAAGGAGAAAGCGATGGAGTTGGAAACTTGAACGTGGGGAGGAGAGAGGGGGGCGGGAGATAGAGAAAAATGAGGGGAGAGAAGGTGGTACGAAAGAGGAAGAAGAATAAAACGAGATGAAATAGGAGTGGCGAGGCAGAGGAGAGGTCTGAAAGTCAAGCAAAATAAGTACAGAGAGTCCGCATAGAATGATCAGAGATGATATCTAAAAAAGAAAGAAATAAGTGAAAATGCGAATAAAATGAAGCTAGAGAGAAAGGGAAGGCATACTTATTCCGTGGTGGGCGGTCAAAAGGTTATAAGTAGACAATTTGATGAAATTGAGTTATGAACACAAATTGTCCTTTAAAAAAATCTGTTTAATGCGCAGGAAAAATGGTACAAGTGTGACACCGACCATTTTATCTGAAATAATAATACGAAAAGGATTAAACAGATTTTTTTAGGACAATTGGTGTTCATAACTAAATTTCATCAAATTGCCGACTTATACCCTTTTTGACTGCCCACCACGGAATTGTTCCATTGGAATCCATTGTAAAGCTACGCAACCTAAGCTGGTACGCCCTTAAAAAAAACCAAGTAAGGTAACTTACACAAGCAAACGAAACATAATTAATACAAAATATTGGAAAAGAAACGCCCTTCGTGATTCGGGGTCGTGGAGAAATATTTCCAAGCCTGAAAGTCGGTATAAAGAAAAACACCCACTTTACTGAAAAAACGCCAGAAAAGGAAGGGGATAAAAAAAAAGAGCTGCGAAAGACATGGTGTGGATGAAAAACACTTAAGTGCAAAAGAGAAAGAGAGGTGGAAAACGATAAGAGAGTGAGAGATGTAGCAGGAGGGAAGCATATATGGGTATAAAAGCCGTCAGACATGGATGGAGAGAGGGAGGAAGAGAGGGATATGGGGGAGTGGCGGATGTGATATGCTGAAGCATTCCATTGCGAAGGGCGGGGCGGAATGGAACGGCAGGATGTCAGAGGGTGGGATCGAGGAGGAGACGTCGAATATGGGTTAGGTGAAGGTGGAAAGGAATCGAAGAGGGTTTTAGGAGAGAGGGAGACGAATAGGGTTGATGATATGCAGAGAAAAAGCGAGAGGGAATGGAGAGGAAAGAAAATGGATATAAGATAGTAAAGCAAAGAGAAGGAAAGGTCAGATAGATAAACTAATAGATACATTTTAGAGAAACGGGATAGAGAGAAGACTGCGATACAAGTTAAAGGAGAGGAGAGAGGGATCAGAGGTTTAGCATTGTGCGTGTGTGAGAGAGAAAGAGATGACGGGGAGATAAAGACCGAAGGAGAAATGTGGATTGAGAAAGTGAAAAAGATAAACAAAACTTATGATAACTGAAATGACGTAAAAGAGATCATAATGGAGAGTCGGTGAAACGAAAGCAAAATGGAGAATCGGTAACAGAAATTGATGGTTAGTTATGTCGAAAATGAGAGTTAAATAAATGGTAAAAATCAGCCCAAGTGCGAAACAAGTGGATGAAGAGGGAGGGAGAGAAAGTACGAGGAGAAGGAGGGAGGTGAGAATAAAGAATAAGTAATAGGGATTAGAAGAGAAACTGAAACAAACACCGACACAACACTTGGTAAGATAAGGAGAAAAAAAATCGAACGTAATGCTACGCCTTGGTCCCGGAGGGAATAGAGAGAACGTCATTGGGAGTGAGAACATGAACGGGAGGAGGCGGTGGGAGGTCGTGGGGAGGTGGGCGAGAAAGGGAGAGAGAGAGAGGGATGGAAGGAAGCGAGAAGCAAGAAGTGTTATATAGGGTAGAGAAGTTTATGGAGTAGCACGAGAGGTTATTGGACAGGAACAAGATGGTAATAAAGGGAAGAAATAAGAGGGGTAAGGGATGGCGAAGTGTAAGAGGTGGGAGGTTTGGGAATATGAGATAAGGGAGGGTGGGAAGAAGTTTATCAACGGGAGAGGCGTGGGAGGAATAGGCGTAAGAATTGGAGAGTGGAAGGGAGGGAGAAGGGGAGAGGGAGAGAAAGAGAAGATTGGGAGGTTAAAGAGAGTGAGGGAGAGAGTGTACTATGAGGTAGAGGGATGAGGAGAGAGAGAGGGAAGGAGTAGAAACGAAAATTGAATAGGGAGGTGTACAGAGAGAGGGAGAGGGATGAAGGTAGATAAGAAGAAAGACAGGGGAGGAAGGGAGATATGAGACAAGGAGAGAAAGGGAAATTTAGTGAGGGAGAAAGAGGGAGAGAATGAGAGAATATACATAGAGGAACGTAGCCAGGAGCGGCCCGAGGAATTTTGGCGCCCCGGGCGAGATAGCACACCAGCAGCGCCCCCCTCCGTAAGAGTTTTTGAGATATTTACAGAATATAGGTAAATTTATTCATCGCCCTGTAAATAAAAGGAATTTCATCATGATTATAGCCTGTTTGACGATATAAATTGGTGTCCAACATTTATTCACTTTCAAGTAATGCATATAGAGAGAGGATAAGGATTGCGCCCCCAACAATTAGGCGCCCCGGGCAGCCGCCCGGCTCGCCCGTACCTCGGGCCGGCCCTGAGCGTAGCAAGGAGGGGAGGCGAGAGAAAGAAAGAGCAAAAGGTTGTTGAAAGGAGAAGGCGATAGGGTGGGGGAGGGAGAGATAGTTAAAGGATGAAGAGGGTGAGAGGAGAGAGAGGGAGAGAGAGAGAGAGGGAGGGTAGGATGATGGAGGAAGGCGAGAGAGGAAAGAGAGAAAGTGGGGAGAATAAGAAGTGAATGGGCAGTGTTGGAGGGAGGGATAGAAGGGAAAATTAAATAGGAAAGGGGTGGGGGATGAGGGATATGGAGGGAGAGAGGGAGGGAGAGAGGGAAGAAGGGAGGGAGAGGAGGGAGGGAAGAAGGTAGGGAGGGAGAGAGAGGAAGAGAGGGAGTGAGAGAGAGGGAGGGAGAGAGGGAGAGAGGGAGGGAGGGAGGGAGGGAGAGAGGGAGGGAGAGAGGGAGGGAGGGAGAGAGAGAGGGAAGGAGAGAGAGAGGGCGAGAGAAAGGGAGGAAAAGGGATATAGGAAAAGAGAAAGATAAAAGAGACATGGAGAGTGAAAGACGGTGGAAAGAGAGAGAGAGAGGGAGAGAGGAAATAGATAGGGAGGGAGAGGGGCTTGCGAGAGTACGTGAGAGAGTTCCCTGTGTGGGGCGTGGGTGTTAAAGGGAACCAGTCGGGAAAGGGGTTAACGGGAAGCGACTTGGAAGGGGGAAGGAAGGGTTGCGTGGCTTTTGACGTCATCCGGAGCTCCGCGGGGTCCCAGATATCCTGGGGAAGAGCGAAGTTTTGTTGAGGGAGGGATTATGGTGTGAGGAGATGGAATCGAAATAAGTGTGAGAGAGAGAGAGAGACGGAAAGACTCTAGGGAGATTGAGATTCTGGCCTCGGACCTGATTTCTATAGGAAGACATTCCAAATGCAGAAATCCATCGTTTTGAAATTTCGGATTTTCAAACTCGGAGGATAAATGAAAAATATCGCCAAGTTCGAAAAATAATCCTTGAGATGGCAATGCGTTGATTTATACATTACGGATTTCCTTTACTCTTCGTTAATTTACTCTGGATATTACGAAAAACGATTTTCAGCGCCTTACTTTCGCAATTTCCTTAAAGAAAACAATTTTGCAAGAAGTGCTGGGAAGACGTTGGTGTCCTCCGTCAATCCATCCTCCACCGTTATGTTTGCAGAAGGAATTAAAGACTCCAAGGTCGGCATATGCATCAAGGTCGATTAGCGTAATGAAAAATAGCCTCGGAAGACCTCGTTCGAGTTAATTTAAATATCCCAACGCTTCGAAATCCAGGACTTAATAAGGATATGAGTGTTATTGATTTCTCCATCACTCAAAGAAATGTGCGATTCGTTGAATAAACATTAGACGTAGAGTTTTCCATTCCGCGGAAAGGAATTTCCGATCGATTGTTAAGTGTCACTCTACTGAAGACGCTGACATAGTATATATGTGTGTGTGTGTGCGCGCGCGCGGTTATGCGTAATATGGGGTGATTCAAACCTACCGCATTGAATTTTTCTTCGCTGCAAAAAATAATACTCATCACTCAGAAATCTGATTATAAATACCAAAATTCCATGAAATAATTTAACGGGTAGGAGTAATTCATTCAAGAGATTATCATAAATTAGACGCTTTTTCCCAGGAAGACTCAGGAATTTGAGTTTTCCGGTGAATTGGCAGCATTGATCGGTCGACTCCACCCGAGAAAATCTTTTACGTAGATGTAAATCGCAAAAAAATACATTCCATCCCAATGTTTAAGAGCAGAAAAAGCGCCTGAATAGTGCGTACAGACAGACAAATACCTTTTTTTCTTTCGAGAAATGAACTTAAAATTGTTATGTGCCGGTGAATTTTTTACTTATTTAAATTTTCCCCTCTCTAACAGCCTCAGTATACAAATTTCGTTAACCATACCTTATCAACAAAGGAATCCGGAATTTAAAATCTCTTCGCACGAGGATAAATTAGCGAAACTGCACATTAGTCGGAGCCTTTACAAGAAGGAGCGAAATGTAATGTACGTGCGCGGTTATCTTGCGACTCGTTAAAAATAACCGCAAAAAGGAGCATTTACGCTTAAAATGCCAGCTTAACATGGAACTTGAAGCAGAAACGAGCAAAAGACTTCCCGCGGGTCTGTTCGGGAAAGCAGTGTTTCCTGCTGAGAAGCACTGATGTGATATATAATGCGTCCCCTTTGCAATATTTATTCTCAATCGTCGCTGTTAATCTTAAACCCAGGTGGGAACAAATTTTTACAATATTTCATATAGTAAATATTCATGTTGTATAGTGGAATGCATCGTTAATATTATTTACCTGGTTTTAAACCAAAGGACATAGCGGATACATCAGCGGCCACGGATCTCATGTTGTCCTCAACCTACTAAACATCATCAAGCATCATTCCTTTACGTCTACATCCATCCTCATATTTTGTAATCCAAAAGATGATAGCTATGCGTAAACCACTAACTTTTTCTAAAGAATTTATTTGCTTTTGACAAGACCTCGAAGAGCTGTTCCATCAACATATTACTTTCCTGATTCCACATATAGAAAAAGAATATCTAGATATACTGGTTTTCCGTGTCCTCAATCCCCCAAAGTGGGGTACACGTACCCCTGGGGGTACGCGTATCCCTGGGGGTACTTTTAAAAGCGCTAGGGCAGTGATGGCGAACCTTCTATTGTCCGCGTGCCAATATTACTGAAATTGTCGAATTTTTTCCGCCTCGCGTGCCACAAAAAAGTGCTTAATTTTTTTTGCGTGCCAACTAAATTAAATTCGTGATCAAGACATAAGAGATTGAAATTTGTAACCGTAAAACTAATGTTTACAATAGTTAACTAAATAACACAAATGATCTTGCGGCATTAAATCAGTACGATAAATGCCATTGATGGCACGCGTGCCATAGGTTCGCCATCACTACGCTAGGGGGTACTTGAGAAAATATACGTAATGGTTGATATTATGACACTGGACACTCCATATCAGCTTTTTTAACTTTGATGTTGTTATAGAATACGTTCTACAATAAATTTCTACACTGCGTGTGCACATAAACAATACAGTATATTTTGCATCTAAAAAATTGAATGCATACATACCGGTAAACTGCAGCCTTGTCATTGAGAGCAGCGGCGTAATCTTTGGTTTGCTTCCGTTGTCCAAGGGACAAGACATGTTACGGATTAAGTCATAAATCCAGGTAAAACCAAACTGGCGAATCTGAAATACGTACATATTTCTATTCCTCAGTTTGGATGTGTCAGATATAAAGGAACATTTGGAAGAACTCACGGAACATTTTCCAGAAACGGACGATTATAATAATTGGTTGCGCAATCCATTTTATGCGGCATTTTCGATTTCACATCTAACAGGAAAAGAACAAGAAAGCCTCGTGGATATTTCTACTGACGATGACTTGAAAATTAAATTCTCGAAAGTATTTTTGATTGCTTTCTGGGCAAAATTATCAAACGAGTATGGGAAAATGGCTAAAATAGCAATCAAAATATTCATTCCTTTCCCCCCACAACTGCGTGTGCGAATCTGAGTTAAATTAAGACAAAAAATTGCATGTCGCACCTGACACGATTGAAGCTTTCTTCAAGCCAGCCAACGATTGATTCTTTATGTCATGGAAAACAGCCACATTCATCTCAATAAGTGTTATTTATTTTATGTAAACTCGTTCGTTTTTAAATAACTCTATTTGAGCAATACTTGTACTATTTTATAAGGGGGTACTTCAACTGACTGATTGAAGGGGTACGTGGCCAAAAAATTTGAGAGACCCTGCTCTATATGAAACGTTTATTGTCACTCTGTATGTAATGCTTTTTTAGCGTGTTTTGAATAAATATACCGACTTGGTAGAAGATTGAAATTTTGCAAGAAGGCTTCAATCAAGTATTAAAAGTCAATGACGAAAAAATCCCCAAGAAAGATCTGGGTTCGATTCCAGGATATAATTTCTATTTCCCAGAAGATAACACATAAAGGCAACTTTTCGACGTGCAGGCTTTCATTCTCTTCCAAAATAAAATTATAACATACTGACCATCGGTCTTTCTATCCGGACTGTTTAAAATATGACTAAATAAAAATTCTTATTCTTATCGTCGAATTTTGGCATTAATTCGAAATCGGTTAAACATATCGTTCATAATACATATTTTGGAAAAAAATGCCTTTTAACCGTTTGCTGCCTTGGCAACCATGTTGTTGTAAACAACTTGAGCTACTATTGTTGTCTGAATCCTAATAATGCGTACAAAAGAGTATATGTGTGTATTATGATTTAAACTGATGTCCTGTAATTTTTTACTGGCACTTTCTAGAGTTTAATTATAAAAGTGAGTCCGTTTTTCCCGATAAAGTTTAGATTTTCCTACCCTTCTCCATTTTCCAACCTGCCTGAAATATACTGAAAAATCTTTTCCTTCACTTTCTGCGCAAAAATATTTCTCCCCGGCGGGGAATCGAACCCCGGTCTCCCGCGTGACAGGCGGGGATACTCACCACTATACTACCGAGGACTGAAGATCATATTCTCCTACAGTGACTGAACTAATCTTTCACATAAATCCTGTTAAAACCCAGCAATTTAGCTCGTTGTATATGTACACGAAAATTTTAAAATACAAAAAGCGAAATATGTCTGCAGCAAATAACAGCTCGTTCATTGGACGAACATTTGATAATATTTTGTATGCTTATTATATTAACATTTTTAACAAACCGATTCTTTGGAGATAGATTAATTACCAAACCCAATACGCTAATACATTTTGGGTTTTTATTTCTTAGGAAACCTTTTCCGAGAAGAAACTCAGCGGATAGCGTGCCTGCTTTTAAATGGACAACTCTATCGTTGACGCAGAGAAAAAAACTGTTATTTCTAAACTTATTTAGATTTTTTTGGAATTTGCTGAAAAAATATATACATAAATAACATAAAGGCTAAATATACTTCGGTCCCATTTTTTATACGGTCTCTTTTAAGTCAAGGAATCTGCAAGTCTAATGTGAAAACCGCTCCAGCGGTTTCGAAAACATTACCATGCTAATTTTGAGTATGATTAGCTGCCGCTAGTTACACTTTACGGTTAGTTTTACCGAGATAAGCGTTTTATTTAATACCGTTTCTGCTCAATACGTGAGGTTAAGCCTACTTTTGGAGATAAAAATATCGAACGAAAAGATCGTAAATCAAAATCCCTTTTTTTCAACTCATCCATCGCTCTTTTTATCTCGAAAAAAAAACACTACCACATGAATCCGTTCTGCTAAACTTTTTTTAAACAACTAATGGCATTTATGCGCCCTCGTCGGTGAAATTGACGCTATCTAGACAGGAGGGGAGGAGAGAGAGAGAGAGAGAGAGAGAGAGAGAGAGAGAGAGAGAGAGAGAGAGAGAGAGAAAGAATAACGGGAAGCGGTTTCCATTTTTCGAAAGATTAGATTAACCCTCCCTTAAATAATAAGGGTCTTTGCCATAACTTTCATTGTTGGGTGCTTGAGGTTCTCGGAGATAAACATAAATAAAACACAAATCCCGCCACCTCCATTAATTAAGTCCCGCGATCGATAAAGCTACTCTGATCGCTTCATTAAGCTCTTTCTGAATTACTTTTTTTTTTAAAGAAAAAAGAGAGCAGAAATACGGCAACATTAAGTCTATGGCCTACGTACTAATGGATAAAGTTTTCCCCTCCAAAGAATTGAAGACGCTGTTCTCTCAAAACACAAAAAGTGGAGCAAAAAACATTTTTTTAAACAACGCCTTCATCGACGAGCGGAAACTTTAAAAGTTTTTTGGTGGCCGCCCTGTTCTGTTGGAATAACAATCTCTAGATTGAAGAGTACCGACTCTAACTTATTGCATTTTTTTCGACTTTAAAGGTTTGCAACAACGTCCGCGTTCAGTACGAGTCCTTTTCTGTTTTTTCTTTTTTCATTCACATATTTCCTTCCGATGTTTTTATTTTCATGAATCGCCAGCAGGACTCGCCGGATCCCACTCCGATACACGGATTAATCCGATGCGCATGCGCCTGAGAAAATAGACCTGCCAACCCAAACTCTCTCAGCTTGATTTATCTCTCAATTTATGCCGTTTTTCAAGTAAAACGACGGCAGTAATTGAATTGCCTGAGGAGCGAGGGACTATAGGACCCTTGTATCCCAACGGCTCGTTTTAATCAAGGCTCCTACGTTTATTTTTTTAAAGAGTGAATGCGTCACATTTATTAATGTGTGCACATATGTGTGTATAAATATATCCGTGTTTAAAAATATATACATTTCTTGTGATTTTTATGTTGCATATTCGTTTCAGCAATGCTTAAAAGTTCAAGTTGGACCCTAAAATGTCATTCGTTCAAATATTTAAACGTAAAACCAAGTGAAGAAATAAAATTAACATATATATGGCGCTAATGGAGAGATTTTTTATCAAATATTTGATAGTGATTATTCATAATCTGAATTTTAGGGTTAATATTTTTATTTCATCCTGTTCGAATGTCGGAAAAGCACAAAAATCCGTTCGCATGAATCAGTTTCAGCACATTTCCTTTGCGATTCCTCCCACCCATCCGACGAGGTGATTTCAACCCACACATTATATTCAAAGCGGCCCCGTTACACAACTTCTTGTGGTATTTCCCAGCGGCTTAAAAGGAAGAACATACAAATTCCTTTCCACCCACCTTCCTATACAAAACCTTCAAATAAGGCCCCTTCTTCCTCGACTGAAACCTTCGTTAGGTCGCGATAGGAGGAGCCGCAAAACGTGAACATGTCACAAATCCGTCTAAAAAAAACACACGTAATCGGAATTGTTTGGAAACGGCCCTCGAAAGGGAGCCTGAAGAACGGAATTCCAAGTATTCGAATAAGATAAGGTTCTTTCCTCGACATGCCAGGCAGAACGCTTTCCTGCTTTAAACAAACTTCGCGAGAGAGGCAGTTGCAAACGTTGGGAGGAAATGAGAAATCTCAGTCAACAAGACGCCTTGTTTGTCGAAGGATCAGTGGCGGAAAATGTCTATATAAGTATGGGTGATCATTTCCTCGAAATATTCAATAACTTCTACTATATTTGTATTCGAGCGTGATAAAACTGCCAAGTTTGAACAATAACAATTAATTACACCGACATTTCAACTCTTACAAAGGTTGAAAATTATTTGAATGGCTGCTGAATACAATCATATTCACGACGTAAACGAGATAACCGTTAAATAATGCCAGTATAGTTCGCTACTTAGCCCAATCTTCTTTGCAATTGCACACGTTGCTACTCGCATATGAAGGCTAGAATTATATTTGAGCCCTTCAAAATTGGAAGAATTAATCTCGGGTATAACGCAATTCAGTGCAGTTGAAGTTGGAGTTATATTATATTAAGATGGATTTAAGGTGAATCGATTTTTAATATTTCGAAAAGAGGACAAACATTTTATCCGCCATGGATAAAATGAAATAATGTTTATTATGGTGTATTTAAATCGCAGTTGATGTTATATTGGAAATATTGAACAACAAAAAAAGATGATCACTCATTAACATGCAAAAATTATTGCACTAATTAATAAAGTTGGAAGAAGCTTTATATCATGATTCGTAAGATCAGATGACGAAACGTTTCGAATGACACCGGTGGCTCTTATTGTCATTAAACTGTTGAGTAACCTATAGCTTTAATTTGTCGTTAACAACCATTTAAAATTGGAATATGGATATGGTATTCGCTATCATTTCATTGATGAAGGATATATAAACAACAATATTTTTACAAACAACGACAATATAATTAATAAGAGTGTCTTATGGCTGAAAATAATCGTTTTATTATAACCGTATTATGGTTCATGGAGAAGCCTAAGACAAGTACTTAATTTTTCAATTTCTAATATTCAACTGTTCATTCTGATATCTGAATTACGTATTTTAAAGAATTGACGAATGATAAAAGGTGATATGCACCTGAAACCGATCCGGTAACCTACGGAACCAAGTTTTGGGCAACACTGAATTCCAAAAATCAAATGCGTTGTCCGTAACATCGCACACATTATACTGTCACGATCAAAATGTTTTATCCAAACAATTATTTACTAGTCACTGATATCATTATTAATAACGAATCCGTCTCAGAAGGTCCCCGTTCAAAAACGGACGCGAACTCGTCGGTGGTCTCTCCTTTCGCAATGGATTTTTCCCATTCCTAAATTTATCCTCGTGATAAATGTTTCATGCAATCGCTCCGCGGTTAAAACCGCGCCGAGTTTCCATTGCCACGCCAGCGTTGGGTCATCCTTTGTTCAATAATGCACTGGACATGCTGGATGACATGAGAACTACAATTGGACATGACGTTTATTTGATCTCTCCCTGTCTCTCTCTCTCTCTCTCTCTCTCTCTCTCTCTCTCTCTCTCTCTCTCTCTCTCTCTCTCTCTCTCTCTCTCTCTCTCTCTCTCTCTCTCTCTCTCTCTCTCTCATCTCTCTCTTTCTTTTCCTCTCGACCCGTCCGACCTCTGGAAGCGGATGGATCACAATGGAAGAGGAATGATACGATGTCACCAAGGAAACGGACGTAGAAAATGTACTTGTCAAAATTTTTGCCATTGTCGTTCCGCCAACAAAGGGAGAAAGTCCTATCGGCGGAGTAATGTGCCATGTTCGCTCCCGTAATGGTCGAACTTTTAGCGGCAAATGTTTCAGTTTTTGAAAATATGAGTGAGGCCATTATGGGAGACATTCCAGAAAGTGAATTCCAAGCGCTGTGAACCTTATCCAGAAGATTTGTTTTTTTTTATAATAATATTTTCTTCACAAACCCATATTTTATCGATATATCTACACGGGTGACGTTTCTGAAAAAATAAATAAATTTTCAATCTACAATCGAGAAAATTAAGAATGCAATTTTTTCGAGAAAAACGAAGCTATTAAAGGATTTTATGCGGAAATCCAAAATATTTTTGGATATAAAATGAGTGATAAAAAGTCGTGTAAAATCAAATTGTCATGGAGACCAAATTTAAAACAGACTCGCAATCGTATAAACACGCATACTTTCAATAATTCAGTAGTTTTTGCAGATAAATGGAGCATAAATCTCGCTGTAATCAAGCATCCATCTCAAAATATTCCCGGGCTTGAATATTTTTATTTTAAATTTACAAAATATGTCGATCTTGCGAAGTTCGTGCATGAGTAATTAACTGTAACGCCGATGCATAAGGACTTGATTCTAAACTCTATTGGATTCCACTGCCGGTGAATCACGACTGATTATGGCTTCTTTGTATTCCTATTACGCGCATGGTTTTTCCTACCCTTCCTTGGCTATTGGAGAGACGTGATTTATCAATTATACTACATAAACAGTTACCTGAACCACGCCAACTTTGAAACATTAAGTGATACTCAAGTTTTTTCCCCAAATGAAAAATTCTGTTTCATTAACCATAAAATCTGAAAGAATTTCCAGGAAGTCGGTTCGCTAATTACTGTCGCTCTGAAAAAATTTTAAAAAGGTGTACGAAAAATAAAAGTAAAGCGGCTAGCGTATTAAATGGCGCTGGACTCGTTCTCTCGTCTTTGAGCGAGCGGCATCCGGTCTCTTAATTATTGATGACATTTTTCATTCGCTTTAAAAGTGAAAGTGTTCCAGCGGTGCTCTTCCTTCCAGGAAGGTTACATTTGCGTCTCTACTAAGTAGTTGGAGAGGAAGGAGAAAATTTTTAATCGGTTTTTAGCTTCTTATCTTTCCTGGATCTGAAATGCTTTTTTTGACAATCTGTATTGAACCACCGCTATATGAATTTGCATATTATTATTTGATACAATACCTAAGATGAGCTCACCGATTCAAGTTATTTATTATTAAGGTTATGACAGATAAATAGAGCATTTTATCCAGAAATAGATCATGTTATTGCTGGATTAATGAAACTGATTTTTCCTCAGTAAAACACTGATACGCCCTTAATCCCTTTCATTCTACTTATTGATTATTTTCATAATTAAAAGCGTTAAAGTTGGCTTAATTAGTAGTCAAGACTCTTCATCTCGAACGTTTTTCTTTATCCAACGTGTCCTTGCCGTATAGATAGGTCAGAATAGGTCGTATCCTGCACACACACACACGCACGCACAAGGACACGTTCACGCCGTCGTCTCTCATCCCTTTATTGCTTGACCGCCTTCGTTCCAGAGACCTAACCATTTATGTCCCGGCCCATTTCTCCGGGGACCTGCAGCCCTTCTCTCCTTCCACCTCTCTCTCTCTCTCTCTCCTCACTTCCTCCCTCTTTCCCCCTCCGATATTATCAACTCTCGCTCTCTCTCTCTCTCTCGCCTCACTCCATCTCTTTCTCTCTCTCTCTCTCTCTCTCTCTCTGCTCTCTCCCCACCCCTCTCTCCATCGCTGTTTCCTCTCTCTTTAGAAGTTTCCAAATTTGTAATTCAATCTCTTGTGTTTTTGTCTTCTGTTTGTATGTTTATATGTTATTGTTTTTATTGTCATTTGTAATTCATAACGTAGGGTTAAATGTAAGAAGGGACTATGTAGTCTCAATTTCGCCCTAAATAAAGTCGTTTGTCTGTCTGTCTGTCTCTCTCTTAATTTCTATAACATGCATTTTATTATTGTGATGTGGTAAAAGGTATAATGTATTTGTAGCTAATCTAAAAAGAGGGTTTCGTGGGTTTTTTCACACTCTCCTCCTTGTGGGTGTTTTCCCGCATGTGGGTTTTTACAAAAAAATAACGCATCACTGTCATAATCGGTATTTCCCACGTAAATGGACATTATCCTTATTTATTATTACATCTACTACGCTATGATATATACAACAAGGAGTTTATTTTCTATATATTTATATTTGTTATATTCTGTCTACTTTCTTAATAACAGTATGTGTTTTACCTCTTCGCCGCAATTTTATTAGATTCCATTAATATGTATAATCTATTATTCAGCTGTAAATGACAATTGGGTTTTAGGTGTAAAAGGGGGCTTGCAAGCCCCACCTTCGCCCAAATACAGACATCTATCAATGTATTCAACTCCCTTCTCTCTCTCTCTCCTACCTCTTTCTCCCTGCCCCTTCCTCCATCTCTCCAACTTCATCTTCCTTCCCTCATTTCCCTTCTGTAACCACTCCCTTCCTGTCCTTCACCATTCATCCCTTCCTTATCCCTCTCCCTTACCCTTCCGTCTCTCTCACACACTAAACCGAGTAGACCCTTGGGGAACATATACTTTCTGGCTTTAAAAGGTCGTCAGACAAATTCTTTTGGGTCATTCCCTAAAAGAGCAGGTCGCGCCGATGCGGACTACTATAATAGTCTCTCTCTGACGTCACGTCTGACGTCCTTCCCAACAGTCTACATCCCTCTCTCTCTCTCTCTGTGGGAAGATTGAAAAAAAGGGACGGTTACCCCTATATATATATATATATATATATATATATATATAAGTGCCCTACCCAAACCGCCCACGGCGGAAGTAAAATTTCGATAAAAAAAACTAAAAAGGACGCGGAGGCGATTCATTTGTTTTATCCTACGCGCAACTCTCTACCTGCGCATGGCCCAAAATCCCGGCTAGATGAGGTTAGCGATCGATTCTCTTAGTTTAAATAGAGAGAGAGAGGGAGAGATCTATAACACCGGCGTTCTCTCTCTCACCCGCAATAAAGGTTCGGGTTCGATTGTCGAGTTACGGCAGCTATTTCGTTTTTATTTTTATTTTTTGCAATTTCCTTACCTCTCCCACTGGACGCTTTCCAAGTGCAATAGTTACCGTAATGGCGCCAATTCCAAAATAAACTCGAATTCAAAACAGTCATTGTATGAGTCTAGTATGCGCCTTCGGGGACTAGGATGAGTGCCATTACAAAAGTACCTCTCTTTATTCAGCGCATAGTTTTAAAAGCAGCCAATTCTGCGGGTGGGTGAAATATCGCTAAAAGAAGAAAGTTTTTCTATTGAAATTCGCAATAATAGGAAACCTCGAAATTATATTTTTCACCCCGATATGTGGTTAGCGTTTTATAATGTAATGATGTGGATTACATAACGTTTACCAGTACATATATAAAAGAAATAGGCATTTCTACCAAAAGTCGCTAAAATAGGACATATCCCCATAGTAATATTTTTACCAGAAAATGCAATTAAGGCATGAAAAATTAAGCATTGAGCAAGACTAAATAAAATTGTATCGATATACTAACAGAATTATGTACATCATAGAGCGAAGCTCTTTCAGATAAATATATAGGTAGGTTCCATGACGTCAGAATTCGTTATTACCGGCCAATGCAGAATGTTAAATGAGATCCCGTAGTATTAAAAATTTCACTAATCAATGATACTACATCAAGCGAGTTACGGCTTTCCTCCTTTCTAATTAACAAGTTAGGAAAGTCTACAACGTATCAAAAATGGGCGCGTTTCGTGCAGTGGAGTATTAGAAAGAAATGATATACATATACGTAAGGGTAATAGCGTTATAAAATTCTTTTCTTCATCATAAATAAGCCATTTTCTTCCTATTTTAAAATATTGCGTGCACACGTAAGGAAATGAAATTTGTTTGTGAGCTTGTTTGTGTTAGCAACATTGAAGAAGTAACCATGCAAGAAATTTTCAAAGTTCAACTCGAATTAAGACATTCTGGTTTGATTTTCTTGATAACGGCAACTCCTACGATAAAAATATATAGGAAAATAAATACTCTAATTTAATAGTTCCACAAGTTTTATTCGAAAAATATTTTGATATGAGCAATACTTTACGAGATATGACGGAAAGTTCATTTTTGTCACTAGTAAAGTGGTACCCCTGATTGTCTTACGTCATTAATTTTTGCGATTTTCTTATCATCTTTGACTTTAAGCCCTTAATATCAAATTTCATGAAAATCCGTAGGGTAGAAGCCGAGAACGAACATGCGGACGGACGGACAGACAAACAGACAGACGGACAGGCCGACGACAATAGGCGCTCACGCCGGAAGCGAAACGCACCTAAAAAGATGAACAGAATAAAAAACTTTATAGTGTCTTCTTCAAAATGGTTCCTATCCGAAGATTGTACGTACATAGTTTTTTCTAATTTTAATCTAAATAAAAAAGAATGAAAGCCTGCAAGTCAAAAAGTCCATTTTTAAGTGTTACCTTATGGAAAATGTAAATGTCTTCCTTGGAGTCGAACCCAGGACTTTACAGAGATTTATTTTCGTCAACACCTTAAAATATGTGAATCGACCATTCCTGCCAAATTTAGAGTTACTATCTCGATCCTTTCTCGATTTAATCGCAGTTTTATGTCACAAATAAATAAACAAATACAGTTTGTAAAAAAAGAAGACTAGTGTAATTTTCATGAGTATATAATTGCTATATGTCACCGGTATAGTTGGATTTATTTAATTCGGTGCGGGGATATAGTTGGCGAATCGTCTTTTACTTGCTATAATAAAACCTATTCGTCCATATTACACGAAAGGCTTACACTCACTCAACTCATTTATAATTACGTCATATTCAAATTGAAAATTCTGGGCACACTATCCATTTTCCTCCTATTTAACAATACTGCATGCACACATTAGGAAACCATAGGTATTTTTGTGAGATTGTTTATTTTAGCAACAATAATGAAAAAACCATGAAAGAAAGTTTTTTAGTTGAATTCGAATTAAGAATTTCTTGTATGATTTTCTTAATAACGGCTACTCCTACGATAATAATGTATAGGAAAAGAAATACTCTTCTTTACTAGTTCTGCAAGTTTTATTCGAAAAATATTTTGATATGAGCAATACGAGATATGACGGAAAGTTCATTTTTGTCACCAGTAAAGCGGTACCCCTGATTGGCGTACGTGATTCATTTTTGCGATTTTCGTATTATATTTGATTGTAAGTCCTTAATGTCAAATTTCATGAAAATCCGTTCGGTAGAAGCCGAGAACGAACATGCGGACGGACGGACGAACGGACCGACCGACGATAATAGGCGCTCATGCTGTAAGCGAAACGCGCCTAAAAATGGCTCTGAAATAAACTTTTATATTTTCGGGAAAGATATTTTAATCGACAAGTTAACCTTTTCAATTAAATATACAGTAAAACCCCGCTATACGTTGCCCCGCAATACATTGTTTCGCATATACGTCGCCAATCAATTAAGGAACGTGTTTCGTTATAAGTTGTGTCACTTCGCATATACGTCGTTTGTGAAATACTAAAAGCAAAATTTCAGGGATTCCAATTGCGGTGCATAAATTATAACTATAAAATTAAAAATCTCCTTTTCGGCTTTTAATTTCATGTTTATTATTATTTATATGAATTAATTTAATTTCGTGTTTATCAATTCGTTTAAAAGCATACTCAGAATAAACATTTGCTGGCCATGTGTTTAAGAGATCACTATGGGTTAGATGGTTCACAAGATACACAGGGGATAAAAGGGACTGTCCCAATTTTAATGACGATGTGTAAAAACTTATTTCTGAGCTTTGTGAACAGTTGTGGTTAACATGTTGTGTGTTTACGTTTGCGTTTATATCTCATGAGATATTGGACATACTTTGGATTGCGAAATCTGATTGAAAAGTACTCTAAAGTGTGTATCAGTGTACGTGTAAGTAAAGAAACAATTTTTGGGCTCCATCACACTATAGAAAATAATTTTCGGTGATTTATGAATTTATTATTATAATTGGTTACTCGTTGTTACGATTAAATGTATATTAAACCCTAGTAGTAATAAGTGGTAAATACACAGTGGTAACATAGTATGTCTAATGTACTGTACTGATATGCATTATTTGGGAAACAAATGTGTCACAAAATATCTGCCAGGAACGTAACTCCTATTTTTTTCATAGTTCTTATGGTAATCTTTGTTTCGCTATACGTTGTTTCGTTATAAGTCGCATTTTTCAGGAACGCATCTCCGATGTATAGCGGGGTATTACTGTACTTTATGGATGCAGTGTGAAAAGTTCCGTATGGATGATTTGATTTTTTGATTTGCCGTTCATTTGAATTGGTGAAACGATTAAAAGAAATGAATGATGACGAGGTAACTACGGAGAGCTTTGTTGTTACCAACATATGACCGCTCTAAACTTTTAAATAATTAATTTCAAAATAGGGCTATTAGGAAATATGGGCGATTTCCAGTAGGAAAATATTTATAATAAAATAAAACTGTAAGCTAAACATAATCTAAATAGAAAAAGCAACCTCATTCCAAAAGAAAACTGTAGCAATCGAAAAAGATTCCGATAAACCTTTTAGTTCGATTCTTAAAGTCATAAAACGTCCAATCCACGAGAGAATAAAAATATCAAACGGCGCAAAAAATTTAGTCGAAAAATTTCCGCGACAAAGAGACTTGAAATAGCAAAGAAATTAAACAACCATCTTAAATAACAACCATAGGGGGATAAACTGCAGCTGACATAATCGATTTTCTTTTCGACCTATCGCATCCAGCGATCGAAAAAAATGCTATCGCGAAGAAAAAAATCACATTCAGTTTTAACGATAACCTAATAATTCGACGTAACATAACTTTTCCAAAATTGTTATCCGGGAGATATCAAGCGGCAAAAATCGAACGGAACGTGCGATTCGAAACGAGACCGCAATTAGTATCGATCCATCGAAACGGAGTGAAAGGAAATCCTCCATATCTCTCTCTCTCTCTCTCACTCACACAAAAAATAAAACCCTATCCGAATCGCCGCAGTCTTTCACCTCTCTTGTTTACCTTCAGAGCTCCCTCTCGTCACCTCCCTCTCATTTCCCCTTCTCCCTCTCTCCTCCTCCCACTCCAAAACCCTTTACCGATCCCTTTTACGCCACAGGAAGGAAGAAGAGAAAAGCCAAAGGGCAACGATCCAAGAGGGACCCTTCTATTACTTTCTTTTTTTTCGTTCATTTTTTTAGCACACCCCTCCCTCTCTTTCAACCCTTTCTTTTTTTGGCCTTGGAGGTTATCAGCCTACGTTTCTCCAAACTCCTTCCATCCTCCATTCTCCTCTAACCCTCACCGTTATTACTTCAGAGAAAAAAGCGTGGGTGCGGTAGGAGTGGCGCCGGTTTTTTTTTCCTTTATTATTCGGTCTCCTACGAAAATTACACAGTCCCTTCTCTTCATCCAAGCCTTTCATATTTTCCACGATATTCAATTCGTGGCGTTAATGGGTTAATTCATCTGGAGAGGGGAGGTGGGGGGGGGTGGAGCGGAAGGAAGGGAGAGGGTCACAAGAATTAAACCGAGGTGCGGGAACAAGAGCTTTTCACGACTTCATCAGGTGCTATTGTTTAAGTATTATTATTCCGGGAATGGGGAAATTGGTCTGGGGGTTGGTGGTAGAGGAGCAGTGAAAGAGAGAGAGAGAGTGGGAATTTGAGAGATGGATATAGAGGAGGAGACAGCTATAATATGACATAAAGAGGAAATGAGGGATAAAGAGGAAAATGCAACAGGGAACGAATGTGCGAGGTGAAGAGAGAAAGAGCGAAAGACTGGTATTACAATGTGGGATAGAGAACAAGGGAAAAGAATGAGAGGAGATAGAAGGATGCAGGGAGCTTAGAAACGTAGAACGTGCGAGCAATTTATGTAAGGCGCTTTTTTTTCGATTACCCTTCAGCAGCTGATTCTGAATCCACCAAAATTTTTACCATATCTATGGCGCCACCGACACAACTAATGAGATAGGGATTAACGTGGATTTTATTTTAATAACTTAAAATCACTAATATATCCCATTAAAATGCCCGTTACAAAAGTTCTTAATAAAGTTTAGTATATCAACATTGTTGAGCAAGGAGGGATTTATTCCACTGAAATTGTTGTAAATTTTGTTTCTCCTTACCAGCCGAACTCACGATCAATAAATAAATAAAAATTAATTTTTTCCTTTTTAGTGCATAATATGAAAGTTATTTTTAAAAAAACTTTTGTTAAGTAATTCATTACGTGGTAGGCTGCATCCATGCATGTGAGAGGGCTTTGGCGGGCCGGATTAGAAGTCGCAAGTACCTTGGCGGGCAGGATGAGAGTTTACGTAGGAACTTACTAAAGAGATCTTAAATATGAAAATAAAGTGTTAACCATTTTTACCGTAAAAACTTCTCCAGAATGTGTTATGACAACAATAGTTCTTAAAGTGTATAAAATTGCCTGTAATAAACATCGCAGACCATAACAACAATGGTTCTTAAAATGTACAAAATTGCCTGTAATAAATATCGCAGACCATATGTTCACCAAAGCTTCGCGGGCCGCATAAAACGATCTAACGGGCCGGTTGCGGCCCGCGGGCCGTAGGTTGCACGCCCCTGGCATATACTATACTATTCTGCATGCGTGACGAATTGTTTTAGGCCTAAATTGTGAAACTGAACCTCACCCAAATAATTTCGATAATTCATTCTTCTATTCATCTTCGACACATTTTCTTCCTCTCTCTATCCCCCTCCTGTCCCTTTTTCAAATTCCCCTTCCCCTTTTCTCCTCAACTCCGTTTCCCTTGTCTCTCCTCTTTCTTATTTTTTATCTCTCCCTCTCTCTCTCTCTGATCTTCTTCGTTTTTAATGTTCGGTTCTTTCTGAATTTTACCGGTCGCATTTTTTCGGATTCCAGTAAAGGATGATGCTATTAGTTTCTTCCGAATTCTAGCTCTTTAGTCGGGGAAAAGGTGGCGGAGATAAAAGCAAATCTTCTGGCCATGGTGAAAGGGCGAACAACGAATTCCACTTTCACGAAAATCTGTAAAAAAAAAGCTGAAAATCGCTGCCCAAACAAATTGCCTTTTTTATTAAATGGCATTAATTCGTTCTTGAAAGCTTTTGGTTTTTTCATGAAACAGAACCAAAGTTTTGTTTATTACTTTCGTATAATTATCCTAATCCTGTAAAATTAAACTTTTAGGAGGAATTAGCAGCACTGCTAAGCTAGAGTTAGAATTGTCAAGAGGAATAGCTTAGGGGTTAAAATACCGAAGTTTCCAAAAAGTAAGCATAAAAATGTTCATTATGTTCATTTCTATAATTCGGTCTCTTTAAAAAGTAAATATTCAAATGAACGTAATAAGTAGAAATTATTAATTGGAATGACAATTAAAACAAGGAAAATCGAGTGTCTGAACGAATGGACGCTGCTTTTTTACACATACGCTAACATGAATTGCTGCACTTTGTTAGCACATCAGCTTGGAAATAAATTATGACGACAGAAGTAAAAGACGCTAAGCGAAATTTTATATCCTCATTTCATCACTCTTAATGCTTGATCTTATTGTCTAACCTGAAACTATAAAGAGAAATATCCGAGATAAAAAAGAAGACGATCATCGGAAAAAACATTTTTGGAAGTAATTTCTATTCACTTATTTTATTTCCTTTCCTCAAGATTATTCGCAGGATGATCAACTCAATTCTATCGCTATTAGCCAAAACCTCCTCTTTTTATTTTATTTATACGAGAGTCATTGAGGTCATTAAGGGGTTTTTATCGCCTTTGTCTAGCTGCATCAGGATGATTGCGATTTCTTATCGCTTCTATCCTTTTCCATCTTGAAGTAATTGGATTTCACTACGTCTCTCTTTAGTTTTTATAAAAAAGTATACTAAGAACCTTAAATCACTGGGAATCGTTTGTATCTCGTAAAATCCATATCCCATACAGGCTCCGTTGCATCGTGCTTATCTGTCAGGCTTTATTCGTATTTTTCCCATCCAGACGCCAAATAGGAACAGAAGCCGAAATTATTTTTCACTGTACATAATGTCAGCTCTCGACAACACTTCAATATGTCCATAAACTACGACGAAATATTTATGTAGGTAGTGTTTTGATGCAGGGACGAATTGAATCGCGGAACATAAATATTAATTATCCATTAATGTCGTATTTAAAAAACTATTGTCTGTCTTATGTATTTTATTCACATGACTACAATATTGCAAACCACCATAAGTCGCGGTAAAATTACTTAGGTATGCAGATCTATTATATATGCTGATAAAATTTCCTATGAACACATCTAACTGTTGTAACAATCAGATATCATTTATTTCATAAATTTAATGAATTAAAAAGCTCCCGTAGTTTCACGTCGCCAGTCTCTCTGTCGAGGTTGATGCCTTTCTCTCTAAGGATACTGTCCGAGAACGGAAAATTAATTTCGGGGGGATATTCCATTAATGGAGCTATCCGCAGTAATATATCATGGAACCCTGCAGAGGGAGACCCCGGAGCGACCAATTTTCATTCGAAATCATTCATTGTTGCGAAATTATTCGGGAATAAAGAAAACGAAAGACACGCCAGCCAACGTGATTCGATAGGTCGATGAACTCGAGCGGAATGACTAATGCGCCACAGATCTTGGGTTCGAATCCTACTGATTAAAGTGACTGCCCGAAACCAAACAAAGGGTTTACAAGAAAATTATCGTCGACTCTGTATGAACTGACTTACAAAACTAATTTTTGATAGTACGAGGGTTATGTTCTTTGATGTTGCTTTGCGTACCCCGTGATGGTCATTATGCATTATCCCAGTCCTTTCTCTCTATAGTAACAAAAATCCTCCAAGGAAAAAAGAACTGTATCTCTAGTTTTAGTGCATTTAAAAACACTGCCCTTATAGTTTCACTTTGGCTTCTGTCTGTCTGCCTGTGCACTTGCTTAAATTGAAATTGTGTCGAAACCGTAAACGATTGAGAGCTGAAACTGAAATTTAAACGTTTCTGGAGAGGAGGAGAAAATTTCTCCTTGATCGGGATGTCTTTTGCGATGATGTGGCCCTCTTACTCTACCTTCCGATCAATCTGAGAGGTTTTTAATCTTCCTCCTCCCATCCAGTAGTCCTTTGGTGGGGGAACTATTCTACACGGCGGGCCGCGATGACGGTGGCGTATTTCTCATAACGAGAATTTAAAAAAATATCAATTTTTCTGTTAAATTTTACGTACTTCATATTCGTCACTGCTTCGCGGAATGCCCAAAACACTCTCATGGCCCGCATGCGACCCGCGGGTCCTAGGTTCCCCACCCCTGCCTCAGCCGAACCCATTTCTCTCCTATCCCTTAATTCTCCTAGCCCTAAATCTCCTACCTACCTACCAACTACACTTTAAAGCTTTCCTCCCAACTCCTTAAAGCCCTTGTCGCCGCTCAGGAACTCATGAAATATTCAATAGGTTAAGAACTGACGCTGTGAAGTGGTCTCGTATGACCTACAGAGATCCTCTCGAAAACCAGCGGGCGTTGTCCTATGAGTGATTTCCTTTACTTCGGCGTAACATTTGACTATCGATCCCTTTAGCAAGTAGGAGAAGGCTCGAAGCGTCGGAAGGATTTAACCTCTTTTTTTTTATCCGTCGTTCGCGGACGTGGAAGTCGATTCCGCAACGTCGGACCCGGAAGCTGCGAGCTCACGGGCGTAGGAACGAAATGGGTTTGTTTTTCGCTCCGTGCGCGAAAGAAGAGGCGGATTTTTGATATGACGGAGCGGCAGAGCAGAAGGTAACCGAAATGTATGCGATGTGTTTCTGTTTGCACTGAGGAATGATTTTTCGAGGGCGGTTTTATTCTTACTTATTTGCATGGAAATTCGGTTGCGCGGAGAATACTGGGTTATGTGAGTCAGACGTGTTAAAAAACTGCTTTGAAGTTTTTAATTTTTTATCAGCGAATGTAGCCCAGAAGTGCATATTCGGAATTAATATTTGAGGAAAGAAACGTGCTTTTGTGGGTATATACATATATATAAATGTACATACGGAGTAGAATCTTTATTGTTCAAGAGCCATTCCTATTTATTAACATGAAGATATATAGCTTAGACTTCCTTTAGTTATAGTCTTCTAGCGTTGCTATATGTTTATCAGTTTATGTGCTTGTGAATGCGTGTTTGTCTAACAATAAGTGCAAGTTTTCCAGCCAATACGCCGTTACAATAGAATTAATTTATGAACTCCGAAAAATTTTAACTGCACTTGTTTATTATCGTTAAAATAAATTTATATATCCACATACTTCCGTTCGTTAGAAGTTGTAGTCGAATATCGATATCTTGAAAATTAATTAATCGGATTTTGGATTATCGATGAGTCGTTTTTATATACGCCAAAACGAAGTCATATAGTTCGAAGTTTCGACATGTCGAGCTTTTTTGTCTACCCTAGAGCTTCGAGTCATCGATGTTCGACTGAATACGTACATGCCGTTCTCATACATTAAGGTATCCATCCGTAATTACGAACCAATGACAAAGAAATCGATCCTCACGGAATAAATACCGACTACTTCATCAATCGATACGAGAGAGTAGAAATTTGGGCATGCATCAAATGCTTATTAAGGAATTGCCATCATCCGCTTTGAGTTTCATCTCGCAGAAGCAGGAATATATCTACTGCA
The DNA here is from genome assembly GCA_036926305.1 of Uropetala carovei. NCBI lineage: Eukaryota > Metazoa > Arthropoda > Insecta > Odonata > Petaluridae > Uropetala > Uropetala carovei. The sequence goes on along the minus strand of JAXCHB010000065.1, from coordinate 14,705,021 downwards.
AGAACCGAGATAACAAGTGACAATCGGAAAACTGTCTAAGAAGGGAGCGTATTAAAACGAGTAAATCCCACTCCAAGGCTCGGAAGATGCTGAATAAAGACGCTGTCGTGCAATACCTCGACGTAACTCGCTGCAGGAGAGCGACGTGACGTTTAATATAAGCATATCTCGGTGCCTAGATGAGAGAAAGAGATAGATACACATCTACATAATACCCCTATACCCATAGGTGCAACCGATTCCTGAAATTGAATTTTAAAATATAACAGACGGATGAAGAATATTGGACAGAATGCTGAGGCAGTTGACAGCCGGATTCCATCCGCCAAGCATAATACGGAAGATTTTCGATTCGTAGCGAAACCGAGAATATCTCGCTCGAAAATAGAGTCGCAAAATCCCTGTGAGAAAAGTCTTCGATGCATTATTTCCGTAAGAAATCCTTCTAGGAGTTAACGTATACGTATGCGCGCGCGCATGCGTGTTTTACCGAATGAGTGTGCGTTCTCACACTGGTTCGAGCACGCGCACCTGAACTTTGGTTGCCTGCCATTCATTTCGGACCGTTTATTTACTCGTTGGATATATTTACATGAATTTTTCGTCACGTCAGCTTTATTAGCTAATATCAACGCGGGGTTTTTAAAATTTTTTCCCGAATATCTAAAGTAACGGCTCGGTGAATTTCCGATTATCTGCGGCGTCGTGCGTTACAATTTTCTCTGTGCCGCAACACCCGAGGGATTTTTCGGTTTACGATGAGATCATAAAAATGCGGATTAAGGTTTTTTTAAAAAAAAAAGGAACGACGATTTTTTGCAGTCCAGCAAAACTGGAAGCCTGCCGTTGCTCGTTTGGCTGCCTTTAAGCGCGGTTTACGTTTGTACTAAAATGCGATCGACCAGAATATATCCTTCTGATTATCGTATTCATATTTTCCACCTGAGTATAGATTGCAAATGTGTGTTCAATTATTTACCATTGAAACGAGGCACATTTGAAGAAAATAAATTATTTCGCCGAAATAGTTTGAAATGTAAGAAACGTTTCTACCAAGAATTTCTATTTCGCCAGAATGGATACACAGAAGTGAAATGTAAGTAACATTTTTACTACGTATTGCTGTAATTTTGGCAAGAAAATCTAAAAAAAAACAGGATGACATTTCGCACAAAAAAATAAGCCAATGCTGTCCGCTATTTCATTAGGAGGTCTTGAATAATCATTTTTTTACAGTCTTCATTGATTTTATAAAATTCTTTAATGCGACCATGTGGGTAGTTTTAGGCGTTATACCACGCAGATATAGCTTTTTAAAACAACAAAAATGTCAAATTAAAATTTAATGAAGTGTTTTTGCACAAGCAAAAGATTTGAAAATCATGAAAAAATCAATTAAATATCAAATTATAAAATTCGATCGATAATAAAATCGATGCAATCGAAAGATTGAACCTCAGCAACAATTCGTGAACTAATCACGGAGATTGTATTTACAACTGTTAACAGCCCCAAATTTATTTTTCTCAAAATTATTTTTTCTATGGTTATACTCAAATGATCGGATTAATTTAGGACGTGTTTAAATAATCCCAGCCATAATATTATACAGAAAAGTGTATAACTCTAATTTCGCTCCTAACCTATTTTAGCAATAAAAATCCTCTCGGGCCAATTCTCGTTCCAATGATGAGAGAGGATTTTCATTCGCGTCTCTTCAAATAGCAATTACGACGGATGAGATATTCCTTGAAATCGTTTCCTTGCGAAATCCTGAGCCTTCCGCCATGTTTTCCGTAATCCTTCGAAACGTTTCCGAGGAAATTTCAGTCCATTAGAAAATTAATAAGAGATAAGAAATTGAGTCATTATTAGAGGCGCGCAATAAAAAAAGAAACCTGAGAAATTTTCGAGGAATTCTAATTACGTCTTGAGCAGAGACTCCTGTCACCATGGTCTATGTATGTCAACATAAAAGGAATAGAATTAAAACTAACAGACATTGCTTAACTGGGTCAGTGACTCAAGATTTAACTTGTGTAACTCTTGTTGAAGTGGATTATGCTTGAAAAATATTGGGTTCCCTTTTCTCTTTTTTCTATATAATAAAACCATTAAAAGTAATTAATAAATCACAAATATATGATGTAAAAAGGATACAATTTTCAATATTTACCTTTCAAGGAGGGCGCACTTTTCTTTAGCCGCTTAAAACAGTGATACATTAAAATTTTATATTATATCAATAATATTTACTTTTAAAGTTTTTTGTTTCAAATTTAGGAGACTACTTTTAAGACTAATGATATACGTATGTGTGTGTGCGCGTGCGTCTTAATATAATGCATGCATAAAAATATTTCTGTAGAACTGTATATCATGCGTACGCTCTAAGCGTCACAAAATCCTTGACTAAGTTATTTTTTCTTTACACAGTCATAAAGCGATGAGGACTTTTCAAGAACTAGAGCTATACACCGGCGTCATAAACCACAAAGCCTTCTAATGGCTGAATGCGAAAGAGATAATTCACGAACGTGAGGTCGTAGTACAGCGCAACTTTTCCGGGAAAATCAGTCGCGAGGAATTTACTGAGCCTGCTTCGAAAATTCCTTTCTTATCGTCACCTCTAGGCGACCTGCAATTGTTTTGTCTGTTCCCTCGGTGACAAGCGTTGTCCATCGGAGATAATGGCAGCGGAAACAGTGAATTATATTTTTGGAATTTATGACTCCGCCTCTCTCGTTACTCAATGCAACTTCCCGGCATATTTTACGCGACTTAAGTTCAGTTTTATGACTTCTTTCTAACGCTTTTTATTTTGCTTTTAAATGATGGTTTATCTATAATATTAGTACTAATAGAAGTTTAAAAATTGGTCAGCGGATGAAACAGGTATGAAAACAGTGTTTAAAATGGTAGAGACAGAAATTAAGGGCGTCGGCATGCCGATAAGTGAGACAAGTTAGCGTATTAATGCAATTTATCAAATAAGGAAAATAATATTCGTATATCAGCGCAAAAATAGGTACAGAAAGTGAAACGGTACAATGTCGTGACAATCAATACAGTACTGAATATATCTGTGGTCGGACACCTTATATGTATACGTGCATGTATATACGTCACATAAAAGTAAACATTTTCTGGATCTTGTAGAACGGGATTAAATTCTGGAATGGGTGATCGGCATCAGCGTTTCGGCACTGCGATAGGGCACCCATTGGTGTTGCGTTGGATTAGGCTGGTGTTTGGCAGGGTTGGGTTGGTAGTGGATTGGTACCTTTTGCACTATTTTTCCCCCACGGACCTTTTGCAGTATTTGTCTCCCAGGCTCTATTCTAGATTTTATAATAGTGAATGTTTTCTTTTAAATAGTGCGTGAAATGAAATGGAATTCTTATACTAAATATACTATTTTTGCTGGATCTCATATTTGTTAATTGCTTAGATTTAATAAATTTAACGCAAAACGAAAGCTGGCAAACCATGACGTATCTGTCTGTGGCGACATTTACCTACCCGATCACCGGCCAATGGTGAGGGAAAGCTTCGTTCCAGAGAGGCGAATGGCGCGATAGCGCCTGGAGACGGCTACACTTGATATAAAAGGCATTATAATCTAAAAACAAAGCGAGCCGAAGGCTCGCCAATATCCTCGGTTACTAGGTAAATTAAAACAGTCGTTTTTGACAAGATCCCATTTTCTACTGTTACCGCCATTTTAACACGCGAATATCTATTGATTTTTATAAATTTATTCGTACTCTCCGATTCCACAATTGGTTGCCCAAGGCCCATATTAATTTGAAATCGCTATCAGGGACCGAATATAAAGCGTCTTCTAAAATAAATATTGAATCTGCTCCATATAACGGAAAGCTCCCGTCGAATCGTGTGATTTAGATACCTCTTCGCTGAATCATTGAAATTTTACGACGCTCGCAATACGGGTCATTAACGGGGAGGAGAAGAAAGCGATGGCGCGCTCTTGCGCAATCTCCTCTGCCGTTGCAAAATTCGCAAATGTACGTCTCAGGAAAAAGACGGTATGCTTACAAAACAGGCAAACAATTGCGACGCGGAAGCATACTTTGTTGCGGTGAAGTATTGTACGTATCTGAGTGACATCACGGAGTGCGTGGGTCTATAATGTGTCACAGTAAGCAAATCGCAAATTTCCTCAGACGCCAAATTACACATTATTCATTAATTATATAGCCATTACTATTTATACGTCATTAGCTCTTAAAAAGCTCATTTTTAGCATTTTGCAAAGAGCTTTTGAAACAGTAACAGAGACACATTCATGCCCGCTACAAGATTCGAGCCAGACCTTAGAATTGGGACGGTAAACGCGGTCCCCACCTCTACAAAATTGAGGAAATCCAAGAAAATACGTAGTTCACTTGAAATTTAAGTAACTGCCCATGGAAAACGAAAAAATATTCTAATAAATTCACAAAAGCAATTAATGAGTATCTTCTAGTTTTGATAGTTCGCTGAACAGTAAAATGATTTTTAAAAAGGCGAGATATTTTTTATTCCACAAACCAAGAAATTGGAATATTAGAACCTTTTTCGAGAGGTAAGTGCCTATACCTTAAATATTCATTCACGTAAATACCGTTGCAATAATTTATTAGCCCCTTCTGCAGAAAAGCTACATCGTTAAGCAATTTAAGAAAGGATTTCCAAGAGTTGGAAGTAATAAATATCGGTTTCATTGCACATTGATTGAGGAAGCCGGAATTTTCAGCGCTCCAACAGATCGGAAAATAGGAAATGATGGGATTCACGTCCTTCTACTTTTAATGAAATGACTTAATTAATTATCTTTGACTCTCCGGGAATCCCTCGAAAGCTTTTAAATCACTCGATAAATAAAAGAATCACGCCAGAATTTTATTTGTGGAACCCTTCCAATTTATTTATATCGAGTATCGATTGAAAAATACGAGTTTCCCATTTTCACGATGGTTTCATTCTTTCACATTAATTATCTCTTTCGGCTTTGCGTAGACGTGCGATAAACATTTTTTTATAATACGCTCTGGACAAAATCATCGGCGAAATTGAGCAAATAATCAATAGGAGCGATTTCATTAAAAAATCCACAAGGGACTAAAATTTTATACGTAAATGGAAATAGCACAGTTTCGGGGAAAATGGGAAAACAATCGTATATTCGTAAAAGTTGTTGATTTTTGAAAACATTTTTTAACAAAACATACTAAAAACAGGCAATAGAACAGGTGTAAAAACGTACGGTTCAGCAGGGGCAATAAAATACCAAACGGTTATCTTCAACAGTGTCGTTTGTAAGTATATGAGGCATTACAGAAGCTCATAAACCTAAGAAGTTACGGCGTCCACGATACTGATGCATGCGACTTCTCTACGACCATAAAAGCTGTGCATGATTATATTAGTTACGTATGTCTTGCGTTTGATGCACAGCCATAAAGTGTTTTGATCAGGGTATTTTTTCCACCCAGTAGTGACGCAATCAGGAAATTTTGAGAGTACGCAGGTTCCTGTTCGCCTGGCAAAATTATACAATACTTTTCTCTAAAATTTCACGGAAGAACGTTACGAAGCAGATTTCGAATGTAAAACTTGTATGCTGTCTTTCACACCCATTGTTAACTTTAGTGGGGTTTTAAAATAAATCCGTCAAGTTCAGTTAATCCGTCTGTCTGACGCGTTAACTCCTATGCGAAAGCAGATAGAGACTTCCTTTTTTTTCGCAAATATAATCCGTGTTCTGTCTCGTTCTGCACATTTTCTCAATTTGTCTGTCTGTCCGAAACTTTTTGAAAAGACCGCCATTACTGTCTGCTTTAACAGCAATGTCCTTACTTCTTAAACACATCTTTCCATAAACCACCAAATAAACATTCAGAAAGATTACACAGAACCTTTTACTTTATCCCATAATTTTGTACATTTGGAAAAACATTAAAAATTGTTTTTATAAATGGCGTTCGTTATATTGAATTTACAGAAAAAATGCGAAAATTGTGGTTAAATTGTTCAAATCAACTACCTACCGCTCTAAATATACCAAAATTACTACTCAAGATAAAAAACGGTTTTAATTTATTTGTCTGTCCAAATATCAATCTGTCCTAAAAGGTTAAATTACAAAATATACATTTCTTAAATATCACGTCCTTCTTACTTACAAGACAAGGAAAATAAAAAAAGAACGACTCCGTCTCACCGCGTGCATACCGTTCATGTTTTTTCCGCGTCACAAGATTTATTGTTCGAGACAATGAGAATATCTCGGCTTCATTAGACTTGCACGTCAATTTCGCCACCGAAGGGCGTAATCATCGATGGAAAAAAATCATTCGAAAAAGGACACCGTGTCTAGGAACGTTCGGCGGCGGTAGTAGAGTGGAATAATAGGCGACCCAGAATCCGGGATAGAACCAGTGCATTGTGGGTCAGAGGTCGCTCAAGGCTCCGTCCCATTTTTCGTCGGTAGTCATGGAAACGTGGATATTCCCCCCCCCCCTCCCCCCCCCCCCCACCTCTCCCTCTTCCCTCTCTTATCCTACATCTGCTCCGTATCCGCACTTCCGGGGAAGGGAAAATGGCTTTTCCCGAGGAAGAGGAATTATTTTCGCCCCGGAACGAGGGATTTTTTTATTTCTCTTTGGGGCGTATGATGGGGTCGCCGAGGTTCTCATACACCATTTTTGCGAAAAGTAGGATGAAGTTATTATAAAAAGGGTTTGAAATGAAACTCATTCCTCACGGGAATATTTTCATCTATTTTATTAGATGAGAGAATGAAATTACTCTCGCCTAAACGAACAGCGCTAAAACGTATTCTCTAAGAAAATATTTATTACAATTTTACCCTTATATTTTAGATACCGAAAATTATATGCAATCACAAGCTTCTCAGTAAATTAAAAAGGAGCGCGATATTTCTATTGCTAAATAGCTATTTCATCAAAATATCATTTAAAATATTTGTGTTTCCCTAAAATTCAACCCTCTATGCAAGAATAAATATGAATAGCTGGAAAAATATAATACGCATCCAATCCAAAATAATACATGAAAAATAATTAAAAAGGGTAGAATTGGATTAACATGGAAAGCATACATACGGACGAGCATAGTAAAAGGTTTATTTAAGTTTTTTTAAAGAATATTATTACCAATAGAGCACATTCGAAAAAATTACTCATTGCCGCAAATGAACGAAATAAAAAATAAGATTAATTTCGAAATTAATTTTTCGGCGGTTTGAAAATGCCCATGGCTGAAAATTTTTGACAGCTAATATAGAGGTACACAAAATAAAATTTTTGGGATTATTTTAATTGTGATTTAAAAATTGAACGTGACGAAGTGCCCAGCCTTTGTTTAAAGGAAGGCCGGTGAATATGCGCATTTTTAACAACTCTCCCCAAAGCTACATTTAAGATTATACATATGAAATTGCGAGTTATTATTATCATAACCATTATAATTTATAATTAAACTTCCCGTTGATGCAGGAAGACCAAAATTATGCATACTGCTTCAGCAAGCAACTCAAATTTTCTCGCTTTAATATGGGATCTTATTTGCATTTTTTCCGGCAACATTTTCGACTCCTGCCTCCATCATGTACACTATATCAGCACAAGTAATTTATGAAATTCTAAAATTGAACAAAATTTGCCTATAATGATGGTTACGAAGGAGTAGTTAATAAAAAATATTCAATTTAATATTAATTTCTTTCTTAAGACACATGACAAGAAATCGCAAAAATTACCACAAACCATCCAGAAAACATTATATTTATCCTACAATGTGCTGAGATAATTATTTAAAAATTTAATTGAATATCATTTTGCGTAGAAAGTGGTTTCTCTCTGTTTATCATCCATTCAAGGATTCGATCCTTTTATCTTACCGTATCGCATCGTTTTATCTTTCGGCCCTTGGAGTTTGGGGAAATTACCGACTACGAAGACAGATTATGCCGGTTAGAAGATGGATACAAAAAAGCGTAGCTTAAAGAATCATTGAAACGTGGGAGGATGCCTCGTGCAGGCTAACAATAGGAAATTATACCCAATTATCCTCCATTGTTCATGATATTCTCATTAAGTTGTTGTGTTTATCATTCATAACTTTTTACACGTGAAAGACATCCATTATCATGGATTCGTTCTCACGATCCAAGATAATATCTACAAATTATTTGTGTATGTGTGTGAGCAACAGAAGTACACACACTATAGCATAAAAGGGCTCTTATTAGACGGAATTACTGCAATATGGTTATTTTTAATACCAAAAGTTAAGACAACGCGGATTATGGTTTGCATTAACGCGGTTTCCTTAGACTTTGGATATGACATATCAGATGACTGAGCGAGGATGAGACGTGTTTATAACTTTAGAAATCAGACAATAACGCTCTATTTGTGGGAAAAATTGAAACTTGACAGTGGCGTCGCTTAAACATTTATATAGCATGAACGAATCAAGCATAAGCACAATAAAGAAGAACGCCAAAAAATTAAAGCATCTTTACCTCAGTCTTCTTCTCAAAGGGTATGGAACGCAACCCACCTTTCTCTATATACAGCTAGGTTCACATAACTTTATGCAGCACTTTTTCAGAACACATTCCCCATTTTATATGAGGGTCTGGAATATTAACGTTATACTCCAGTGTTGTGTTTCTACCACTCTCGCGCAATGGTTTAATAATTTAAGCTTTATACATGACAATTATATTATAAAATTTCATTCCGTACCTGCGTCCCGATTAGTGTAAAAAAAATAATTCAAGTTTAGTCAGAAAATTTCCGCTAATTTTTATTCCGATTCGAAGGTTCATCTAGAGAATTGCGGCAAGGATCAATTTCGTAACTACTCGATTAACTTTCACCGAACAAGAACGATCTTTTAGATGGAGATGCGACAGATGCAGACACGTACCTCAATGTTGCCTGAGTCGGTTATTGGCGTAGGAGAGAGAGAGAGAGAGAGAGAGAGAGAGAGTAGAAGAGAAACTGGGAGAAAGATGAGTGGGAGTCTCCCATAGTACTGCATCCCACACGCTAAAAGCACGATATGGAGTCAAGAGACAAAGAGAGAGAGAGGCTATTGATCTCATGGCAGCGATCCAGGAGATTGTGCGTCAACCGTGAAATATCTGCGAAAGAGACAACGCGAAACGACATGGAAACGATGCCTTTCATCCTGAGGTAAGATACTTATGGTTTAGAGCGGTTCTCTGAGTGGGACATGTAAAGTGGTTCCAGAGAAGAAATTTAAAAAAATAATTATTGGTCGAGTTTGCGTGTGATTTACAGGTGCATAGATGGTTGATTTATTAATGCCTATGAGAAGATAAAATTCAAAATTTTAATAATAACTGTGCCGACCTGATTCGTGATAAAAAAATTCTACAAACAATACAAGGATATGAAAAAAATCACACATAAATAAGAATAAAATGATAGATTTTTATTTAACTAAATTAATTCATTTATTTATAATTGCTATCTCAGCGTGTCTACTTTAAAATCGTGACGCTCGAAACCTTTGGTGGACTTCTGCAGCAGTGTTTTTTAGTAAGCTCATATTAAAGGTCCGTGAAACTGTGTAAAAGCTATTACATATACATTTAATAAATAAATGCGTAAATTTTACTTAATAAAATAATATTGACAAATACTATGGCCATAAAAAGGTTTCGCGATCACATGCGCGCTTGAACTACTACCTAATATCAAATGAATTACCATCGATGTTAATACGAGCCATACAGAGTTATCAAACGATGCCATTACTACCTTCCCGTTGCTCATAAGGTTAATTCCACTGTTTAAAAAAATACAGGTTAACCTATTCAATACGTAGTGTTAAGCAGATAATATATTGGAGAACAATATCCTAGTAAATGTTAATATAAAAAGAAGAAAATTTACAAGTAAAAGGCACTTCCCTAACAGAAACAACTGCCAGAAATCCTGATAAAATGTAATGGCGGATTCCATTTAATATTCTCTATAGGGAGAAATGTCGAAATGAATATGAATCCAAAGGCAAAGATTTAATTACGTTACAAAATCAAAAACGAAATTTTAATTTAAAATAAAAGTGACTCTTTAGAATGATCAATAATCAATACTTGATTATCCACCCTTCCATTTGAAGATAACAAAGAAGACGAAACTTGATTTCCAAGAGGAATGGTGAAAAGAATAAAAATCAGATTTTAACGTCAACTTGCCATTTTTCACTCTATTATGAAATAAACTTGCGATAAAAATTCATAAGGCTTTGAATATTCCGCATCTGTTGTTTAACTTGCGAACACAAAGGATTAATTTTTTCAAACAATTTTCAATGAAGATTTTTCGTTAAACTCAAGAGTAGTTCCTCGAGAAGATTTTAAAAACAAAAATATTCATCGCAAGGGTCTTTCTATAAAAGATAATAATATTCCACCCGTCGGAAAATCACAATAGGTTTATATTAATTATAATTAATTATATTATTATATTAAATATTCATCACAAGGATCTTTCTGTAAAAAGATAATATCCCATTCGTCGGAAAATGTCGATATATTAAGCGAACATTTCAATCAGAATGAAAAATAAAATAAGATCGCTTTGCGTAGAACACAATGTGACAGGCATTAAAAAAAATATTTTTGTGCCCATGATAACAGAGTGTCTAAACGATTAATATAATTATTTAAAAAACTAAACGAGAGAGAATATTATTTACTTTGACAATGTGAGTAATAACAGGATACGCGAAATATGTATTTTCTTTTGAACTTTATTTTTTCCATTTTTGGACGATACATATTCTCATAGCTTCTTTTCTTGTCTTTCTGTCTCGTTTTTTCGCTCTTTCTCCTCTTTTTCTCTCTCCGATACCCTTTCTCTACTTCCCTCTTCTCTTTCCTCTTTTAATGGATGGGAAATGGAAAAAATTAATTACACTTTCATTTGAATCTACTCATCTCTACTGATTAATCGCTGCTTAGAGAAATCGACTGAAGCGTGAAGATGGTTTGGAGTGTATTAAAAGGAAGATATAAATTCCGATGAAAAAGTCTGCCTAAAAAAAATCATATGGCCGTTGCGGTTGACTATTATCCATTTCAGATATCTTTGGCCCTGAGATTTCGGACGTAGTCGGGACTGCCCGTACGTCTCCGTTTCTATAGTCGGTTCACTAGCTAAAGTCTCTTGGCCTTGTTGGCCAGTTAGCAGCAGCCAATAGGAGACGGTTTGTTTGGGAAGATAGTGGGGAGGAACCCAGTCTCACTCCTACTCTCGAAGAGTTCAAATCGGCCTGCGTTGCCATTTCTACCGCCGTCCAAAGCCCGGATCAAAAAGAAGGATGGGAAGTATTTTATTTAGAAATTGTGTAGTATATCAGCTGAAGGCGAAAATCCGCAAGAGCTGGCAACGCGCACCGGTATATGCTCTCCCGCACGAAAGGAGATGGGGTGTTCTCTCTCGCCCAGAGAAATCGGCGTTGCCATATCTACTGCACTAGCATGCTACTTGCTGTCGATTCGTCAGGCAAAGGGAATCAGGGAACGAAATTTATTTTTAACAGACCCACATAATTAAAATATTCTTTCGACATTTCCATTATTTTCCGGAATGGCCTACAAAAGGTCACATTATTTTTCAACTTTGGAAGTCTATTGGTGAAATACGAAATGCGAAATAAAAACGATGCCAACAACTACCGAACTGAATGACTACAGCCACTCAATGAACGGAACAGAAAACAAAATGGATATCTATAAAAATCCCTGAAGTAGCAATGAACCAGCGACGAAACACTTCGAGTGAAAGCCACACAACCAATGACGAAACAACTGGCAACACAGTTCACAGAGACACGAAGTAAACACGGTGAAGCTCAGAAACGTAATGAGCTCTCGGGGGAGGGGCGGTAAGTATACAAATTTGTCCAAAGAGTTCCTAAGGTATATAAAGGTGTCCTAAGGGTTCGTAAGGTATATAAAGGTGTCCTAAGGGTTCCTAAGGTATATAAAGGTGTCTTAAGGGTTCCTAAGATACATAAAGGTGTCCTAAGGGTTCCTAAGGGTTCCTAAGGTATATAAAGGTGTCCTAAGGGTTCCTAAGGTATATAAAGGTGTCCTAAGGGTTCCTAAGGTATATAAGGGGGGAGGGGGGGGGGGGAGGTACGAGGTCGGCGTTCACTACTCACTGCACTCTACATCTTCCCGGTGGTGATATTAGGAACTAAGATCCCCCTCCCATCCCCGACCTCCCCTCTCGCATTCCCCCCTCGCTCTCTCCTCTCGCCTTTAGACGCGAATAAAAACCATTGAAAACTGGCTGGAACCAAAGCTAGATCGGTGTAGGAGCGGAACGAAACTATTTCATGTGCGAACCCGATCCGGAACGGTTCAGTATCGTTCCATCGACATTTCGTTCCGAAGATTTCTTTCCACTTTCGTTCCGGTTCCACTTTCGTTCCACGACTTTGGTTCCTTTTTTGGTTTGGTTCCTGTGAACCGTTCCTTGAACCGAAACCTATCTGGAACCGTTCCTTTTCAGTGGGTTCGGTTTCGTTTAACAACCCTGGTGTGTGTGTATATATAACAAATGTGTTTCTCCAACACCCCAACGCCTCTCCTTCCGGTAAGTGCTCACTGGGTTTCCTTCAACACCTAGTTGCCATAAATATGTGTGTGTGTGTGTCTGTGTGTGTGTATTGTGAAACTGCCAGGAGACGGGTAGTTTCAGAGAAAAATGGAAGAATCTGGAGGTGGCCCTAGAGAAGAGCAAACGTGAACAGATGCCCACGCGTGCCTTTTTAATGATAGCCTCGATAAAACAATTCAATCGAAGAACGAGTTTATCCTTTCCTTCGCGTTGAAATGGCTAAGGTATACTCGTTAAAACAAATGTTCATAGGAAAAATAATAATATTATACGGAGGAAATCCGCTGATTTTTTTTACCTCAGTCGAATGCGATCTCAAGAAATGCGCCATTGAAAAAATAATGTTCAACTTTCTTTGGTTTTTGGACTACCGAAAGAAGTTGACCCACGTAAAGGGTCGTAGGAGAGATTTTAAGTGCCCCTCCGTTGACAGATTAATCCGATGGTGTAACCCCCCCCCCATTTAGTTACCGTTTTCAAAACTACGTTTGTGTCCACATTAGCCGTTTATTTTACTCGTGACTTTATTGCCGTTATCACCTTCGGTACGTATTTATTTGTTTATTAAAACGAAAATATTTTTGGAATAGATCATAACCCGAGGTCACAGCGGGTTAATATTAACCGTGAACGGTTTCACAATTGATGGCGTCTCTGAAGGGAGAGCGTCTGGAGTTTCCAGTGGAGCTATTACGTTACACCCACGAACATCCGGCGGTGTTTTTTCAGTCGAGATCCAAACACATCTCTCTTCCTCCTCTTCGCAACAGATGTTCTCTTCCTCGCGATGCCAACGGACAGACGTTTGAAATCGGACGTGGCTCTTACGCGGTCTCCTTGGATACACCTCCAATTAGAAACAGTTTAGAAGCGCGACGGACGGCTAGTAAAAAAAAGTCATTTTATCTTCCGGGGAAACACTCGGTTCGCCCGTATTCCCCCTACCGATGACGTCTCAAACGGAGTGAACGGAGATGATAATTTAATCGGATGCGCCTATCTGTTCGCTTGCGCGTCGCGACGGCGTTCTTCCGCTCGATAAATAAAAAAAATTAATTTGCCGCTGAAGAGTTGATTTTGACATAGCCTTTACCTCAACTTTCTCGCGCTCAGTCGTACTTTTTCTAATGGTCGACAAAAATGTTTGGACCCACGAATCCAAAAGTTTATTCGAAGACGATATCTAGAGTTCATAATAATATTTTTTGAATACATATGCTGCAATAGTATTGGAATATTTTGAATTCCAGCTGGAAAACTATGGTTTCCCAATACCCATAAAAAGTTTTTTAAAATTTGACGTCCATTCTCGACATTAAAACGAAAGACTGAAAAAACTTCAGAAATTACTGTTTGCGAATCTCCACTGATTACGACTGCTTTGCAGCCAACATCCGCGTCCGGTTTTCCCAACCTTTTAATGATTATTGGAGAAACGCAAGTTTTCAACATGATTCGAGCTAAAAGGTGAGCTCCGCAATTCTTTCTTCAGTAATATTTCACTGTGAAACGGGTCAAATACTAAGCGTGATAAATTATTTCAAGCACATTTAAATTTATCGACTTGATTCTTTCTAAACTGTTTCGTTGTTGGCAAGCCTAAATCTAACGATGTCACATTTCTTAAGAGCAATATCATCCATTTAGGGTCACGATTTATATAATTCCTTGCTATGACAGCCGTTTTATGTTTTGAGGCCTAACATTCTATCTAATATACATGACAAAAGCTTAAGACGTGAGAAGAATCACGTCATTACTCCGGCTCTTTGAAGCAAACGCAGTTGATCCGAAAGAGGTCGGGACCAAAACTCAAAGAAAAAAACCGACGATTTGGAGAAAAACATTTGACGCCTAAAAATATTACGAAAACGGATCACGTTGACAAAAAAAAAATAACTCGCCCCTTCAGAATATTATCGCGTCGTATTTTTCAATTAATCCTATGCGTAGAGCCCTCCGGACATCAGAATTAAAAATCGATTAGCCTCCAGGATGTACCGGATTCGTTACCCTTGATTACGCACCGTGGGCGTCATCCCCTCGGATTCATTCACCACACTCATTCCCAAATGTCCTTAGCCATTTACGTCCGTCCGAAAAGAGCCGCCCACTCCCCTCTTCCAAAGACGAACAGCTGACTCGGCGGAAACAGATGGGTAACTGTCCCCCTTTTTCGTGTGTTTTTTTTTCCTTCAACATCCTTCCCTACGACCTACACACACGCGCCCCCTCTTATCTCCCTCTTTCTCTACGTACGTCACGAGGGGAAAAAACACCACGCCCTCTCGTCAATCTTATGAGTTAACTCCTTCTCTCATTCTGAAGAGCCGGATTCACGCGAAGGCCGGAAAACCGCTTACCGCTAAAGTCGTAGATATAGCATAACGTATCCGTCCTTCGGCCAGAAATGTCACTTTTATACACATTCACGCGCACACATATATATATTTATTTATTCATATTTATAGCAACGGAACGATAGAGCGACGTGGTTCGACCAAATCGTCCGTCACGCATACTATATCGCTCGTCGGAAACGGAAGTTTTAAAAAGCAAAAGAGGATACTCCTCATGTTTTACATCAGCTGCGAATCTCGGATTGGCGGATGTGCGTCTCTGAATCCGAAGAGGTCGTTTCTTTTTCAGCCGTTCCTTTTGAACCTGAGTTTTATTGGCGACGGGTTTTTTCCCCCTCCCTCGCATTTCTTTTGCTCGGGGGACTTTTTTTATGTCGGAAGGGAAAGTTTATTTTGGAGTTTGTTAAGGTTTCCCGTTTGACTGTAATGCCACGATGATGCGCCGCATCGCGGAATCGGTTGAAAGCGCCTTAATTTAAACCAAACGCTCCTGACATTCGCGTCAAATTCGTTATAAAATATGCTAGGCGGTGATAAATCGCAATATGGAAATTAAAATAATTGAAACTGTCCATAAAAATAATAAATATCAATTTACAAAGGAATTGTAATTATCCTTCAACTACAGAGGTGCAGTGAGTGTGAGAAAACCTTAAGTTATAGTGACAAATTACTCTGTTACTTTACTTTCCGATAGTTCGTACATTTTGCAAAGAATATATTGAATATTAAGTTATTTTCTTTCAATTACCTCTCAAACCTCATCAATGATTATTAAACACATAAAATCCAATCCTAGACGTAGGTAGAGAATAAATAATAAGTAATAAAAAACAATTGCGGCCCGGGAGACAACACCCAAGTTATAATGCAATCATGATTTCACCTCCCTAGTTAAAGGTTAATGTATGCTTAGATGTAAATTTCCTAAGCTGAAGCAGCAGTAAAGAAAAGTGTTATTTAGATTTCATTTATTATATTATAATAATACCTGAAGAGTGACTTAGCTCAATACATCGAATCATTAAACCATCAACTACTTTTCCTTTTTCCGTATTGCTTCATTTGCAGAAATGTTAAAAATAG
The DNA here is from genome assembly GCA_036926305.1 of Uropetala carovei. Taxonomy (NCBI): domain Eukaryota; kingdom Metazoa; phylum Arthropoda; class Insecta; order Odonata; family Petaluridae; genus Uropetala; species Uropetala carovei. The sequence continues at coordinate 14,688,877 of JAXCHB010000065.1, read as the reverse complement.
ACCTTGCTAAAACTTGCTATTTCAACCTTAAAAATAATTCTGCTTTCCATATACAAGGAAGGAACACACCAGAAAAAAATTATTTCACTTTCAAAACGTACTTTACATTCCGACTCCTATAAATTGATGGAAATGATTGATCCGAAGATCCTTATGCGACAGGCATAAGCTGTAATGATGGGAAATGTGGAAACAGGTGAAAAAATCTGCTATGACCGGGAATCGAACCCGGTAAGTGAAAGACCCGGGTTCGATTCCCGGTCATAGCAGATTTTTTCACCTGTTTCCACATTTCCCATTCCGACCCCTACTCTGGAAGAATACGTGATAAATACATAAAAATATAAATATATTTTTATAAAAGTTAGAAGGGTAAAAGTATATTACAATGTTATCATGCGATAGATAAATGTGAGCCTTCGTATAGTGATTTCCTAGGAGTTCTGCCTCCCAATGCTCAAGTCACGGATTATAATCCAGCTCTACACGTGGATGGGTGTTATTTTTCTTATCGCTGCACAGAAATCTCTTCGTAAAAGGCTAATACATATGAAGTGTTGCTTAAATGTGGATGAGAAATTAATAAATGAATACAAACTACTGTCCAAATTTATGTACTGTAAGTAACAATGAATTTTAAGAGTACTCTCTTCCCAAAAATAAACACAGTGGGTAGCGGAAACGGAGTTGGAAATCGAATCGGACGGGGGAAGAGGCGCGCGAGCGAAAAATCGACGTAGCTTTCGCGCGTTTTCCGCCCACTTGTTTCAAACGTCCCGACACGGGCGGGCGACGCGTGAAATCACTGAAACGGCGTATTCGTGGGGTGCCAGGGAAACGAACCGTGATGCCGAGCGTCGGTTTTTCTTTCGTTCCGTTATTGTTTTCTCTCTCGAAGGGTTCGGGAATCCAAAACAAACGGCGGGATAAAAAAAGGCTTTTTTTTGTACGGAACGCGGACTGAAAAATTCAGCAGACGTCGAGATAGGACAAGCGTTCGGACGGACGTATAGCAAAAAAAAACGGACCGCGTTTTGTTTTTATAAAACCCCGTTCTTGATTGAAAACGACATCACATCCATCAACGGTCGCTCCGTAGTTTTAAGGGATCATAAACCAATACGCATTGACGGTTAACCTAAAAACCTAAGCTCAATCAGAGTGAGCTAACATAAAATAAACAGCTCTGCCGCGACCGAGACTAGAACCCGGTCACCTCATCTATATGGCGACCGCGATTTTTTTTCCCTCCTTCCTCTCGCGCGGGTATTGATATGGCGGAAAGCTGTGCTATGACATTTACGAGGTCGAACTGTGATGCATCGACGTGTCAGAACCGAAATAATTAAAATTGCGGTTTCGGTGGAATCACAGGCGATACATTTTCGCTGGAACATAAGGCCGTAGCAGCCATTTTGACACATTCTGTCAAGTAAAAATGAAATACTTTTCCAGGGTTATGGATACATTCGAACCTGGGAAAATCCAACCTAGAGAGAAAACAGAAAAGTTTTGATCTATCGAAATTAAGGAACTTGATTCTGATATATAATATATTCTCTATAATAAAAACGTTGTTCTGTAAGGAACGCAAGATGGCCGACAGCGAAATTTAATTAGACCACTTGAAAATATGTTTTGACAGTTAGCTAATACTGAACGCATTCTATCACAATATATTTAAGGTAGTTGTTAATATTCGATTGGCACATTTATTTATTAATGTAAATATCATACCTACCTATTATTTTCCCTACGTTATATATGTATACATATAATTATTTCTCTGTCTTTGCACACCGACAATTATATGTAGCATTGACGAGAACAAGGTGGGAGAAGAATATCAGAATTTTATTGTCGAAAATAAAAACCAAAGGCATTTACTAAACGACAACGGAATATTCACTACAAATGTACCTATATGACGAAATATTTCGTATGTAATAGTGTGCTATTAATTATTTTAAATGCAAATATTAATAATCAATCTATCTATAATCCTTCCGTTAATATTTCAACGGGAATTTCACTAGTATTATTTTATATATATATATATATATATATATATATATATATATATATTTAAACGAATGGAGAAAATGCCTACTTCGTTTCGTTTTAAATTCGAGTTGCAGACGTCCGAATTATCGCGTTTCGACGGTTGTTTATATTATTTATGCAATAAAAGTTTAATTTTACTTCCCTCACATATGTTGTTAAGCCTTCCGTCGTGGAATAGTAAAGCGGTCTTGTTATTCTTGGACATTAGAGCATACTTTAACAAACTTCGTCGAAATATAGGTCCGTTTTATGTTAATTCCATCCACTCCACGTTTCTGCTAGTTAAAATGTCAACTATTCGTAAAAATGTTCCACGTGGAAAGGATTACCCAAATGCTAACAAAAAGTTCGATCAACATCCTAATAAAAGTGTGACGTAAATACCCGCGGATATAGCAGCAAGATAAGCTGGGAAAAAACACCTAAGGTAGAGTGATCAACTCGTTTTTTTAAAGGAAACTCGTAGAACACTTTTTATGCGCTCGTATACAATAAAATTATCTGAACTCATTCTATGTGGAGAAAGTATTTTTAAGCGTAGACGCGGACGCATAGATATAAAAGAAAGTCGCCTGGGTTATCCGTTTCATCAGGTATCGATTCTCTCCAACCCCGTCGATAAATATATACGCTTACACGTCAAAGCATTCTTCGCTGCCAAGTAAAACTTCACGTGTATATATTTATATTTTTTTCCGAATAAACGAGTTCAAAGATATCTTTCACTCCTCAGGAAAGAAGAGAAAGGGAGGATTCAGAATCGACCGACTGCAGCGACCCGTGCGGTCGCCATGTTGGACGGAAAAATAAATAACTAACAATGGCAGCCAATCAACGTGCTACTGTGGCAGGAGGAAGGTTTGTGTGGGAGCCGCGGTGTGTGTTCAACCTATCCGATTTTTTTCTTTCTTTCCCCTCTCTTTTGGATGAGTTCCACGAGAGATTTGCTAAGCTTTCATCTTTGTCTTTTTTTGTTTTTTGAGCACCGGAATTTGTTTTGAGTTTTTCTTCACTCCTGAAGTTTTCTCTTGTCCGCGATAGAAGCCGATTTCCGAAACAATCCATCCGTATGAAAGATAAATTGTTGTCATCGATCGGACTAGAAAATTGGTGAAAATCACGCGACAACGTCTCGGAGGAAGTTTGTATTTGTTTGTTCTCGAGTTCGTTATAATAAGTTACTACAGCTATAAAAAAATCCCGGTTCCTATGGTTACCGGATTAAAAAGAGAAATATTATTTCATCTTATTTTAGCGTGGGAATGGATGCAGTGAATCGAATTTTTAATCTTTCGATATTTGATGCCGATAATTATTTATATAATATAATTTCTATGAAAACAATGTTAATATTTTTTTAACTTGGCGGTTCTGCTACAAATGTTCACGTATTGAGTATATGTTTTATACAATGTCACTTATATACATATGCTCCTGATATTGACCGCGAATTTGAGAAAAAATTGCTTCAATATTAATGCAAGACCTATAAACCTATAATTTACTTATATAAAATGTCATTATATGTACTGAGTTTAACTACCTATAAACTCAACTTTTAGTATTGTTACCTGGACAAAAATCTTTGTTATAACATGTAGCAAAATTCAGCGAAACCTTCACAGGTTAACAAAATTGGTTTATTCCATATTATAGTGAATTATATAGATAGCAAAAATTCAAATTATAACGTATCGATTTGACGAGGTTCGATGGTAGCTTTACAACCTGTGTTTATTACAAGACAATGTACTTATTTTGCTCTTAAAACAGAGTAAGTTTTTCGTTTTCACGAAATGGGTTGCTTAGCAACCGCTGACAATTGACATTTAACCAATAAGATTCAAATAGCAAATGAAAGAGCCTTTCGTTCTAAATGACATTACGAAGAGCGATAATATAGAAAGCTTCCAACTAATCGTATAATCTTACATTTATCGTGCCTTTGTTATTAGAAGGTTTTATAATTCACCTAGACACCAGATCACGAACTTGATTTAACAAAAAAAGGTAATAAGAAAAGAAAGGTCGCCGAGATTACTTCACACGATATTTTTCGACACAAAACTCACAGAAAATGAAAAAAACAATGTAAATCGAACGCGACGGAATTTAACGGAGATGTAGGAGAGTGTGTTGTATCACGCGAAAAAAAAACACGAAAATACGTAGGTTTCCCATTTTTCCCTACGATAACGCCCACGAATATTCCATGCCGCGCAATTATCCTTGCGAGATGACGAAAACTGTTTACCGTCGGTAATGGGAGCGCTGATTTCTTTTATTATGCTGAGCATTGTTGCGTGTCGCAGAGATGGTAAGATTACGAAGGCTGGAATGAGCACGGTCATGTGAGATTAAAAGGGAGAGACTGGGAGCGACCGTTTTTTTAATGCATGCAGATTGACTAAGTAGATGTAGCTTCGCGACTAGCAGAAGGAAAGCACCTCTTCGTGTACGATGCGCACTGTTCCTCGCAAATTGCCTGATGTAACTCTCGCGAAATTCTTCGACCGAAAGTTAATGTGAATCCTTTCTTTAATTACATAATAATTGACTTTTCTATCTCTCAATACACACACACACAGATAATCCGCACAAATTAAGAAATAGCATTACAAGCTACACGTTATTTATTTAGGTAAATTCAATGTTGTGGCATATATAAATGAATTTCGTTTGAGTGTACATATTCTCATGAGGATAGAATCAATGTGGGTACTTTCCTGTTAACGGGAATATCTCCAGGATCCTTCACAGGACCATGTACTTACGTATTATCCCCATGCCATACTTACGTACAACATTAACAGAAACTGATTGACCTGTATCGACATTTACAAACCCAATCTCCGGACAACGTGGAGGGTTTCTTTGGTTCAGGGCGAGGCGAAGGGCGCGGTAGCGCCCGGAGACGACTGCCCATTATAACAAAGCGAGGCGAAGGCTCGTCAATATATCCTTTCAATGTTATATCCTCTTGACTGTTGTGCCGCAAATTGAGAGGATATATCGACGAGCCTTCGGCTCGCTTTGTTGTAATGGGTAGTCGTCTCCGGGCGCTACCGCGCCCTTCACCTCGCCCGGAACCAAAGAAACCCTCCACGTTGTCCGGAGATTGGGTTTGTAAATGTCTAGACCGGCCAATCAGTTTCTGTTAATGTTGTTTTTAAAATAAAATATCGTAAATCCAACAATACGTCAATATATCCTTCCAATGTTATATCCTCTCAAACAATCATAACAATACATGTTCATTTTTTAAGGTATTCCCGCTAACAGGAAAGTACCTCAATGTGGTTACCCATAACAACGACTGCATGACAGAATGATATACAGATGCTCTTATTGTTATAATACGCATATATATTATTTGAAGTACAAACATTTTATTTCACAAGGAGAATTTTTTCAAAAGTTCGGTACTTTTAACCCTTAATTTGGTAATGTACCCTACAATATACAAAAGTCATTTTTATTTTCATTATGTGAATTGTTCTGTTGCTTCCAACAACTTGGAAATGTATCTTATAGGATACAACTGAAAGTAAAGCTGAAATTTAAAATAAATATATTCTTCATTTTTCTCCATGTTCTAAAGCTTATGAAAAGACACCAAAATATTTTTTCCAACGTAGAATCTTACCTTGCCAAGATGAGGGTTAAACTTCTTAAGAATAGCAATACGCGCACCAAATTTTTAAAAACACGACGTAAATATATTTTCAGCCTACACGGACGAAATTTTATGCTTTACATAATAGCGAAAATAACAGATGCGGAGAACGTAACCACACCCCATCTTTTTTTTTTTTAGATTGAAAAATTGGCCATTTTTTTCATTCCCAAGGCATAAATCTAATAGCTGTATCGCGTGTTCATGACGACGGGAAGTTTAGAACCTCGGCTCGGTGTATCTATCAAACTGTGACTGCAAAAGTGATGCAGGGGCCATATTTTCCCGGCCAATTCGACCGATGCGGGAATTTCGATCGAGTTTTAGAGTGGGCCATTTGCCTCTCCATTGAGAATATTAAGCGTTATACCAAAACCCAATGTTGATTCGTACGCTTGTAGTTTCAGGAAAGCATAAATGGATCGCAATTAACTGTAGTGCTATGGAGAACTTAATTGAGTGGGAAATGTTGGAAAGGTTGAAAATTGGGACGAAAGACTCTCTCCCCCTCTCTGTCTCTCTCTCTCAATATTTGCATTTAGATGGAAATTTTACAAAAATATTAATTGCCAGGTGTTTTCGACAATATTAAAAAACCAAATAAACATTCGCGTGTGTAGTAACGTTAAATCCATCGATTTATCAGGGCGAAGCACAATTTCCTACGGGATGTAATCTCACACACATAATTACAGATACAATATATGTATATATATATATATATATATATATATATATATATATATATATATATCACGCCCTAAAAAAAGCGCGCATGCAAATCTACATTTTTCCATTTACGAGTGAATTTATACATTGAAAAGAAAAATAGCTTTTTTCTATAAGATGTCATTAATATTTCATTCTGATATTTTGTCAAAGAATATAAAGCAGAAAAGGGTAAACCGGTGAAATGTCTTCATAAAACAGAAATATTTTGATAATTTGGATTTGACTCTATGTCATTCTGTCTGTCCCGCTAAAAAAACCATATTTTTTCTCCTTTTTCTGTGCTTCCGTTATCAATTATTTGCGTTATGTTATCGAAGCATAAATTGTGTACAATAGCGGCCAGAGTTCTATTCAAGGAATGTTTAACTCCCCAATTTGAATTACATGGGATGGCTGCAGCGAAAATGTGATTTGCATTTTAAAATTTCTTATAATCACCGTATCAATTCAGTAGTTGGACCAATGAGACCTAAGAGGATGAAAATTCATTTTCCTATTTTAAGTTTTCTATTACTCGCAGAATTGGTCCACACACATTTGTTTTTAACGCGAATATTTAACGTTTTCGAGCGGAAAATTTTCTTTCACCAACGGCAACAGCATTGTTGCTGATTTCCCGAAAAGACGCACATTAAATGGGATTAAATAGGAAAGGAGAAAAAATCATGAATTTTTCGCCATAATGAGTTTCTCTAAAGAACATTCAACTTGCTTTAAAAATTGCATACATACGTACAGTCTAAGCAGTGTAAATCATATTTTTAACAACATGAACATTACATTTCAGTTTAAGTATCGTTGATCTGAAAATAGCGAAATCCAAATTGGTGCATTATTGAAGAAGTATCGTCAAGGAGGGAGAAAGAGCAGAAGTAAGAGGGAGTGGCAAATCATTAAAGCATTTATAAAAGATGGCCATTTGGTCAATTTATTGTTCATTTTAGTAAAAGATTTTATCTTAAGAAGAATTTTCGTTTATTATTTCGAAATCAAGTAAAGAATATAGGAAAATGTATTAACTTCAATGTTTCGTAATTTCCGCCGGCAATTTCTGCCATTTTCCTAATATTTAATCCATTATTTTCGTAAGCAAATACAACACTTACGGAGAACTTAATCATCAGATTAAAAATTTTTTTTAAAGGTATTCCGTCTCCCGTATAATACGATCGGAGTGTCGTGAAAGCGTAAACAACCAGACCGCCACCGCAGCAAGCGTATATAAAAATAAATAATACGGGATCACTGCCCTCGCATCCTCCGTACTTTTTTACTTTCACCATACGTAGTAATGGGAAAGTATTGTGTTCATGAAAAAAATCGACTTCGAGTTTTCAACGGAAATAAACGTTTTGAGGTCCATAGAACACGTTTAGACTATTTTCGGAATGATGTCTCTGTGTGTGTGTGTGTGTGCGTGAGTGCGTGCATGTGTGTGCGTGTGTGCGCGCGCGTTCGTGCGTGTTTTTTTGTGTGTATGTGATTGTGGGCAATCTAACTCAAAAAGTACTTGCCATATCGTTAACAAACTTCATATATAGTACTTTGACATGAGTAAAAAGAATTGATTAGTTTTTCGACAATAACGGTTAGACGGAAGTCGAGATTTATTCGAAACCCGATTCGGTTTTTGCGATATTTCTCCGTTAAAACATTATTGTATATACAATTCTACAGAAATGTTATAGAGAATGTAATTTCCTACAACTTTCAGTTGGAACAATTTTCCATAGCAGTTATTGTTTAGGAATTATTTATAAATAATCAGTTTTTTCGGTTTCCGTCAAATATCTCCTTAAAAACGACGTTATTGGTAATCTTCGCGAGGACCAAAGTTGCAGAGAATAATATTTCTTCTAGGTTTTGTTTGAAACAAATTTCCGTAGAACCATCGATTTCGGAGATATTCAACTTTTTTCGTAATATCCTGTATACAGCGCCACAACTACGTAGCGGTGAATTCTGTAAACATATTCAAAATATAACTAATTTACGGCAATAAGGACGACTGTATTATTTTACGATACGAAATGATAATTTTGCCTCATAATGCTATTCATAATAATTTAAATATCTATACCCCAAATATGTAGAAAGTCATGTGTTGGCCAAATCAGATTTTTTAAATATAAATCGATCCCTCTTCGTAATTCTCAGCAGGGGGAGGGGAAAGAACGAAAATCGTGGAACGCATAACCGCGGATCCTCGCAGGAGGAAGCGAACTTGGCCGACCTCACTCGCCCGGCGTGTCATTTGTTCGGTCTCTTTCTATATAACTTCCGCAACGGAGAAATAGAGAGAGAGAGAGAGAACACACTTGCTCCTTACCACATTTTCACGATCGTGACCGTGCAGACTAAAAGAAAAAGGAGCCGACCAAATCCCCTTCCCTTTTCAACATTCGAGCAAACCAATTCCTACGGCGACTTTAACGGTGTATCCGTTTCATGGCTTCGCTAAAGAAGTCCAAAACAACGACCGAAAGCCATTTCGACTCACCTCGCGGAAACGGCGTATAACAATGGCGGGCTTTGGATGGCGACCAAAGGAGAAATCCTAGATTTCAAGAAGCAAACGACCGACCGCAGAGAGAGAGAAAGAAACAGAAGGAACGAAAAAATAAAGGATTTGGCAAAAGAGATACTGCGACGGGCTCTGAGGTTGATCCATTAAGAAAAGAGTTTGCTGAGAAAATGGCGGTGAGGTTCAATAGCAAGCCGGAAGAGAGCGGGTTGGTCGAGCCGCTAAGCAATATCAGCGTCGGTACAACCCGGTTGATTTTTTTACGATCATAAATATTAAACATTAAAATATATTTTTAAACATTTAAATAATGATCGGTGTTCATTCTCTAGTGGCTTACGTATGCCAATCCTCTAACTCCAGCATCTCAATAAAAATATAGCATTTATATCAGTGGCTCTGCTAATCTCACGAAGCCTACGCTCTGTGTAGGAACCAACTAAGAAACACGACAATTATAAATAATACAAACACAAAATGCAATTTCTTTTTAACCATAATATATGATAATATTCGATAAAACTGCGTTTAGCATATAAGAATTGAATGCTATCTCAATTTATTTATTGTTCTAGATGAGGGTCATCTTTAGTTCTAGCATCGGGATCTGTCTCTGATATATGTATATGGTAATGCAATTCAGGTAAATTTTTATATCCACCACATCTTGTAGCTATCGTTGAAGTTGAAGTGTCAAGGTGTACAGAAAGTTGGAAATATACAGGCAGTTAAGACAAAAACGTCCCATCGTCAGCCTAAATCTCCCGCACTAAGTGACCCTAACAAAACGCATCGGTCTTGTGTGTAGTACGTAATGCTCCTCTAAAATATGGGAACGTACATAGTGAATAAATCATCCTAATAACCACCAACAGTCACTCATTATAAGCAAAGCTGTCAATGTGTTGTGTTGACGTCCAAAGACTTCGGCACTATACCAAGTTGGAAAAAAACAGGAAAGATGTGTGTCCCATCATGACGTAGGAAATAGTGGATTAAAATAAAAACTCCAAAGAAAAACACCTCATATAGATGATAAATGGCCCTATAGAGTTTAGCCGATTGGCACCGAAGTTTCAAATTCAAAGTTGACAGTAATATTTCCATCAAAGAGTTGAATAAGCGACGATGTCATGTGTCACGGTAACAGAATTTGTTTTTGTTTGGCGTTCAAAAAATTATGCATTTCCTGAGTTATGATCACATATTTTTATATTAGATGCGTATTAAAATAAACTTGCCGAGAAACATAAACTTCATTCTTTCGGACGTACGTACACGTGTCGTTCCAATTTCAAACTATTTAAAAGTGCAAATTCCTAATTCGTGATATTCACAATTCATTTATTTTTGTGTATATTAGACGATTTTTTTAAATGCCCTGGAAAAATTGGTTATCATAACTCTGGAGATGATTTTTGCTGCATTGTTAAATACAGTTACGGTCAAATTTTGCGAGATTCATATTAACCAGACTCTTTACATTATTGAACCACTATGCGTTTCATGTTAATTTGCTAATGTTTGTTTCTGTGGCAGCCATTAAGAGCCGCAACATTAACTTTTTAATGTATTTTTGTTTTTAAACCCATTAGAATCTCTATGCGAGTAACACTTTACAATTACTATTTAAGTCGTGACGTGTAAATTCAACTCGAAATGTGCCAACAACAAAGGGGATTATTGGTTTCGAAAAGCATACAGTTATTACTCTATAAATGGAACAATCCGTGGAAAATTCGTGCGCATTCATAAAAAAGATAGACGGGATGAAAACCAAAATATAGAATCAAATCGCTGAATACTAATACGCCCCCGCGTAAATAAAAATATCTAATTTTAATTTTTATCGACGTGTGAAACTTTCATAAAGGACCGACCCAATTACTCGAGCGTCGATTAACAGATGCTCTCTCGTATCAAAGGCTAGAGCAGAGTAGACGAGGTAGTGTAATGGCGGAAGCTATTTTTCGACACATACTAAAAGGATATATAATGTCATAATAGCATTCTATCAAAGGCTAGACCATCAACGTAGGATATTTCCAATTATATCTCTGCATCATGAAGCGCAATTCTTGTCTTTGTGCGCAAAAATGCATTTTAAAACCCGTGTCGTTCTGCCAAAACCAAAAGTAAGTAAAGAAATAATTTAATTTGTCTTGACAAAAATAATTAATGTATGATATCTTTCTATATTTTTCTAAAGTTATCCCCACTAAAATCACGCTTGAAAACACATATAAGCTTAAATTATACATTAAAATTGAAACCAATAGAATATTTTTCCATAGGAGAGAATGCGAAAATGTACAAAATATAAAGAAAGAAATGTTATCAAGGACACGCTCATAAATGATCGATCATTTTCGACTTCTATGTCTGTCTGTCCGGCCATGCATTTACTAAGAGAAAATGCAACCTACGAGGTCGAAGTTCATCAAACATAGAGGGCTAAATTTATCAGACGCTGGCCAGATTCATCAACCTCAATGACACAATTTTGCGAAAAATACGCAGAATTTTTGCAGATAAGATTTTTATGCACGATTCGGGGAAAATTCATGCGGTCCAACACATTAATTATTTAAATAATTTTTTGGACATCTTACTCCTTACCGACAATTTTTGTTTTTTAGTCCTTATCTTATTGTTGTGATGGCAGACAAAGATAAATAAGCGAATATTTTGAAATATAAAAACATTCACGTCAAATTTATCGATTAATTCGATGAGAATCTAATAAAGAAGTGGATGCGGGATAATGATTTCGTAACAGCTTCGTTTTCCGTCCAGAAGTAATACCGTTTTTTTGTTCGATTTGCTTTATTCCTCTCCAAAACTCATTTTGATAAATCCAAAATAAGCAATAAATCTATCCCGTCAACAGATTCGATAAATAATATAATTTTTTAAAGCCGAATAGATAAAAAAATAAGTTAGACCAGAGATGACCAACCTTCAACCCCCGAGATCGTTTCATGTGGTCCACGAAGCTGCAACGAAAATACTTATATTCATATTTTTTACACGAATTGTTTTAATAAAACCGATAATATTGACATTTTAACCCTAAAGACATAATTTTTACTTGATTTTCAGAATCTCTACGTAAATTCCAGTGTGCGGCGGTATACTAAAGTGCCGCAACAAAGTACTCGATGTGGCGCGGTACATTTTGAAATCATACGCAAGGGAAATACTATTTTATTCTTCCAATGCTAAGACAACAGAAACGAAATATTTGTTGTAGTACGATTGCTTAGTCTGTTTCCGCTACTTGAAACCGAAACCAAGTTGCTTCGTAAATGGAGAATTGGAATTTATATCGTATGATTATTTCGTAATCCGGACTAAACGATTTGAAAAATGTAGATTTTTAGTAATAATTTTGGGAAAGGCGATCTCATCTTTTTCGTTGGTTATAGGGTGATATAAATGTCCCTCACAATCTCGATAATTTTGGTTACGTGTGCCGCGAAGTTCGAGAGCACCCGATAATGTGCCGTGAAATTTAAATGGTTGCGTAGCACTGCTGTCCAATGCAGCCCGGTAAAGGACTTGAAACCACCTATGTGGCCCGCAATGTAGAAAATGTCGCCCACACCTGAGTCAGATAACAAGCAATATAAGGCAAGGAAAGCACGTTTTCCTTTTTTTTCAGTCGCGTTGAGCAACTTCCACGACCATATTTTGCCCTGATTAACCCCATCAATCCTTCTATGGCACTTACGCCATCTGGGTTTTTTTTACTTTCTCCATACGTAATAATGGGAAAGTATTGTGATCATGAAAAAAAATCGACTCCAAGATTTCAACGGAAATACACGTTTTGAGGTCCCTAGAACACGTTTAGACTATTTTCGGAATGATGTGTGTGTGTGTGCGTGTGTGTATGTGATTGTGCGCGCTCTAACTCAAAAAGTACTTGCCATATCGTTAACAAACTTCATATATAACACTTCAGCATGAGCACAAAGAACTGATTAGTTTTTGGACAATAACGGTTAAACGGAAGTCGAGGTTTATTCGAAACCCGATTCGGTTTTTGCGATATTTCTCCGTTAAAACATCATTATTGTATATACAATTCTATACAAATGTTATAGAGAATGTAATTTCCTATAACTTTCATTTGAAACAATTTTACATAGCAGTTATTGTTTTGGAAGTATTTATAAATAATCGCTTTTTTTCGGTTTCCGTCAAATATCTCCTTAAAAACATCGTTATTGGTAATCTTCGTGAGAACCAAAGTTGCAGAGAGTAATATTTCTTTCAGGTTTTGTTTGAAACAAATTTTCGTAAAACCATCGATTTCGGAGATATTCAACTTTTTTCGTAATATCCTGTATACAGCGCCACAACCACGTAGCGGTGAATTCTGTAAACATATTCAAAATATACCTAATTTACGGCAATAAGGACGACTGTATTATTTTACGACACGAAAGTATAATTTTGCCTCATAATGCTCTTCATAATAATTTAAATATCTATACCCCAAATATGGAGAAAGTCATGTGTTGGCCACATCAGATTTTTTTAAAGTAACCCGTCTGTATTTTCTTCTCAAACCTTTTCACTTTCCTCCCTCTTTCATCCTTCATCGACGGCTTATAGGGAGGGAGCTTATCGAAACGCGCGATAAAACAGGATGACGCGCGGGGATGCAGCCGAACGATCCGTGACGCGTGCGATAACTCGAATTTATCGCCGTTCGGTTTGCGGCGCCAATTCGAGCGTTCGCGGAATCGAGGACAAGATAAATGTCCGTTCGCGACGCCCCGAGACCGTCGGTCTCTTTGAGAGCAAATGACTCGGAAAAGCATCCGCGACGGGTGGCGTGTTGACGCTATGCAGTTCCGTCATCGAAGAGAGGAAAAAAGTGTTTGTTTTCGGTCAATCTCAATAGAAAAAGTTTTAATAAAGGAAGAAAAGATTCTTCGGTAGCGTATCAGTTTTGGAAATAATTTTCACTCAATCGAAAAAGTTTTAATAAAGGAAGAAAAGATCTCTTCGGTAGCGTATCAGTTTTGGAAATAATTTTCACTATAAACAATCCTCATCTGAGAATTGTTTTAAGGTACGTATTAGCTGAATGATTTAATGCACTTTCTATACACAATCATGTAAAATTTTTAAATTTCCCTAAAGTCTACTTTAATCTCGTTCGACGCGAGCTTCTGTAGGTAAATCTACACACATTGCTATGAAGAAGTATACATTTTTGGCATCGGTGTTAATTCATGTGTTCAATACCGAAGAGTATAGCGTCTTCGCGTTCGTTCAAAAATACAAATTTTCGAGCTTTTCACAACCATGCTTTTCCTTCAGCTAACTATTTTGGAAATAAATTCTGAAGCCGTCGTAACCAAGCATGCACGTGCGGCGAACACCATCTATCGATAGAAAACTAAACCAACCTTTACAAGAGTCTAAAGACGAGGAGGGATCAAAGTTAAAGTTATTCCCGCGATGAGAACGGTTAAAGCAGTGGTTCTCAACCTTTTTTTGTCTGCGTCACCCTATGTTCAGTTCCTTCAGTTTTCGTCACCCCGTTTACAGTTCCATTATCTTCAAGTCACCTTTTAAAGATTAGTTGGGCTTTCCCTACCACTTAAAATACAATTCTGGCGTTTAAATAAGCGCGAGTGTTTATTCTCCTGGTTTTATTTATGTTTATAAGCCAGAATATGATACAACGTGAATTTATCAAATATTCGCGCCAACCCTGAACAACCGTCGCGTCACCCCGGTTGAGAACCACTGTGTTAAAGATATATACTACAATATATTATAGATATTACTACGATAAGCTGCATCGGCGTGAGCAGCTAGTTTGCAACTAGAAGGAATCGTATCTCTCTATAGCATGGGTATGAATGCCATGGCAACTCACGGTGCAGTGAACTATCATCACGACAGGTCGGGACATGGTACTTTCGTCGCTAAGGCGGTTGCATAATTTCATGGCTCTGACTGCTCGAGCACGATCGTTCAATCCTCTCAGGAGCTTTGGAGAGCCGGGTCATGGCGCCTGCCTTAGGATACTGAGTGCAGGGGATCGAATATTGCCGTTGGCACTGGCGACTCTGACCGTTATCGTTACAGTCGATGCGCTAGAGAAAACATGCCTTGGCGCAATGGTAGAAGATTAGTTGAATGAATAACAATTTGGAGCGTATGGACATTATAGTCGACGTTTAGACGAGCGTTTAAACTGAAGAAAAATCGTTTTCGTATTGAAAGCTTGTTTCAAAGAGAATGTTGAGTGAAGTGATGGTAAAAATTTGTCCACGTTTTGCTATTATTATTTATAATAAGAATCAAAATTTGCCATCGCATCAATTTTATTTTATATTTATGCACTGATAATGGCTTTATTTATCGATACAATTTACTCTTCCTTCCCTGAGAAAAACACATTTTTAATCTGCGAATGTTTTCATCCAATGAAAAAAAACAAGTTTTAAAAAACACATAGTAAGATTAAAGGCGGAAAATTTCCCGAGTAAACAAGTTGAAGCCATCAATTGTATGAAATCTTATACGCGAGATTATTTCTCATAAATTAAGTCAAGTCAAGTTAAGTCAAGTGTTGTCCAACTTGATGGCATGACGAGCACGTATCGATAAAAAAATCATCATCGAAGTTTTTAAGTATTAGGCAGCCAATGAATCAGCAAAGGAACGATGTGTAATGGAAAATTCAAGCATATCCTGTTTTTAAAATCGGTTTTTTTAGACACATTTTTTTTAAACGGCCGAATTACAAAAAAGACAAATGACGGTCGCCGAACGAAAAACGCGTCGATGTTTATCAAGCAATAAATACACGCCAGTTACGCACGATTAAAATATTACGTACCTCCGGTCCAAGAAACGGTAATTTATAGCTCCTAATTACATCCCGAGATACGCATCGATAATATCCGCTCGCTCCCTATTTACGCGAGAAAAAAAACTCATCCAGCAATTAAAAAAAAAGAAGAACGACTGATTGATATCGCCTATAGAGGAAGTCGGGCCATGGCTGAAAGTTATGGTGGGGATCTTTGAAACTGCCTCGGGGTGAAAAGGAGTGAAAAAACAATAGAGTGTGGAAGGGGCGGGGGGAAAGGGGAAGGGAACAGCCCCTTCACCCGTTATGAAAAATTAATTCAATTCCGCTCTAAAGGAATGGCGACCGACACAAACACACGTTCGACCTTATCTTTCCGCTCCGGTGGTCCAAGTTTGTCCAAAATCTTTAACGTTTAATCGATCTCCCTCGTCAAGTACTTCCCCATCCCACCAATCACCTACAAAACCATACGCCCACTCAGACACGTACGAATTCTCTAAGTGATTACCCCTTTCTTTCATCGAATGATATATCGCATGAATAAGCAAGGGGGTGTTTACCTGTGGCCAAATTAAATCTCCTTCTCTCGCCAACCATACGCCATACGCGAGGGAGTTACCGATATCGCAGTTGCTGATTGGAGGAATTTCTTTATCGTCTCTATATAAGCAAGGAAGTTTGTCCGAGATTTCCGGGGTAAACATCGCAGGGGTTAATCGAAGGACGAATCTTTAAGGAATGCGGACGGAAATAGATGGGAAACGCGCGAGGAAAGAATTGAATAGCGAATTACTTGAGGCGCTTTTTTTTGTTTTTTTACAAAAATTAACGTATATAAATATTATTGTCTTGCCAAAAACAAAAAAATAAGAATAATGTACACGAAATAAACTGCCGCGGATTCGGTCCCCGGTATTGTAGTCGCGAAATCCGATGCGTTTCAACGTTTCATCCATTGGTTCTTCCCTGCAAAAATCATCTCTCTTTTCTAGCACGAGTTCTTCTCGAGTTATCAAAGTTCTGATGTAGAAACCGGTTACTCCCCAGTACCTGAACATATATTGACTAAATTTTTTGAAGATTGACTAAATTTTTTGATCATGTCTAGCACTTATGTAGGTCAATATATTCTGTAAATTATGCTTCTTCAGATTTCAGTATTGCAGAGATATTACTCGTACAGACAGACGGAAAGACGTGATTTTTAAGGCGCTAAAATCGAAATCATATATCAAGAGAGAAATGGAGATTTTCCAAAAGTTTCTTATTTAAAAAAAACGATTCGATTTCTGAATCTGCAACAGTTACTCTTTCAGATTCCGTGCAGCTTCCGACTACACATTCGGATCCCTAAAAAGAATACATTCTTCAGGTTGTTTGTCGTAATACCAGACTTCGTGCATCTGTAGATCCCGTCATTAGCTTTCTAGCCGTTTCTCCGATGCATCGACGGTTAGGTTAACTTCCAATTATGGCACAGATTAGATTAGACCTTGGTTATCCAATAGGAATGAAGAAACGGAAGAAAATAACCTAGGAAAAATAAGAGTCGCCGTAAGCTCAGGCGACGTCGAGACAACAGATAATAAAATCCGCAGTCGAGAAGATAAATCTGTGTTTACAAATGAAGTGATCCGACCACAGTAACAACTGTATGTGCACAGGAGTAAAATATCCGTTAAAAATTAAGATACCAGTAGATAAAACTCTCCTTGGCGACAGGTGTCGCGGTCTCTGGGACGCCAGTCTGAAAAGCTAGACTTTTTCCGATCAGAACAGGATATATCACTAGCCTATGCAAAACGTAAAAGGTGGAGATAGAAAATCTAGATAAATGGCGATGTAATTGCGTGCTTATTTAGAAGATGACGGCGAATGCTTTTGAATCAGTCTGTTTAAGGTGTTTGGAGCTATAAATTTAACAGAAACTCGATAACACTATGAAAATATTATTTTACCTTATTCTTCTAAGTTGACTTAAAGCTCAATGCGTATATGTTTTATAATACTTTTTTATGCCTGAAGGTTTTGGCCGTCGAGGTTCAATTTTGTTTTTAAAAAAATTACGATGATAACCTCCTTCGCGTGGCACACGTGGAGTAGTCTGACCTTGACTTTCAAACAGAACTCATTAAAAAGTTTTGTGCCTGAAGCGGAATCGAAGGATAACGCGTCGATATTCCGGCTGACACTCGTTATAACGATGAATTACTGCCTAAGGGGTTGTGTCGAATGATGGTAGACTAAAGGATTACAAATAAGATCGAGAGACATTTGTATTGCTCATAGATATAATATACTGCACTATTTAATATTATTTACGTTAATAAAGTAAAATTGACTTCTTAACAGTAAAATTCAATATTTTGAGACGGATTAAGAAAGAAAGTAAAGAAAAAAACAGGGCAAAGCGGTGGTGAGTTGGAAAACGATAAAAATAAATGAAAACAAAAATACAATACAAAAAGTTTCATGGATTGTTATTTCTCGCCTGAGACCTGTTGTCACTCACAATCATGAAATCAGCACCACAAAAATCCTAAAAAAAGGACAGAAAACGGGTTCCAATTTGTTTTTTTAAAGGATTTCTGTTATTAAAATTGCATGTTCGCTTTGTCCTATCATTTTTTTTACTTTCTCTCTTAGTATGTCTCTAAATATTAGATTCTAAGGTTAAGGAGTCAAATTTACTTTGCTCTCGATTTCAACGCAGTCTTCGCCATCATTCATTTAATACTTACGTTACCGTAAAATTGCGATAGATTTTGCGAAAGTATTTCTAGCGCCACATTCTCTCATATTACGCAATCGTTATTTGTTTTTCCAACGCTTTACATGAAAATTTAAAAAAAACATTTATTTATTTTGAACTAAGCATTTTACAACGACTCAAACTTGCGACCATAGCATTGTGAGCTAGACACGCCAACAGATCCTCTACCAATGCTGGAAAATCCCACTGAACACACTCGGAATGCATCACAACGCGGCATATCGATATTCAACGGTCAGGTCGCACGTCTCAGGAGATCCCCGCCCTGAGGCGAATTTCACAACGGTTACATTAAAATGCAGGGGCAGGGGGGAACTTTTCCTTCTGATAAATACCGGTCGTTCCTTTAGCTGCGAGATCAGGAAAAGAATCGTCAATCGTCGCCTAACGTCTTTAATGTTATTGTTCACTACATCGAGAAAGAATGGGTGTAATCATCACAGTAAAAATAAGTTTTTTTTTTGTTATACGCTCTTTTAGTGTTCGTAACAGCAAGCAACTTGTAGTGCTTGCGAAGTAATAACGCAATCTTTCTGTTTGATACGGGATCGGAGAACTCACTCACTCCCTCTCTGTACCTCCCTCCCTCTCTCGTTGGGTTAAATGGAAGAATAGACTGCCTAGTCTCTCCCAAATAAAGACGAATATCTATCTCCCTCCCTTCCCCTCGCCTTCTTTCCGCACCCAATCCATCGCTCTCCCACTTTTTCTCCGTCTGCCCCTTCATCTCCAACCTCCAAAAATCCAACAACGAGGATTGCCATGACGGAGAGCGATTTTTCCTTTAACCCTTCAATGCATCTCGTAACAGATATGAAACAATTTTTCTTTTTTAAATGCTTAGCGATATCAGGCGACAGTTTTTTTAAACGTCATTGCCTCACTGCCTAATCTGCTAATGAGAATAGGGCCAAAAAATATGCCTTGAATGCATAGTGTATCATATCTGAAACAAAAGTTTTTATTAAAATAAAAAAAATATGAATTTTTTTATTTTCCCGTCTTCTGAGTAACCAATTGAAGACAAGAAATTTTTCAGGGAAAATATAAAAATGGTTAAAAACGTGGAACTTTGGCGTTAAAAACGAATTTGTGGACCGATTCGAAGCGTATTCGAAAATAAATTGTCATCGTTTTAGGCTGTCTTTGGTTCAAGTTTGTGCGACAATTTTAAGCAATTTTAATATGTTAACGAAGGAAAGACTCGCACGCTGCGTTTAAGATCTTCCTATTTTATTCAAATGTAGAGAAAAACGTTCCTGGAATCAAATCCATTACGTTATTGTAGGTTTTGAACAGTTTAAAGTTTAAAAGAGGTTAAGCCAAGTAAATCGTGAGAGTATGATTCAAATTGGATATGCCATCATCGACTCAAAAGTGTTTAATAGCCAAAAAAATTTAATTCAGATGTTCGTGACACGAAGATTTTAAGCAAATAACATAATCCAAGATAATAATCAGGTGATTTCCCAATTTAGAATCAAACAATCGAAAAAAATCCTTTACATATGATACTAATTTCATGCATGTATCGAATAAAAAATACAAACTGAATTCTGGCTTAAAAATTTCACTGTAAGATTATATAAGTTTATTACTCAGAATTAAACGAATATATATATATATATACGTTTACGAAAATATAATTGTGGATCTAATGCGAACTCCTTGACTACAAATAAATAAACAAACCAATCAATACTCAATTTCTCTAACACGGGAAATTTTCTTTTATGAAAATATAAGAAAGAGAACACGTCCATTGAGGCGATGGCATAAAAAAATGTGCATGCATCTGCATCTCTACGGAAAAAACTTTGCGCCGCGGATAGCGCAAGCGGTGACATCTGGCGTGGCACGAAGGGAACCATAAAGCTTAATCGGCGGCTTTGTTTAAGCAGAAGGAAAGAGGGGGGGAGGGGGGGGGGAGGGGGGTTCAGCACGGATGACAATGGATTCGGGGCGACAATGACTAGGGTGCGCAGCTGTTGGTTGCTGGTTTGCATTCGGAAACGGGAGGCGCCTCAATACGATGGGTATTAGGAATGGAAATCCTTGGTAATGTATTCAACCGTGTATTCCTCGAACTTGATTAAGGTGAATCATTTTTTTAAATCCATGTAGGTGTCGCTTCTCGATGTACTCGTTTGTACAGGTTATTTGATTTTTATCGAAGAATTTAAGAATAAAGTAACAATTTTCTCAAATATTATAATATATTTCTCTGTGATTTTGAATACATGACGGTTTCGTCTATACTTTAATATTAACTATGATGTTATGCAAAGACAAATCAAACATGTAGCTAAAAATCTTTCTTTAATCCCAGTGATTCATTAAAAATGAATAAAAAACCCTCTCCTTAAAAACATTTCCCCTTCTAACGGTAAAAGTTTGGTCATCTGAAAAATGTGTTCATTAGGCGTGTTATTTTCATATGTATACCTAATCTAATGTACTGCGTCCTCAAGAACTAAGTGGATTTAAAAGTGAAGCTTCAATATTAACCTAAGCGTCATAGTTCGATTTTCGAAAGCAATTACAAATAGCAAAAACTTGCGCAGAAATACGAAGGTAGAGCCGGAAATATTAATGGCGGCATTGGAAGAATCAAGTATGTATCTCTTGGAAGCTCTTACCCGTTGAGAGTTTAGACGTCAAGGTAGTATGCCTTGAACTTTCTAAGCATAGCAAGTTATGGCAATTAGGTTTGCTGTATGCTTCTTATCGGCGAGTACTTAAATTTTATCTTTGATAATTTCTGTTTGCAATATTATGAACTAAGAAAAGTATACATGAACATATTTCCTACATGTAAATAATTTTTTTTTTGAGAACTTAAGTAGGAAAATATATATAGTATGTGTGTGTGTGTATATATATATATATAGACACAGTAGAACCTCCGTTAACCGAGCCCCGGTCGATCGAGCCTCCTTATATATATATATATATATATATATATATATATATATATATATATAAATACTTAAGGAAAAGGAAAGGTAATAATAAGGGTAGCAACAAGGTGTTGGAGGAAGCCCAGTGGACACTTACCTAGAATGAAGAGCCGCTGGGGGTGCTGAGGACACACGAAAAACACAAAAGAACAAAAACTACACCTCAGCACCCCCAGCGGCTCTTCATTCTAGGTAAGTGTCCACTGGGCTTCCTCCAACACCTTGTTGCTACCCTTATATATATATATATATATATATATATATATATATATATATATATATATATATATATATATAAGCAATCACATGACAAATAATTTTTTCCTTTATTTTTACGGAAATATTACATAACGATATACATTTCTCACTCTCGTCAAAAAATTGTCAAGTTGTCAAGAAGACAAGGAAATTAACGAAACGATAAATAACCAACTTTATCGCTGAATCCGATAAGTATTACTATTCCTATGAGAAATGTCTGCATAATCCCTATGTGAACCTGATTATTGATTAACTTATCTAGTAATACACGCAATGTAAGGAACTTATAAAAACCGGATATGTAGAATACTTTATTCTCCCCTTCCGTCCAAGCATATTCTCCGTTAAGTAGGCCGGATAAATGTTTATTACATTATTTTTTATTCAGATTTGACTTCGCTGATCGACATAAAATGGAGGAGAGATATCGCGAGCAAAGATGCCATTTTTCTCTCTCTCTCTCTAATAAAATCCTTTCGTTCCAAGTTCCCTGACCACATCGTCGTGGGAACCGCGATCTAATCTTGTTCTTCGACTGTCGCCGACCGGTTCTTTAATACGCCACTTACTCCGGCGGCAGCGCCAACCTGGGCGTCTCTGGCACCATTATAATGCAATCATGCAAATAGATTCTCCCTCGGGATTTCCTCTCCGGCGAGACAAGATCTGAGAATGTCATATATATATATATATATATATATATATATATATATATATATATATATATAAGGGTAGCAACAAGGTGTTGGAGGAAGCCCAGTGGACACTTACCTAGAATGAAGAGCCGCTGGGGGTGCTGAGGACACACGAAAAACACAAAAGAACAAAAACTACACAAAAATGGAGCTTTCGGGCTGATGCCCTTCTTCAGCGACGGAGAAACATATTATTATTACCTTTCCTTTTCCTTAAGTATTTATATATATATATATATATATATATCGGTCCGCTGTAAATTACGGATCGGATGATTTGAAATACAGCGACACACACATAGGAACGAAGAAAAAACAACATCGATTCGTCTGTGCTGCTCTTTTTTCTACAAATTCAACCGATAAAGTAGAAGCATTTCATTTAGCTTGATAATTTTATTCAGGATAACTATATGAGGCATTTCCGGATTAATTTGAGATATCGAAGAATGCGGGGAAAAAATTCGATTCCTGCTAAATGGTTATCAGCGGGGCGTGGCACGATATACCAAGTGCTTCGAGTATGGGTTCCGAAAAATAAGTATGTTGAGTATGCTAAAAACGAGGTAAACACCTCTTTTTCTTAGAATGGACTGCCATAAAAGGCAATGTTGCATTAATTATTAGCATAAAATAGGAATTTCCGGTCAACGAATCGTTCCTCGAAAAAATAATAATTGACGAAAATTGCTATTAATTCCGAAGAAAGTAACAAACATTACGAAATATCGGGGATTCCTCTATAAGGAGTTACGGACATTCCATTTTCGTCATTTCAACTCACATGGATATATGTATCATGGTTCAATAAAGCCTCTCAAAAGCCATTTTTTTAAGTTAAAGTCAACTCTGTCATAGAACGCATAAAATGTTTAAAATACTTAACAGTAATTTTCTCCTATTCCAATTCGTGTTACTGGTTACAGATGATGTTTTCAGCATAAAGAATTCAGTACATAATTATCCTTTAAGATGTTCTGATTTAAGCATAAGACTTTAAATAAGCATTAATCATTTTGTGTTGAAAGGATAGCTAAACAAGATAAAGAACTCAGAGAATAAATGTTACACGGTTTTGGTGAAATCTATTACTAAGCTAATCATTTATACGTCCCTAAGCATAAATATTCTCTATAGTTAAGCTATATAGTTCGAATTCTTACTAGCTCTCATAGAGCGTTTTGTGTAGCCCGCGATACTCTGATGAAAAAGAGATCCATAAAATTTAACACGGAAATTCATATTTTAAAATTCAAATTACGATATTATAAAATTTAATATTGAAGTGTCAACCTTAAAAACCCAATTTTTTAGAATCGATTTTCACTTAATGTGATACCTTCCAGTCTCTAGGCGGTAAATTCCGATTTAAACTCTTAATTCGGCCCGCCAAAGCATTGGCAACTTCCAAAGCGGTCCCTCGAATGATTCGCTCCCACCAATGCGGCCCGCCGCGCCCTGTAGAAAAAGTCCCCCAAGCAAGCTAAGCCAATGTGACTGTTGAAATGCGCGAATTTGGTCGATGGTAAAATGGCGCGCGTCCTATCAGTAAAATCATTTGGAAAACTTAAAAAATAATCGATCTAACTATAAGAGGAAAAGGCTAGAAATGAAAATGTGCAAATATTTTCATTTCCTTTTAACCGTGAAAAAAAAACCTGTTTCGTATTCCTCGTCTTAGTTCTGACGTGTGCGCTTATATTGAGCTATGAAGTGATCCCCGGCGCTGGCTATCGTCAAGGAAACTTGAGAGAGGGGCGATCCGGTCTAGGAGTGAGTTACCTCAACGCGCGTTTTAACGAGATACACGTATTTGAAGAAGAATTCGGCGAGGGAGAAGGAGGCAGAGAGAGAGAGAGAGAGAGAGAGAGAAAGGAGAACCGAAAGCCTCAGGAAAGGGCGAGGAGAGAAAGGACAAGGGAGAAAGATAGTAAGAGAAGAGGAAGCCTAAATAAGAGAGTAAGAGGCGGAGAATAATAATAATAGTAGTAGGGGAAGGGAAAGGGAAAGAAATAAATAATAATTGAGGAAGGGTGAGAATAAAAATTAATGCATAGGAGGGTGCATAGAAAAGACAGGAGAAGGACGAGGAATAGGAAGGTATAAAAATGAAAGAACGAGGAGAGAAGAAACAGAAAGAGGAAGAGAGAGAGAGGAGAGATAAATAACGAAAAATATGTCGAAGGTGGGAAAAAGGAAAATAATGAACTCTGTGTGGGCGACTGCGAAAATTAAGCTCACAGAAAAAACGGTAGCAAATAGAAAATGAAAAAGGAATTCTTGTGCTGGGTAACACTAAGAAGAGCAAACTGGAAGATGTAAAAGTATACAGAGACAAAGGATAGGATTACGCAAAGAGTAAGGAGAATAAGAGGAATGTCTAAATGGAAATGCTTGGCCTATATAAAGTTCAATTTCGTTACTAAGACTTACCTGATGTCTTTGGGCGGCAGGGGGTAATGGATAACCCAAGAAATCATCTTAAATAACCAAATTTTTCAAAAGTAATTTAGAATTGCGCAAAGGGCATAAAAGGAGAGCGTAACAGAGTAACAGGAGCGAGCGGAATAGGAGGAAAAGTGGTCTCAGCGAATTCCTCCACGGAGAATTCGTGGCGAGGTGAGGCGGAGGAAGGCCAAGGACGTCTCCCCTTTTTCTTTGTGGCGAATGACGTAACGGATACGATTGGGGTGAGGAAAAAAGGAAATACAACAACAATCGCTAATGAAGAACGAAGACGACACTATATTCGGAGGAAAAGGACGATTCTCTAAACCAGTGTTTTTTTTTCAAGTCGTGTTGCGCTCACTCTTGGATATGAGTGAATACTCCCAAAGGAGTATATAAGCGAGAATGATGATTTTCTCTTCACTTTTAACTACCACGCATGGCTTACGAATCAAAGTGTGCGATGTTAAAACTATGGGTAACGTTATAAAACGTTGTAGCCTCGTTTTTACCGTTATGGTGGTGTTGGGGTGGAGAAATTACATATTTAAACATTTTTGGGTGTCTATTAATAAAAAAACTAGTGCCAACCATTCAGTAAAATAAAACCTTGAGCGGTTGCGTCATCTTTTTTTTTAAAGCAGGATGCCGCGCGCGGTTGCTTCGTCATTATTGGAATAAAAACTCAAAACAGGAATGTGTCGAATTCCTTTTTATATATTTACATCAGGACAAAACAAGCTCAGGCGCTTATTGGCGACTAAAATTTCATAGTGGTGCTTATATTTTATCAAGTCGTGGAACTACTGATTAGACATTTTTTACGTCGTACGTATGCTGTGTATGTAATTCCTTGAAATCTACCTTGGCCCCTGGGTTTTGGTTTCCTGATTTGTACCAGATTTGTCCAAGCCAGTTTACAAGTATAAACATGAACTATGGATTTTAATACAAGAATCGTTTATTTTATTATCATCTTAAAATATGCTAGGTGTTTGTTTCTTCTTCATAAAAATGCTCAAAGGAGAAACTCAGTATAAAAAAGTCTGAATACCTTAGCTGCCCTAGCCTCATCCTATGGTAACAGCAGCTGCCAAAACTGACATTTTTCTTTAAAATCACCGCCCAGCATCGTTTCCAGGAGAATAAAAGAACTTTATAAAAATATGTTATGCTTCGGTTTGCTTATATTTGCTTCCTACAAATTAATCTGATCAATTTGCAAAAGTGTGGTAGGCGTGAAGAAATTTCGACCGTTCGCATATCACAACATGAAGTAATTGACAATAAATTCAGATCTGAAAAAGAAGTTTATCGAGATAAATTATGTTGAAAAATACGTCGGAAATTCAAATTTTCCAGGGTAAAAATTACCCGATTGAAGGAACACCACTGAGAACGGCTGCTCTACATCGGTGAGTCCGGTTCACGCGAATCTTTCATACGAGTCTGATTTTCTATTGGATTCGATCAATTATTTCAACAACTCATTTTTGGAATAATTCGTATTCTCTAATATCCACCCATTGTAAAAAAGTACACGGAAAATATATTTTCAAATGAAAAGACTCGACGAAAAAGATCAGAAAAATTCAATAGACGAACAATCAAACAACATTTTTAGTCAAGTTCGCACTTAAAAAAGTGAAAAATGGCATTCGGACCATGGATTCCGAAATGGGCCTCTCAGATGCCAAACTAACTAATTCCACTTTTTGTCAATTTCTCAATTTCAGTACCTGAGCACTAATTTTTATAATCCTGCTTAGAAAAACATAAATTTTCTTACCTTTTGTTTTAAGGAGTTAGTCGGTTTGGCATGTGAGAGGCCCAAATAATAATATTATTAAAATTTAATTTAATTTAAATTATATTAATTTGAACGTGTCTCAGACAATTTAATTATAATATAATGTAGCGATTGCGTCCACGTGAAACATTTTGCCAAATTTCTATCTATAACAAACCTTACCTTCTCCACTGATACTGACATCATAAACAAGTTATTTAATACATGGTATATGACACTTTATTTATTTTCCCTCAATATGGAACCTTAAATTAAAGCTGAATATGTTATGAGATTTCTTTTTCGAAATAAAACTCCCGTTTCACTTTCCCGCAGGATTATGAGTCAGAACTCAAAAATGCATCCTCGTCTACAGAAGAATTCCTAACGGAACACTGCCGTTACTCTTTTTAATGCATTTTTCGCAGATGTTTCTCCCTCTGATGCGGGAGAAAAAATTACGCGATAGCCATGAAATAAAAACCAGCGCGCGGGCACGGAATAATTGGTGGTGATGGGCGTAAATTGGCACAATGTCTTCAAGCAACGGAAACAATCTCTTGGATTCAACGTCAACAGAAAGCAGAGGTTTTTTCTTTCTTTCAGAAGCAGCGCATATCTGTACGACCTCGATCGACAAGTACCAAATTTAATTTAGTTTATTCTCAATCAGTTTCCCACTCAAGTTCGTTATTTATTTTTTTTAAATCTCCTTCCTCGTCTACTAACTCTTTCTTTTCTTGTTCTTTGTTTTTTTTAATCCGAGTGTTGCAAAGCACTTTTACCAAGATTTTTAAAATCTTTTTTTTATTATCTGAGGTATGATTACGGATATCTCTCTATATGTCATTTTAATCAACTACCGCTTGTTAAAAAGAATTCGCCTGCACTTTTAAATCGGCGATTTGGTAAATTTGTTCGAGCTGTGAAAAGGGCTTATTCCGCGAAAGCACGCGAACTTCGCTGGAACAAAGTCAGTTGGCGATGAATGACTAACATCAACATTCTTCAGCCCTTTGTGCGCATATGTGTGTGTGTGCATAGATAATTATGTATTAAGCGATGGATGATAAAAAGATGCATTTAATTAAATGTGATTTAAATCAAAAGTACGTATTTTAATAACACTACTTGTTTATTAATTGGAGAAATGAAACACTAGACCAGTGGTTCCCAATCTTTTTGAAATGACGCCCCCCTTTAGGTTTTCATTAAATCCTCAATCCCCCCCTATTATTTTATTAATATGAATTCAACGCGGTACATGTGTACTTATTATTGTTTATTTGAGTTTTAATGGATATTTTGTAATAAATTTGTAATGTTGTTCTTGATCAACCAACGCGTAATTATTTTACAGCATGTATTTGTGAGTAAATGTCATTATAACGAAAAATAAACATAAAAACATGAGATTAAATTGAAAATTTCCAAATGAACAAAACATTATTCAATATAATATATGTACTTTAATTAACAATTATAATATGGTTGTGGTAATGTAAATCATGTTTTCAGCATAAATTGACATAAAACCCGAATTTCCCTCATGGTCTCACGCCCCGCCCTGGAAGTTACTCAAGCCCCCTGAGAACCCCTGCTCTAGAACAGGAGTCGGCAACCTACGGCCCGCGGGCCACATGAGGCCCCCGAAGGCGTTTTATGCGGCCCGCGAAGCCATGATGAAAAAGTGATTGGTATAATTTAACACAGTTCCATATTTTTTCTGTGAATAATGGCCTCAAAACTTTTTCGGGTGGAGTTTTAATGCTAGTAAACTAATTACAGTTGATTTTCACTAATATGAGCCGACAAAATCTCTAGGTGACTTCTGATTTAAAGCCTATCCGGCGCGCCGGAGTTCTCATGATTTCCAATGCGGCCCTCCGAAGTATTCACAACAACTAATGCGACCCACCACAGAGAAAAGGTTGCCGACCCCTGTTATAGACCATACGTTGATTAGAGGAAGTTAATCTCTTGCATTTTCCGGTATAGCGTGCAACCTCTAAAAAGAGAGAGGCCACCACTCAAAAATTATATCGAGCAGAATAACCTTCTTTCATCCCGACTGATGAGAGTGTCAATTGGGGGGCATTATGACTTCAAACGACTCCAACTCTAGTGGGCTTCTCAGTCTAAATCACAAAGCAGGGGAGGAGAGAAACACGGCATTAGCCTACTCTTATTGAGAGCGATTCGGCGATTCGAGAAAGTCTTTGGCAATCGAGCGCTTTTGTTTGTGTTTGCGTGTCCTTCATCACGTTAGAAAGCAATCTACTCAGTGCAAATGAAGCTCCTCCGCCATGACTTAATCCACACGAGGATTTCTTTTATTAGCAACATCCTTCGAGATTCCGAGGTTAATTTAAACTGTAGCTAATATCTCTTTCGCAACATCCATTATCAAATGTTAACGGAGAATCGTTGGTTCCGTATCCGACAAAGTAACAGAGAATACAAGTTTACCAATAAATGAGTATATAAAAGAATCCGTAAAATTTTCCTAATAACGGCCAATTCGGTGGTTAATTTTACATATATGGCGGTATAAAATATAATAGAAATTATTACGTATGAATTAATACAAGAAAGATTTCGTTTTTTATACTCGCGGTTTTAAATGAACAATTTTTAACTTAAGGCATGCTTGTTCTGAAATACCAGGCTGGATATTCTTGAAACCTTCAACCTTCGCGAGAAAAGACATTGAAACAGCTTCACTATGACACCTTCCTGCTATCGAGCGAAGTTAAAGTTTACATATGTTGGAATAAGAGACATCTGGTGTGGGACCACGATAGTCTCCACTAGTGCGAAATCGAAATGAAAAATTAAAATGCAGTAAACTCCTGATTAACCGGAGATAGATTTCGATTAATTGGAATCGTTCAAATTTATTATTAAAATTTCTTGTGTACTGTCTGGCGTGCGTACAGTACTTATTTTTCCTACATACCTAACAAAGATATGAATTCATTACTAATTGAGTTACTCAACCGTTAATTTACTTTCCTTTACTCATTTTTTTTACTATCTTAACATTTGATTGATTTTTCATTTGTACCTATCAATCAGTCGGAACATCCGATGAAATGAAATTGGACTCTATACTGAGGCTTTCGGTAAATCGGAAGTTTGCTGTTATGAGTTACCGTACTAAAAACAAAGCATATAATCCAACAGACGTTCAAGGTGACTTCTGTAGCAAGTAAACGATTGGACAATTCGTAATTTCATCTACAGAGCAGCCGTTTTCAGCAGTAATATAGCGATCGTTGTTTCTAAAAATGAACGATTTCTTTGTAAAGAATTAAATAATTTTCAAGGATAACTTTTAAAGGGAATGTAGTTTTTAGAATTTACTACCACTGAAATACCGCTGAGGATGTCTGCTTTCTGTATTAAGCAGACAACTGCTTTATTTAACAATAACGACAATAAATCACCTATATGCGCGCTATTATTCCTACCGAGTTCCTTATCTTGTCTTCGGTCCTATCTCGAAGAAAAAGGAATTTCAAATCTACAGTGTTTTATCTGCGGTACTTGTTTCGCTGAGATTCGAATGTTCGCGAACGTCGAAGGTCGCTCCATTGGTCATCCAGAGACAAGGTCGCTGGCATATGGTCGTGTATCTGTGTGGATTATCACCGCTGTGGGTGCATTACCTGCACTTTCAAAGCGCAATCGAAAATAACAACCTCATAGAGTGCGCTCAACGGACACGTCTAACGCGACCTCGCTTCAGTAGCGGTCGTTATACGCTTTTTATTATAAAATGATTTTGATAATCCATCGTTTAAAAACAAGTGAAACAAATGACATTTCAAGCGCATTTTATGATCTGTATTCAATATACGATGGACAATTCCTTTAAAAAATGTTAATTTAAGAGAACGTTTATTCCCGTGATGAGCATGTGGTTTGTCAAACATTGTATAGTTGCAACTAAACAGTTTTTACTTCGATTTAAATTCAGTTTGTTGTTTAACTTTATGGTCAGCAACCCTTAAATGATTGGAAATTCTGCGAGTAGGAGCGAAGTACATATCGTTCAACTTGAACAGTCATGATATGTTGGAACTCCTCATATTTTAACCAATGCAGTCCTGATCCTGTCACGTCATAAATTGATCCAGCTTAGCACAACTCTTACTCTAACTACATAAATTTTAGAGGCTCCGGGAGCCTGCTTTTGAAATTCCAAAACTGTTCTTATTGCCACTTCACGAGCATTTTTTTTCTCATAATAAAGTTTTATAGCGACGACGCGCTCTTCCTTTGTAAAGTCTGAAGAGCATTTGGAGGTAAAAATAAAAATAGTAATAAAAATTGACTGATAAAAGTACATTTACGACCGCTTTATCCGAAGAAAGTTATACTGCTAATATCTGTGGCCAAACTATCATCAAATATAAACATTCAAAAATCTACAAATTGAAAGATATTTGTTACTTTTGGAACACCCTGTATATATACGCTCTTCTTTTCTTAGGGTTACTATATGATAACAGTTCCTTAATTAATAAGAGAGGGGAAATTCACTAAGATTATCCACACTTTTTTCAGGTAAAATTTTTCATTTTCGACCATTAATTGATAAAAATGTTGTCAGGAAAGTCACCGAGTTCACATTTTTCATTAATTATGTCGTCATTTCACAAATTTTTGTAAGATCTAATCGACTGTGACGTTATATTCTCGTCATTTCGCTCTAAAATAGAAGTGTTGGATGAAGAATCTCTATGATGCCACCAAAATAACTTCCCTACGGTTAAAAACATTCTCTATTAAATAAAACATTATTTCCATTTTTTCAGGTCTCTCGGCTGTATCAACTATTTCTCATACAAAGGTACTATTTCTACGCATCGTTCTCCTGATAAGTATTAGTATAGTATAAGCACATTTTGGCCCATCATCTACAGAATGTGATCTTTTATATCAACATAAAAAAACACCGAGATTTTTCTCTACTTTCAAACAGTTTATCTCTATTTTCTCAGGAGAGAAAACCGATCGAAATTTGCTACACCTTTTAAAACGGCGGTTAATAACTTCCGAAGAGTCAGGCGCCCTCAAAACTGCCACGGCAACCACGCGATTACATTTTTATTTCATCATCGTCCCTGCTCGTACGAGGTAGCAATATCGAGAACCGGGGAAATGAGGAATGAGGCACCCAGCCGGAAAAAGAGATTGAATCCGGAAGGGGGATGACGTCACGGGAAACCTATCATCTCGAGGTTCGGGAGAAAGGGAAAGCAAGGACGTCGAGGAAATTTCTTCTCCCGCGTATTTTTTTAAAAAGTGTACAGAGGAAAATGATCGAGAAGGAGGCTAGATTGAAAATTAGATGTCGGAAGGTGATGGTTGAAGGGCAGCTAAGAGGAGGAAGTACGTTTATCGAAGGTTACGCTGCCTTAATTTTAATCAGGAAGAGGGGTGGCTAGTAATCGTTTCTGCGAATATGCGACGATATTTTTAAACTAAACACCCGTCAGTGACATGCACCGCATTTCAAGAAGTACAAGTCAAGAGTACGGAGAAAATATATGAATTTTGCATCACCCTGGTTCCCTATAAACCCGAACCCACGGTCATAATGGATTTGAATGAATCATTGTCCCGAAATATTTAGCTCTTTCAGTTGTGATTTTTACTGGCATATCTTATCTTTTAACTTGAAACTTAATTACGAATACTTCCGTAATTCCTCTGCAACATTTTCCGGCAATCTCCAATATTTTTTCTATCCACTATCGTGTCTACAATATGCCCAAAAGCTGTCAAAATAATATAATTGAATGCCCATAAAAATAGGTATGGTAACCGAAAGGGATAAATCTGCATTCTATAGAATATTTTAATCTACTTCTGCGGTTTACTGAGGTTCCGGTAAAACAGTCAAGTGATGAATCGATATAAATATCAAATGACAAGCACGTCTAAATCAAATTATTCTTGCACATTTCAACGTCCTGCTTAACTGTTTTCTGTCAATGCATTAAATTTAATGCATTGACAGAAAACAGTTGTCATGTGTTAGAGGTTATGTCTAAGAATCTCCTTGCAGACTCCAACGTGTTTATAATAGTGAAGTTTAGGCTCTAAGTTTTTAAGTAATACATATAAGTCAGCGAAATACATTTAAAACTTTTCATACATTCTACATCATTCAAAATGACAATAAAGCATGAAAGAAACGATGTATCGATGTACAGTTTTAAAATCGATACACTTGACTTATCACAGAAATGATGTCGCATCGAACTAACCTCGACCTAGCGGCTATCTATAGGAGGTCAGAAAAGTTTTTTGTTTAATTTACAACCATATGAACGTATTCAATCACTCGCAATGGTCGAAATTATTTTTATTCACTCCCCTAAAACATTTCGGATTATCTACGGTAAAAAACTGAAGGAAAAGACCCTTAACTCACTGAGAGAATTATCGTCACATTCATTCATTTCCCAAAGCCATTTGGTTATGAATGTGGCAATATAAGGACCTTTTTCCTCCTTTCTTGCTCCATCTCACTTCGTCGCTTTTTTTGGCATAAGTCATCCGAAAAAATGCTACAATCCTTTTTTTTTTAAACTCTACAGGTAGATTGGGGCATCCATCCTTGTTATTTATCTGCTATGGCTTGGAGTGAAAGAGAGAGAGAGAGAAAAACTGCGAAAATAAACAAAAATAACAAACATTTCCTGTTCCACCTATTTCCCGCAATCAATCACGTCAAATGATCGATGTTTTTCGGAGTAATTTAAATCTACTTTCCTCTGCGTCTCTTCCTCTCTCTCTCTCTCTCTCTCTCTCTCTCTCTCTCTCTCTCTCTCTCTCTCTCTCTCTCTCTCCTTCCCTCCCTCCTCTCTCGTCGGATGTAATATTCTTCGAATAAGAGGCCAAGATGATTGATCGACCGATCATCTTAGATTTTTTAGATATTTTTTTTATAAGCATTAAGAGGTATTAAGAGCGACGTACTGACGGTTATGAGAGACTAAAAAATATATCAAAAAGCAGATGGATGTTTTTATTCGGACTGGGACGACAACGCAAGTAGTTAACAATGGGGAACTTACGGGCTTGATCATTCTCCCCGCGAATCTTGACTCTCTTTTATGAAAAATCATTTCAAGAAAATTTGTGCTCGATCGAAAAAAATGTGTATATATGTATAACCTATGTTTCGATGTGAGATTTCTAACATTTTCATGTTTTGCACGAATATTTCTATTTCTTTAACCACAAATTAAGCTCCCTAGAATAAAATATTGCCACGGTATTGGACCTTCAGCTTTTTATGGTTGATTTAAAAAATGTTTCACGAGGATGCTCAACGTGGAGTTGGCCAGTTAAAAATAATAGAAAATAAAAGATTACTTTACTCGCAAAATATTTGAGCAAAGCACACGCGCATGTTTATTAGAAAGTAGCTGTTGTAAGTGGCAATTCACTGTCCGTTAATCTATGACGACAGTTTCGTAATTAATGCCTGAAATTGATTATGAGTTTCATATAACAGTTTTGTCATTAAAGGGATGAGACGCAACAACACAAGCTCGCAAAAAATAAAAATCGATTCA
The DNA here is from genome assembly GCA_036926305.1 of Uropetala carovei. Taxonomy (NCBI): domain Eukaryota; kingdom Metazoa; phylum Arthropoda; class Insecta; order Odonata; family Petaluridae; genus Uropetala; species Uropetala carovei. The sequence continues at coordinate 14,654,510 of JAXCHB010000065.1, read as the reverse complement.
TTCCAGGGATTTTGAATCACACACAAAGAAAAACACAACGTTGTATGTGTTGCGATCTCATAGTATGCCTCGTTGACTAGCTTCTCAAGCATTTATTTTATTTCTGACGAAAATTGCATTTACTGCGTGATTACGTGGACCGTTTTCCCAATAAATACGACTTTCCACAACTCCGGCGTATACTGAACCAACACCAAATCTGCCGAAAGGCGAGAAAACGATTCCAACTCGGAGCGGAAACAGAAACAAAATAAACGGACGAGAGCGTTTCGCGTTATGGAAAAAAAACGACTTTCTTGGCGTTTCCCTTAAAAAAAAAGCAGTCATGATTCCGGAAGGAGAGGCCCATCAGTCAGAAATAAAACACAAACGCCATTCCGATCTTCTTTTTCCGCGGTCGTATATTTTTTCCCTCCTCTCACTCTCTTTCTTTCTCTATCGTCCCATTAAGATTATTTTATTTTTTTGGAATTTACGAGCGAGCCTTCAATTTATCTTCGGACCAATCCATGATACACGTCCCGACGGGCTTTTTAAACCAGACCAGTCCACTTTCACGGGAGTCTGTCAAGGAAACCCTTTTTTTCCTCTTTCTACCACCCTATCCTGCCTTTCCTGCTCCCTGATCCTTAACTACTCTTTCCCAACCCTCTCCCATTCTAATCTCACTTCTTTCTCTCTATTCTCTTCTCTCCTTACATTCATTCTTTCTCTTTATTCTTTTTCCCTTCTACGTCTTATCTTTCTCCTCTCATTCTCTTGCTTGAATCTTTCGGTAACTTTTTGTGTACTTTATATATAAATGTGTGTGTGTGTGTGTGCATTATACCTCCATCAGTAGTGACAGCAGTTATAATTTCTCACTGCTTAAGCATTGAAAATATCTCGCTTTTTAATAATTTTATACCAACTTTCAAGTGTATTATTTCGTTATAAAAATATTTATTAAAAAGTTCCTTTTATAACCAATACGTGTTTCCATCTATCTCACCAATCTCCTCTCTTCCCTCTCTCCCATCTTCACAATTTCTTCTTTCCTCCGCATTGCTTCTAAGATTTTCTTTCTCAAATCCTTTCTTTCTCTCCTATCTGTATGTTCCCACTTTAGTTCCTCATCCTTCTTTCTCTCCATCACTCTTCTCCTGTCTCCTGCTCACCCGAAATCCCCGTTTATTCCCACTTCTATTTCCCTATCCAACCCCAAAGGAAACTGCGCCCTTTCCCTTCCCATCCTAACCCGGCATATCCGAATTGTTCTCCTCCCCGCAAGGCACCATTCAAGGGCCCCTTCCCTTACATTTCCATCCGCCCATATCTCTCCTTACCCGTCCTTCATCTCATTCCAGTTTTCCTACTTTACTCCATCTTCCTTCTCATCTCTTCCTCTCTCTCTCTCCGCTCTTGTCTCTCGCGTTCGGCACGAAGACGCCGTCAGTCTGCCGCCGCGTGCGATTTTTTTGTGAAGAAAGGAAAGCAAAAGAGAGAATGGGAGAGAGAGAGAGAGAAATAAGAGAAGAGCGTCGACTCATCCAGGACGATAGGGGCGTCGCCCTCGCTATAATGGACGATTTAACCTTGGGCGCGCGAAGCGACGATAAAAAAATTTGCCGCTGACTGCGGGCAGAGGTCTCCTTTCTCCTCCCTCCATCAAACTGATGCCATAATGCGTTCTTATTTCACTTGTAAATCTTATCTTGTCTCTATCTCCCTCCCTCTATCTTTCTCTATTAATTTTGTTCTCCTCCCCCAACTTTTCCCAACCTCCTCTCCGTTCTCTTCTCCCATTGCGTCTTCATCTTCTTATTCCTTAAAAAAAAAAGGTTTCGCCGAGAAAGTCCCTCGAAGACATTTGCCTAAATGCGACCTCTGTAGAAAAATGAGTATTGTTTTTTGCAAGATCCAAGTAACCCCACGGTTCGAATAAAAAAAGATAATACGAATAGTGTAATTAGGTAAAATTATATAAGATGTGATATATGCCGCTTCCTAGTATCTACGAAAAAAATTTTCTCCCGGATTTATTTGTTTCACCCTGTTGCTTCTTCAGGACTCGGCATTTTCACATTGTGATTTAAAAAAAAAGGGTTGGGTAAGCAAGGCGAGCTGTAAAATGGCGTAGCCTACAAAAGAAGGGCCCTTAGTGATTTTTGTATAGTCGGAAAGGAATTATTTAGCCAAAACGGAGCCTTACTAGCGCGTTATTCGTTTCTTTGTGAATCTTCATGTATTTCTTTTTACCTATTTCAGTGATTATTTGGTTTTTCCGACACTTTTACATTCTGTCAATTCATTATTCCCCTGTAGTTTTATCAATGTGATTTTTAAACAAGTTAGGAAAGCGTACAACGTATCACAAATGGGGCGCGTTTCGTGCAATGGAGTATTAGAAAGCAATTATATACCTGTACGTAAGGGAAATAGCGTTTTAAAGTCCTTTTCTTCATCATAAATAATCCATTTTCTTCCTATTTAATAGCATTACATGCACACGTAAGGAAATTAAACGTTTGTTTGGGAGATTGTTTATGTTAGCAACAATGAAGTAACCATGCAAGAAATTTTCTAAGTTCAACTCCATATAAGACTTTCTTGTTTGATTTTCTCGATAACGGCTACTCCTACGATGAAAATATATAGAAAAGGAAATACTCTACTTTACCAGTTCTACAACTTTTATTTGAAAAATATTTTGATATGAACAATAGTTTACGAGATATGACGAAAATTTAATTTCTTGTCTCTAGTAAAGTGGTACCCCTGATTGGCGTACGTGATTCATTTTTGCGATTTTCTTATTATATTTGATTGAAAGTCCTTAATATCAAATTTCATAAAAATCCGTTTGGTAGAAGCCGAGAACGAACATGCGGACGGACGGACGGACGGACGGACGGACGGACGGACGGACGGACGGACGGACGGACGGACGGACGGACGGACGGACGGACGGACGGACGGACGGACGGACGGACGGACGGACAGACGGACGGACGGACGGACGGACAGACGGACGGACGGACCGACCGACGATAATAGGCGCTCACGCTGTAAGCGAAACGCGCCTAAAAAAGGTCGGGTAGGTGACGCGAGCAGTAAAAGGCGCAGCCTACAAAAGAGAGGCCCTTATGTTAGCAATTTATGAATAGTCGAGAAGGAATTTGAGTTTGAGACAATATAGAGCCTATCTGGTGCGTTTTTCATTTCTGTGTGAATATCTATTTTTGTTCTTTTTTCTTTTTTATTCTGGAAAGTGGGCAATCGGCAAAGTGACATTCGGGCAATCGGCATTCGGGAAAATGGTTTTTGGGAAAGTGACCCCAATCCGTTTATCTCTTCCTCCTCTTACAATTAATGAGAATTGAAAACTTCAGTCGCTGCCAAAAAAAATACTCCAATTTGCTGCGAGCTTGAATATTTTTAACGATCAAAACTTCTTCGTTAGCCGTGAACATTGATGAAGTTCTGGGAGCCTTGCATGAAATAAATGCCGTTCAAGGTGATATTCGGAAAGGCTTCGACCCCAATTTGTTGCATTACTTGACGGCTTGAGTTGATGGCTCGGGCGGAGCCGTTAATTCCGAAAATTACGACGCGCTTAGTGATTTACGATAATTTGGACAATGTTTATCGGGCATGCCAGACGTCACACCTCGTGGAATTCTACCAAGGTCAACGATTAAAAAAAATCAAATTATAAAGATCCGATAATAAACCGTTAACCCGAAATCTACATTGGACGCCCCAAATAATTCAAGAATTCGCCCTACGTGACTCTAACCATAGAAAGTTAAAGAAATAGAACCGAAATAGCTTTCGTCGATACTGTCAGAAATCGGGTAGTCAATTGTCATACTATGCCACGGGCCAATAGGTATTTTCAGGGTACTCACGAAAAAGTGCGCGGAGATTCGGAAAGATATATTGAAAAAATCTTATTACAGCACATGATATTCTCCTTGCGGTACGTCAACTTAATTGATCGCAGCCCAATTGGTCCTACTCAACTAGCAGGGACAACGATTCCAGTACAAGTTAATCCATACAGAGTAATGAATAGGAGTGCAATATTTCTTCCAAGTTGCTCTCGATATCAGCGTCCTCAAGAATAACTATCGTTAATTACAGCACTCCTGAATAATTTTTAAATCTTTGAATGATTTTCACAGAAAAAATACTTTAAATCCCTTTTGAAAAAAAAGATAATTGAACAAATTGTTACTTGTTGCTGTGGATAACAAAATATTGATGCGCGATAAAAATTACCGTTGGAGCTAATGGGAATACATATACGGATAACATGGCGGAACTAGAAGAATTCGGCACAGGGCCAGATTGACGCATATAGTAGAATTAAATTTCAATTTTCGACAAAAAAATTTCAATTACAAACAGAATTCATCCATTATTATGTATTAGCAGCAAAATTTGGATGAGTTTAACGATCTCTTCCGAGAGAAAAATAAAAGAAGAAAAATTTATACGCCTGTTTTATGTTATAATTAATATTGTCTTTATACATTTTCCTAAAGACAAACTTATGTATGCAATACTTTATACATTTTATTTTTATCCTTCCTTCATTTAAAACTTTTAAAATCGTGACCAAGAACTGTTATTACTTTGGATATATGCTACGTTCGAGTAATTTATAAAGTTTTTTGTTTTATTGACACATTTTAGATCTGCTCTTAATAATTTCCTTGCAAATGTCTCCATTTTTTCTACAAACAGTTCCGAGAATCCTAACCAGCTGTTAATATGTGATTTTATTGTATTTTCTTCTACATTCACCTATCTCATCGATTTCAAAGGTAGTATAACCTACTATCTTCCTTTCATCAGCGACGCGATAAGCAAAATTAAGAGATGAAATATCATAACAGAATTCTTGCGCTGCATTTTTTATTTCAATGATTATTAATTATATGTGCAATTCAAAACTATAAGAGATATATAATTATACACATAATTTTAACTAACGAAAGATTATGCTTTTTTGTCCTTAAAATACTCTTATCTTTTTATATCGTGAATGTTGTTTTTTTTTAAGGCAATTATATCTTCGCATAGCCATTGTTTTAAAGCATTTTTCGCAATTTATTTGTTTTTTTTACCAAAACGCATGAAATATTTTCGTTTCTTATTCTGATTATTTTCGTGAAGTTTTAACAGCCTTAAGGATTTTCCATTTAAAAAATAATGTCAATTTTTTGTTTTGCTTTACTCGCAGAAAATAATCGTAGAACTCGGATAAATTTTGATGCTACAAACGCAATAATGAACAAATGGCTAAAGCGACCTCATTATCAGAGGAAAAACACCTGCTACCTCTCCTGTGAATTTTTACGTGGTACGTATTGATAAAAAAACCTCTCTCAACAAGGCCATTAGCCTCATTTATTAAACTTACTTATACAACAGCGCCCTAAAATATACGGATTATTTAACCATCAGTGATATATAAAAGGACGCATTTGGTTCCACTTCAAAGCAAAAACCTAAAAATAGGAATATTGTCGGTATAAATCTATCCTGAGTTCACGCCTTGCCTTATCCGGTCCTCGATGATTGATTTCCAGCGGGAGACGTAAATGTTTTCTAATCGAAGCATATCTACCCCACCTGTGTAGTTTTCTAAAAAAAGTCAATATACGAATTATGGGAAATTAGTATGAATGGCCGCAACAACCATGGTTCACATCGTATTTATCTTTGTTATAGATAAAACACACACGCATATAAATATAGTTACACACATACATACATATATACCAGTATATACATATGTAAACCACGTTAACCCGCTCGCTTCACCATGTCGGTCCGACCGAAAAGAAAACGTCTCTAAACACACAAACGCAGTTTAGAATGAACGGGGAATCTCCAGTTTCCTACTTTGTGTGCATATATTTACACGAGAAGTTCTCGGCTTAAGCGGTCATTTCCTGAAGGATCCCACGTTCCGCAAAGCCCTAGAAAGCTCGCCCTCCATATTATTTGGAAAACATGTGGCCGCCACACGTACAAACATAACAAGATCCCCAAAGCCGAGAAAACGAGGCACGTCCCGTGCATAATTCATCCGTGTTTTAAAACTGTGAGAGGAAACGGAAAACGCGGTTTAGCTCCATGCACCGCTGCACTGCGTCTCGGGTGCTAAACCGCACTCTTTTGAAGACCGCGAATGGGGGGGGGGGGAAAGAATGAGGTTGTCTTCGAGAGGGGGAGGGAAAATAGGGCTGCTTTAAACATCGTGGATTGGCCCTCTTTTTATATTCCCTTCCCACATTTTAGGAGTGGAACAAATTCATGTTGTTGATTCCTGACGATTCAAAATAAATCAACAAATAGGTTATGTTATTTGTTCTTCGATAAAATGTATTATACAAAATACACTTTTATATTTCCCTCTCCCAATTTTAGGAGTAAAGAAAACTCATGCTGATGATCAGGGCCGGCGTGATCATTTGCGGGGCCTAGTTCGATAGTGAGCGGGAGCAGGGCCTATTTATGTATGTATACATACCAGGTGGCGCAAAAAATGACACTTATAGTGCCTCCCTTCCTCCCTCCCCTCTGGTGATGGACATTTTTGTTGTGAAATTTTTGTTGAAGATAGCCCTCCAGTCGGTCTCTCCATCCGGAATGTGTTAATATGTTTAAAAAAAATTGTCTACATCTCAATACATGAGAATTGAACCTTGTGCGGGGCCCCTAAGAAAGCGCGGAGCCTGTTCGGGGGAACCGAGTGCACATGCCTCACGCCGGACCTGCTGATGGTTCCTCGTGATTCGAAATAAATCCACAAATAGGTAATGTTATTTATTCCTTGGCAAAATATATACTATTGTAGATATAAAATCTATATTTGAAAACAGGCTCGAAACTTCCCATCACTATATCACAGCCGAAACGATTTTTAAAAACAGATTTCACTGTCATTATTAAAAGAATAAATGAAATAATAACACTTCTTTGTCGACTGATTTCAAGTCATCGGATTTCAGAAGCGGATTCTAGCATACTTTGAGAAATTATAGATAAAATACCGAAATTTTTCATTTATCGATATTTTTTTAAAGACCCGAGTATTACAAAGCAGGGAATAAATATAGCGGAACCTCTATAAGTCGATCCTCAAGGAAAACAAACAATATTCGACTCGTAGAAAATTCGAGTAGGTGATAGAAGAAAAATAACATGAAAAAGATTATGTCCTTTAAAATGAATTCACTTCGAATTATAGAAGTTCGACTGCATAATGATATTGTATTCCATTCCTTGATTCCTTTCAAATAGAGTAATTTTGAAACAGAGACGGGATAAAGCGGTCCTGACGGGTAGAGCATTGGAAGAGATTTCGAGGGAGGTGGGTTGGTGTTTGGAGAAAAAGGGTTGGACTTCCAAAAGATGGTTTCGGAAAGGTTTTTGAGGTCGAATTGTATATACCGAAGTCAAGGTAAATAAAAAAGAATTGTTTTTGTTTTGAATGCGATGGCTCCAGAATGCCGTCGAAGCGTCGGAATTTCGTGGTTCTTCCAAACAAAGTTAAGCTATACTCGGAAACACGACGCGTCGTTTATCCTGAAAGATACGTAGAGGGAGATTATGAGGGGAGGAAAGAGACCGCGTAACTAAGAATGTCGACAGTGAGAACTCGCTGGTTTTGTTACGTCAGTTCGCGGACGGACGATACGTATAATAACTACATTTCTGCTTCCGAAATTTCAGCGAAATTATTCGTGAAAGTCTTTGCTAAATGTACCCTGAAACTAAGATGTCCAGACTACGTCCCGGTGTCCCGAAATAATTTTTCGAGACGCCTTATCTTCTTTTTTCGAATATTAGATTTGAACTTGTTACGCGATATCGTTATCTTCGCAATTTACACTAAATGTGACCGTAAAAAATCTATTCTCATTGATTTAGTGATCGATTTTGTAATAATGCTGCACATACATATGTATTGTTCGAATTCGCCATATTAAGGTAGCTAAGCCATATTCCGACACGGGCTTAATTCCGACACCCAGGTCTATTGCTAAAAGTACTGACATTGATGGTCAGTCTGCAGTACTTACCGGATGGGCATCTGTCAGCAAGGGAACACAACAAGTTTCATACTGATTGAAGTGGCGCTGGCTGTATTAGAGAACGTGTTGTGTTTTAGTGCGTCAGGCGTCGGTCTTGAGGTAAATGTCATTTTTACAAATAGTGTGTATCAAACTTTGAGAAAGTGATACATACTGTATATGGTTTAAAAGCTTATTTATTGCTCTATATCGCTGCATAAGTAGTTTTAAGAATTAATTAAAAGGAAGTGAGCATTTGAGGAATGGATGACAAAGATCATGGGGTCCCTAATTCCGACAGATGTCGGAATATGGAACATAGATGCTTTTAATTCGCATTTAAGTGACACGTGACGGTGCCGGAGTTCTGTTGAATTGTGTGTACATTATAGACATTGTTACTGTGGTTTTCGAGCCTCTCTGTGATTAACCATAACCTGTATAACCTTAATAATTATAATTAGCTCGTAATTTCATTGAAATAAGGGTTGTAAATGTTTTCTTCAGAAAATGAGTAAGAAAAGAGCAAAGATTCCGGAGAATGTGATGGCGCTAGCTGTTGCGGCGGTAAAGGACGGTGTACCTCTGAAAAGAACTGCCACACAATGTGGAATTGCTAGGAACACCCTCGGGTACCACGTTACTGCTGGATCTGCTAAAAAAAATATTGACCGTCCGTCTCTTCTGAATTGTGACCAAGAAAGAGAATTATGCCGCAGAATTTTTCGCTTAACCGAGGTAGAGATGCCGATAACTGGTCGGCTATTGAGAAGAAGTGTTTATAATTATTGTGAAATCAATGGAATTAAACACAATTTCAATGAAAAAACAGGATTAGCTGGTAGGAAGTGGCTGAAGTTATTTTTGAAGAGGCATAAAGATGTGTCAAACAGGAAAGCTCAGACAATGAACCAAGGTGGAGCAATGAAATTAAATCGCGTCAACGTGAAAGATTATTTTGAAAAGTTGAGAAATGTCATGATTGGACATGATTTCATGGGAAAACCCGAAAATATTTACAACATTGATGAAAAAGGATGCAGATTAACTCTCCACCGCTTACAAGAAGTTTATGCAGCAAAAGGCGCCAAGCGTCTACATTTGATAGCTAGGAAATACTGTCTACGCCAAAGCTGAAAGAAGGGAAAGGCAAGCCAAGACGTCCAGAAATTAACGCAAAAGCCAAAAGAATCACCAGGTACTTATTCAAGACTGAATCGGGAAAAAATGGTCACAGAATGGCTGCACAAAAATGCTGTACTAAAAAAGCAAGTGCCTCGAAAGAAAGTGAGCAAGGAAGGTGTGAACTAGGTATACTAAAAATTTATGATGAAATAACTGCCGAAAAATAACTAATTATTAAATTTTATTTTAAAGTCGGTGGCCTTTTTAACAGGACCGGCAAAAAGAAATCCTGCAGATGAGACCCAGACCAGCCGGGGAATAGTGGAATGCCCTCAAATAAAAAAGAAAATTGGTTTTGCATCATTTGCAGAGAGGACAGGGTGGCCGATATGAAGCTGTGCAGTGATTGCAAACAGTATATGCACGAAGAATGTGCTGATCTAGATTCCAAATTTCGCGGAAATTTTGTTTGTCCTGACTGCGAAGATAGGTAAAATTATTTGAAGGCTTGTATTTATAGAAAAACTTTATTTTGACCATATTTTTGTCATTAATTTTTCTTTAAATATATAATCTTGTTTCATTTACAATTTGTACTCATTTGTTCACTTTTCAAGTCCTTGTCCCTATGCGTGGCAAACTGTCGGAATTAGGAGCCCAGCGGTGTCGGAATTTGGGCCATGGGGTCCTAATTCCGACATTTTTACACATTTTATTCAGCTTGTTGTTACTGTGACAGTAATAAAGTCATTATCAAAATAATTATTATAGATGTAGATCATGAATCAAATAATCGTTCAACAAATTTTCAACTTTCTATGATGAACAACTTTTTCTATTTAAATTGTCAAAGCTTAGGGTGTCGGAATATGGCTCACTTACCTTATTATCATATTATGTGCTACCTTATATAAAACAATAAAATGAAGTAAACGAATTTTTTCAAAGTTTTCCCGGTACTATACATTGCTGATATGATAATTTCAGGAATCTTACATAACGAATTGCATTTCAGCGCTGGATGTAGGTCCTTTACAAGAGATTGGATAATGCCGTAATTAAAAGCATACGTGACAAACCTCACGGCACTATCTACCTATCCCCATTCGTCCTTCTTCGAATGGTTTTGCTCAACAAGAATGGGTGCTGTCATCTGTGTAGCGAAGTCTCAAATACCGGAGCGGATGCGCGCTCGATAATTTGTGCTATTTTTGAAAATGTCTGTGTATGCGAATATAAAGTTAACATGCATTCGATATATTTTAAGTGATCAAATTCGAAATAACAAAGAGGTTATTGAAAGCGGAAGAGATAATTTTCTAAATTTCTAACAAACAAAATGTTTCGGAAGACCTATTAGGTGCTGCCATCTCATCGCCTCAATTACGAGGTTTGAGTTCGAACCCTTAAGGAGCCGGGGCGTTAGCTGTAACATTTCTCGTAAATAATGAATGAATGCCGTTATCACATGTAATAGTGGCTTTCATTTCAATTCTGAAATCTAAAATTTTAAAGAATAATTCGTTTATGCTAAAATTAAAGGCTCGGTCCGTCGTCTTTGCATAAATTGTCCTTACTATATCCCCTTATAACGTAAAAAAAAACTATTTTACACCAATTTATATGCAAAAACCTCCTTATTTTGAAAGCCAATATCATTCTGATATTATATGCAAAATTTTCAATGAATTAATTTGAATAAATCAATAACGGTACGTTTTATTCCGACGAAGTTTTGTCTAGATACCCGGCATGTCCCCTTGCATGTTTTAAAGTCATCCACCCAATATAAGGACACGAGTTCAATTCCAAAAAAAGTTAATTTCTCTATTTGCATTAATAAGTGAACTATTTCTCGTTTACAGTTTAAAAGAGAATCGAAATACGAGCTTGGGAATTTAACGTTCTGAGGTTTAAATAAAAAAGCGACTTTTGTTTCCGGCTAAAAAAAATCGAATAAATTCCGAATTAGCTTAAAATATTATTTTTAATCCGAAAAACGAGACATTTTTAACGCTTTAAGAAAAATAATTGTCACGATCACTTCGCACATTATTGTAGCATGTGAGCTCGCCAAATAATTACCCTTAGCTGTCATCTGCTAACTATCAAGTCGCAACTTTTAATAGACGAAATATATTTGTTTTTTGACAACAAAAATTCAATTTATATAGAAAGTTGGAATCCAGCTACGACCGCGAGAAATAGGAATTAGTTAATATCGGCACGGTCTTGACTGCAGGAGCATCTTTCCTCTCAGAGATGTTGACGTAGGTAGGCAGTAGGTAAGGGGAATATAAAATGTTTCTATCTGCATTATAAGAAATCAGATGTAAATAAATGATCAATTGCACGGTATTTTTTTACTTTATTCAAAAGTGGGATAGGAGAATGTATTGTATTAGTCAAAAAATCGAATTCGGGATTATAATGATCTCCTGATTACGTTTTGTAGACCTTCTAACTCGAAAACTAATGATCAGATCAACAAAAAACTTTATATTTAGGATTTTTATTAATAATTCAAGATCTGGAAAGGTTTTCGTTGAAGCAGGTCAACCGGAAGTAGAGGTTTATTCAAGTACGTCGTTAAATGATACTATTGTTTCCGTTTCTATGATAAAATATTCTAATCGTTGATAGAGATGCCTACGCATTCATGGCAACAGATATCAGTTTTGATTACCAATTGTTTTTCAATGTTAAAAGCGATTCCAAGTATTTTTCACTGTGAGACTTATTCCGTTTCACAAGTATACCAGCCGATAATTCTTCTTGGGGACGCTGATGTGGAGAGCAGTCATATTCATTACTCCGTATGGAGAAAGTCATGTGCTGGACATATCACATTTGTTATTTATATATTCAACTGATTTATTACTTCCCGTTTTAACTGAAGAAGTTTTGTAAATGGTTAAAATAATATTACAATTAATGTTTAAGCGTAAATATGTAATAACATTCTTTTTTAAACCAGCCCCGTGAGTATTAACGAAAATTATATCAAGAAAAATTAACTAAAACCATAAGAGCTTCATATGTACTACAAATATAACATGTATTTTTTTATTTCAATAATCCATATTTGACTAAGAAACCGGTGAGCAACTCTCCCATTATTTCTTTAGAACGATATTTAAAGTATTTTGGGATCATCTTTTGTATGTAGCATATCAAAACAGAGCAGTTAAATTTCTTTCTGAGGGGTTTTTCGAACAGTTTCCGTGACGATTACCGAGAAGCGTTGTCAAAGGAATAGATTATTTTTATTACACGATCTTGTAAGGGAGCGAGGAGCGATGGGCGAGGGAGAGCGTGGGGAGAGACAGCATGGGTAGGAGCGAGTGGGGAGGAAGCGAGAGGCGAGGGAGCGAAGGGCGAAAAAGCAAGTCGGGATGGAGAGAGTGGGGAGCGAGCGAGCAGGGAGAGAGAAATGGGTAAGGGAGCGAGGGACAAGGGAGCTAAAGGCGAGTGAGCGAAGGTCGTTGGGGGCAAATCGGGAGAGAGGGATTGGGAAGGGAAGGATTGGGGAGGGAGACGGGGGAGAGAGCGATGGGCAAGGGAGCGAAAGGAGATGGAACGAATAACGAGGGAGCGAGTGGAGAGGGAGCTAAGGGAGAGAAAGCGATGGGCTAGGGAGCGAGGGGCGAGAGAGCGAGGGAGCTATGGACGAGGGAGCGAGGGACTAAGGGAGAGGGAGCGAGGGGCGAAGAGGGAATGGAACGAATAGCGAGAGGCGAGGAGAGAGGGAGCTAAGGGCGAGGGAGCGAGGGGCGAGGGAGCGAGGGGCGAGGGAGCGAGGGACTAAGGGAGAGGGAGCGAGGGGCGAAGAGGGGATGGAACTAGTAGCGAAAGGCGAGGAGAGAGGGAGCTAAGGGCGAGGGAGCGAGGGGCGAGGGAGCGAGGGGCGAAGGAGCGAGGGGCGAGGGTCGAGGGGCGAGGGAGCGAGGGAGCTAGGGGCGAGGGGCGAGGGGGCGAGGGGCGAGGGAGCGAGGAGCGAGGGAGCGAGGGGCTAATGGAGAGGGAGCGAAAGTCTTGGGAGCAAGTCGGGAGGGAGAGTTCGGTAAGGGAGAGGGGGGGAGAGAGCGATGGGCAAGGGAGCGAGGGGCGAGGGAGCTAAGGGCGAGGGAGCGAGGGGCTAGGGGAGATGGAGCTAAGGGCGAAGGAGCGAGGGGCGAGGGAGCAAAGGGCGAGGGAGCGAGGGGCGAGGGAGCGAGGGGCGAGGGGGCGAGGGGCGAGGGAGCGAGGGGCGAGGGGGCGAGGGGCGAGGGAGCGAGGGGCGAAGGAGCGAGGGGCGAGGGGGCGAGGGAGCGAGGGGCGAGGGAGCGAGGGGCGAGGGGGCGAGGGGCGAGGGAGTGAGGAGCGAGGGAGCGAGGGGCTAAGGGAGAGGGAGCGAAAGTCTTGGGAGCAAGTCGGGAGGGAGAGATCGGTAAGGGAGAGGGGGGGAGAGAGCGATGGGCAAGGGAGCGAGGGGCGAGGGAGCTAAAGGCGAGGGAGCGAGGGGCTAGGGGAGATGGAGCTAAGGGCGAAGGAGCGAGGGGCGAGGGAGCGAGGGGCGAGGGAGCGAGGGGCGAGGGGGCGAGGGAGCGAGGGGCGAAGGAGCGAGGGGCGAGGGGGCGAGGGAGCGAGGGGCGAGGGGGCGAGGGAGCGAGGGGCGAGTGAGCGAGGGGCGAGGGGGCGAGGGGCGAGGGACGAGGGAGCGATGGGCGAAGGAGCGAGGGGCGAGGGGGCGAGGGGCGAGGGAGTGAGGGGCGAGGGAGCGAGGAGCGAGGGAGTGAGGGGCGAGGGAGCGAGGAGCGAGGGAGCGAGGGGCTAAGGGAAAGTCTTGGGAGCAAGTCGGGAGGGAGAGATCGGTAAGGGAGAGAGGGGGGAGAGAGCCATGGGCAAGGGAGCGAGGGGCGAGGGAGCTAAGGGCGAGGGAGCGAGGGGCTAGGGGAGATGGAGCTAAGGGCGAAGGAGCGAGGGGCGAGAGAGCTAAGGGCTAGGGAGCGAGGGGCGAGGGAGCGAGGGGCGAGGGGGCGAGGGAGCGAGGGGCGAAGGAGCGAGGGGCGAGGGGCCGAGGGAGCGAGGGAACTAAGGGGGGGGGGGGGGGGGAAGGGGGAGCTAAGGGCGAGGGGCGAGGGAGCTAAAGGAGAGGGAGCGATGGGCGAGGGAGCGAGGGGCTGGGGGAGAGGGAGCTAAGGGGATGGAGCCAAGGGCGAGAGAAGGAGGAACGAGGGAGCTAAGGGGGAGGGAGCGAAGATCGTAGGAGCAAGTCGGGATGGAGAGATTGGGGAGGGAGCGATGGGCGAGGGGAGAGGAAACGAATGGCGAGGGAGCAAGTCGGGAGGGAGCGAGGGGGAGGGAGCGAGGTGCTAAGGGAGAGGGAGCGAGGGGCGAGGTGAACGAGGTGCGAGGGAGCGAGGGGCTAGGGTTGAGGGAGCGAGGGAATGACGGGTGAAGGAGCGAAGGGCAGTGAGGGGAGGGGCAGAAGGAGCGACGGGGCGAGAGAGTGACCGGGTGTAGAGACGGAAAGGGTTGACGGAGGAGGAAGAGAGTGCGGTGAGAACGGGGAGAGAAGGAGAGACGGATGGTAGACAGCGAGGAGTTAGCGAATGGGGATGGAGCGAGAGTGGAGAGGGAGCGGGTGAGGATGGGCTAAGGAGTGACTGGGGAGGAAGCGAGCGGGGTGAGGGTATAAGTGGTGCGGTAGGAAGGGAGGGGGAGTGAGGGGCAAGAGTTGGGTGAAATGTGGCGTGGTTGGGGAGTGATCGGGGTGAAGGGGAGAGGGTAAATTCAGATAGAGGGAGTGAAGGGGAGGGAAAGAGGAGGAGAGGGTGAGGTTGGATATGGAGAGATGAGTGAGTGAGTGAGGAGGAATGTGAGATGTGGAAAGAAAGTAGGGTGAGGCAGAAATCGAGGGAGGGATTTCATAGGACTCGATCGTGAAAATCCAATCGTAATGAATTTAAAAACGAAAAATATATAAATGGCGTTTTACTCTTATATTTTCCGACTCTTTAGCCTGTTTTCTCGATCGCTTACATATATCAGCATTATTAAAACAAATTAAAATGACTGTGTTAAACTTAATAAAAGTTCAGAGTTATTCAATTTTTTAACAATATTTTTAGCCATACGTTTTCATATGTTACTTTCTCTAAACAGTTTTACCACTGTTGTTACAGCTGTCACACAGCCGCTTTTTACAAAAAAAATCTGACGTGTCCAACAAATGACTTTCTCCATACAATGTAATGAACGTTACCGCTCTCGTCATCAATGTCCTCCAGAAGAATCATCGACAATTACACTCGTAATAATTATTACACACTGAATAATTTTCACGGGGGAAAAATTTTGAAGCACTTTTCACATTGAAGAAATAAGTAAATAAATTGTTAGCTGTTCCTATGGATAAAAAATATCGATGTGCCATTAAAATTATCTTAGTTGGCATAAGCCTCCTTATCAACAATTAAGAAATTTCATTATAGCAACGGAAACAATAGTACTGCTTAGCGACGTACTTAACATAAATTCGGACGAATAATCGAATATCTCCTAAGCGATCCATTTTATAAAAAAATGTTTCATACAATAGTTGCAGAAAATTATATTTTCTTTGATTGTGACAAGTATTTATACAAATTGAGTTCTAAAGGAAATATTTGAGGAAAAATTAGAAAATGGCAGGAATAAACAGAAATGAAATAATTAGATTAGGATTAAGCAAGCAATGCCGTATACGTTTTTACTAAATTACTGCACATTTAGGTCGATAAGCGCACAAATGTAACCTCGTATGTTCCCACACGAAAACCTGCCCCATTTTGCATGTAATTTTTCAGGAACGAAATTGCAATATAAAAAAAAGACTTGGTGCAATTCTCACGAAAAAAATTAACAAGCTTTAAATCAAGACAGCCGAGTTCTTCGATTTGTTTTATGTGTTAAGGGCGGCATTTTGAATGCTTCTTCGAAAAGAAGAGTTTAAACGGGTCAAGTAAGAGAGAAAGATTCGCTGAGTCAACTCCGTGCTGTTTAACAGCGTGACCGCGCAAAGATTTTTCTACGCGCCTACCTTTTTTTTTACCTCTACTCCGTCTCCCGGGCGCCATTGCTTCTTCATAAAAAATCATAAAAGGTTTATTTTTTCTTCTCTTAGCTTTTTCGCGTCTATCCGGAAAGATAGCGACTACATTTTCTTTTAAACATCACTGGTCTAAAACAGCCGTACTCGTTACAGAGCATTCTTCATTTCCCTCCCCCCCCCCCACCCCCCTAATAAGGAAGGTTTCCACAGATGAAGAATGCCGACCTTGAGGAATACCTAAAAGGGCATTTCCGGGGTGTGACTTTTTTTATCCTGTTACTCAGAGCCGGGAAAATACATTTATGCACCCTAGGCAAGGTTTGAAACCTAATCCCCCCCTCCTAATGAAAAGATACAGTAAGTACACAATTTTTATCTCTCAAATCTACTAAAACTATTTTTATGATTGCTCTCAAAACTAGTTTATTTAAAATGTAGATGTAAAATAAAATATATGAAATACATTTTATGACGTAACTTAAAAGTTCAAAGTGCCATCTCTCGCACCCCTAAGCGTGCTGCACCCTAGATGTGTACCTCGCTCGCCTAGCCTTACTCACTTGTCTTTTAAGAGTCTTAATGCAAATGATTGAGGAATTTTTATCCTGTAATCTTTTCCTTTAATAATTCCGAATGAAAATATTGGTGTTGTTTTGTTTAAATTCCATTCGCCCTGCCTTCTTATAACACGAGGTAAACGTTCTTAAAAAGTGCCATGTAATGTGAATTTTGACTTATATAGTGAAAAGGGTTTTGGTTCTGTAGACCTTCATGACCCCTCCTCCAGTTCCAATATTCCCAATGCTTTCTTTTATGAACATATATCTCCAATTAGAGTTTCTTTGTCGGTGATTTAAGATTATAAACTAAGCTGGCTTGCTATCTTAAAATGTCTCCTCCTCGCTCTACAATCTGGAATCCCACATTCCAAGACCAACCAAAGCGCGTCAATGCACACTATAATCCGCTTTGTGCGAATTAATGGCATTAAAAAAAACTAACCGTGTTGTGTCGAATCTGTGTTATAAAAACCCGTGTTATAATTGGGCCAAGTGTACTTAATTCCACGAACCGTTCAACAATGCATCACGTACTACATCCTGATCAGTAGCCACAGCATCGAATTTTAAAATGACCGATAAAAATCGATTTATACAAGTCAATAGAGGGGAAGGGAGTCAATCTCTGTACGTCATCGAGTATTATCCATTATTATTGGTTTCATTTCATGACAAACAGTGATAAATTTATATATGTATAAGCACTGCCGATTAAAACTTCAACACTCATCGATTATTTTAATTTTGGAATTTTTTTGTCTTTAATCTTGAATACTGGACTAAAATTTCGCTGAGATATTATAATTCTCCCAAATTAAAATCTCTTAACCTACCTCGACTTATTTGTTAGCTTCTTTAAGAGGCCCCGAAAATCTCATATGTGACCGACGACGAAATTTATATCACTCGTGTTGATAATTGTACAACTGCTTAAGAATTATTTCCGCGTTTCTATGGAAACCTTACGTAAACAGAATGTTTTTTTTTCCAAGCCTCTTTCGAGAAGATTCTTGGCGCACCGCCGACTGAATGCCGATGAAGCGGTGTGTCATTATTATGCAAATGGTGTCTTTGGACATATTCGCGTAATATAATACGATCCCAAATTAAATGGGACTCACGGAAATTGTTCGTGCAGCGTACTCTGAATACCAATGACGGACTGTATCAACACTGAGAACATGGCGACTTCCAGTATGCAAAAGGACCACAAGAACACAAACAAGAATATACTTCGCATCAAAATTTAACTTGTATGACCCATACTAAAAGTCATCATAATATCACTGTAATTTTAAATCCGTCGTGGAACTTTCAAATAAATTTCACTTTGTACGTTCATCTTATCGTTAAATAACATCCCCAAATCGAACATTATCTCTCATGTTATATTACTCAAGATAATGATTACAAATGTGAAGATTGAGAATGAGAAAAATTCTGAACTTGAACGGGACTCGAAGCCAGGTAGGTGCTTTAACCAAATGAGCTACCAAGACTGGCTAATTCTCTATTCTCGAATTGGTAACTTAGTTGGTTAAAGCGCCTACCCGGAAAGTGGGAGACCTGGTTCGAGTCCCGGTCAAGTTCTGAATTCTTCTCAATCTTCACATTTGTGATCTGTATTATGTACACACGCATATAAGTTAAATTTACATCATTTCACTCTTGTAATAATAATTACTAGTTAGAATTAATTAATTATAACTTTTTAATTGAAAATGTTTTATAATTAACCATAAAAAGGAATATAAAATCCTATCGTGATATAGTCCTTTTACATTTTAAAAGAATAACTCAGCTTCCTTAGTACTTCGTTGATTCACAAAGCCCGCCGTAAAAATGTACATAAATTACTTCAAATATGAATAGATGTAATATTAATTTATGAATATTATTTGCTGTTTTTGTTGTTATTCAAAGCCATAGATTTTATCGTGACATTCATAGATCCTATCGAAAACCCAATGATTCGTCTAATATGCTCAAACAACAACGCGCAAAGTTGTCATTGGAATCTAATTTCTAATAACCGAGAGAGTGAAGTACTGCTGCTTTTTCAAATTCTATTTGAATTTACTTAGTTTATCGAAAGCATTAAAATTATCTCAGAGGGTGAGATATATTTCATTGTCTTTTAGCTTCGTCGGTTCCAACCTCTTTTACTGTGCAGTTAGGCAACACGCGCGATCATCATCATATCGTGAACCATGTAGCCTAAAACATGCAAAGTCAACTTCAACAAGCAGCATCATTCAAAATCGAATGTTTTCAGATGGCGAACACATCTTCGATATTATAACAAGATAAGATACGTCCAGAAAAACAATCATAAAAAAACCAAAAGTAGTTCGGGTAATGCATCACTCGAGCAAAAATAATGAATGGTGTCTCAGCGACAGACCCTACCGAGTTGACACCACGCTTATCTGGCGTCATGGCAACCACCTTGAAAAGATAAGTTCAATAATAATGCAAAACAAATAGGGTGTTATCCGTGAGGGTGGTTAAAATTTTCGCGTTTTTTCTTCTATTGTTGAATTCGGTAATATGTTTTGTTTTATTTCACCGTGAAGATTTTTCCCGTTAACCTAATTGACGAACTTGGTTCAATTTGGAATTTGATCACCTGTTATATGCGAAAATTTAGGTTATCTTAATGCATTTTTGTGTAATTATACCTCCACATATTCGGCCCTTAAGAGCCTCGTTTGCAAGTGCCATCAACGTGGAAATGTACGCTCAAAATTTCAGCTTTCCGTCTTTTATAATTTGGGAGATATTAAAAATAAATAAATTTCAAATGTGCCCATATCCAAGCCGGTATATTTCCCAATACTGAAATACAAAGAAAAACAAATGGCAGCAGTACGGAAATCTAAACTCCAAGTTCCAGTTAGCCATCGTTTATGGTTTCCTCAAAGTTTCAATTTAAGCAAGTGCACAGGCAGACAGACGGACAGACAGAAGCAGAAGTGAAACTATAAACGCGTTAAAATTAACGCGCTAAAAAATAACCTGATAAATACGAGTAAGGGTCCTTAAAGATTGACTAAATTCGATGAATGAATTACTACAGAGTTATTCTTTAGAAAAAATATATAAACCTCTTACATCAGAATTTTTTCCTCACGCTCGCTCCAAATATGTTCACCCTACTCGGGTGATTTTTTCTTGGTAAAAAAACAAAATAAAAATCGAGAGAGAATGTATATTTATCGCCACACTCACTCACCACGACATCGCAAGTCGGGATAGGTTAATTTCGCACTGAATTTTCGGCAAAAACGTTTGAATTTTTTTTTACTTTACCCCTCGCGAAGAGAAGACATCTTTTTTGCATCTCCTTCACCGAAAAGGTAAAAATTCTGGGTGAAGGAAAAAAAGAGTAAAATCTCTCTCTCTCTAAGAATTCTCAATTTATTCCATCCTCGCCAGGGACTTAAAAATAGAACGAAGGCCAATTACGTCCACGGTAATTTATTCACCCGCTCCCATTTTGCGCGAGGAGGAGGAAGAGGAACGAGGGGTTTGGAATGAGAAACGCCGACACTACCTCTTTCTCTCTTTATCTCGCGACCGTGACGTCACGCGCCTTATCTCTCTTTCTCTTTCGCGAAGGAACGGTGGACTCGTTTTTTTTATATTTTCCTCGTTAAAGGACCAGCGTTCAGGATGATGCACGGTACAGATTCTTTTTTTTTTCGGGCCCGCTTTGCAGCATTGCGGTAAGGAACTTTTTTTATATCCCTGGCGTGACCGTCCGTGCTAGTATGACATCCTGGCCGCATTATGCGAGGGGAAAAAACGCGGTCTGCGCCATTGTCGAGAATCCGGGACCCCGCATTTTAACGATTTGAATTTTAAAAGGCTTAGAACGGACCTAAGAGACCTTCATTTTTTTTACTCCTGAGATGATTTCAGAATTAGCCGGGGAAAAAGGAAATCTTACGCCGAACGAAAGAAATATTTTGGTTGGAAAATTTATCCGACGTCGGCAAATTTTATGCGCCGCACCATGAAAGCTGAATAATAATCCTGAAGTCAAAGGTTATCTTAGTTTTCTTTTAAGGTTTGTAAGTACCTAAATGTTCAAAAATTTCAGATACCTTCGCCAAATTTTCACACGGGTTATCGCAAATAATCTTTTAATTTGTAATTTGTTTCAATTATTTATCCAGACACGTCTGTTTATTTTCTTTTGCTGCGAAAGGTAACACTTGGCCACATAAATATTTTTTTAAATTAAATTTCTGTTGAAGGGTTTTACTCTTAAAATTTTAATTACTCCCTCCTCCCTCCTCGTCAGAACTAAGAGAAACTTAAAATTTTGAAGCATTCATATAAATAAATTCCCAGAATTGTTTTTTTCCGGAAACCGCAATTAGTCAATCAACTATGATGACAAAATGTTTAATACTACATGGAACTGGCAGTTAATAATTTAAAAATTGACAAAACTTTTCCAATATTTTTTTCTTGAATATCTTGAACGTTTTCAACTATATCTTTGCCTTTAGTAGTGGGGAAAAACTAAAACCATATATGAAAATGAACTGCGGTGAAATCAACGAAAAACTTACTGAAAACGATTTTTTTCAGACATTAAGAATAAGAAAGGATAAATTCGATTGCAATTTCAAGCACTGTTTCTGACATTGAACTAACGTTTGGACATTTTCTTTGATTCGTTATCCATATATTGTGTGAACTGGATTTAAAAAACTAAAGTAGCCTATTCGTGACACGAATCCCACTTTTCCACGCTATTTTTCTCATTCTCCAGCTGTATTTGTTATTTCATCGATTTCTTTCGTTATTTAAGCCTCAAGGCGATCGAGTTGCCAGAGTTAGTAATCTTGTTGAAGAAGGAGACTAGCAGAGAAGAAAACAAGGTAATTTTCACGAGCGGAAATGTATCTGGAACGAGAGGTTTTTCCAGGGGTACTTCGTGAAACAAATTGAGGACATAAGAAGCGAGACGTTGTTTTCCAATACGTCTATGTTATTCTTTTAGTTCGTTTATGTTTGAACTATCACTTCAGAATCCGTCAAAAAAAGTTCCGTGCGCTGACAATGCAAACGTTTGAATAGCTATTCATAGAGGATGTAAAACAACCGGGTGCAGTTACTGTTTTCTTCATTTTAAAGGTAAATAGCGGAAATGCGCTACAGAACTTTGGAATTAATAAATATTGAATCGCGAAACAAAGAATTAAACCCACATATAACATGTTACGGAGCTTTCATATATCTACGAAAATAATTTTGATATGTTATGCGTTTTTTTTGTATTAACTATTTTTTTAAATTTGATGGAAAGAATGGATCTCTCTACAAAAGGCATAATTTGAATGTGGGAGACATTTAAAATCAAGAGAAGAATTATGCCGTGACCGGGAATCGAATATCCCCCTAGTAAGTGGAAGATCTGGGTTAGATTCCCGGTCACGGCAGTGTTTGTCTCCTGATTCCAAATTTCTGTCATATTAAAAATTTCTTGAATTTAAAAAAAAATTAATGAATTACCTTCACATGTCCAAGGTAAAAATCTTCAAAAAAAATAATTTATACTGTACGTAGAGAAAAATTGACAGCGGTGGTAAATTTTTATGAGTACATAAATGTAGTTTTGCCCTATTGTGGGAATAATCTCACGCTTATGCAACTAAAATTGACTAACTTTTTCTTTAAGTTTCAGTTCATATTCAATAAACATGCCATATTTTTGATAGCATAACCGTGGTTTTAATTATGCTGCACCCTAAGTAATTTCACAAAATACGTAATTTAGGTCAAAACATAATTTGAATCAATTTAAATTTATTTGCATAAAAACCTTTTACGGTTTTCACTATTTTTATACAAATACATTTATATAGAAAAGAATCCCATCAATTATCTCCGTGTAGTATCGATTTAAAATTTCGAAATTTAAAAAAATGAAATCAGTATAGTTTTTTATTGTAGCAGTTGAACACCAATGTGCGACATAGTGAAGGTAATTAAATGCGCCTATTTTAAGGTTGCAGTCACTTAAGCCTTAGGTTTAAATTTATAAACATTCGCACACGTATAATATAAACATGCACACACATGCGTGAGGAAGTTAGACGCTGAAACTGTCGATAAACAAACAAATTGTAACTCGTCGCAAACACCGAGGTTGCCTAACAACGCCATTTCGTAACCTTTAAAATTATCGCGCGTTTGACAATGGCATGCCCTCAACATTGCCCTTTCTTTTCTCCATCGATTTTCAGTCTCTCGCCAAGTCCAAGGGAGGTTAGCTATTTTTAGATTCCTGTTCTTTTTTTTATGCATCGCGGAAGATTTTCTCTTTAAATGCATTCGAAACGACTCAAGGAAAGTGGAAAAGAAAAGAATGTCCGATTCGTTGCATATACATACATATTTCAGCAGCTGAGCGTGCCGCTGACCCTCTTCTTGTGTGCGAATGTTTATAAATTTAAACCTAAGGCTTAAGTGAATCCAACCTTAAAATAGGCACATTTAATTATCTTCACTTTGTCGCACATTGGTGTTCAACTGCTTCAATCAAAAACTATTCTGAGGATCGCTGAATTAGCGCTAGGTTAAGGCTTCTGGAGAAATTTAGGTAGGAAGTTCTCTTAGAGGAGATCTCGGGAATATTAGAGGCACCTACGTACATGAGCAGGCACGATCACGAGGATAAAATACGAGAGATCGACTGTAGAACCGAGCGATATCAGGACTCGTTTTTCCCAAGGACCATACGTGATCATAATAGGAGAGTGATTCCCACGAGGGACGTTATTAGGTAGGTTTTGGTGCGCTGCACCCCCTGCCACCCACCAGTCTGGTGATTTTCAGGGTATGATGTAGATGTAGATGTCAGAAGTGACCTTGCAGTGAAAAATGACATAGACCGCCTTCGGAGTGGTGTTTTGTTCCCGAGCTTTGATGCTCTTTGTCAACAGTGAACGTTAACTGTAAGCAGCGAAACCAACAGCATCTTTTTTTAGTCGACTGCACCTAGCTTCCGTTAGGCCGCAAACAGTTGTGGCGAGAAATAAATAAAGTGATCGCCAGATATGTACTCCGATCTAAATGACAGCAGCTTAGGTTACTTTGTTCGGCGATAATCTTTCGGTGGCATGGGAATCGAAAAAACTGGACGCCGCATCAGAGGTGTAATTATTACTGTCCAAAGAGGCACTTAGCCCGATGGTCCCCAGGCCCAGATGAACTATAGCACGTGTAATAATATACGGTTATTATGAGAGAAAGAAGTTTTATACTACTCATTTAAAGTATGACATCTTAAATTAAAATAACTTACTAATTAAAAACTCCAAAATTGTCGCAAATAAAACAAAACTTCAGTGTTAGACTAAAATTTCCGCCCTCTCGGGCACCGAGAAAATAATCCATATTAGCATTTCCATTTGTTGTTTAGTTTTTTTATTTTGTGTCTCAATGCCCTGCTTTAATTTTAAGATGTTTCTGCGAGCAATTATAAGCAACAATTATACCTAATATTTTTCTTTTAAGGGAAGGGCTTCTGCCTATACAGCGCCTGGGCTCTTAGAAACCTTGTTACATCCCAGCGCCACATGAAGCAGTTGTTATATTTCCTTTTTAAAAATCAGGACTGAGCCAATAGATTCTTTTAAAAGAAATTTTGCAAAAATCGAATAGGTTGGAGATATACGCATTGATGTTGACGGTGTGCTTGGGATGATAATATCATTGCACGATATATCTTTTTTACACTCAACCCTCCAAATACCCTCCATCTCCTATTACTCGTAGATTTTATCACGGAGTAGATTCTGGCAACATACACACACAGATCAGAAAGTAATTTATCTCAATCATTTACGAAATTAAACGTAATTATTCTGTCAAAAGAAAAATGTAAGAATTGCGTATACGTTACCCTAGAAGTTTATTTTTTCACCTACGTATTTTATACTTATACATGTATTTAAAGTTCTCGCATATCGATTTATGTTATCCCTCGGAAATTGTTTTGTCATCCGCCGAAGTCCGACCGTACCAGTTTCCCTGTCAGGACATCGGAAATCAACCATTTCCTTTTTAAAGTCTCCTCCCTTCTTGGCCCCCTGCTGTTCTCTCTATATATTAACGATGTTAGTAAAAACATTTCCTTCTGCAACTATCACCTCTATGCAGATGACCTACAAATCTACCTCCACTCCCGATTGTCCGATCTAGTTGAAAACATAAACATGATGAACACCGATCTACTCTCTCTCTCCGAATGGAGTACTAATAACTTTCTTAAGATTAACCCCTCTAAAAGTCAAGCAATTATTATTGGATACCACAAACTCAATGCAAAAATCTCGCTTGAAACGCTCCCATCCTTGACCTATCTTGAAACCTCCATACCTTTCCTTAAGTCTGTAAAAAATCTTGGCCTGATCATAAACGACACACTCTCCTGGACTGAACATGTTTCTAACATCTGCAAAAAAGTGAACTCGGCTCTTCATTCACTCACAAGAATTAAATACATTGCCCCTCATTCTCTCAAAAAACTACTTGTCACCTCTCTACTCATTCCCCACCTTGATTATTGTGATGTCGTATTCCAAGACCTCTCGAATGAACTTAAAACCAAACTCCAACGCACACATAATTCCTGTATTCGCTTTATCTACAACCTCAGGAAATTCGACCACATCTCCAATTCCTTCCTTGAACTCGCTTGGCTAAAACTCGACGATCGTAGGCATCTTCACATCCTCACTCTTCTTTACAAGATCCTGTCTACTGGCAAACCTAGCTACCTCTCCACAAAGTTCTTCCCAATTAATGCAGTTCATAACCTTAACACTAGAGGCAATTGTAAGCTACTGGTCCCACACCACCGTACAGATATTTACAATAAGTCCTTTCACGTAACAGCCTGTAGACTTTGGAACGACCTTCATGTCGACATAAAAAACTCTCCATCAGTTAGAACTTTTAAACTTGCTCTCCACAAATCGTTTTTAACTAAGCAAGCCACTACTACCTTAACTGCATAAGAAAGCAAATTCTCCTCCATTTTTTTTTTTTCATAGCACTGGGTACACCACCCACATATTCCTGTTTCCTAGACAAAGAGTCAATTCCTTTGCTCATTTATCCCAACATTAATCATTCCCAACGCCTTTTTAATGCATGTGATTTTATGACTTTTATAGTTATATGTGTTTACTTGTTGTATGTAGGTGTATATATATGTGTGTAATTTGTGTAATGCATCCTTTCTTATTTGTTTAATATGTTTAATTACCTTTGATTTTCAGTAAACCTTTTCCACATTAACATATATTTTGTATACCATATCTCTTTCCAACAGCAATCATTATTGTATTTCTACTATCTAGGGTTTTCGCAGGTTTTTTCCACCCCCCTTCTCTTCATGGGTGTTTTCCTGCGTGGTTTTTTACTGGGTTGGCCATGCCTGGCTCTACCTGGGTTTTTACCACAAATATCATATCTTTCTTAGAAACCTCTGTAATGTGTAATGTGATATTTATTGTTCTGTTCTTGTTGTATTTATCTGACGCACCTTTTATTGCTCTAGTTCTGTTTGTATATATACTTATGCATGTTATTATTTTGTAATCAATAACGTAGGGTTAAATGGAAGAGGGGACCTTATGGTCTCAATTTCGCCCTAAAATAAAGCCACTTATCTATCTATCTATCTATCTCCCACTTCCAAGGAGCGAGATTCGTGCACGTGCTGCCATCTGTGAAGCAATTTCGTGACGAATAGTCCACTCCGAGCGCAGTAACCAAGCGCTTCCGTGTACGTTTATCATCGGACGGATGAACAGATAGCATTTTTTTCCTTGTTTAAGTTCGATTGGCCGCGGGATGACGTCTCACGCTGCCGGAAGCAGCTCCGTTCAATCCTTTCTGCCCGTCGACCATCGATTTCATGGACGCTTTGATAAATAGGGGTGGAAGAGCAGTCTCTCAAAATTAGATCTATTGTTGCAGAAACCACACGCAAGAAAGTTCTCGCATCCGGTGAACTGCTTATCTATAGATTTTTTTTTTTTAATCGCTCAAATTAGGTGAGGAATTGGTTAAAATTTTAGCCTCCCAAGCATTCTATGCAGCATCATTTGAAGTTCGATTCAAGTTTTTAGAAAAGCTATTTTAAATCAAGATTCGTTAGACTATTTTTCTAATACTTTACAAATTTTGCTTTGTATAAATTCTCAGGAATAATTAAACTAAAAAGAGGAGAAGTTTTGCAAAATGTATGAGCCAACGACTTGTTTTTTCCAGATGAAATAGTAAATAAAAATTATCAATATCGTATACCTCCGATTTAAAACGATAACATAATGAGAACTATAAAAATTACGCTACAGACTACATATATGAAGCTGTTCACAGAAATTTACTGTTCCTTACCACTTACTTATGTGTAATTCAAAAGTATCTATCCTTAAGAAAACCCAAATGAAGCGAAAATGAATTCTTCGCGCGATTTCACATTATATTTCTTTTGTTAATCTTTCATCTGTAATACTTTCGCAATTAACAATTATGTACACCTGTTTTACTTGTTTTGTTTTTTATGACATAGAGCTTATAATGTCATGCAACCGTCCGTTAGTCAGTCTTTTACAGCAAAATGTTTCACTTCGGTGTTGAAAATAAAATTTTCAGCACTGCAGAGAAATAATTCAAACGATTTTTGTTCGTGGAACAATATAGTCGTGCAAACCCTCGCGCTCTTGTTCGAAAGATAACGTGACTATAAATTATGGATAAACAAGCAACTGCCGTTCGTACGGTTGTTCGATTTTCCCTATGATCAATACGCGGGTACGTTTCAATTCGACATGACCCAATTATTCAGGTCAGTTCAGCGGAAATTTCCAAATGATAAGCCAGGACCGTTAATACATTATCGTACTACATGCAACTTACATCGTGGTATTATCTATAACTGCATGGATGATTTTTTTTAAATCTTCCCTTCGTTTTTATGGAATTAAAACGACGGAAAACTGTAGGTGTCCACTCGAACTAAAAAGATCGCCAAATAAAAGAGATAATAAATGAATAATAGCGGTATCGACGTAAAAGTGATATTTTGAAGAAAGATTTTTTTGTTGCGCGAGAATGCATGCAACGTTTCCTAATAGAAAACGATTTTTTTCTCGATTTTGTGTTACTTAAAAATGAGTGGAGCATAAACCCACAAAATTTATCAAAACGCCATTTGTTTAGAATCCATCCGATATTTTAACTGTCGGAACATCGTAAACTCAGCGATTTAATTCTAAATAGAACATAACGTCAGCACCGTAGCTGGGAAGTTTGTTGCCCGGAGCAAGAACAACAAGTTAGGAAAGCGTACAACGTATCACAAATGGGGCGCGTTTCGTGCAATGGAGTATTAGAAAGCAATTATATACCTGTACGTACGGGAAATAGCGTTTTAAAGTCCTTTTCTTCATCATAAATAATCCATTTTCTTCCTATTTAATAGTATTACATGCACACGTAAGGAAATTAAACGTTTGTTTGGGAGATTGTTTATGTTAGCAACAATGAAGTAACCATGCAAGAAATTTTCTAAGTTCAACTCCATATAAGACATTCTTGTTTGATTTTCTCGATAACGGCTACTCCTACGATGAAAATATATAGAAAAGGAAATACTCTACTATACTAGTTCTACAACTTTTATTTGAAAAATATTTTGATATGAACAATAGTTTACGAGATATGACGAAAATTTAATTTTTTGTCTCCAGTAAAGTGATACCCCTGATTGGCGTACGTGATTCATTTTTGCGATTTTCATTATATTTTATTGAAAGTCCTTAATATCAAATTTCATAAAAATCCGTTCGGTAGAAGCCGAGAACGAACATGCGGACGGACGGACGGACAGACGGACGGACCGACCGACGATAATAGGCGCTCACGCTGTAAGCGAAACGCGCCTAAAAAACACTAAAGCTCTCATGATTCTAAAATTATGACTCAAAATTTGTTCCAAATCTAATATATAAAAATGAATGTGTGTGTTTGTTTGTGTGTGTGTGTTTATCATAATTTTAAAACTTGAAAACTACAGATCGTAGAAACAAGAGAAAGGTATCATTTTAACCGGAATAACGAGTACGGTGGTATAGTAAAGTTTTTATATCGATTTAATTGACCTGCCTAATTTAAAAAATATTTTATTTTTTCCATTTTCTCCATTTGAATAACATAAGGACGAGTGCAGCTTATTTTTCATTTGAATTTTAAAATTACTTAGAAACATGGTACGAACTTGAGACTTGAATGGTTCTACGAAGAAAAGAACAAAGTTTATTTTTATTAAAGACAGAATCCGAATCCTGATCGAATTAGCATAAAAATGCTTTTTGGAAAATAAAATACGTGATTTTATCAGTTTTATTACAATACAACATTATAAGCTACCATGACAACTCCCATTGTCGCCGAAATTGAGAGTTCAATGCATTTATATGGGAAAAATGTTAACGTAATATCCTTTGTCAATTTCTGTGTACGATTTTAATTTGTTTACATGGAAACCAAATATTTGTTGTTTTTAATTGAATTATCTTCTAATCTAACATATAAAGGAGAATGTTTGTAAGTTTGTTCGCTTTGAATGCTTTTAATACGAGATAGGGAGGGAGAGAGATGGATGGTAACGGAGGGGGAAGATGGAGAGAGGGAATTAGAGGGAAGGGGTGGATAGAGGGAGGGGGAGGGTGGAAGATGGAGGGGGAGGGAGGGAGAAGGAGAGAGGGGAGGGAGAGAGAGGGAGGGAGAGAGAGAGAGAAAGAGAGGGGAGGGAGGGGAGGGAGAGGGAGAAGGGAAGGAGAGGGTGGAAGGGAGGGGGAGGGAGTAATACGTTATTTTCGTAAGATTTTCTTCCTTCATTCATCTAAATAGGAAAATGCGGAGTGGTTTTCTTCATTTTTGCTTTATTCGTTGTGTGTAATGCTTTTTGAAGCTTAATATCTCGCAAAGGACTGAACCGAACTTAATGAAATTTTCAGGATAGCATTATGATTTTAAAAAACATTTTAACGTATCGGTAATATATAAAAGTCTTATTCTGTCCCTTTGTCCTTTTGTCACTCCCTCTGTCACGCTCTGAAAAACTGTAATATACCTGGCAAGAGGGGACTAAGGTCAGCTTATGAAGCACAATAGATACACGAGGCGAGGGTTTCGAACCTTCGCTCGGATCGAAGGCAACCCTCTCAGCAGGAGATATGATTTCAGGTCAAAGAAGACTGCCTCAATTTTATTTCAGAATAATTTTTGACGGGCACTTATGCTAGTAAAATAATAAAGTGCCTCTTTCATTTTCTGTGCTTTAACTCGCATGAATTTTTTTCAGTGATCCGAGCAGCCTCGCGTAAAAAAAAGACGACACGTGTTGATATTCTGATCGCTCTAGGTACTTAACATAAGAAGAGACCTCGTGTGTCCCACCGGTTCATCCAGTGCCGGATGAAGTGAACGTCGTTAAATCTCTAAGTGCCCATAAATTCTTCGACGATGCAGACACCTCCATTAGCAAAGCCCTCCGATATCCGATGGATCCTCTTGGAGGTTGGATATCATAGTCCTCAAAGAAATGCGACTACAAGTGATTTTTCCAGTGAGAGTGCAGTGCAGTAAGGGAAGGATATACAGAGACCATCGAAACCTTTACCCAACTGGTCGTTAGATTACCTCAAATCCTGTACTTAGGGATATTGTGTTGAGAAATTACAACGAGCACTGACGAAGAAATAAATAAAAGTACATCTGTCGGTTTGGAACTAGAAAAATAACTTCGCGTTATTTTGCCAAAGTATGGTAGGTCAATGCTGGTGCAAAATCATACGTGACATGGAATGGTAGCTTTTATACCGAAATTCTTTGCCTGTTCGCAACGCTATTGCTCAAATATTCGCACGTTTATTATTTATAAATTCGGCCAATTCTCCATTCACTCATAAAAACAGCATCGCGTGTTTAAAACGCGACGAACGAGACCATTACGGAGCGTGATTATCGAGCTCAAAAAATCGGCGCAACATTCATTGCACAAACCTTCTCATAACCGCAAGCTTCTGGTCCATACAATGTCACTGGTTACGTTATTATATAGACAGCATGGCGGTAACTGGGTGTAAAACTCGATACATATATTATAACGTTGCTGGATGCTTTAGGCTGTTTTCAGATCGGTTAGTCATAGACAGGACAAAGACAAAAGACGAGCCTCGAAAGACAAAGTCAAAAAGACAAGGCAAAAACGCAATCATTCACACTTCCGGAAAATCAAACTTACAAATACCGATCACTAAGCCGAAACCATATATGAGAGCTAACCAGAACCTTAATCGCGCGTAACGTCACACTACTCGACCGACTCACGTAATTAATTATATTAGAACAGTCATATAATTTACTCCATTATTCGAAATAGATTCGTTCGGGTATCTCAACCAATTACTCGTAAACGTTGAAAAAGTAATTAAGACCATTTAAAGTAACGAGCTTGATTAAATCACAGTTTAGTATAATAAAGTCGTCTAATGTGTTAATCTTCCTCTCGTTTGTTTGGAACAATCAAGCAAATCTACTGTAACAAAGTATTCAACAAGAACATGAACTAATCAACTGAAAAGGAGTTCACACTCATTTATCTCAATTAATACGATTCTTTTATGTATTGCAGATTCAACTTGTTTTCTTCTCACAAATTAAATAGGATTTTCCCATACTTGTTTGAACTAGGAAGGTATTTCCTCAGAATAATTTTAATCACCATCAGTCTTACAATTAGCTTGATTGTGAACAAGAAATGATTTCACTGCTACTTCGTTCTGGTCTAGATTTTTAAGTATTTCTCGCTTGTTGCAGGTTAATACTTTTTATGTGAACAGCCCCTAATTGCTAGAGATATATGAAGTGCAAAAGAAGTGCTAATTTGGTGTATACGTTTCTGTCCTTTCAGAATATTTCCTGATTACTGCATGTCCATTTACATACATAGTTAAGAGCTCTGGCAGTTCTCTCGTGTGGCTTCGCTGTGTGTCAGATCTCCAGACGGATTGTACATGCAGCACTTGCGCTTCCAGTTGGCTATACCCGTTTTCTACTCTTATGAAGCTTGACCTTGGCGCAGCGAATAGCCAATCATAGCGTTTTCCCCTTCCACCACCATTTGAAGTTTTCGAGAGGCGCGGGAAAGTTGTACACTCTTGCAAGATATTCGCTCTTGAAGAAAGTCGCAAGCGAACGCTAAGGGGTAAATGCTGTAGATCTGGCAACACAGTCGAGCTCGGAGCGATGTGAAAAGCACGATGGCGAGAGACACTGACTTTCTCCCCTCTCCATCGACAGTCTCTCGAGCTTTCATTGGCTTCAGCAGTAAGCATACAACTAGGATTTTCAAGGTCAAGCTTCATAAGAGTAGAAAACGGATATAGATAATTACAATTTTAAATAATTTAAGAAAACTGATTTTTATGACAAGCCGGAGAGTATAAGAAAAGGGGGCCGCGGGGGTCTTAACTCACTAAAGTAATCCGCAGACCATAAACGTTTGAGAAACACTACTCTAGACTGACTAATGAAATTGTAGTATGCACCATTCTTAAAAGACGTGACTTTTCGCCATTAGTCATGACTTTCCGTATGAATAGCGCGTTTTTGTTTTGTCTAATCGGTGTGAACGATACAATGTCTCACAACGCCCTCCATTTTAAAAACATGTCTTTTGGCTTTGTCTTGTCTTATGACTAACCGGTCTGAAAACCGCCTTATAGTCATACTTTAAGGCAGGGGTCCCCAAACTACGACCCGCACAGTGGTTTAATCTGGCTCGCCTTACCTCATATGTTTCTTTAAGTTTTGTGTATTCACCAACAGCAATTTTTATTAAGTACCATTCGATTGCTAACTCGTTTTAGGTAGATCTCTGAAACTTTTCTCTTTTCCCGATCACCCCCCCCCCCCCTCCCCGTTCGAAATAATTTTTAACAGTGAAGTTGGGCGGTCGAAACGCACTTTGAAGCTTTCACACGGTCCGATCAGTCATTTGAAAAGTCTTAAGTGACCCGCGCTGTCGTAAATAAAGCCTCATGTGGCTCTTCCAATAAAAAGTTTGGTGACCCCTGCTTTAAGGCATACGGATTACATAGGTCAGCGGTTTCCAAATGTTACCAAAGCGCGCTCCCTTCACCGAGGAAAAATGTCTTTGCGTCACACCTCAATGTCATGCTCATTCAAAGTTCATAAATAACACCTTCTGGACCTGCAATTGCAATTAATATAACCACTTTAATAAAACCATGAACGCAAACGATACGTCCTAGCCACTCGAGGGCTAGAATTTGGCAGACAGTAAATACATGTCAAATTTTTTGCGCCCTCCAGAGGGACGCGCTCCAAAGTTTGGAAACCAGTTAGTAGTATTGTTTATCACAAAAATCTCTATAACTGGATGAATTTTAATCGAAACCCTTTGAGCCATTCTTGAGTAAATCGAAACTTAGTGAAATTCTACAAGAATAAACTACCCCTCAATGACACACGATATCGTTCATTTCAACAAGGCTATCTGCTGATATCCTTCATAAACACTACATTTCTCCAGATTCTGTTAGACCGCTTATACTCTTTATATACGACAAACTATAAATAGGCTGAGTCGTTTTCAGACTCGGGGACCCCTAAAACGTGGATAACCATCAAAATCTCCGAGTCGAATTTTATCACGGTCTCAAAACCATCTCTATGTACTTCCCATATGAGAAGGCAAAAATTATGTAAAAATAAAAAACAAGGTGTTGCATGAAACTTCAACTTGCTTGTCATCCACCAGAAGATAAATGACCACATCTTTGCGATTCGAGGCCGAGTTCGGAAAAGACCCGCTATATTTGCGGAGCAATCGACTAATCAGAGCGTTTATAAAATAAGACCGACATATAAAAATGATAATAATTAGCTCATACCTGGAACTTTCATCGGAATCCAAGTCCTTGATCAGTTTCGAGAGACTTTAATGCCCACACAGATTTGAACTTGGGGTAACCAAGAGATATGGAGAAAAAATTTATTTCTCTCTTCCTTTTTTTTGTGTGTCCAAGGAAAAAAAAACATTTAGCTTGAAGGGTGGCTTTAATTGGCGTGCGAAAAGATTCAACGCTTTACCCATAAAATCCACGATACCATCGAGCGAGGAAAAGCATCAGCACGAACGGTCACTTTCGTCGTCTTAGAAACGGTTACGATCTAATATTTCTGACAAGGCGTAGGCATAAAAGAATTGATGGATCGCCTGTCGTTAATCGAATAAGGGGAAGGAGCAAGATCGTCCATTTCTGCAGGGCCCACCTAAATAACAGGTTTTTCTCGGATTAAAAAAATGTTATATAAAAAATGGCGCGAAGGACCTCGAAATCGCTGTTCCGTTTTTGCTAACCCTTCGCATTCGCTTAAAGCGAACATTTTCGGATACGAACGATAGACTCATCGAGATTTTAATCTCTTG
This sequence comes from Uropetala carovei, assembly GCA_036926305.1. Taxonomy (NCBI): domain Eukaryota; kingdom Metazoa; phylum Arthropoda; class Insecta; order Odonata; family Petaluridae; genus Uropetala; species Uropetala carovei. Next base: position 14,620,121 of record JAXCHB010000065.1, on the reverse strand, counting down.
TTATTGCAGCGGTTGAAGAAAAACAGAGATGTAGGCAATGCTTTCAGTCGGAGACAATTCCATCGGTATGTGAACGTATTCGAGCCCAATTCGAACATCTGATATGTGCGATGTGCGCATGGGCGGCCAAACAACGGGGGCGGCCGATTTATCGTCAGACGCAGTATTTTTAACAGTAATGCGTATTGTATTATAATATGCCGTATATTCTTACATATTTATTGGCTACGGAAATTTATCAAACAATAAGGCGTTTTTTAAAATTTTTGTAAAGAACGCCTAAAAAGGGCGGCAAATGAGAGACTTGCGCACGGGCGGCCGTGAGGCACGGCGTGCCCCTGTCTGATGCACTTATTCTGTAATGAATTTAACAAAAAAGAGCTTCGGACTTTGTAAAAGGGATGATCAGTATGCCTGGCTACCATTACTTGAGTCGTTGGTTCGAATCCAACGGTGAACATAATCATTCATTTTTGTTATCGCTTTATATATGCTTTATAACAGGCCTTCAAGTTCTGTTTATGATCCACTTAAAAACAAATAATCGAAATTTATAATACAGGGATTCCTCTTTTAACGAAAGGGTTACTTACGTATCTGAAAAGTGTTTCGTTAAATGAAAATTCCTATAACGAACATTTCTTAAATTTATAAATCTAACTCGAGCTAACACATATAGTCATATCTACTTATCTTGCATATATTAGTGCACAGTGAAACTATGTTAATGAGAAATGTACATTTATATTATAATGAGCACGAATTGGATATATAATTATAATTATAAAATATAAATAAAGGAAAGAAAAAGAAAAGGTCAATGGTGATAAATCACGTGCGGCCCTGAAATGATTAAAAATTGTTTGTTCTGTAAACTGCGCAGTTACAATGTGAAAGTATGCTGGGCATCGAGTTCAATATTCGTCTATTTGATAAAATAATTAGCGAAATTATTTATGCTGACTTTCATTTTTAGCGAAATAATTTATTTTGGAACCACGTGCCAAAACTTTTTTCTTAACAAACTTTGGTTATAGCAAAAACCCGTTTAGTAAATCGAAAAGTATTCTCTATTTGTCATTTGCGTTCTAGCGAAAATTCTAAAATCTAGAAATCCCTGATTTAGTAACGTTTCTCCTTCGTTTATGTCATCGAATCGATATTTCAAGTTCACAAGCGACTCCAACGCGTTGAGTTGCAGATTTCAACTTGAAAGGTATTACAAAATAAAGGGATCTAATTAGACGCAACCAAAGCAGATAGTACTGACAAAGAAGATCGCCAAAATGCTGAATACCGAAACTGCCATTTGTAAATAGCAGGCGGTGATACTGTTTGCTCAGTTAAAAAATATGGTACATATGTATTAACGGGAAGCCCAACTTAAAAATATAAATACGGAACAAAAACCATTTAAATTATGTTTTAATTTTCAAGAACAACATTAAAAGAAACCAATTAACATTTAAATGATTTGTTATAGATAACAATTGAAAAAAACAATCACATTTGAATTTCTGGTGGCCAATATTTAACAATTTATTCTAAAATGGTATCAAAAGCGTCTCGACTGATCGGCCTGTCGCGACATTTACAAACCCGATCACCGGACAACGGAGAGGGAAAGTTTGGTTCCAGCGAGGCGAAAGGCGCGGTAGCGCCCGGAGACGACAACTAAAATTTAAAAAATCTGATGTGGCCAACACATGACTTTCTCCATATTTGGGGTATAGATATTTAAATTATTATGAATAGCATTATAAGGCAAAATTATTATTTCGTATCGTAAAAGAATACAGTCGTCTTTATTGCCGTAAATTATATTTTGAATGTTTACAGAATTCACCGCTACACGGTAGTGGCGCAGTATACTGAAAATTACGAAAAAAGTTGAATATCTCCGAAATTGATGGTTCTACGAAAATTTCTTTCAAACAAAACCTGGAAGAAATATTATTCTCTACAACTTTGGTCCTCACGAAGATTACCAATAACGACGTTTTTAAGATATTTGACGGAAACCGAAAGAACCTATTATTTATAAATAATTCCTAAACAATAACTGCTATGGAAAATTGTTTCAAATGAAAGTTGTACAAAATTACATTCTCTATAATTTTTGTATAGAACTGTATATAAAATAATGATGTTTTAACGAAGAAATATGGCAAAAACCGAATCGGGTTTCGAATAAACCTCGACTTCTGCTTATCCGTTATTGTCCAAAAATTAATCAGTTCTTTAAGTTCATGTTAAAGTGTTATATATGAAGTTTGGTAACGATATGGTACGTACTTTTTGAGTTAGAGCGCCCACAATAACATACACACGCACGCACACACACACGCACACACACACACGCACGCACACACACAGACATCATTCCGAAAATAGTCTAAACGTGTTCTAGGGACCTCAAAACGTGTATTTCCATTGAAATCTCGTAGTCGATTTTTTTCGTGAATACAATACTTTCCCATTACTACGTATGGAGAAAGTAAAAAGTGAGTTTTAACCGGTTTCCTTTGCTGCGGATATTTTCAATTGAGATTTGGTTTTCACATGACCTTCAATGAAAAAATCGCGTTTCTCCGTGATAAGCTATTATATTGGTCAATTCTACTATCTTCCGCAAATCCGAGATTTTTCATCTATCTTTGTTAGATATCGGACGTCTATTGTTACAAATAGGTCATACAGATATGTCGTTATGTCGAGACGCGAACATTGAAACTTTGCTGTGAAGTAATTCGTCACGCTCAACTTTGAGATATTTGTTTCGTGAAAAGGGTAGAATTTGTTAAGTTAATATGTGCGTTATGTAATCGATAACTGATTTTAAAAAAGTCTGAACTCAAATCAGAACAAAAACGTAAGCCATTTCTATTGATTCAAACAAAAAGTTAGCACATATTTTGCTGCAGGTTTTCGATAAAATCCTAAGTTAATTCTTTCCTTCAAACTGTGCTTATTTGCCCATTTCCATCCAAAATTGTTCGTTAGATCTATTATAAACACAGAAATAACGTATTATATAGGTTACGTAAATATTCGATATTTTATAAACTTACTTAGTGAATGCAAGTCGTGATAACTGTAAAGTAATAATATCGTTGCTGGCACGATATATTTCGCGTTAGCTCTCGTTTGTCCTTATAGGTTGGATTACATTAACAACATCGACATGAATTAGAAAAAAGCCCTATTCCTATTTCTGGAAGACCGAAGTACATCTTTCGCTATTCAAAGTAACAACATCGTTTTAAACATGTAAATGTCTGTTCATTTAACCTTAAAAGAAGAGAGGGACTGAACGACGTAGAAATTAAATCAAACTCGCTCTGTAAAGTCGAGTCTGATTAAAAAGTGACAAAAAAGACCATCGAGCATCTGATTTAGTGAAAATAGAGTGAAAATTCTCCTAGGACTCTTGTAAAATAGGTACTTTATGTTATGTAATGACTCGTGACATTCTTCCTAAATAGTAATTTTTAAAAACTCGGACCTGAAATTTTCTTCAATGGGTACATTTGTATCCATTGAACGGAAATTTCGATCCGTCATCTCTGGAACTCATCCTACGTTAAATATGAAATAAAAGGTTTAACACTCACCACGTTTTTCCACCGCATCCCTCTGTTTCCCGCGTAGGTCATCCGACGATGTCCCAACGACGACATCTTCCGCTCTCCTTTTTTTTCTTTTCCTACGAACACGATTTCATCCCGACGCTACAGACTCCAAATCCATGCCAGCGAAGAATTCCTTTCGCCAGTTCTTGGAAAAAGATGTCTCGCCCGAATCCTTAGTTTCGACTGTTGACACTCGCGCCGATAAACCGCCACCTGGATTGAACGAAAATGCGCCTCGATGAAATTCCAACCGCTTTGACTCATTCGCATAATTAGTTTAACACCTGACGGCCGATGCTTGGACGTACTTACCGCTGTAATGAAACTAGGTTCCCGATCTCTTAAGATCACTTTTAAAACGTAAGTCACAGACCAAAATAATAATACGTTGTTTATAGGGTGAGCAGAATCGTATCCACAATCGAACTCTGCTCTGTCTTTTGATACGTATTCGGCGATGCGCAAACAACTCTAGGTCGCCAAACTCATCAAAACTAAACTTGAGCTTAAAAAAAATTCCGTCGTTCACGGTCGCGGCCCCATTTTCCGCGGAAAATGCTAGCAAAATAACTCTTAAGATGTATAAATTTTTACTTCTTTTAGTGAGAACACACGTGACAACGGTATGAAAAAAGTATCCTATTCCGAATAACGCGAATTAATGGTTATTTCGAGAGAACGAACGGATCTCACGGAATCGTCAGGCGTGACCGAACTCTTCTCGCGATGGTCGGACTGTGTGTGTGGGACTCTCTTTGACGCGAACCACGCGACGACCAAAGAGAGAGAGAGAGAGAGGGAGAACACGGTCACGTAAGCAATTCGAACGGAGATACAAATTCTAGTGAGTGGGTGTTGAAGGAAAGAGCGCTCGTGAGTTTGCGTGCGTGTTGACTCGGACTCCTCTCGTTCAACTTCCCTCAAAACACCGCGCGTTCTCGTTCTATGAGAATTCACCCACTTTTTCTCGACCAGTCCAGTTACGAATATGTGAGGAGGCGTCCATCGCGTTTTCTCGACCCTGTTGCGTTATTTTCTTACCTCTTGGAAATGTAAGCCTTTCAGTTTGTTTACTTCTCTAGGCCGCATTGTTTGTATCCTATCTACGGCCGCGGCGAATGCTGTAGGGTTGCCAACTTTTAGATCTTCATGAACCGGAGACGATGTTACGGGTTGCCTACTTTAAGATATTCATGAACCGGAATTTGCTTGAAACCCGGATACTTTAGAAGAAACCCAAGAGGAATTAAATGTAATGATATACCTATATATTCAATATTCTGAAAGGCACTCATGATTTTAGGACATATGATTAAAAATTGTTGTTTATTTTTTTTAAATATCGCTAATTAACGAAATTGTAAGAGCATCATCAATTTAAGTTTTTGTATAAAACAAAATACAATGAAAACTAAAGTGCAAACTATCTTAATTCGATTCATTTATAAAAAACGCAAAAAAGTCATAAAAAGGGCTTTCCGCTGCAATCGAAATTGAACCGGAGATTTGTGCTACACACCCGGAGACCGGAGATTATGGCGATGACCCGGAGATCTCCGGCCCGATAGCCGGAGGTTGGCAACCCTGTGATGTCGACGCTCTCGGCACCTTTTGCGTAAAAAAAGACGCGAAAGATTTATATCTAACTACAGCAAAATAAACCGGCGTTAATCAGTAGAGCACAGGAGTGGGCAAACTACGGTCCGCGGGCCGTGTTCGGCCCCCCGAGAGCATCTCATACGGCCCGCGAAGCTTTGATGAAAAAGCGATCCATAACATTTAACAAAATTTCATATTACTTTTGATAAAAGTATGATGATAAAACCTTTAGTTTTGAAATTTTAGCCCTAAAATCCTTGTTTGTGCTTGTTTTTCACGTATGTATGATGCCTAAGAATCTAAGAAATTTCCCGATTTAAACTCTAATCCTAAGTATTGGCACCTTTCAATGCGCTGAAGAATTCGAAGACACAGACGCGTCCCGCCATTCAGATAAGGTTGCCCACCCCTGGTATAGTATGTGAGATCTGTTCCCATTTAAAAGCATTGACCTCGTTGACATGGTATCCAGCATTTTCCGTTGTTACAAACCTTTGTTCATGATTAAAAACTAAATCGGCTTAGATTCGAATTGTCTTTTTAAAAATATAAAGTTCATTCCTTCAGCTTAATACATGCCTTTGTTCCGAGTTCTTATCTTGATGATAAGTAATTTAAATTGGCAAAAGAATAAAATCTTGCGCGTCAAGCAAACGATTTTTACAAGTTATCTTATGGAAAAATGTCAATCACCAATATTGGCAGCACTGACTAATCCCGGTTGACCAAACATTGACCATTCACTAAGTTAAGACGTAAGTAAGAATCGTACTAAATTTGGTTGTTCTAGGTCATATAGTATGAGCGTGGATAATGATTACGAAAAAATATTAATCCCCTATATTGGCAGCACTGACAAATCCCGGTTGACCATACCTTGATCAACCGCTAAATTAAGATGACATAGGTAAGGAAGAACCGTACAAAATTTGGTTGTTCTAGGTCTTATGCTGCATAATGAGACAAAAACAAACTTTCGGAAATATATAAGATTATAGTAGGTATTTAAAGATTTAAACCTAGCTCATTTCGTCTAAAATATATTTACTTTCGCGTAATTGTCTAACAATAAGTCTAGAGACGTTACGATAAGTGGATCTGGCATAACGTGCAAAATAGCTTGTGCTTACCCTTTTAATAAACCGTATATTATCAGGTTGGTGCCGAAATCCAGACATGGAAGAAAAGAGCTCGGCAAAAGGTTGAAATTTAGAGTTACTGAATTTTAGGAAATGCAACGCAATGATAGATGCACAATTGTTAACAGGTTTACTATAAAAATAATATATTCCCACCCAATTTAATCATATTACACCTTATTTTAATACCTTTTCGATAATAATTTTATAATGTAAATTGTATAAAATGAAAACGAGAAAATTTATCAAATATTTTCTTTAAATTAATAGAATAGACAAAATAACAAAAATTTAACAAAGATTATTGTTACCTTTTTATTGTCCTCGGATTATGTTACGAACTGTTTTAGCCAGAAGCATGAGTTAGAATTTTGCATAAGAAGTATTTTTCTCAAAAATTCCACTTTATTGATTTTGATTGCATCCATTTCTATGGTTCGGAGGAACTAGAAAGAAGAAAATACTTATTTATGATATTACATGATATATTTCATTTTTGTTCTCATTTCTTAGAAACTGGATTTATACTTACTCTAGCGAAGTATAAACAATATTCTCCTAGTTTACTTAATAACAATAAGACATGCAAAAGTAATATTTAACTATTAAGGACAATATATTTTAGTTTTGAATGTTAATTAGTTGTTTACCTTTCTTTAACGTGAACTTTGCGTAGAATGTTCAATACTGCTTTCAATAAATAACTGTTTAATGAATTAATTATTTTGCAATAACTTACTCTAAAATAAGTGATTAACAGAATGGTTAACATATAAATGAGAATTTGTATAATTACCTTAACGTTCCGGAATAAACATTAGTGTTGGCGAATGTTTTAAGGATCAAAGATTAATTTTCACCTAACTTTTCATGGTTAAAACGTGGTATTACTACTCAAAAACTATAAATCTATTATGCACTTCTGAAATACCGCGAACAGTCTTACAGTTAGAAGTTTGAACAACTGCGAAAAGATTTTCCGCTTTCATTTTCATACAATCAGTTTATCTGGTGTGGGATAGATGGCAGTAACGTATAGAGAACTGAGAATCTTGTCATTCAGTGAGACGTAGAGATTTAGCGCATTAATTTATTGTGTCAGAATACGAAAAGAACAAGTTTACTGATGTAATTCGTGCTTTATATGTGTTACGTACATTTTCTGCCATTTAATGTTCTTTTCATATCTCTCGCTTCATCAGAATGAATGTGATAGCTCCCTCGTTTGTTGAACCATCAATGCTGTGTAGAAATGTGCCATTACAAAAACCATCATTTATTTAAAAAGTGCTTTGAGTTTATGAATAGTTGGGAACTATGATGTTATTCGTCCTTGTTAGGTGAGAATACATAAATATTATGATAAATAGTTCGAATTATATTTTCGGAATCCTACTAGCAAAAAGCCCCTCCCCCTTTTTGTTTTTCCTGTAATTTAGTGTATTCTGTGGCTGTTGCATGAAGCCAACAAACTGTGCAGTTCTATTTGAGTAATACTGTAAAATGGTGATTGAGGCATGCGTTAATACAAGTGTAGTAACATTATTTATACCTGTTGCAGAGCTGGCTATCCAATAATTGTGTTTTGTTATGATGATACGTATAAAAGAAAGAATGTACCACCCTTGATGAAAATCATCATATGAGAAATAAATTTTTCAATTGGAGCAACCATGTCAGGAATGTCCTATGTTTCAAGGGAATCCCGTTCGTCTGAGTTAGATTCCATTTTACAAGTTATTGGCTTGTCACCCAGCGCTCCTCTTATCACATTTTCTGGTATTATATTAATGCATTCTATCGTAAAATCTTAATGCAACTTATATTCGGATGTATAACATCAAGTTGTAGTGAGCTCATAGTAGTTATTACTTTTTTATTTCAGAAATGTGGTATCAAGTGTTCCTTTGGGCATTGTTTTCATCCATTTTTGTTCATGTTATTGCTGCTGCGATTGCCTTTGCTACACTCAGGAAACATAAATTTGGCAAGTAAGTTTTAAAAAGTGGTATCCGTTCTAAATACATTTTGTAAGATCATTTAGTTATTTGTTCATTTACATTTAAGTGTAGTTAATTTTCATACTTATTCTTAACATTTTCAAGAAAGAACCAAAAATCCTAATCAAATCAGATATTGTTTTAATAATGATATTTGTAGTGTTTTATGCAGTTTTTGTTTTCACCAAAATGTCATAATTAACTTTCATCTAATTACTCACCCAATTTACATTATTATCAGATCAAAAATATTCAACCAGTATTTGATAGAATATATGCTATTAGTGTATTTTTGAAGAGCCTTAATTGTTGTTTTCAATAGTAGCATTACTTGGTTAAAGCAATGTTACCACTTAAATTGTTTGCATTCATACTTTATTCATGTTTGCTTATAGATTGTGAATATTAATATATATTGTTAGTAAATTACCAACCAAAAGTTTTATTTGAAAGGTGATGTAGTTTGTGTATAATACTTTAAGCATATTTCTTAGTTACTCCTCTGGTAAGAAAACCGAAAATTATTCCTATGGATTTAAGCTAAAAAGATGAATCAAACTAAATTCATCTGAGTTTTATACTAAATGGAATTATAAAATATTTGTCTTAAAATAAAAACAAAATTTGTTGATGTTGTGCTTATTAAGTTGGATTATTTTTATGGTTTCTTTTCTTTTGATTTAATGAATTTTAATTTTTCTTCAATAGTTTCATTTTTTTTAAATATTCCTTAAGCATTTCCAATTTTATTCATTATCAATTTATATTTTAATGTATTTATTTGATGCTTGTTGATAATTTATTATAGTTGAAGGACAATGTGATTACTTTTCATCATTATTTTGTTGTGACAAGATGACTATAAGTAGACTTACAGAGCATTTTCAGACATTAAATTACATTTATAATTGCTCTACAACTATTACTGAAATATATTTAATTCGTGAAACCACCAATAATCTGAACTTGCTCTTCATTTTTATATTTTATTTACTTACAATGAAGACCTGCTTATAGGACTCACTTTTTCTCCAAATTTTGGACTTAGAAATGTGGTGCGTCTTAAGTGAGAAACTTAAACCAAACACTAGCGAACAGCAAGTTATTGATTACTTAGATTAGATGAATAAATTAGAAGATATTTATTTTAATACTATGGAAACAATTTTTTAAAATCACAAATGAAAAAACAAGTAATTTCTAGTCACTGACCTCGTCCTCAATGATATTGTCGTACTGCTCAAAATCGTAATTTTTTTGGTAGTAATAGATACTGTTATCATGGTCGTAGGATATTTTTGCCATCCTCCCATAGTACATCATCTTCACTGCTATATACTCTATTGCTTATGCGAGTGTTTCTCAATCTTTCTGGAGCTGTGGACCCCTTTCCCAAGAAAATTTAATAAATATTTCATAAAATATCTAATTATTTTACTTTGAAATATTGATTAGCACTGTATGCGGAATCAAACAAGTTATAGATAAAAATCGTGACCTTCTCAACTCAGGACCCCTGAGAAATAACAAGTGGGGTCCCAGAAACACTACATTATGAGGCACAGATTTTTATTTATTTATTTCTCGTAATATATTTCAAAGACATTCAATAATTCACTCATCAATTTCACTGTTAAGTGATAAAATATTTGCAACAAAGATCATTTGACATAATACATATGCATCCTATTTGTGGGTTCATAAATTATTCCTAGAATTTGAGACCAAAAACCTCCCTGGGTCATATACGTGGGTGTGTCCTGTATGTCTTTAGAGTAAGTTGGAAAAACCAATCTTCAGATTTTCAAATCAGAACTATACCCAACAGTTTTTGGTCTTAATTGAAATTTTGAAATGGTACTATATATACATTTGCCTTCGTTAGGCAGTGCCTAATCTGTTTTTTCAGATTGACTAAACAAATCTGAAGTTTTGGTTGAAAGAAAGAATTAAAATACTCTATAGAGTCTTACCAACTAGATAAGTAATTATTAATCATAGCTGTAGAAATGCTATCGTAATTTTTATAGTAATAATACACAGTAAGCAAGTTTTTCATTTAAGTGATTCTTAATTTTTAAATTTAGATTCAGATTCAAAAAAGCTGCTATTAATGAATAGTTTGAAATTAATAGATAAGGCCAAGACTTTGTTGAATTGTATGATTTTCAGGAAAATGTGGCATTATTAAAATTAAGACAAAATTCACACTACACAGCTTTAATAACCCTTAGACTTCTTCCACGTATAAACACAACCAGTTTCGGTGAATAATTACCTGATAATGGTGCATTATTAAAGCTGTGTTATGTGAATTTTGTCTTAATTTTAACGATGCCACATTTTCCTGAAAATTATGACGTTTCTTTAAATAGTTAAAATAGAAATGTTAAACCAAAAAATTACCCAGTACTTGCTGCAAGTTACCTAACAATGATCATGCATGGAAGATGGTAGAATGTTTAATTAACTGAGAATGTTTTTAATCATAAGTAATATACAGTGTCAGCCATTAAAGCACTTCTAATTTTTATGGACTATCACAAACAGCTAAAAAGGTAATTTTGTGTGATATATCCATCCATTGCCCTGTAAATGAATATTTTTAATTGGGAGACAATTTATCATTAAGAATTCTTTTATTACCATTGGAAATTGGAGAAAGAATGGTTGTGTAAAAGATAAAACAACATTTACTTATATCAGACATTATTAATATGATTAAAACAATAACAAACATTATTTATCACTCCTCATGAAACAAAACATCTGGATACATAACAGAGCTTTCTTTCTTATAATAGTTTAAATACTGATTTCCAAAAAGTTACAGCTTACTTTCTCAACTTAATGCATTTTAATCATGTATGATAGGACAGAAAACATTTTTACAAAGTTTTCAAGAGCCTAAGTTATAAAGTAATTTAATCTTGGTATGATTTTATGCAATGGCTCTATATTTGATAGGCTTGATCTTATTTTTCAGGTTTTTATTTTGATTAAGAATCATAACATATCTAATCATTCACGTAGTCAAGCATCTAGGAATGTCAACCTGTCAAATTGCTCTTGAGTTGTTGACATACAATATTCATGGTAGTAATTATTATCTATGATTGCCAGGAAGCATGCATGGAAGAAGGCAAATATTCCGAGGTTAACATCTACTAAAATACTAACCTGTGATTCTGGAATCAAAATTATTTTTAAGTATGCCTTTGTTTGATGATTTTATCCCATCATAGGTGGTAATCATAATCTATATTTTTTAGAATGTTCACAGTTATATACAGAGAGAACTAAGTTGTCATTCCATCAAGCCTTTACTATGATGAGCATGGTATTATAAATATGTCAACCAGTATTTGAAAATGACAGAAAAGAGGAATATAGAGGTCTGAATACATGTAAATCTCTAATTAAATGTAATTGAGAGCAAAAGATTAGCTGAGTAATAATGCTGTCGCATGAAATAGCTGGTTGTATGAACAAATATCAAAATAAAAGAATGCCCTATCTTTTTTATGCTTGATTAATTTATGATATGTTTTAAATAATCACATATTGTATGTTAAGGTATATGTTTAGCATAGAAATGTTAGCTGATATCTTCTTTTCAGTCCACATTTTATAAAATGATGATGTTAGTTTTGGTAAGCTTATGACATTTTCTACCTAGGTATTTATATGAAAAAAATATTGAACACCTGCTAAAATTTTGGTGAATTTAATCTAAAAATCATGGCTTTTAGGAAGGTTAAAAAGTTTTGACCCACCACTTTTGGTTTTAATGAAACTGTTTTCATGATGGTCAGCTTTAATTGTACATGTATTGACGTAAACATTATTAATAACATTCTTTTGAAAAAAGTATTTATTTTTTGACATTTCTTATGATTTTTAATGGCATTACTCAAAACATGGCAAGTTTCAATTGGTATCCAGTATTTATTCACTTTCAAGTAATGGATAGATAAATTGTCAGAATAGCACCCCCAAGATTTTGGAACCCAGGGCAGCTACCTGGTCCACCAGTACATTGGGTCGGCCCTGTCTTACATCACAGAAAGCTTCATTGTTTCCTTATGGAAATAACTTTTTTTTAATGTAGTGCATTACTTTCTGGGTGACCCTCATATTTCACGCCATCAACCTGCTTTATCACACACTCGCACACACATGTTACCAAAAGTCTAGTGTATCATTTGATCATAATGAGAACTTAATAGACACAATTGTGTATTGTCAAAGGAAAAAAATTAAAATTATAAACTCATTGTTGTTCTTAGTTACAAATGGTATCGTGAGTACACAACATTCTTTCATTTATTATTTTAATTTACTTTATTTTGATGTAAGCTTTGTCAAACATTGTGGATCATGAGGATTTTCTCTAAATTAACATTAGATGTTGAATTGTTTTTTTACCTGTGAAATCAAAATCTCTCTTTTGCAAATTCCAGATTTTTTCCGGTGTTGATTCTGATAATGGGTGTCGTCGCCCCACTCACGTCAGGGGTGGTGAGCAGTGCTGCAGTGGCCTTTGTTTACCGCGCTTCCAGCTTTCAAATGGCCCCTCTGTATGCCCTCCTTTGGGGTGTCGGTCAGACAGTCATGTCTGCCTGTTATGGTTTCACTCGGATCCTTGCAACTCTGTAAATGGCTTGTCCATGAGCAATGGAGGATAATTTACGGCAGCATTTACTAGTATTTAAAAAAAAATCATTTTGTCTCTCTCTATCACTCTCATTTACATGGAAAGACTTAGGGATTTGAAGGAAAAAGCACCAATAATTGACATGTTTTTTTAATCAAGTATATTTTGGTGTGACACAACTCAGATTTCTAATTGTTGTTTTTATTCATTTTAAACTGAGTAACGATAGTTTGAAAAAAAAAGTTTGTGGCTACTTATGAATGTTTTGCCAATCTGTTGTTCATCGTATGGTTTTCGTATGTTTCTCTATGTAATTGTTTCATTCCTTAAAAGGGTTGATACAACACTTTTGTAAATAAATAAATATGTGAAAAATAACACTGATCTTGCTCGGCAGTCGCCCTATAAAGTTGGAGCAATCACAGTTCTGAGGTATTGCATAGTTAATGAATTTTACAAGAAGGAATTTTCATAGAATCGTGTGGTTTAATGCTAATGATATATTATTCAAATGAGCAGCTAGAAGTGATGTACTTAAAAAAAGAAGTCCAACCAAAAGTTATATTCAGTCTTTTAAAATTATTTCTGTACATAATATTTGTACATATAGTGTTGTCTATTTTTGTGATTGAAGGTGATTAGTGATCAAGGTGAATGACTGACTGTGGACATTTTATCTTCTGTCTTAGTGAAAACACCATGTTGCAGAGCAATTAATGATTTGTAAAATTGTGTACATAATACTGAGAAGTGCAATTGATAACATGTCACAATGTGCTTTGTTTGTTATAATTTGAGACAGGGTTTATCCTAGAGCTACGGGCTGAATGAGCTTGACTAGCAATGATCCGATCACAAATTGGGGACAGCATCCTAGAAAGTTGTTTTGAGACTCTTGATGTGATAATGAGTGATGGGACCATGTATGTGGTTGTGGAATTACGAACTTGTCAGTTTACTTGCAGCCAAGGAAATTGTTTCGCTCTTAAAATCTGTTGAAGATTTAGTTGCCATGTACTTAGGTGGGAAACCAAGTACAGTGTGGAGGTTTGGTGCTATTGTGTTGTGAAAGTAGAGATCTTTGAGGCATTTGTCAAATTGTTGGTTATGGCTATTAAGATCTCTTGTGCTTAAATGAAAGATTTTATATTTTCTTTAAGGAGCTGTTAGTAAAAAATTTAAGTTGTAGATAGGTGGAAAATTATGAGCTCACCATGACTGAAGAAATAGTCCAAATAATAATTTTTGAAGATTTCCTGTTGCTAAAAGGTATATTTTTATTTTTGGCAACAATACTCATTTGCACCATTAAGACAAGTTTTCCAGAGACAGTATTGAACTTACCATAGTTAATGAAAAGTTAGCATTTGTGGACATTTGTATCACTTGCAGTGTGCATTAATGATATGGCTTGTGAAAACCATATTTCTTGCATGAAGATGTCACTTAGTAGGATTCCCACCTGAGTTTTTATAAATTGGGTAAATTGTAATATCGAAAATGACTGAATTAACGAGCACATTATTTATAAATAAAGTTGAAATTAATGGAATGCTGTTATTTTTGTAGAATTGAAATTACATAAATTTGACCGTTAAATTTCTCATTACGGGAAACAGCGCGCTGAGACCTACGCCCACTGCCAGTCAAGCATGGTGACGCCTATCGGGTGTTGGTTGTTTCACGTAGTTATGCTGGCATACGCATTTACAAGTTCAAATTACTAACATTTAATAATAAATAAGTCTGAGTTTTGCAGTTTACTTGCTGTAGTAGTAAGTATTGGGACGAACGTTCGGTGAATACCGCCCAAATCTTTATTGTCATCGATTGTCAGCTATGTTTTTTATCAGACAACCTTGACAGTTTTTGACGTCTTGAAGAGGCGAATGTTCATCCTACGTAGTTTATGTACAAATGAATTTGAAGCTGCTAAGGAAAAGACCTAATGTTTGTTTTCGCGGTGGCAGTTAACTTGATGAAAATTATATCCCTTGGGTTGTTCTGCAGCAAATTTCAGTAAGTGCCATGAACTCTTTCGTCGAATCAATCGAAAATGAAGAAGAAGAAAATACCAGATCTAAAAGCATGAATCAGACTAGTGACAAGGTAAATGGATTAAACTATGAAGACATTGCAGTTAAATTAATTAATGAAAATTTTCTACTCACTGCCTTGGAGCTTCATACCGAACTTATTGAACGTGGCCGTGGAATTAAAACGCTTAAGGAATTTTTCTCTAACCCTGGAAATTTTGAACGCCAAGCTTCCATACCGGATTATTCACCAACAATTCGTTAGTAACTATGGTTTAATAATTTTAAATTGATGTAGTTAGGATTATCTTGATATTTAACGGAACAATTTCTTTATGCAGCTCGTTCTTCGAGTCAAGCAACTTTAGATTCACTGGATTTAACTAGGTACTCCGAAGATGGCGAAAGAGGTGTCGATGAAAGAGTAGCAGTATTAGAATTTGAATTGAGAAAAGCTAAAGAAACTATTAGTGCACTTCGGGCTAATCTCACAGTTGCCACAGGTAAATACTTTTCTGTCATTAAAACCTTTGTATTTTATATAAATATTTCTTAGTGGAAAATATATTGATGAATTCTGCATGACTATAAACCCACATTTTTTTAAAAATATAATAGAATCGGGAAATCTGACACCGGAGTCAGGATCTACCAATGCATTACATAAGGAACCGATAAAACCTCATGAAAAGAGGGCCTTAAATTTTTTAGTCAACGAATATCTTATGCGGCATGGGTACAAGCTGACATCTATTACTTTTTCAGACGAAAATGAAGATCAAGTGAGTTTAACGGTGAAACATTTTTGAATAGTTGGTATATTTATTATGTTAATGTAAGTAAACTATTATCCCATTGCAAGAAAAATCTTTCGTGAATTTAATTTGTGAATTAAAAAATAATTATGAAGAACATTTTCTTATTTCAACAATTTTTATTGCAGGATTTTGAGGACTGGGATGATGTTGGTCTTAATATTCCAAAACCACCTGAACTATTGTATTTATACAGAGAGTCTAGTCGACAGTGGTCAAGTGATATGAAATCTGAAGTTGGTTGTCAAACAGAGACAAGTGGTGAATCTCATGATGCAGAACAAACAGGCCAAATACATGATCTGGTCTGTGTATTGTTTTTAAACACATAGTTTAAGTTAAAGGTACTTTCCTGTTAACGGGAATACCTCCAGGACCCCTCACAGGACCTGGTACTTACTTATTATCCCCATGCCATATTTACGTACAACATTAACAGAAAAAAACCCAATCACCAGACAAGAAACTGATCGCGGTAGCGCCCGGAGATGACTACCCATTATAACAAAGCGAGCCGAAGGCTCGTCTATATATCCTTTCAATGTTATATCCTCTTGACTGTTGTGCCGCAAATTGAGAGGATATATCGACAAGCCTTTGGCTCGCTTTGTTGTAATGGGTAGTCGTCTCCAGGCGCTACCACGACCTTCACCTTGCCCGGAACCAAAGAAACCCTCCACGTTGTCCAGAGATTGGGTTTGTAAATGTCGAGACCGGCCAATCAGTTTCTGTTAAAGTTGTTTTTAAAATAAAATATCGTAAATCCAACAATACGTCAAAATATCCTTTCAATGTTATATCCTCTCAAACAATCATAACAATACATTCATTTTTTAAGGTATTCCCGTTAACAGGAAAGTACCAAGTTAAATATAAATGTACTTATAAACACATGAGTTTAATAGGATTGCTTAATCCTGTCACCATTGAAAAATGATTTTGATTTATGTCATTAGTATCATAAAATACATTTTTTATTAGTAAAAAATTCAATCAGTCATCAAAAAGTTTTTTGACTATAATGTGTGATAAAATCGTGAAATATATTGCAATAACAGGGAAGCAAATTAATGGTAATTTTAATAACTGCTTTCCCAACATTGTAATTTTTAGTGAAATCTGATTTAGTTGACCTCGAATTCTTTTATTTAATTTTAGCTGAAAATTGTTAAATTGCTGAATTTAAGTATTTATATTTGTTAAATGGTCTGACTTTCAGATTCTTGAAACAGATCTCATGAGGGATCAAATTGCTGCTTTACATCAAGAAAAGCAAGAGCTACAGATACTACTGTCAGCAAATGGGTAGGTATTATTAACAATTGTCTTATGCCAGCGACAGTCATATTGTGTGTTTATGGACCTATTTTTGTTTATATGGTGTTTTATTGATACTAATTGTATTTAGAAAACTAATTCTATAAAAAATGTCATATTAAAAATCTTAAGCTGTTAAATACTATAAAGTTTTCAATTTATAATTTTGTGCCAACAAATAACTTTATGTATTATTGAAACAGTAAAATACTTGTCAGGTAAGCTATTCTTATAGCATTATTCAAAAATTTTTTCATTATCTAAAGAAGCATTGATTTGTACTTGGTTGTAATTTTTATCGGATGTTATCACTATGAGCAGTGTTGATACCAATCTTCTGCCTTGTTTTACCAGGGTTTCCGTTTCCAGCATGCATGTGGCTTTGATATTAAATATATAAATAACAGTAACATTAATTTTTTGTCCATTTCTAGGATTCCTCAACTTAAATCATTCAAAAACTTAAATTACCAATTTGACAGTAAAATCTATTAACCCTTAACTATGCGTGCCCTGGCATGTAGTACCACATTTTAGCAAAATGTGCATAATTATTGGAAATGAACTCGAAATGCCCTCAATAATCTGAATACCCTATCACTAAGACATCAACGGACCATGGGGAATGTTTCGCTTCTCTGATTCTTTTTACGTGTGTATTGCAAGCATTTATTGTGGACTCCGCTGTCTATCCAGAACGCAGTACCGCCCACGCGTAATTGTCAGTGAAACCGTCATATAAGATGAAATTGGCATTTTTACACAACGTTTTATGGAATATGCATGTAAATTAAGTGCCTGCACAATGTTTTATGTAATATGCATGAGATTTCAAGAAGAAAGACCAAATGTTTTTCGAGTTTGGAAATCGCTGGTGGTGTGGATGTGGTGGACCAAATGTTCAGTGGTTACTCTGCGTCAAGAAGAATGAGGTGGCCACTTGCACTGTTTTTTTTTTCAATAATGAATATAGCAGGAATAAATGCACTTGTCCTCTACAACTCTTCACACCCATACTATCCTCTGAAATCCAGAAGAGTTTTCTTAAAAATCTCGCACTGTCCTTGCTAAAGCCTCAGTTGCAAGAGCGATGCAAAATAAAAACTCTTGCTCCTAGTACTCGAGTAGTAATTTTGAAGCATGTGGGCTCAGAAGATACCGGAGAAATGTCAAGGAAAAGGAAACGTGAAGATGGCGAAGGGCTATCACAGACATTGGGGCCCTGTCTTTTGTGTGGTCATTCTAAAAACAATAAAACAACTGAAAGGTGTGACTCCTGTTCAGACTTTACATGCAAGAAGCATATAACATCAATAAAACACACCTGCGAAACCTGTGATCTTGAAAGTTCAAACAGTTCATAATAAATATGCAAAGAAATTTCTTTTATTCATTATTCCATTTTTGTTATTAATTTGCTTTGAATGATGTCTTATATTGTGTCAAAATATTGTGTTAACAATACTTATATATAAAAATAAACATATGTTGCCTTTAACTAGTTCTATTTATCGTTTAAATCAATAAAATGTTAAACTGGTACTCAGTGCCGCAATTTGTGTAATTAAGTCTCGAAATGAGACGTGCATGTTTAAGGATTAGAGATCTTTTCCTTTTAGTGGAATATGGAGGGTTAATTTTTAATATGTAAAACTTTGCCATAATTTCAAAAGTTGATTACAAATTATTTAAAATGTATCATAGACAAGGCTTTTTTGAAAGTTTTATGACCATTTCATTATTTTATTTGCATGGCATGTTCAGTTTGAGTAAATGTTTTATGCTAGAGTTACTTAGTGTTTCACCTTTGGCAGATAAGAAATTTTGCTAAATGTAAACAAAGTAAAGGAACTCACGATGCCTTTGAACCTAATTGTAAACAATAACTTGATATGATAATAAAATTTCACTTGTCTGTCAAATTTAACTTTACATTTTAAACATTTGACAAGTGAAAATGCGGTAGAACTGATCAATTTCTTCGTTTCTGTGCTCTTCTCCAGGTCAAAGGGAGATATGAAAGATGGAGGAACGGGCTCTAACAGCTTGTCAAGGGACACAGGTGTTGTAGGAGAAGGAGACATGGAAGAAGAGGTTGAAATATCAGCCCCAAGCAGCGTAGGAGGAGAAGCATCTCCTGAATGTTTTGAAATGGTTGGCCGAGTGGGAGAGGAGGATGACGACGGTAATGATGAGAAGGATGGACGTAGACTGGAACCTGTCGTGGGTGGATCTTCATCGATATCGTCTGGGGCAGCCAGTGAAACAGGTGGTTGGATGAGAGTAGATCCCCTTATCAAACACCCCTCACCTTCTCCGACTCTCAACTCAAATTCCACCTCATCTCCGGCACCACATACTTTGCCATCGGAGATGACTCACAGTGCACCTGTTGGTGTTGAATGGCTTGGAAACAGTCCTGTTGGCAGGTGAGCCTAAGCTGTTTAATTTTTTGTAAGGAAGATTTTTTAGGCTTTATTAACTTGCCTAATTAAGTAGGTGTGTCATAATTGCGATGAATTTTCTTGCTTTTAATTCAGTGGGTGTGATTTCCTTGTGCATTTTAGAATGCAATTTACTTTTACTTACAAGGAGAGTAGGGAGGCTAGTACCCTCGGATTTTGTTCAAATTTCACATGGTGATAGCTGATGTGTTCCGATTTAACGTGTAACTTGCCGTTTGTGTGAATAGGCCTTGGTTGTCGAGATATCGCAGTTTGAATTTCGGCCGATTTCCGCGTGCGCGTTAAGACTCGTGAAAGTCGTTGCTAGGACAGGTAGGCCGTAGCTGAGTTGGTAAGGCGTTGGGCTATCGAGTCCCGGTGGTGGAATTTTTCTTTTTTGATTTTTATCTTTTTTAATCCTGAAAAAATGTACAATTCCCATTATTAATTTATTACGACTGTAAAAATTTTAATTGTACTATTTTTCTCGATTATAAGAATATATTTTTTATCTTATAGTTGCGATTCAGCAATCTTTTTAAATAAATTCTTACACTTTTTATTGCTACAAAATAATTTGCATCATTATTTTTTTATTATACATCAATTCCTTATAAATTAATTATTCAGATTCTTCTTTTGAAAAAAATCTGTCATGCGTGCCGGCAAAGTGGGGGATGAAAATTGTCATAAAAACAAAGCACAAATGCTTCTGGCACCAGGAACACACAACAAACGCAACATTTTCGCATTCACATTTCCTCTTACGCAGGCTATCGTGGAAACAAACTTCATTTACGTTCATAAAAACACTCCTTCTCGTCTAAAAGGGCTATGAATGTTTACTCATATTTTGATAATAAGGGAACTCCACTTGTATTATTTTAGTATAATTTTAAGGTGGCTGTGCTTTTCCAATTCACATTTGAATAACACTGTAGTGTGAGTCATGTAGTATATCACACAGTCTCAGAAACCAGCTGTAACTTAGTCATATATGAACCTGTAGGTACCAGGGAAGTGATGGTAAAAATAACTCAGCAGACAACATGTAAATAAGTGCATGTTAGATGCAGCCTAGTTACACTGTGTGTGTCCTAATGCTGTACAGTTAATTGTTCAGCATAACCGATATAAATCGAATAAAAACATTAATTTTTAACGATGCAAACAATATTTAAGAAGATAATCTGTTAGGTAATAGTTATATGTGCCTGTAAAATAAATTTAACTTTATATTCTTATTTATTCTTTGAAGTCATCTGAATATTTCTGGTTTAGGCAGCGTTTTACAACTAAGTGCATACAGCATGATGTCATTTTATTTATTTTTCACAGGA
This sequence comes from Uropetala carovei, assembly GCA_036926305.1. Taxonomy (NCBI): domain Eukaryota; kingdom Metazoa; phylum Arthropoda; class Insecta; order Odonata; family Petaluridae; genus Uropetala; species Uropetala carovei. The sequence continues at coordinate 14,599,142 of JAXCHB010000065.1, read as the reverse complement.
AACTGCCAACTGCCTTTAGGCATGAAGTTCTCTCCAGGTGCTTTGTGAACACATCTCATCGAGAAGGTTCGTTAGTGGAAGACATACTGGCACCTAACGGAGACTGTGAAAACCTAGGTTTGGGACCTGATGAGAGGGTTAAAAGAGTGGCCCAGTTGTTGGCACGCAGTCTTCCTCGCATTGTACCAAATGTTGTTCTTACCCAGCGTGAGGTAAAGTTCATTTTAAATTCTAACACAAATGATTCACAGTGAAAGTAAGTTTTGATTTCTTGTAAATATGAAAGAACTATGTTTATAACATCATGTTTGTCTTTGTCAATAATTATTTGTTAATTATGGACATATTTTTGTGGCTGTTACATTTTTCAGGAGTTAATACCGTTGATGATATGTACTGTCTGGCTTCATCCAGATCCATCTGAAAGAAATAAGCTTCTAAGCCTCCTTTTTAATCTCAAGAAAAGGCCAACTCAAGAAGAGAGACAAACTATTCTTGCAGGTAAACAACCTTTTCACAATTCAAGATATACTCTGTGGTCTTTGCTTAGTGAAGTATAATTGCTTTACTGAAAAGTTCATGTAAAAAAATAACTTTTTTCTATAAGAATCCACACATATACATGTGTATATGCAAATATATTACTATTCACAGCAATTGTATAATGCTGTTACTGCCTGTCCAGTATTGCAACACATTGATGAAAAATTATAATAATGTATTTTCAAAAGAGGGAACAAAATATTTAGTATTGCTTGTCTTCAGTGATGTAACAAAACGTTTGGTTGGCCCGTGTACAAATTCAGAAAGTGGACTTCCAAAGCTTTTATGTTTTAATCACATTTATTCAAACAACTTTTTTACAATAAAAACAAATGCAGTTTTAAATAAACATTTCATCCCTATCCTGGAAAAAAACCACATAAACTGAAATTTTCAATTTTATCGTGGAATAATAAAATTGTTTTCCATGAAATTCCAACAGTTATAATTTTTATAAGAAAAACAAATTAAACTCCATTACTTACATCTAATCATTGAATTTGCTATCAGCTATATACACCCCAATTAATGGATCTTGAAAAGGTTTTTTCCAGTAGAATAAAGTAATTTTTACTATACTACTATGCTATATATTTCTAACTTAATTTATGCTCATATTTATTTATATAATGCTGTCATTGACAATCCATTTCATATTCAAACACATTATGAAATTCCTGGCTTTGCAAAATTTTTCAGCAGCGAAATTGTGATGTCCTCTCTGCAACAGAAGTTAAAGTAAGAGCTAATGTAAATCAGTAGCAGGAAATATAATTCATAAACCTTACGAAAACATCATTGCAAACTAAGGGTAGCAAACTCAAGCTATGATTGAGGAGAAAGATGTGAGATTCAACTCTTCCTTCTCATTCTTTCTTACTCCTACCTTTCACTTTTAAGAATTCCCAACTGAAGTATACCAGTTTTCAAATCAATCTGTACAAAACTAAAGCAATCACATACGTATATAACTACATACTCATATTTCTCAAGTGTTCATTATTCATTTTCTATTATTTGGTGGCCACAGACTGTGTCAAACTTTCAATTCTGAGAATTAAACAATGAAGTTTTGTGGAGTTGCTGCTGAGTTGAAAAAAATTATCATAGGTGACAGTCACGCAAGTAGCATGACAAAAAGGGCTTGTCTGTATATGCATTGCAAATGGAGAAAAGGATTCTTTTAGGGATGCTTATATCACTTAAGAGAAAGAAAAATTTAAGATATCCAAAATTTTATTTTCATATGGGAATCATGCAAAGGAATCATGCCAGCTCTTATTGTACATTTCTGAATAAAATATCTTTCAAAAATAAAGTACCGTATATACTCGTGTATAATGCACATCCGTAGTTTTTGACAAAAAATCCCGACTTTTCTCATACCACATGTGAAACGTGCACCCTTGATTTTTATGGGTTATAAGAACAAAATTATATCGTCATGTTAATTATTAACTGGAGTACCATAATAAATACGTTATTACCAGTTAACAATTTAAAAACATATTTCCGAAGAAAATAATAACTTTGTTAAATTCCACAATTTTTTATAGTGGAATTAACAAAGTTATTATTTTCTTTGGAAATATGAGTATCAATTACCACAAAGTACAGTCAAATTCCTTGGATTTTTAAATTTTAAAACGCTTGGACTTGCTCATAGGTATTACGTTCAGTTAGCTCAGTACATCTTAGAGAGACATCATTAATAATGAAAGTGATTGAGTTGAGATGGCAGCAACTTCTTACAGTTAGTTGGCCAAACTGATGCCATGTCGAAAACCGCAGCGCCACTGTTGCCAATCCTTTTAAATCAGACAAAAAGGGATCTATAAAATACCGTAATTTTTCAGTTATAATATGCAACCTATATAATACACACCCATGTTTTTACGAGTGAAATGTTAAAATTGTCTTATCACCATGTATAATACGCAACTCATTTTTTGTAAAAAGATTACTGTAATTTTTCACTTGGTAATTAGCAGTATCGAAACAGTGAGATTTGTATGAGGGTGTTTACGAAAACTTTACGTCTATATAGTTTTGACTCTCACATTAAAGATCCATACAATGTATAAAAACATGTCTCCGTGTCACATTATGTAATAATCTGGTCAGTTGAAATAACAGTTCTCGCCTTGCCGCCGAGCGAGATAGTTTACGTGAATATCACGTCTAGTTCTGACTCTGTCTTCATACAAGCCGGTCAAGGTATGTAAAATAATATTTGTTGCTCGCAACTTGCATTGATTTTTTCTTAAAAAGCGTGGCTATAAAAAGTGTTGCCTCACAAATGCCATGGATGGTTCTGGATACAACATCGTATGGGATGATGATTTTGCCGAAGTGGATAGTGAGGATGAAGATGACATTCTTGGCGATGCCATTTACGTAGACGATGAGAGAGAACATAAAATCACCGATGAACTATTTGAGGACAGCAATAATGAATTCAGAGTCTAAGATTCAGACAGCTAAAAGTAAATAAATAGTTATTCTTATTTTTGTTTTGGAAAACGATATTTAAAGGAATGTTATCGAAATGCATTGAAATGTACAATTTATTGGTAAAAATATGTCCGAAAATATGAATTATTTCCTTACTAAAAAGTTGTATGCTCTTGTTATCACATATAATACGCACCCTAACTTTTTGTCAATTTTTCATGAAAAAAAGAGTATTATAATAGGAAAATTACGGTATATCAAGTTTTGATTTACAGTGGATTTTGGTTCTCTCTTTCCTTCTCATTCTAAAACCATTTAATAGAAGGAATAATGCAAAAATTTAACAAACAAATCTGGAAACAGGAAACGCAACAGGTAAGATTAAGTTCATACGTGTCATTCTACGGGTTTTTAATTACTTACCTTGTTAATTGTACATACTGGAATCATTAACTAAATAAAATTATTTCAATTTGCATATTCTGTTTCTTTGTTTTCGATGCGTGTTTTGCGGGAAGTCTATCTTACGATTTTGCAAAAATTGCTGCAATCAGCTGATGAGCTAGTGAAATGCGGAATATCTGGAGAGGGTGGAATTATAACTGTATAGAAGTAATTAGGTGTTCTATATGTATAATTAATATATGTATAACCCGGATTATCAATAATTATTGTGGTTTTCCCATTAATTCACCCAAAAAGCGAGAATCTGGTGCGAGGTAGGTTTACTTTAATTTCCGATTTTAAGTTTACCAAAGTGTTACCCGTGTATAATGTTTACCCCTACTTTATGACATGAAAATTTGGTCTTCAAACTGCGTTATACACGAGTATACATGGTATGTATCAAAATATGATAAAAACTCTGTGCAAATTTAACCTCTTTTAGTCTCTCTATACCAAAATGAAATATAACAATATCATTTAGTATCCATTAAGATGGTGCATGTAGCTATTATATTTACATTGTTAAAAATTTCTATAAATGTTTTGAAAATCGTCCTTATCATTCTTCTTGCATACTAAAATTTTGCAGTTTATTTAATGCTTGATAATCAAAATAATGAAAGAATTGCAAAACAGACATCTTGACTTTTTCTCAAAATAGGGCAAACTATGTGCAAACAATTAACATTTAATATGTAGATGTTTTACATTGCTGTTACTTTCGCATTTTTTATAAAATAAATTATTTTAAAATACAAATACTTTTTGTTTTCTTCTTCTTTTCAACTTCTTCCTTGAAAATATATCAACAGATTTTTACTTAACTTTATTTTTACTATATTCCACAGTTAGTGTATCTCCATCTGAATTTTTTTGACAATCTTTTCTGCATTTAACTCCATGAAATTGTTTCCATGGCAAAATATTTTTCCTTATGCCACTTTTCTTCCATTTCAGGCATTGTCGCAATTGCAAAGTGCTCTGGCCTTTCCCTGGTTGAAGGAGAAATTCTACCTCAGTGTTGGGAACAAATTGGACACCGTCATACTGAGCGTAGACTTCTTGTTGCAGAATCATGCAGTGCTCTTGCGCCTTATGTTTCGGTATTTAAAATTCTCTCTGTACCATTAGCTAAATCTAGCAAAGTTCCTATCATATTAATTTATGTGTACAAATATAATAAAGTGACAAGGTGCATAAAGGCATAAAATCCTCGAATAAAATTACGGTAGCTATAAAAATTTATGATAAACTCAGCACACGACAGCTTAAAAATTTTCATGGTCACCTTTCTGTGGACATTGCTATGCTCTCAGACATACAATTGATAACCACTTACCTAAAACGAGTTGGCAACCTATGGCACACCCACCAAAAGGTGGCGCATGAAGAGATTTTATAGGGCACAATATTTCTGAGAAAAATTGCAAAGAAATTTATTTTTAAAAGAATTTTACCTTTCAGTAGTATTATGTATTATAATTATTCCTTTGATTATATTATTATGCCTTATATTATGAGAATCACCTTCCGTAAAGAATCAAAATGAATTTAAGGGTAGTATGCAAGGCATGTTACAGATTTATGAATACTAAAAAGGGTTGCCCAACAAAAAATTGTTTATCCCTTATCTATACTAATAACTTGTTGCAAGTGAAATCTTTGTTTTGAAAATGTTTTATATAAATTAGAGTTATCAAAAATAATAATGTGAATGAGACAAAGTTGTTCAGGTTAATATATTTGCTGGTATTTTGAAAAATTGAGTTATTTAGTAATAATATTTAATCATTGTTACAGTAAAACCTCTTTATAACGAAATTGAAGGGACCTAATTTTTGTCACTTTGTTGTAAGGTTCTTTGTATAGACGTTTTTTCAAGATCACCATATTTGCACTTTATTATTATTATTATTGTTTGTAATTTATATCAACACTAAACATTTTATAAAAGGATGTTTCCACTAAGTTTATTTTATGACCAAAACAATATAAATAATATGTATTTTGTCATTCCTGTGAGTCTGTGCTACAGAGCTATCCCTATTAATGGTCTAAACTTGGATAACTTTCTACTGACTTTACATATTTAAAATATTAGAATGGGGATGTACATTAGAAACAATAGTACATCAATAAATAGACATATTAGCAATTAATAATGCCCTAGTAATAATGTTTTTAGGGTGGATAGATTCCACCTGGCTTTAAATTTTTGTAGCCATCCATTGGAGGCCTGGAAATTATCTATGCCCATTTTTATCGACAAATCTCTTGCGTGTTGCTGCAAAATCAGTCCTGATATAGGGATATTTGAGGCTCTTGACTTCATTACCCATTCTGGAAGTTGGCACCATTGGCCATGCATAAGATTAAACATATGCTACATTGCATTTATTAAGTTACAAAATGTTTTTATTTGAATGAAATCTGCCCAACAGTTTATAAGTTAAGAACATTTGTTTGAAATCAAACATTTTTTATTTAAATATCGTACATTAAATCCGGCCATGAGCACCCAACACGGGATTTTAATTCGTACGATAAAGGTTAAATACTCGAAAGATATACGGTATGTATTAGCAGTTATAATTACCGTATTTAATCAATTGTAAGCCGACCCCCACTTTTCACAAGGCCACGCAAGGAAAAATTTTGATTTTAAAGTGCTTTGACAGCTGGGGTCATTTATTTCAAAATACCAACAAGTATGAACGCCTCAGATTTTCAGTTCGTAATTAAATAAAAAGTATTAACTAAAATTACAGTGACATAAAATACGTTTTATTCACTTATTCATAACAACTCCTATTAAAAGAGTAATTTGACCTCGTTATCCCCCGGGATCTTATTCTCGTAAAAAAAAAATAGCCATTTCTCGTAAATCAAATATGGACACCGTATTACATAACATACGTTAGTACTACACAAGTATCACCTGGGCATTCCTTTTCACTTTCATTCTTAAATTATTCTCCCAAGTTGGCTGCTATGCCGCTTATGCACGCGGAAGTGACTATTCGCTTGGGAAATCCCAGTACGCGCATGCTAGACACACACAAACAAGATAGGTAGAGGAGGGAGGGGAGGGGGTAGGAAAGGCAAATGTTTCGATTCATGAGTAAAATGAAACATGGTGTACATATGTAGCCTCTTACGCATACGAGCACTATCGCTGCGTTTCTTTACGACTTTGACCTGCCTCGTATTATTTACATAATTTATTTCTTTGTAGGTCTTCAGTCATTTTGATTCTTTTTTGCATACATATAAAGTAGATAGTTAACTTCCACTTTAGTACACTTATATCTTGCATTATAATGTAACTAAGGACATAAATTCATTGACTACTTTTTTTACACCAATTCGAATCCAAGTGGCGATTTCTGCGATGGTAAAACAGTAAAAAAAGATCAGCTTATAATCGACTAAATATGGTAATTTTCATACTTAATCATACATATTTATACTTATGTAAAAAGAAAACGATTAAAATCTGCAAAAACACAAGCACATGTATCATCAGCATATCATGATCGTCAGTGAGACTGGTGAGTCCCAGTAGTGGTTGAAATAGTACCTTTACCATGTAAATAGATGGCATTGATTATATATGGCATCTGCTTTATAGAAGTGCATAAAATCCATTAACATTTATTTCTATTTATAAATTTCGCTGTATAGAGGTTCATTTTTAGTGGAACGGGTGCAATTTATATTTCGTAAATGAGAGGTTTCGTAATTATCGGAGGTTCGTAATATAGAGGTTTTCTATATAGTTAAGGTAATGTAATTGTCCGGACCGGGGCTGCATTTCGTTATATGGAGTTCTTTGTTTTAAGAGAGTTCGTAAGGAAGAGGTTTTACTGTAATTGGAAATGGTTACTCATTCTTAATATTGTCTCATTAATTTATTTTTGTTTTACACTTACAGAAATAACTATTTAATGAAATCTAATCCATTCTCATCACTTAGGTGGATTAGGAAAAAATTATCAGTTTTGGTTAAATGTGATAAATAATATTTTTTCATCGTTAAACTGTTGTGATGAGCTGAGACTGAGCTTTTTAAATCAAAGTGCAGTTTATCTTACTGATATTCATATTTTTATTATTTTTTATAATTCCAAGTTGTATGTGTCAAATAAAGAACATTAATCTTCTACGAAGTTGATGAAAAAACTGAAAATTGTTTTTAAAAATGCCTAATTACCTCACAGCAATCCACGTTATTATTTATTGTGTGTATATACAGTGAAATCCCGATTTAAGGTTCTCCCATTTAAGGTTTTCCTGCATTTAAGGATGTTTTTTTGTGGCCCCGACCAAAGCCCATGTAAATAATGTATTATATTATCCGATTTAGTGTTTCTCGATTTTGTGAATTGCCTGCATTTAAGGGACACAATTCTGGTCCCTAGACTGACATTGCCTCGATTTAAGATGCATTTACACAATGCAGCACGACAATATATTATTTAGTAGAGTTGTAATGTAATAATTCACACTATTCATCGACGACGCAACATATACTGGCATTGTTACATTAAATAAACTCAGATAATTAATATTTTGTCATGCTGTTTTGTCAATCCACCTTTAATCCTTAAGTTATCTGTTACGTAAGTTATGAAAGTTGCGGTGATGTCATTACGTGAACATGGATTTTGTTATGCTTCGGTTCCCAGGCGCTCGCTCGCAAATGTGATCTGTTAGCTAGTTGTGCCACTTGTGTGTACTACGGCCATATTTACCATGTTAACCCGAAAGGAGACAATCCCCTAAAAATAGGAAGGTTTATTCAGAAAAATGCTTCTTTTACATTGAGGTAGTGTTATTCAAACTTTGGGTGTACCTACTCATCCTTTGCTGGAGCATTTCCATACCCCACACAAGACAAGCAATCATGTTTCAGTTTTTCGCATAAAGCGCCAAAATGCAACAAATGTGCTTAAAATCTAATGATTACAAGGACTTGGGAAACTCCGTTATCTGCTAATATTGTCATTTTGTGTGCAGCATTGTGTATGCTCAGATGATTACATGCGCTGACACATCTGCCAAAGCTCACCGCACTACTTCATTGCAGGATAAATTATTTGAAGCTCATATAAATTATCTCATATGATCCATGTGAGCTCAGTTACCTATATCATGTATTCATCATTGTATGCAAACTTAAAAAATTGAAACGATCTGCATGCTCGGTTGATTCCTGCTATAGTAAGTACGTCTCGAGTATGTTTATTTACATAAAAATTTTAGGAAAGTTTGTTCTGGAAAAATTATAGATTGCAAATGTATAGCTAGGAGGTGTAATGAGGATCATAACCATGAAGTTACAACTAATTTCATCTGCAAATCGAAAGCTTAACAAATCATCTTCGCCGGAGCACTTGCATTATGATTCTCAGCCATCCTCGTACCGTGAAATCGTACGAATGAAAAAATTGATTGTAATCCCTTCAGACATCAATCATCACTAAAAGCTGCATGGTTTCTGAGCAGCCTAGATGGAGCACTTATGGTCTTAATACAAATTAGGCAACTTTGTATTTTTTCGCTAACTGTGAATTTCTTCTCTCGTGGTTACTCATCTATGAGTGTAGGTTTACCATCTCTGCCGACTCTGGTATCACTCCTCTTCTGCGTCTTTATGCTTTTGCCATCTCCTACACCCCATTCATCATTTTAAGTGATAGACGACATTTGTATCTGGTAACAAAGTCAATGGTGAAAATTAATATGTACATATACTCGGTGATTAGCTGAAAAAAATTAAGAACGGAGTCTAAAAAAAGTTCAAGGAAATTTGGATAAATGTGGCAGGAGGAGGCCTACCTGCCAGGGGGACCAGATCGCTCCATTTAATCACACATTGGCGATATAGTTCTATTTCTTCAGAAATTTAGTAATACCGTTCCACTAACATAACAAGTGTTCAGTTCGTAATATATTCCAATTCAAGTACTGTTGGTAATTGAATGTCAGATAGAGTAAAATATACTTGAAAGGACAAAAATCAATAAATTTTCTTATTTTCTAAAAATTTAACAACCGGCTCGCAAATTCAGAGAAAAATTAACAAACGGCTTGCACGAGCCAGCTTCAGCTCGTCACTGCATATACTTGTACTTATTATATTTCAACATCTTCACATCATTTCTCTCGGCCGTGTGGAAGTGAATCAGATTGTATGGGCTTATAGGTGTAAATGGGTCAGTGTGCTGGGGAACTCATTGACATTGTAGCTTTTCACTGTGATGGCAAAGTAACACCTAACGTACTGGCTTTCCGACGTTGAGTATTGTGTTTTCATGCAGGTATACAGACACAGTGTTTTCTATGCAGCATTAAAAACACTTGCTAGTTGTGCCATTCGTGTGCATGTCTATTTTGTTTTGTGGAAAATATATTTATTTAACTCATTGATATTTTATTAATATGGGTACCAAAATGAGTAAGCTTACTTTAAGCGAAAATGTTTCCATTATTCAAGTTGAGGCCCATCCAAACATGACAAGAATAAAGATGGCAAACCGCCTTAGACTAGCATCTTCGAGCAACGTTATCTATCTGTACTCTTAATATATGTGTTTCAATTAATAAAAATTTGATATTAATAAACTGCTGTTTAGTCTTTAAATTTTAGACTACCCCTATTTAAGGTATTACTTGATTTAAGGTGCAAAAACGTTAAATGGGGATTCCACTGTATTTTCTTCTGGCTTTGGGGCTTTTTCTACATATTGGATATCCTGAGTTTTGCATTGTAAGAATCGATGGAATAATTGATGTTATTATCATTACCTGTAATTATTCTAATTAAATGTTCTATTACAATTTCTATTGTTCATAACTAACAAATTAATTGCACTCTTTATACATTTTTCTAATGAACAATAAGTGGTACACCTAACTCCCCTTTTCCATATGCTTTTGGTTTTAACATGTGCACATTTGACATTCACTGTGATTTCCTGAAACAAAGCTCTTGCAGATGTTGAGGGCCTTCTGTGTTCGTTTTTAATACAAATTTTTTCTTAAATATTTCATCTTTTCTCGTCGTATCCTAAAGTAATTTATTTTTATTGTGTAATGAATGTGAGATTCTATAATTTGACGATGTAAAAAATGTTATTCTTCATTTTAGGCCACTGTAAGAAATTCCCTCATGTTATCCATGCTTCAACAAATGTTGCTTGAAGAAACTGAGGAAGAAGTTCGAGCTGCTGTGGTAACTAGCATTGCTCTGGTTGTGGCCTTTGTGGATGACAAGGATAAATATTTTCAGGTAGAAATTTCAGTATATTATGTTTCGAATAAAAATCATTGTAATATAATTTCATCAGAATGTAGGCTATGGATTATAATATCTAAATGCCTTAATATTTTTTCAGCTTTGCTTTTAAAAAAATCATTTACCACCCATAGGTGCATTCATTTATTTAACTCTATAGCAAACCTCCAAAACATTTTAAAAATGGTGTAATGATATATTTCTGATGCTAAATAAAGTGATGAATTTTGTATCATGCATCACTTGGAGCTGACTTTTGTACATTTAGTAGAATAGGTTCACATTAGTTTTCATTGGTGTTACTCATAATGGTGACCTCAAAAAAATTCATTTGCTTTTCTTTTATAAAAGTGATAACATTTGAATTGCAGGATAACTTGACCCATATCATGATTTAACATCCTTTGTGGTGGAATTTAACGCAGAAGTTTTTCAAACTTTTATTTGAATTATTTTAAGAGATTTTAAATGTTTTCTTGTGTGTTTGTGTTTTGATTTTGTTTGTTTCCTTGGATTGATTCTATTACTTAATTCACGTCGCATTGTTCAACATTAATTTAGTGTGAGGAGTTAACGGTCACTGCTCTGGGCGACACGTCTGAAATAGTCCGTAACTGTGCAATGGATCTTCTGCTCCCTGTGCTGGCGCAGTGGGCACTCATGCTTGACCGGCTCCATTCTCATCTCCTTCATCGTTTTCTGCATAAACTCAAATCAATTACTACCTCTTATCTTGTAAAGGTAATCATTTCCATTGATTTTTTTAATGAAAAAAGGTTTATATTTAAGCTTATCTCAGTTTTTTTTACTTCCCGCCTTAGAATTTATGTTCAATTTGGCTATACTTCATGCAGTATCCAAGTAATGTCACTAGGTTTTAATCAATGTAACTGAAGTTTGAGACCCACAATGTTGTATAACTATAATGTAGTCATTTTGAATGTATTTAATAGCTGTTTATTCTTGGAATCATACAGTAAATTGATGATTAAGATAGATAGCAGCTGAAATTTACATATTCTTTATACTAAAATTTTGTAGCAATAATATTTATTCAACACATTTTATGAAAGTTTTTATTTCTGTTCCTTCATTCAACTTTGAATTAATAACGTTATCTTTCCAATAATAATTTTGGCCATTGTTTATGTGAGTTTCATATTATTTTATTGATAATCCCTGATCTAAGATGTGTTGGAACACAAAGTTTTGTAATGTTCATCTTTACAGTCATAAAGGAATAGGATCCTTATTGTTGCTCATTATTATTTAGTTTTACATTTCATGTATGAATTTCTCTAAATGATGTAACTAAAAAATTGTACATTATCTTAGCTTCAACAAGGTATATGAAGTATTTACATGAATAAAAGATAACTCGGAGAATAAAATAACCCCTTAACCTTTTAACGCTCACATGATCTGAGGGCACTTTTAAATAATCTAATTGTGGCTAAATATTTAGCATAATTTTTCAAGATAACTGTAAAAATTATTTTCAAAATACATTTCTGTGAACATTATGAAGCATTGTCAATATTCTTTATAAAAATCTATGCCAATTTAGCCAAAAAATAAACAAATTAAACGGTGCAAAAAAATTGGTGGCTAAATATATAGCCACCAAGCGTTAAAGGGTTAAAAGAGCTTCCTAGTTACAGAAAAATACACAAACTATTGCTAGGCCAGACTCAATTTCATCAACTACTCCTACATGGCTTGATTAGTGTTAAGCAGTTAGGTAGGTATAGAAAACATTTTTAAATGTACGTACAGTATGAATTTTTAAATTTTACTTTGAATCTTTTCTACCTTTGGTAAAAACCATTTTAGAGCAGCAATGTATTTTGTTGCTCAAACCTGTCTGTTGAAGTTTAATTAACATTTTCTTCTAAATTTCACTTTGTATAGATAAAATTATGTAGTTGCTTGGATATTAAGTCACTGATGATTTCTATTTTTCTATCCTCAGTCCCCTCCAGGATCTCCTCTAGGTGTAGCCACATCATCGCCTCTAAGCACTGGAAGTTTGGGACTAAGCGGAGACTGGCGTGCAGCATTGACTGTTAGAGTGTTGAAATCTCTGTTGCCTCAGCTTCTCACATGGGTGGTTGATGCGCAACCAGTTTGGAAGAAGGGAAGCTTTGCTGAAGACAAATTTGCCAAGTGTGAGTGACATGTTTTTTGGAAATTTTTTTTCTAAAATGCATTCCTCAATGACATCTGGCTTGGAAAGATGATCACAAAATTGAATAATAACATAACTGGAAACATTAGAATTAAAGCTCAAGAGAATTATCTTACAAAACTACCGTATATTCTAGCGTATAAGTCGACCCCTGCTTTTGTGGATGAAAATACATGATTAGGCATATGTTTGCCGTATAATTCGACCCTCACTTTTTCACTTAAAAATACTTCTCATGAAACCGGTTTCAGACAAATTAAAAGTCATGTACAATTCAAGTTTTAACAAATCAGAAATAAACAATAATAAAAATATATATAAATATTGTTTAGAGTCCGTGCTATTCTTCTTGAGCATTCCATATGACAGATGTTTTAATTTCAACCGTTAAGAAACTTATTTTTGGAGAGCTTGAACCACTAAATTAAGTTTCCTATAATTCGACTGATTTCAGCTGCTAATGATACTATCGAAATGAACTATACCTAGTGATCGCGATCAATCTCTACAGTGGCGAAATTCAATAAAATATCACAAATGTGTATCCTGCGCACCTTTTTCCCCAAAATGTTGGTCATACATGAAGATTTCTGACCAAGTTTTAAAAATTACGAGTTTCAATAGTAAATTTACTGCGACACGCTTGCGTCTACATTTATACTCGCAAAAGACAAAGAATTCTACGAAGTTTACGCATATCTACATGACCAAGAAACATTTAGGGTTTAAATGCTCTGTTTATACTGCCGTTGGTGCATCTTCAACATTGACATGACGTAATATTTTTATAATATTAAAGCTGTACCTTTTAATTGAGTTTTAAGTTTGTTATTGTTACTCAAAAAAAGCAGTTCTGTCATTAAAAATTTACTATCAGTTTCTACCTACACTTTTTGCTAGAATAAGTTGGCATCTGGTATCTCTATTCGCCATATACATCATGAGCTGCTGATGCTCCTTTAACCGGGGAGAGAACCATAGTTCCTTCTAATTTTTTTCATCCATGGGCAGAATGAATATTGCTATGCATGCCTACATAATGATAGTGCGTGGATATGCACCGAGGTTGACGTGGTCCTGTTCCAATATATTCTAAAATACAATCGTGCTCACTTGAAAAATTTAGTGCGTGGCACTTCAAGAACTGCTGCACGGCCACACAGTCGCACAGCTTAGAGGGAACCATGGAGAGAACATACCTACGGGGAATCCTCACATTGTTTTGGATTTTTTTCTAATTTTCCACCGCTGTAGACATCAACTTATTAAAGTACGAATTTATTTTTTCCTCCTGAACTAGTCCAAAAATAGGGGTGCGTGTGGTACACGAGGATGCAGATTACGTAAATACAGTATTAAAATTAATTATTATAAATCTTCTAATATTCAGCATTTACTCATATAACCCGCGCACTCCTATTTTTGGACCGGTTCAGAGGGAAAAAATTAATTTGAGCCAGGTTAATTTTTTTTAAGTCACCGATTCCCACTCCCTGAAACAAGTTCCGCTCAAGTTAAGCATTTTCTCCCTTCTACGTGATGCAATTTATTGGATGATCTCTTTATGTCGATACTAGCAGAAATCTCCTCACTGATAGTCCTCTTTTGTTAACCCCTTAACTGTTTTTGTTTTAATATTATGCAACTTCTTCCCCACTTCAGTTTTTGACATAATATTACGCACCAATGCGGAGCTTCACAAACTGTTTGTTCATCTATGAACGGGAACTTCCCTACGCAGATGGGGAGTTTTTTCGCGTATCATCTTGTGAGTAAATATTGGAAGGTTAGGAACAAACGAGTCCAAACACTTGAGATGTGGATTTCCATATTCCTTTCGAACGATGAAATCTTTCATTCGCAACAAAATTTCACCATTCCGAATTCTATAGTTATCAGTTAGTCGGCGTATTCTTTCTGCCTACTTTAGCGAGTTTTTGCCTGCGGCGCGGGTGTAACTTAGACGTTTGCATGGTCGCATAAATATGCGTATACTTCATAGAATTCGACGTCTTTTACAAATATAAACGTAGACGCAAGCATATTGCAGGGAATTTACTATCGATACTCACAATTTATTTATAAGCTGTTCAGAAATCCTCGTGTAAGACGTGCAACCCCTTTTTTCCCCAGCGTTTCGGGAAAAAATGTACGCGGGGTACACGAGTAAATATGGTAAATGCCATAAAATATAAATACTGGAACAGCTGATTCAAAATAGCGATCACCTCCACCGAAAGATCAACGGTCTTCTTAAATATCGATGTTATTCATTTTTAATTTAAGGTTCACATCTTTATGTTTGGCGTATAAGTCGACCCTAGGTTTTTGGAAAATTTTTTTCGACTTCAAAGGTTGACTTTTATGCCGAATTATATGGTATATTTCATTAGTCAATGTCCACAAACAAGATCTTAAAAGACTACATATCATTGGAGTGGCTCGTGTATATGTACGGGCAACTTTTGCAACAAACAGTATTTCTATTCCTAAAAAATCCATTTTTCAAAGGGAAATTGGTACTTAGGGAGTAAGCAGCTTGTAGTACCTAGTTCAATGTGTAGCTGCTAGATGGCACTTCTTATGCATGCCGTTGTGCCTCCCAAGAACTTCCTATTTTGGCCATTACATGGCACTGTATGCATTAGTCACTCAGATGCTGTGTTTCTTCCGTTCTCATTCCTGATAGAATGGCTTTTTCCTGAGTGCACGTGACATTGGGATTTTCACTACTCTTTTGTTATGTATGAAGGAAAATTGGCGGCTAAAGTGCAATGTATCCTCCCCTGACTGTGGCACTGCAAATGGAGCCTATTTAGCTTGCAAACCAGGTCTCGGGGTTAAGTTCCATTTCTAGCACCCGCAGTAACTTCCAAGGAAAATGTAATTCTTCTAACAAAGCTTGCAGACTTATTTAGCCTGCAGACTTATTTAGCTTGCAAACTTATTTAGCTTGCAAACCAGGACTCAGTGTTAAGTTTCATTTCAGACACCCATATTAACTTTCATGCAAAACATAATTGTTATGGTGCTACTGTCTCACATAAGGGTTTCAAAAAAATTGTTACAGAAACAAATGTCATCACTCAGATCTTGCCTACAGCAGCTGAACCAAATTTATGCCAATGATTTGCATTAATTTATTAGTCTGCGTACAGTGGCGGATTTGGAAAATTGCTGCCCTTAAGCCAAATTGTTTTTTGCCGCCCCTCCATTTTTTCGATAAGTTGATTTAATTTAAATATTATTCCAGAGAAACAATATATTATTTTGTCGGTATTTATGGTTAGATCCGTGATGAGTTTCGATAGGTTGGTTCCAATGATCTCTCGTGATTTCTAAGTGATTTTCTTCGTCCTTCATCGTCTGTCTACTGCCGACATTCAATAAGCGCAGTATTATTCTTTTATCGTCTCCACTGTATAATTTTTTTATAAAAATGTTGTGTTAAATCGGCAACCGTTGAGTTGTCACGAAAAGGAAATTTATTCCATAAGAATAAACTTGAAACTTTGTGTTTAAAAGTTTAATTTTGAGAAAATGTGGTCCATATTGGAAGATTGGACTCAATAAAATTGAATATGTAAATATTTCAAAAATTACAAAATTTTAATTTGATAATAACAGAAAAAATTACATACTTGTCTGATATCTATTCTGAAATACAATTTTTTCAAAAGTTAAATGAAATATGCAAAACGGACCAAAATAATCGAAAATATCTAAAAGAAATTAATAACTTGCACATTAACGGTTAACAAACTTTTATCAACATTTTCATATTTCATGTATTTCCCGAAAAGCCACGAGGCTGAAATTTTTCATATATGTTGAACACAATAAATGCTTAGAACGAGATTATAGAAATATCGATATCCGCTTTTTTCTTCATCCGTAAAAAAATTCCTTAAATTTTAAAAATAGACAATCGTATAAACTTCGACTTCGACCTGAAGAAGCCGCCGCGGCGGCAGTGTCGGCGAAACGTCGTTATCTCTCCAGACGAACGCTGCAGAAATCCCGATAAAACTACGGATCATGGAGCCAACACGCGGCGAAAGCCTTCGTATTAAAATCGTATAAACAATTTCATTACACAATATCATTCATGAAAGTTCGTCTTAGCACTGAATAGTGATTTTTATAAGACATAATTCCCCAATTCGAGTAACTGCGCAAAAATTCAAACAAAATTTAAGGTATGAAAAAAAGGAAAAACAGTAAAAATAATAGAATTAAGCATAACGGGAAGGTGAAGTGGGACTCTTTTAAAATATATCAAGATTTTTCAGATTTAAGATTGTGTATTGTGCAAAAAATATATAAATATCCGTATATTCCGCATATGAAGCTCCCGAGGCGTGTACCAGGTTTGCATAACAACGCTGAGAGGATAACCTGACACAAGAACTTCCAAGTCGTGCTACTGATTGTGAGTCGGAGGAACGTCGTACCGTCGAAATTGTCTCGGACTATTATTTTTGGAATTAATGGTTATCAAATCGGAATAGTTAATTGTGTTGATTTTTTCCATCAAAAGTTACACTGATAATCTTTTCTGTCCCCGTCATGAAATACCGTTTTAATTTTCATTCTTGAATCAAACCACCCCATATCCCCACCGCCTCGAAATTCTGCCGCCCCCAAAATCCCGTAGGCTATGGCCTACTTTGGCCTTATTGTAAATCCGCTAATGCCTGTGTATGATAATGTTAAAAAATCGGTACAACATACATTGTACAAACTTTCTCATATACTAATACGTCATTTAGTCACCTTTTGAAAAATATAAACTATGTACAATCATTATAAACATTAACTTAAATAACTATAGGAAATTTGATGATAATCGTATGAGCCATTTTTTTAAAAACCCAATTGTTATTAAAGTTGCCAAGAATAAATTAGCCTTATATTCATTTATTGAGAAATATGAACTATGTAGTATTATTTCAGACGTAAACTCAAGTAACTATGAAATTTGATCATAGTCGTTTCAGCCGTTTTTGAGAAAATCAAATTGTTGCTGAAGTTGCCTAGAATAAACTAGCCTTATATTCATTTTTTCAGAAATATAAACTATGTAGTATTATTGAAGGTGTAAACTCAAGTACCGTATATACTCATGTATAGTACGAGTTTTTACGACCAAATTTTTATTGTAA
The DNA here is from genome assembly GCA_036926305.1 of Uropetala carovei. Lineage (NCBI taxonomy): Eukaryota > Metazoa > Arthropoda > Insecta > Odonata > Petaluridae > Uropetala > Uropetala carovei. The sequence goes on along the minus strand of JAXCHB010000065.1, from coordinate 14,581,045 downwards.
AAATTGGGGATCGTACTATACACGAGTAATTAATTTGAGGATTTAAAATTCATGTTTCTTCACGCGAATTTTCGGTGAAGTTATGCCACCCGCACGCATTATAATGGTAGGCTAACCTTAACACTGAGGTCCTTTATCGTTGTTATGTTGCTTCTTGAAGAGTAGAATCTTTTTCATACATACAGCTTCAATTTCACAAATACTTCATATAAGTGAAGATTTACGGGCACTTCCTCTCTTGAATTTTATGTATGTACATCTTTGTTTGCGTCTTTTTACAAGGGATGGATTGGAACAAGTTGGACTAAAAGTATCGTAGACGGCGTAACTTTATGGAATTTCGACATCTTGGAAAAAAGAAATTACTTTGTAATATTCAACAGTCTTTATTGTTTCTTCAATCACACACCGATCGGTTTCCACTACAAAGTCATTCTAAAGGTGTTACGTCGGTTAGTAACACCATTAGAATGATTTTGTAGTGGAAACCGGTCGGTGTGTGATTGAAGAAACAATAAAGACTGTGGAATATTACAAAGTAATTTCTTTTTATCCGTTATCCCTACCTATTAAATAGATGAGCGAGTGGAACCATTACGTACGCGGAACGTAATCAAGACGTACTAGAATTGAAACGATTTTATTTCACCTTGTGCAATCATGATTCATATCACTTTTTATTAAATGTTTTAGGAGTAAGATACTTAACTTATCCGAATTTTAGTGTACTCGCAAGAAATACTATTTACGACATTTACGGTCTATTCTATGGTGTTGTGGAAAATCAAGGTTGTTCGATATATCTCGCTCGTAACCATCGAGCTATCGAAACGAAATATATCGACCATGGTGGAAAGCTGGGGTCGTACTATAAACGAGATATATGAAAAAATCAGGTTTGTTCACCAAAAAATCAGGGGTCGTACTATACATGGAGTCGGCATATACACGAGTATATACGGTAACTATATGAAATTTGATCAAAATCGTTGCAGCCATTTTGAACAAATCAAATTGTTGTTAAAATTGCATTGAATAAACTGCCCTTAATTATTGTTCAATGTCAACCATTTTTTCATAGCTTCTATTCTGTATGATAAAATGCCTAAGTATGAGATTTCATTCATTTTTGCTCTACTGTATAGGCTTGAGAGCAGCAAACAGACCGACAGACAGTGGCATGGTGAAAACCACTTTTTCGGACACAGGTACACCTAAAACATATGTTTCCATTAAAATCTTGAGGTAGAATTTTTTTGCGATTACAATACTTTCTCAATATACTTCATATATGAGTAAGTAAAAATAGTTGTTTGGATTTGAAGGAATGTTGTTCCACAAAGAATACAGTGTGGTTTTCTCCATGAATAGCAATGCTTTCATCATTATATCAAAGAAAAATTCTTAGGCATCATCACAAGTTAGGAAAGTGTACAACGTCTCACAAATGGGCGCGTTTCGTGGAATGGAGTATTAGAATATATACCTGTACGTAAGGGAAATGGCGTTTTAAAGTTCCTTTCTTCATCATAAATAATCCATTTTCTTCCTATTTGAAAATATTGCATGCACACATAAGTAAATTAAACGTTTGTTTGTGAGATTGTTTATGTTAGCAACAATGAAGAATACCTTGAAATACTTTTCTTTACTAGTTCTACAATTTTTATTTGAAAAATATTTTGATATGAGCAATACTTTACGAGATATGACAAAAATTTCATTTTTTGTCACCAGTAAAGTGGTACCCCTGATTGGCATACGTGATTCATTTATGCGATTTTCTTATTATATTTTATCCTACATGGAAAAAAATACATTTGAAATGCATTTCAAAAATGCATTTCAAAATGTATTCTAAAATGTCTTCCAAATGCATTGCAAATAGCTCCAGAATGGGACAAAAAATGCATTCCAAATATATTTGAAATGCATTTGAAAATACATTTAAAATGCATTGAAGAATACCTTTGAAATGCATTTCAAATGAATATAATCATTTATTTAAATGCATTTGAAATACCTTGTAAATACATTTCAAATGAATTTTATGATATATTTGGAATTCTTTTGAAATGCATTGAAGAATACCTTTGAAATATATTTCAAATGAATATAATCATACATTCTAAATGCGTTTGAAATACATTTTAAATATATTTAAAATGAATTTAATGATATTTTTGAAATGCATTTGAAATACATTTAAAATTCATTGAAGAATGCCTTTTAAATATATTTTGAATGCATTAAAATATATTAAAAAACTATGACGCATGTTAAATAAATTCTGATGTAACATTAATTCCCTACACATTAAAATCACATATCTAAAAAAAAGCAAATTGGCAAATTCTAAAATTTGGAAAATGGCTACCCTTTGTACTTGAGGACATTTTCACCTAATGTACCTTGGTGCAACGCTGACCAAGTACCTATTGAAATGTACCAATATATTTTTATATAAGGTTCAAGTTTGACTGTTCAAAGGTACTATGAAACATTCAAATGATATATTTTGAACTATATATTCAAGTAATATATGTTCACATAATAGATAACTCAAAACTTAATTCAAAAATATGTTTCTTTGATTAGACATTGTTTATTACCTCACTTAGGATAAATTCAATCCAGATATTAGGCAATAAACTCACAGGATATATTTAACTCAAAAAAGTGTTCTTCATATTCATTTTTTCATCATACTCCCCTTGGCGGTGCACTTGTTCAAAGGTATATATAATCCTACTGTATGTACCTTGGAACAATTTTTATCAATTTTTCAAAAAGTTTTTCCTGTGTTAATGTTGAAAAATACCATTGAATTCGTTTCTATATAGTTCAAGAATGATATACATTTTTAACATTACATACATTTTTTAAATGAAAAACTTTTGAAAAAATCCAAAACTGAAAAACTTTCCATGGTATTTCTTCCTGAGTGGATTGTAAAATAAATAGGCAATTCATGTTGCAGAAATTCTCACATACCTATGTGTTTCAAAATTCATGAGACTGAAATCTTAATGCGGCACCCCCCAAATCGATGCTCCCTTACCCAATACAGACCAGTTTCATGCCACGAAATAAACTGAGAACCAAGCCGTACAGTTGACTCCGCGTTTTTCTTGACTTTGCCCCTGATAGGTAGGCAACTTGAAAATCGAAATCATGTCGTACTGCTATTCCAAGGTGTGCATCGGGTTTGTTGTTCCATTCTCATTCAAAATTGTCAAATAAATATTTTTGTAGGACCCCCAGTTCTGCCGCTACAGTGGCCTGACTAGGCTAGTACTGCTCACCCATAAAAATCGAACTTTAAAGCCAGGTCGCGGCCTCTAAATATTATCCGATTTGTTTCAAACTTTGTCAAAGTTATTTTCTGGTGAGGGAGTATTGATTTGGGAGGTGCCGCATTAAGATTTCGAAGGTTCGTGAATTTTGAAACACCCTAATGTAGCTGGTTTTACTGCGCACTCGCTTAATTTGGAATATATACCAAATTTGTATACTAGATGAATGAGACAATCACCTTATTTCATATAGGTTTAAATTTTCAGTAGCTGGACTCATTTGTCACCTAAATAATTATAATCTCGAAGTTGAATTTTGTTTCATTTGCCATATTTTGTAATATGCGCTGCATGTATGGGATAGTAATAAATATATGTAAATAATCCATTATTGAAACAAATAAAAATCTATCACTTTATAAAAATGTTTTCTGGAATGAATTTACAATGTATATTAAGTGAATTTACAGTATATTCACAATACATTTAAAGTTAATGAAATTGGAAGATTTATAAATTCATTTCACAAAGAATTTTATAAAAAGCCATATCCAATGTATTTCAAATACATTTTATATATATGGTTGTAAATGCATTTGAAATAAATGCATTTACAAATGATTTTGAAATGCATTTATGAATGCGTTTCAAATAAATGCATTTAAAATATATTTCCAAATACATTTAAAAATATATTTCAAATGCATTTAATATATATTTCTTTTAAGAAATGCGTTTCAATTATATTTTAGATATATTTGAAATGCAACATATTTCCATGTGGGATTGTAAGTCCTTAATATAAAATTTCATGAAAATCCGTTCTGTAGAAGCCAAGAAGGAATATGCGGATGGACAGACAGACCAACGATAATAGGCGCTCACACTGGAAGCAAAACGCACCTAAAAAGGAAAACTTGCTATAATGCAATAGTTTCCAAACATTACATAGCTGCCTCTTCACTTAAGAAAACTATCTTTCCACCTCCCTGTGTATAATTTTACATAATAATAGCCGTCGTCCGTTGGTTGGTTGGTTGGTTGGTCACGCTATGCAAACACTAATAACTGGAGAAATAATAATGATAGAAACTCGAAATTTGGTAGGGATGCTTGATTAACACTTATTCAGAGAATGACAAATTTAAATCGCGAAAAAATTCCTTGGTTCGTCTCCAAGAGAGGCATTTCCATTTCCCATTACTTAACGTGTAAAATGCGATTTTTCGACGTGCAGGCTTTTATTCATTTGGAAATTAAAATTAGAAGAAATTAACAGACGACCTTCGGATTTGAACCATTTTGAAGAAAAAGTTATAAAGTTTCTTATTCCGTTCATCTTTTTTCGCCCACAGTTCTAAATATTCCATGTTAAACGTTTAATTTGCATATTTTGTGGAAATCTCGCCATTTTAACGTGATGTTGCTATGTCGACCATTATCATTGTTACACCTCAAATTACTATTATTGTATACATCATTCTGGGAATAAGCGTGCCTTGAGTGCTTCAACAGGAGAGAGAGAGGAAGGAAGGGGAGAGATTGGCGTGTTTTGTGGAAAATAAGTATATTAACGTAAATATAAAAACTTTTAGGTATCAACAGTGTCATTTTAGAAAAATTGGAACTAAAAAGCATTCTTAAATTAAATTCTTTGTAAGCCTATGTGCTTACGAATTTATATTCTTATTCCTCGAATTAATTTCGTAACAATGGCCGAAGTTTGGAAACGAATATAAATTAAAATTCAATTAAAATGAAAAGGACATTTAAAACTGTTAAGAAGCAATTTTCGAAGAAACAACAGTGGATCTTTTAATGAATTGATTTGTTTTTATAAAAGGAATTTTGGTGCTTATTTAATACAGAGTAAGTTCTAAGGCTTATAATCCATTTAAATCTAATAACAGTGGCTATTATAGTTTAAAGAAAGAACTTTATTTATTCACTTTACAGAATGAATTAATTTTAGGCTAACATTGCCTATTATAAAAGGAGTTACTTTGGAATTTACAATATGTAAATTGGAAGTTGTACTGAATGGCTCAAGTATATTTCAAAGCAAAAATCAATTTAAAACTATTGTAACGGTTTCTACGATAAACAATTAGTTTATTTTTTTGTTAATATGGATCTCCAATACAACAATCCATTCAATCGTCAAGGGAACAGTTTACAATGTTGAAATAAATTGATTTGTTTTTATTCAGATAGTATTCAAAGAAATTATTCCGCTGATTGATTGATTAATTAGTTAGTTTTTAATTTAAATATTTTAAAGAGTTTTATTTTAAATATGTAATACATAACAACGGAGAACATTATTGAGGATTCGAGTAAGCTTTCTTTCTTCGTAAGTACAGAGTACAATTTTAAAACAATCATAATGTTAAGTGCACGAAATTTAATTATTTTCCCTACGTTATATATGTATGGGTGATTCTACGGAAATGGGACAGAATGATATATGAATTTGGTCAAAGCAAAAAAAGTAACTGTGTTGGTTGATTCTTTGTTATTCGATTCTGGATATCAATACAAACATTCTACCAAAAAGGCCAGACAAAGTTTTGCTTTTTTAAGAATGTAATGGATAAAAATGAAAAAGATGAGTCAGGTGAATGACTGCATTGCAGGTTAATGAACAGATGAATGAATTCTTTACAGTTGAAAGACAAAATTGAAACGAAAAGGGCAAAAAACAAGAAATCTTGTTAAATGTATTTATTTTAATCAAAAATATTAATCAACAAACTTAAAATTAAATCTAAATCACAACCAATTCTTTTGGCGCATAGCTCAAAAACTAAATTAAAATTGTTTATTCTCCCTGTAATTATTACAAACCTAAAAATTACCCTGTAATTTTACTTTCTTTTTCATAAACATCAACAGGTTTATTAAATTTATAATAAATTCGATAACCTTTCACGAGTAGCTTTGGATTGGGAAGCTTTTTTAATATTTTATCACAACTCACATAAGATACGTCTGTTTCGTCTACTCTAAACAAGGTACCATCATCTTTACAAAGTTTAAAAAACATTACTTTAACTTCGTTGTCTTCTTCGTCAATATTGTCTTCACAAACGCCAACATAACGATATTCGCATTTTTTTCCTTCAAATTTGATAAGCACGTAATCACCTTTTGAAATTTTTTCTTGGTCAGCAACTCCTTCATGACTGGGCCCTGGAGTATCAAAATCAGTATCTGAAAAGTCATAAACTTCAGTGGCCTTTAGCTTGCTTTTAGTCTGATTACTGCATGGAATAGTACCTATTTTAAAATGCTCGCACTGTTGACTGCAAAAACAACGTTTTCATTCGAATAAAATTATCTAGTTTAGAACCTGTAACTTGGTGAACGTTTATGGTACCTACGAATGGAATAATCTCCTTTTCAGTAATCATGAGCTGTACATACTCTATGTCTTCATCTAATACCACTTCAATTATCACGCCATTTAAATTGGATCTTAATGTGTTAGCAAGTGATGATAGATCCGGAACGTCTTTACCTTCAGCCACCAGCCTATCGGCTGTTCTTTTACATACGCCCCCTACTCCATCTGGTGCGCCCTTTCCGTGGCCTGCTTCATGGTAATTCCATGTAAAATTGATGGCTTTCGGATAAAATTCTTGCAGCTTGTTACCTAGGATGTAAAACATTGTTTTATTCCGATATTGGGTAATAGGCCCATCACTCAGAAAATGTAGGTTGGTAATATTTTCATATGATGATAACCATTTGAAAACAGGCTTTAAGTGTGCCCAGATAGCTGGTGGATGTGGCTCAAGTTTTCTGACAAAGTACAGAAACACTGAGTGTGCAGAGATTTTTCATCTTCATCACTTGTAACATTTCTTACATAGACCACGACAGTGTGGAGGCTGATTTGTCTACGAGATCCTCCGAAATGGTATGATTGGATTTCCTCTCCATACTTGGTGGCGTAGTTCTCACTAAAATCGAGATGAATCAACGCATCGTGCTCTGTTAAATAACTTTTCTTGAAATTACTTATTTCAGCATATTGGTGAACAATATTATATTGATGTTTTAAGATACGAGAAATATTTTTCTCAAATTTCTTTACTATCTCGTACGGATGAGCTGTTAGAGTAGTTTTCTTTATCTTTTTTATGGTACGCATTTTTCCTGTTTTTGAATCAAGGATGTCTTCAGAAATATTTATCCATTCTTGATAAGAGACGAGAATAGAATTATCCAATTCGTTATAAGTTACGACAGAATTAAAACATTTTGAACATTGTCTTGATAAGCAATCTTCGTCATAACTGTAACAACAAAGTTCATCTAAAACACTTCTGTAATTTGTACTGTTTATTATGTTAACCTTATTCAAGGCTTTAATGAGTAGATCCATATTACAGTGAATCTTACACACACATGTGTCCCTTTCATTGATTTTAGGCGGCTTAATCCAAAAAGGACGACACTTACAAAACAGCGAATATGACAAAGGGAAATGCTCTCTGTAAACTTTTTATGCAAGTTCTTAAGTGAGTCTGTCAAATTTCTCTTTTGTTTTACTTCTTTTCCCTTTTGTTTTGAAACAGTCTTTTTTTCCAGGACAAACCCTACTGTTTACATCTTCCTCAAGAAACTGGATAACTTGTGATTTTACTACTTTGTCACTTCTTGGAGAACGATTTACATCCAAAAGTTTCCGAATCCGCACAGATTTCGCTCTAGCTACAATCACTCTTCTATCTTGATTGTGAATTAGCGGCTGAACCGGTACTGGAGCTGGTGATCCTTGACGAGATTCAGGAAGTGTCGTTTCTTTTATGAATTGAGAGGCTGCCCTCAATGCAGCTTGTTTTTCTCTGTATTTTACCGCACTTTCCCGCCATTTTTTTCTTTTGCGCCGTTTTTCTCTTTCTGTTAGCTCGTTGATTGGCTTGATCGCCCCTTCTGCCTTTCGCTTCTCATATTTTCGTCTGTTTGCTTCTTTATACTTTTCATATAACTCTGGGTTTTCCTTAATTCTCTTATATCGTTTCTTTTCCAATTCTCTCTTCCGTTTCAATAATTCTTCATGAGTCTTATTATTCTTCCTCCGTGACATTTTAAATACCTGTAACAAGAGTAACACAATATTTTTTCTAAAAATTAACAACCTTAAATTCCCATCCCATTCCTAAATCTTTGAAAATTTTAATAAAAAACCTTATTTCGTCACAAGAACGTCGTTAACTTGATTCTGATCAATCACCTGTTAGGATGGAAACAGGTTAATGACGGCGCAGGTTAATGATGGCAAAATGACATCTGCAACATTTTGAAAGAAACTAATTAAAATTGGCAATACAAATGTACACATTTTGATTGCATTCTATGACTACTACATGTGATAGGAAGACGGTAAAAAACAAATGCTTATTAAAACAATAAAATACTTACCAGGTTAATGATACTTTTACTGACACTGTCACAGAAGAATGCACTCATACTTGGTTTCTACTCAACTGTTTACATAACCTCAAAATGGCACTGCATTGTAGTCTACAGAAACATGAACGCTATTGGCTGTTACAGTGGCCAATGTGACCGTTGCTTAAAATGGCACAATATTTGAATTTATATTATTGTCAGGTGAATGATGCTTGCCAATGGTGACATCAAAATCAAGTTGTATAAAACTTGAAAAAATAAGAACTTAACGTTTTTATTTCTAGAAACGTAGTACTAGATATTCCAGTAATACAGTTTTATTACATCATTAGTTAAAAGAAGCTTTGAGAATTAAAAAACCTCACAAACATGGGCAGTTCTGGTGAGGTGACATGCCAGGTTATATGATTTTCTAACACTAAAATTATTTTTAAAAGTCAAAATACGTAGGTATCGGTTAATTGAGCACTGTACTAAGCACAGAAACACTTTTCGACTCATCATATATATTAATTTTCCTTTTAGTGGTATTTGTATTAAAAAATAATCACCGACCATCGAATTGTCCCATTATCGTAGAATCACCCATATACATATAATTATTTCCCCGTCTTTGCACACCGACATTTATATGCAGCGTTGACGAGAACAAGGTGGGAGAAGTATAACAGAATTTTATAGCCGAAAATAAAAACCAAAGGCATTTACTAAACGACAACAGAATATTCACTAGAAATGTAATATATGATGAAATATTTCATATGTAAAAGTGTGCTAATAATTATTTTAAATGCAAATATTAATAATCAATCTATCTATAATTCCTCCGTTGATATTTCAACGGGCATTACACTAGTGTTCAATAACAGTACTGCATATATTAATAACAACATCTACTGGACCTACAATTGCAATTAATATACCCAACTTAAGGAAAAACAAACAATACATCCTAGTCACCTGAGGGCTATAATTTTATGGCTGCATGTTTTATGTCATATTAGGATGGTTAAACAGACAGTAAATAGAAAATCTTTATTGCCCCACGGCTTGGAAACCATTGCTATAATGCATGAGAATTGAATGATGACTTGACACAGTTAAATTACCTGAAAAACAGGTTTAAAAATTTGGGTGTATGTATATTCAACTTTAATACATTCAGCCAGTGTGCTGAAAAATATTCAGATAAGTCATAGTTGGACATACATTTATTGAAGACTGCAATGCATTCAATAAGGAAGAAAAGAAGTCTAAATTTGAGAAATTTAATGATGCAATTGTATTTTTTTTTTAATCTGTGAAACATTTTCTTTCATTCATAATTCATTAAAATTATAGCTGGAGCTCTTAAGTTATGTAGCGAAATTTCATGATGTATTTCTCCTGATGTAACTGATAGATCTCTTAAAAACTGAAACATGATACCTTGTCATATTATGAGTTCTTTCTTCTAATAGCTGTGGCATTACAGTTTTAGTGGCCTTTATTTTAATATGATAATATTAATAAAATGTCATAAATAGGATATTTGAGAACATTGAAGGCTTATGCCAAATCATATTATGATAAGTCCTTCCTTCTAACACCAGTGGCATTACAAATTTTATTTTTGTGTCACTATGAAAATAGAAGTGGGTACTAATAAACTAATCCATTACTAAAATGTTTTTTATCAATGACAATATTGAAAATGACATTTCTGTAAAAATAATTATTTTTTTCCTACTTGAATATAACCAGGGGGTAAAGGATTTACCTGCTTATGTCATGGTTTGTTTGATCCGGCTATCTTCCATGATGCAAAAACTGGTGATCTGAAAGATGTCAGACTTCTTGCTGGAATATTTCAAGAGTTAGTGGAGCAAGGATGCCAGGAAACTTGGCCACAGCTTGAGTGGTTACTCGATGAAATGTATGTTTTATTGCCTATTACATACTTAATAGATAAATAAATATTATTTCTGGTAATCATTTATTTATGAAATTTTGGAGATAGTTTACTGTTTTACTAGAAAAAATGTCACACTTAAATATTACTTTATATTTCTCACATTGCTTGGATGTTTGAACATTTGATTAAAAACGGTTTTGAAAAGCTTTAAAATATCCTGAATTGTAGTTTAACTTTTATTATACAGATTTTAATGGCCTCCTGCGAGAATCTCTGACATTTAAGTGTACGCATGGCCGATAAAGTTTAAAATTTTCGTTTAACCTGTTTCTTTTCTGAAATGGTCTTAAGTCGTATCAGGCATCAATTATTTAAGGCTTTATGTAGTAATTTGTCTCATAAATGCTCTGTATTAAAAAATTTGGTCAAGACCACTTAAATTTATGCATAATGATGAAAAGCATGTAATATTGAAGAATGTTATGACCTGATATAAAAAAGGTAACAACCTAAATGATGAAATTTGGAGGTGTATGATATAAAAAGTTACAACATGCCACATTAACTTTCTATATACATAGTCACCACCTCCATTTAAACATTTGTCCCAGCGTGGTATCAAATTCTTTATTCTAGTATCATAGAAATCCTCATGTTTAAGTATCCATGAAAAGATGTCCTGTTGTCTTCTTGAAAACATTGACCACCCACATAAGTTCTGGACTCCTTACACTTCAACTTAAACTTAGCACTTGTTGCAACATTTCAAGTAGGAAGATTTGAACCATCCACCGTGCAGTCCAGACTTTGTACCCCCTGACTACCGTCTCTTTACAAATTTGAAAAACAGTTTGTTGTCATTGTTTTCAAAATGGCAAAGAATTGCAACAGGCATTTCTTCATGGACACTTGAACTTGACGAGGATTTCTATGATACCAGAATCAAGAATTTGGTACCATACTAGAACAAATGTTTACTTCGAGGTGTCTATGTAAAATATCTGATGACTTTCTCCATACAGAGCAATGAATATGATTGCTCTCGACATTAGCGTCATCAGGAATAATTATCAGCAATTACACTCATGAATAATTTTAAAACATTTTCAATAGTCTTTATTTAAAACAAGTTAGGAAAATATACAGCATATCACAGATGGGTGCATTTCGTGCAATGGAGTACTTGAAAGAAATGATATATTGTACCTAAGGAAAATAGTGTTTTAAAGTTCTTTTCTTCATCATAAATAATCCATTTTCTTCCCGTTTAAGAGTACTGCATGCACACGTAAGGAAATTAAACATACCTACTTTTCTGAGATTATTTATGTTAGCAACATTGATGAAGTAACCATGCAAAAACTTTTTTAAGTTCAACTCATATTATACAAGAAAGTCTTGATTTTCTTGATAACAGCTACTCCTATGATAAAAATGTATATGAAAAGAAATACTTTAATTTATTAGTTCTACAATTTTTACTTGAAAAGTATTTTGATACAAGCAATACTTTACAAGATATGACGAAAAGTTTATTCTTGTCACAAGTAAAGTGGTACCCCTGATTGGCTTACATGATTCATTTATGTGATTTTCTTATTATCTATGACTGGAAGTCCTTAATATAAAATTTCATGAAAATCCGTACAGTAGAAGCCGAGAACGAACATGCGGACGGACAGATCGACATTAATAGTTGCTCACGCTGGACACGAAATGTGCCTAAACACAATAAGTATTATTGGGACTTTGTTATTTTGTTTATATGTTCATGATATATGTAATATTTTCGATACTGCTATTAATCTAATTTTATTGTTTGCTGACGATTGCAAGCTATTTTGGAAAGTCAGTTTTTGGAATGATGCAGAGATACTTCAAAGGTTTCTTGTTAAATTCTCAGAATGGTGCTCGTTGTGGGGATTCAAACCCACTCCATTAAAATGTTCTCAGCTCTCAATTACTTTGCACAAATCCCCCATTAACTATACATACTCCATTATGGGTGAAAATATAAAAAAGTTATCATAGGAGAAAGATCTAGGTATTATAATTGATTCTAAACTATCATTCTGTAATCACATTGACTACATTGTAAGTAAATGCATGTCTCTTTTAGGTATTATTTATAGGCATACCAGTCTTAATCATGTAAACCTCTTTCAATCTTTTTTTGTTGGGTGTATAATACCAATTGTGACATATTGCTCACCCATTTGGAGTATGGCCTCCAAAACTCATCTCAACAAATTGGAGCGCATAATGTCTTTCTTTCTGGCCATAGTTCGTTATCGTTTTCCTCATTTGCGTCATTTGTCCGAAGATGATATGATAGCTTCCCTAAAAATTCCAACTATTTCCTTATGCAGTAGCAAATCTGACATTTCTTTTCTCTATACATTGTAATGAACAATAACCTCCGCTCCTCCCTTCTTGTCTCTTCCTTCTCTTTAAAAATTCCCTCCAGATCAACCAAACTTTCTGCACTCTTCCATATACCTAAACCTCGGCTTTCCCTTATTCAACGTTCTCTATTCTTCTGACTTCCAAATATGTACAACCAATTAACTGGCAGCCATGATATCGACATATTTCTGAATAGAAATCAACTTTTTACTTAAATCACTCTTCATTTAAAATGAATTCTCTTGTTTGCTTGTATTATTGTCAAACTGTACATTTAATTATTTATTTTACACGTTTTTGTATTTTATTGTTGTATTTTAATTTATTGTCTGTTTTGATATTCAGTGTAATTGGCTTAGTGATGTTTCTGAATTTATACTAATAAATAAATGAAAATTTTTAGCTGTTTCTATGGATAAAAAAATATCGATGTATAATTAAAATTACCCTAGGCAGCTTAAGGAACGCTATCAACAACTACAAAATTATAACCAATTCGAACAATGGTATCACTTAGCGACGTATTTAACATACATTTAGAAGACAAATCAAAATATTAATGTGTGGCTTTTGCAAAGTCGATCTAATGGATCAAGAAATTAAATACTAATGCATGGAAAACGTAATAAGAAACATCAACGTCCCAAACGTCAAACCTTCCTGTAGATTTATGATCAGCTTTGCAAAAGCCAAACAACTTTTCTATTAAGATGCATTCAAATGTCGTTAATTAGTATCCTAACACTAAATATGTTATTAATATGGAAATTTGAGAATCTATCGCAACAGATGACACTGAACTCCATGTCAAAATTTTAATTTATTTTTAGATTTTTAGTGGCTTTAATATGAAAGTTGTATAAACTAAAAAGGTTTTTTATTTTAATTTATTGGACAATATAGATCAACCGGAAGTGGAGGTTTATTCCTGTCATTTTCCTTTTTTTCCCAAATATCTCCTTTAAAACTCAATTTACATAAATATTTGTTATTATTAAAGTTGTAGACAATGTTATTTTCTACAAGTTATGTTTGAAACATTTTTTCATAAAACTGATAGTTTAAGTGATATTTTGATTTTTCTTCTAAATTTATGTTAAGTACGTCGCTATATATTACTATATTAAAATTTGCTAATTTTTGATAGCGTTGCTTACGCTGCCAGGGTAGTTTTAATTGTGCGTCAATATTTTCTTATCCATAGAAACAGTTAACAATTTTCTTTACTTCTTTCTTAAACTGTTCATGAGTGTAATTGCTGATTATTATTCCTTATGATGTTGATGACAAGAGCATTCATATTCATTGCTCTGTATGGAGAAAGTCATGTGTTGCCCACATTAGGTTTTTACTGTATAGTATCTGTATCCAGTGGTGAGCTGCCAAATTTTTAACAACCGGTTCTCTCACATCATATGATAGCTAGCAAAAATTAAACAACCGGTTCTCTTATTTATAAACTTTTATATTTTTGAAAGATAACAAGAATTCCATGCAAGGACTAATGAAGACTGTTTTTCACTTGAAATTAAAGTTATTGTTATCATTAAGAAAACAAAAAAGGAATTTTAATCATATCGTTAATGGAATTCAGTAAAAAAATATAAATTGAAAGAATCTTATTAAATGAGTGAAATACATTGAATTAAAAATTTTAATCGAATTGGTGATAATACTTTTTTATTCCATACAGCTTTCTTTTTGCTTCATTATTGCACACCATAAAGTATTATGCATGAAATTGGATCAACCATAATTTGCTAACTAATGTTTTTGCACTTTTATTGGAAAACCAATCAAAAATGTTTTTCTGGCACTTCATTTTGAAGGGTAAATAATATTGAATAGAACACTTTAATCTTTGAACAACAGTCCAGTTAGCATTACATACCAAAAAATCAACTGCAATTTACTAGAATCAAACAGACCAACTACGGTTGGTCGTGTTGAATTGTATAATTACCGTATCTGCCCAAATACAAGCCGATGTTTTTTGTCAAAGTCTAGCATGAAAAAATCACCCCTTGGCTTAAATGCGAGTCTGAGGAAAATTTGGGTTAAGGTTAAATCTTGAAGTCTCTCATTGCTTTCACGTTCAAATGATAGTACTATATTTTTCGTAAAGTAAATATTTGACCTACGATGAATATATATAAAAATATCTTGGCGAGATCGCTTGCGTAAATTGACGATTATGCAAAATGCGTTGACGGCTTTGAATGCTCAACTCTTTGAATTTTGGTAAAACTTGACATGGAACGTGTATAATTATAAAAATATCTTGGCGAGATCGCTGTTACTATATTTGACCTTTTGTGAAAATGAAGATGAATGAAATTATTGTCACTGAATGTGGAACATTATTCAGTAACGCAAAATTATTAATTGGAGCAATATTTGAAAATATCAACAACTAAACCATTTCCCACACATTTCTTCGATCTCGAATAATGTATTCTAAGATGTGCATGAATGTCCGGCACACTTCAGCATAAAATCTGCAAAATTACGTTTTTGCCAAAAAAAATGTGGAAATTTTTCGGGGGTCGGCTTAAATCCGGGGTCGGCTTCTATTCGGGCAGATACGGTACGTAGAACTAAAAACACTGTTATGTGATGTGACTGCATCACTGCATTAATCACTGCTTACATCGCAGTGATTAATGCTATAACAAACAACAAGCGTTGGCCAACTGGGCATAATGGAATGATTAGTAATTGAGATATTTCTATAATCGATCTACCTATCTATCGATCTATCTTTCTTTCAATCATTCATTAAGAGTTAAGATTAAGATGAGAACATTTTATAACAACATTAGTTTCCGTAACAACTTTTAACAACCGATTCTAAAACTATTTCAAAATTTAACAACCTGTTCGTGCAAACCGGCTACAGCTCACCACTGTCTGTATCTCATTTTGTCTATTGAAATTTTTCTTGTTACTTTTTAAATCTAAAAATGCCACAACATTCAATAGCATTAATTATTAATGAAATTTTTTAAAGTAGACCATTGTTCATTGTGGCCATGTTTTGCTACCCAGATATATTTTTATTTAACCTAGGGATTCATTATAGGTTGCCTTCTTTAATGGACATTCTTCGGACTATGGATATGGCCATGGAATGCACTGTAGCCGAGATGACATCATTATTCTATTCCCTTTGCTGTGGCTTCGGTAGAGCATTTACCTTTGAAAAGGTTCGTCTTCATAAATACCCTTAAATGAGTCGTCATTTCCCCTTCATATGTTGGTAATAACTAATGTAAGAAAAACAATTTTTTTATGAACAGTGTAATTTTCAAAATATCCCTCCAAACTTACATGTAGGCTAAATTTTCATTTGTAATGTATTAATTTTGCTGTTTTGAAAAACTATACATAATGAGGACAATGCTGTTTCTGTGTTGCTAGCAATATATCACACCATGCTGTATTTACCTGATTATAAGATGAGGTTTTTTCCAATTTGAATGCCCGAAAATCGTGAGTCATCTTATATTTGCATAGTATGAAATAACTTTCTGTAAATCAATTGTATGTTGTAAAGGTGCATGATGACATTCATTTGGATGCCTTCAGATGCAATTCTATCCCATCACAATGGAAAGCTGGGTCACTCGGTGGCCAAGGTATGCGCCGAGAAACAATCTCATCGCGCAGGCTGCTACACTACCACAGTGTAATGCTTGAGTTTTGAAACTGAATACATCATGCACTACAATGTATCTCACAATCAGTGCAGCTAAAGCTAAATAAAATACCTAGTTCTTGTTGAAAGCGAAAACACTGTGGTTGAGTTAATTTTACAGTTTGTGTGTAGTTTTCATGTACGTTCAACCTTTCGTTAAAGGAATTCCATTTTTTACTGTAAAATATGGGTGATTATGTTGAGAGTGGAGCTTTTACATCATCACTAATACCAAAATCAATGCATAATAGTTAGGACAATTACTTTAAACTCATGATAGTAAACCGTGATGAAGAAAGGAACAACTGCATCACTGCACAAAAACTTGGTTGTTACTGAAGCAAATCTGCTGCGATGGAAAAAATCTAAAGAAAAACTAAAGTGCCCCAGCTCAATGCAGAAAGATAGTAAATTTGTCAAATTTGCTGGTTTAAATATTTTTTCTTAAATACTGATTGTGAGTAAATACGGTTCTTTTTTATATCTATAGTGCAAAAACTTTAATTTTGATATTTTTGGTTATTTTACTTTTTCTGTTCTCTGTTATGTGACTCTCATTCAAATGAAACATTTTCCCAATATATAGTATGCATCACTTTAAATAGACTGTCGAAAGATGTATCCATAGTGAATAATATGAAATTTGTTTTTATACCCTTAATTTAAGCTGATTTTACACCTTTTATCACAAATCTAGGTGAGTCCTTTATTTGTGGAAGTTGTGCAAGGCTTGGAAGGAACTTCAGCTGGAGCACTTCCAGGATGGTGGTCTCATCCATCTCTCGTCCCAGTATATCTGATTGGAGTTCTTGCAGGGGCTGGACAGGTTAATATACTAATTTTAATCTTGAAAGGCTGGATTTGAATAACATTTTTATAGCATTTACAGGAATTGAAATTGATAAATAAAATATTATTATAAGCATGTTTAACATTGCTTAACTACCGTATATTGTGGCGTATAAGTCGACCTCGGCTTTTCAATTTGAAAATACTAGATCAGGCATATGTTCTCTGTATAAGTCGACCTCCATTGTTTCACTTAAAAATACTATTCATGAAATTTTTTCAGACAAAATCAAGGTCCTGTACAATCCAACTTTTAACAAAACAGAAATAAACAGTAATAAAAATATATAAATATTGTTTAAAGTCCGTGCTATTCTTCTTGAGGCTTCCATGTGACGTGTTTCAATTTCAACCAGTAAGAAACTGTTATTCTTAGAGAGATTGACAGACTAAATAAAGCTTACTATTATTCTATTGAAGTCGGCTGTTAATGATACTATCGAAATTAACTATACCTAGTGATCGCGATTGATCTTTACAATGGTGAAATTCAATAAAATATTGTATATGTGTACCCTGCTCACCTTTTACCCCAAAATGTCGGTAAAAAAAAGTGGCTACTCACCATACATGAGGATTTCTAAGTTTTAAAAATTGCGAGTTTTGATAGTAAATTTACTGCAAATTGCTTGCATCTATGTTTATACTTGCAAAATCGGAAGAATTCTACGAAGTACATGCATATCTACATGACCAAGCAAACGTTTAGGGTTTAAATGTGCAGTTTATACTGCTGTTGGTGCATCTTCAAGATTGAGATGACGTAATATTTTTTATAATATTAAAGCTGTACCTTTTAATTGAGTTTTAAGTTTATTATTGTTACTCAAAATAAGCAGTTCTGTCACTAAAAATTTACTGTCAATTTCTATCTATACTTTTGCCAGAATAAATTGGCATCTGGTGTCTGTATTCGCCAAATCCATTGTGAGCTGCTGACGCTCGTTTAACACAGGAGAAAACACACCTATAGGAAATCCCCGCACTTTTTGATTTTTTCAAATTTTCCGCCGCCATAGACCTCAACTTATTCCAGCACCAGTTTATTTTTTCTCTCTGAACTGGCCCAAAAATAGAGGTGCGTGTGGTACATGAGAACGCAGATTATGCAAGTAACTACAGTATTAAAATTATTTTAAATTTCTAAAATAAAAGTCATAAAATGTAAGCACTGAAACAGCTGATTCAAAATGGCGATCACCTACACCGAAATATCAACTATCTTCATAAATATTGATGTTATTCATCTGTAATTTAAAGTTCACATTTTTATATTCAGCATATAAGTCGACTTTAAGTTTTAGGAAAATTTTTTCAAGCTTCAAAGGTTGGCTTGTATGCCGCGATATACAGTATATTATGTAGTGCAAAGGATGCTGGGCAAAATACAAAAACATAATAATGTCTAAATTGCATTGTAAACTAAAGTAGACCTGAAATGATAGATATCTCTTAATCAACCAATAGTCTTATTGAAGTATTTAGTGATAAATTATTTAAAATTATATAATATCATGTCATATTTGTATATAGAACTAGATTGAAAAACTTTTCCATAATCAAAAGTTAAAAATGATATAGCAGAGTATAAAATTGTTCATCATTTACCCTCTTATGAAGAAATTTGAAACGTTATACTTAAATTTGCTCAGAATGTTTCATCTTTTGATGAACAGGATTGCTTAAAATATTCATGCATCACCATAAGCATATCTTGAAGGGTTATATTCAAGACAGACATCTTACAAACTTCCTTTTATTCTTTTTTTGTGCAAATAGTCCAGATCTGTTCTGATTGACTGCATTCTGCTTCAGATTTTTCATGATGTCTTTTTAAGTGGCATTTTTACTTGCCCTAAACTT
Organism: Uropetala carovei; assembly: GCA_036926305.1. Classification (NCBI taxonomy): domain Eukaryota; kingdom Metazoa; phylum Arthropoda; class Insecta; order Odonata; family Petaluridae; genus Uropetala; species Uropetala carovei. The sequence continues at coordinate 14,561,619 of JAXCHB010000065.1, read as the reverse complement.
TTTTTACAATGGTTTCAGCAAAAATTACTGACAATTCTCAGTGATTTATTTTTCCATGCTCTATGGTGACATTTTGGCCCATTGTTTGTTTAAGTAATTATAAAATTTAAGTATTAGAAGAATTCATGAGGCATTCTGAACATTTACTGGCTGTCTAGACTCATGATTGGTAAGTGATAGTTAAAAAAGCATCAAAAATGTAATTTATGAAAATGGTAAAAAGTAAAATCTCATTATTTATGCATGGGTGATTTACATAACACAATCAGAAGCCTGTTAGTTAAGAACTTTCCATATTTATTAGCATAAAAATGTTTGAAAAGGAATCATTTTAAAGAATTTACTACTGAGTTGTACAAGTTAATTTTTTGTATGCATAGGAGGTGCAATCTTAAAGTTTCCGGACAATATTTTTTCTCCATGATAGCGGCATTTATACTCGATTCTATGCAGTCATCTTCAAAGTAGACCCCTTGTGACTTGATACAGTGACCCCTGTGATTGCACTATTGTTGAAAGCATTTGCTAAGTCTTTTGTTTTGAACTCAGCAAGTGTAGCCTGCAATTTTTCTTGAGTCGTGATGACGTCATTAAATCTCCTTCCCTTCACTGCCAGCTTGAGTTTCGGAAAAAGAAAAAAGTCACAGGGTCCTAGATCTGGGGAATACGGAGGTTGCGGGTCAACAGTAATGCCATTTTTGGCCAGAAATTCTTGTACAGTCAAAGTGGAGTGAGCAGGGGCATTGTCGTGGTGGAGAAACCAATCTCCAGTGCGCCACTTCTCGGGTTGTTTTCGTCTCACATCTTCCCGTAGGTGTTATAGAACATTGGTGTAGAAATGTTGGTTCACAGTTTGTCCCTGTGGAATGAATTCGTGATGCATAATTCCATGAATGTCGAAAAACAATCTTCGACAGATGTCACTCAACTTTTGAACTTTAAAAACCAATCAAATGTTTGAGTTCTGCTCATTGTTTCCTCTCCGAAAGCGAGTTTTAACATCCCGAAGGTTTCTGTAACAGTTTTGTCTAGTTTGAAGCAGAAGTTGATGCACACATGCTGTTCTTTAAAGTCTGCCTTTTTCTGATGGAGCAGAAATCGCAAAGGGCCCAAGACACAGTCACATTTCACAAGACTACTTCTCAATGATGCATGCTAGAACTTTGAAATAAATGGCAAATGACTCTGCAGATTCTACTCTATCTCCACTTATCGGATGAGTTCTGTACTAACGGCAGTAGTGTCAACTTGCTGCCAGTCCAGAAACTTTTTGATCGCACCTCGTATACCACTGAAAGGCACTTAGAATGGTTTAAGGCTTCAGGCTGTTTAACAGATAAGATAGAATCAGTTATCCTTTTATTTCTGAGTATTATTTCAGCATTGATTTTGTACAAAAGTAATTTTAAATCTTTATCCAGTTATATTAATGCATGACAGCTTTAGTTTAACAATTTTTTAGATAACCAAAAGGCCTGTTTGTGAGATACCACAAAGGTGAGATATTTAACCATTCCCTCAAACAGTTGTTTATTATCCACATCTAGCCAGTCCAGTTATTCCATCAGGCCTGAATCAGCTCTTTAATCCAGCGTATATGGTGTTTTTGCATATTATCAACATTAATTTTTCAAACCTAAGGGCCCATTCACAAAACTCGAAGACATAATATGTCTCCTTATTTTTTATGTAGAATCACCTGATCACATTTCATCAAAATCTGTGACCAGAAGGTCATAGTCTCTCCTTGTAAGTAAACATCGGTGATGAAGTAGCTGCTGAGTGAGGATACTTAAATGCATGTCATGTGGTATTCACGAACCCAAGAAGGTGTAAGACTAACATTTCAACTTCTACACTTGCAACTGCATGACTTTTGTTGATATGCATGTTTTAATTTTTAGGAATCTAGTGATATATCTCAAGTGGGAAGAATATTATCTGGAGTGTTGAGGTCATTGCCGCCAGAAGACACCAATCCAGATGGTGGATCAAGTGGCAGTAGTGGCGCCTTGATGGCGCTGGAAGCCAGCGTTGTAGGACTGTGTCAACATTCCGCTTTCCATGAAACAGTTCTCACCACACTTTGGGAAGGTTAGTCATCTTTAGGACTTACTATTTTTTGAAAATACAATTATACAGTAAACAAGGGTGACTAGGCATCCAGGTTTTTTCAGGATTTGGCCCAATGTCTCAAAAGACTTTATTGCATCTTATTGTCTTTTTAGAATATTTATCATATTTGATTTGTTTTCATTGCAAGGCAGTATTATCTTTGCAATTTTTATTAAATAAATCCTAAAATGTGAAGTTAAGAGAAGGAGAAAAATTCTGATCTTGACCAGGACGTAAACTTGGGTCTCCCACAGATTTTTTTCTCCTTCTCTAACTTCACATTTGTGACTAGTAGCAGAAAAAGCTACATTTCCTATTATTCTACCTCGTCAGTTCTAGAATATTTCTCCTGGTTAATTTTCTGATCGTTTGTGTAGTAATATTGTGCATGTGTTGTTTAAGTTTGAAAAGTTATATGTTATCATTTGGACAAGTTTATATTCAAGTTGTGCAAAATTTGTTTATATCACATAAACAACAAAAATAAGATGTCTTAGTTATGTCATTATGTCCCAGTTTTTCTTCTTCATAATATGTCCTGGTTTTGCTTCCTCAGCACCTTGTCACTCAACATTGGCTTCCTCTTCCTTTATAATAGCTTTGTTTATTAATAATAAATATGATCTAACCTCTTTCAGCAGTCATTCCTTGAAGTTGGCCATCCCTCTAAAAAGTCAGTGTTTTTTAGAAGGAAATTGATCCTATTAATCCTTATCGTATGCATGGGCGCCCGCAGAAACTTTTTCATGGGGGGGGGGGGGGCAGGAGCGCCCGCAGAATTTTTTTTTCGAGGGGGTAAATTACACAGGGGAGCATCTTGCAGCTTGGCATTAAGAAAATAATGGATGAATAGGCTATCAACAAATAATTCAGTTTAAAGTATATTTAATTTAAGTAATTATCATCATTTATGAACACATAACATTCATTGACATACATTGTTACAATTTTGAAAAAAGTCGCATACGAAAGAGAAAATAATCTTTCCTACAGTATATTACTTGTTAACGTATTACGAATAACAATTCACATAAAATTTTAAAATGCAAGTGGGATACCTTTTTACAGTCAACCCAGTTATAACCAAAACCTAATCAGCTCTTGTTCCTCTAATCAAAAGGTTTAATATAAAACGTGACGTGAAGGTAAAATCTTGCCGGTTTTCAAATGTTAGGGATATCCCCAAAATACAGTGTTACCACTCGTCCAGATTTTCCCTTGGGTTTTTATACAGCTCTGCATAGCTTCAAGAAATAAATGTTTCCACCCCTGATTCAGTGTCATCCATATTGGGATTAGTAGGTTCGCGAACAATGCAGCGGGGAACTACCTGCACACCAGAAAAAAGAGAGGCCAGCGAACGTTGTTGGCAGTCAAAACATTGGTGTAGGGTGTGGGAAAGGTAAACAAGACTAAGCTTCTCTTGACAAGAGAGTCCAATCCTTATGAGAAATTTATTCCCATAGGGATTCCTATATCTCAACTGAATTGATCGACGAATGATACGTTTATTACTAATAGTTATTTTTCAAATTTTACTTTCTTCGTATACAAAGTATAGAGAAAGGAAACAAAAATTCAACAAAACATTTTTTTCTGTAACAATTAAACAAACAAGTGTCAGATGTACCATTTTTCGCCCGTTGCGATGTATCATAAGAACTACAGTATTTTTCTTTGATGTATGCAGGTGTCACGGTATATGGAACTAACAATTACTGAAATAATCGCAGCTGCAAGTATTGTGATTACTAAAAATATTTTTTAAAAAATATTTTTGGCTTTTTCAGGTGTCAGCGCTTTGCAAAAAACAATATTCGACTGTGATACAGTCGCAAAATTATTACATGAATTATATTAAAATAATTTTATTGGTGTCAGTGACTGTTGTTTATTATATGATTACACTTTTGTGAAATGTAGGGGGGAGCAAGTGCCCCTTGCCTCTTATTGCGGGCGCCCATGATCATACGGTATTTAAATTCTTGCCACTCCTTCTCACAGCTAACTTAATTGGGATATTTAAATGTTATATGTTTATGTTTGTATAAATTATTATATCGCAGCGCATCATATCACTCCACAGAGAGTGAACAATATCATGGGCCTATTGTGTATATACACACTAGTGTAAGTGCCCGTTGCGTTTCAATGGATTGAGTGAATCTACTTCTGCTGCCAATTCTAGGGCGTATGCAGGATATACAAAATCGTTTTAGTCTACGGAAAAATGAAAATATTTTTTCACGTAGATTTGCTACAACGATAATTTCGTTGCTTAAACGAAAGTGCGAATTGAATCGGAAATGGCAATGATGGACGCCTTGGCAACGCCCGGAAATAGTACGAAAAATCTAAAAAAGTTCGAAACAAATTGCGTTTCTGAAAACTTCGACCGTTTAACATGTAAACATCGTAAGAATATGATAGCGCATAGATGTAACCGCCGAATAAAGCAAAAACGAAGAAAATCGGTCTGCATTTACCAATTTAGGTGAATGAAGGAAGAAAATTTTGCACTGAAAAATCGAAAATTACGTAGGTACACACTTGGGGAAAATAACTATTGAATTAAGCACCCCCTCTCCCAATATTTTTATCGCAATATAGCCTATGTTACCTATTATATACCTATGCGAAGTTTCGTAACGATATCTTCAAAGGTGTGGATTTGTATAGAGAACAAACATCCGAATTTCACTTTTATATATATAAAGATATATAGTCTTTGTATATTACTATGAAGAACATTAAGCGAATAATACTTGAATATTACTAGAATTTACCGAGAAAACTGCGTTAACATTCATATTGTTATTATTTTATTAGATTGGATATTTTTCATTTAGTTTTACGTTTTTCATAAGATTGGCACTGTATATATTAAAAGTATAACTACAAACCCGTTTTTAATACTGACATCATAGGTGTTGGTTAATATTTAAAAATAAAACTTTTGAAGCGTCAAGTTCAAAACTATTAATTTCCGCCCAAATTTACGTATTGTACACTAGACGACAGCATCTTCCAGCGTAAAGAGAATTTGTAATAGTAATTTCGCTAGGCGCAAGCAGTAAGTTGTCGAAAACCTAAATATTGTATTTGAAAAATATTTTTTCTAGTATTGTATATACATTAATAAAAGAGTATAAAATTGAAGGCTAACTATACGGCGGGAAATTTTTGCTGATCGAGTAGTTTGAGGTTTGAGAGATAGGTGGCAGCACGTGTTCGTACGGAAATATTTTGTTTAAATCGGTTTTTTATTAGTGTTTTACGTAATAAAATGTAATAATCTGTATTTGTTAAAAGGTATTTGCTCTGATGTACCTATTTAATTATTTTAAATGTTTACCATATTGATCTGTTTTTCAAATACGATATTTACGTATTTACTTTTCATTAGTGCATTTGCTGTGATAGTCTCATGGACGCTTAAGTGTTACATTGTTTACTTTGTCACAGTGGGGTCAATCCTGACCACATTGACAATGATGAATGTGCTACATGAATCATTCCGTTGATTAAAGCACGCTGCATGTGCGACATCGCAACGCGCATATGTAGACTAACTGAAATGTCACCACTGTGTACCAAGACAATTGATCAACAAAAATCTAGTATCTATTTATAGTATTTATATAATGGTGTGCTTATCAATATTGTTTTTTGTTAATAATTATTTAATATAAAAATGGTATGTTGAAGCTTAATCCATCAATATCGCTTATTATTTATTGTTAAAAATGTTGAATTACTGATTGATGAAGATACCTTTTGCTGATGGACCAAGGAATAAATTAATGTGTAGCTGTGCTATTCTTTAATTGCAATAATAATAATCTATTTAGGGCGATATATAATCCTAACATGATGAACACAAACATGCATGGTCAAGGTGGAATTGAAATCTACAGCCTACCCATCTACCAAGGCTGACTTATGTAGTTGCTGCTTGTAAAATAAATAACTTCCCATATTCTAAAACATTTCCAATTAATTGATGCATTAAATTGTTTATGGTTTAGTTGAACAAATAAGTGAGAATAAGAGTTTCGAAAAAGACTTATCTGTGCTATATCATCAACATGTTAACTTGAGTAAATTACTTTAATAATAATAATTTATTGACACATCACATTTACAAAAATTTAGTGACATAACTGCAGGTAAATTGGTCTCGTCAAGATTCATCAGCATTAAAATTCACTTAAAACAGATTACAAAAGTGTTCCCATGTATAAATCAGGTAACATTGTCAGAAAAACACATCTGTATTTTCTAAAAACTCCTTAACTGAATAATAACATTTTTTCATTAAAAATTCTATTTTGTTTGAAATATTTTTGTGATAATACCATTTGATGTTCTTAAATTCAAATTCATTATAAATTTTTATGCCCATATAATGAGAATTTTCCAAAACCTTCAGTCTACTGTGTGTCATAATACGAAGAATCCTTTTTTGTATTTTGAAAATTGCTTCCCATCCTGATGCATTTCCCCATAGTATAATGCTGTATTTTAATATGGGATAGAAATAGCCATAATACACCATTAATCTTGTTGCTAAATTTGTAACATTTGCCATGCATGACATGCTGAAACATGCTCTACTAAGTTGCATTGAGACATTTTTCATTTGCTCTCTCCATTTTATGTTTTCTTCAGTATTTACTCCAACAAACTTTACATTATCAGTTATATTATCAATGTATATAATGTATTGGTTAAGAGCAAAGTTCCTATCTTAAATGTAATCTAGATGTCAATTTATATTTTAGAGAAAGAAAAATGTGAAACTTGAAATTTGACATCTTTGAAGAAAATAAAATTTTCTTGAATATATGCATTAGTATTTTCTAAGTTCGACTTGATTTTAAAATGCTTTTGTTTTGTAGGAGTGGTTCACCCTCGTGCTGGAGTTCGTGGTGCCACAGCATCCCTTCTCGGCACGATTGTTGGTCGTATATCAGAGCCATTGGTAGTATCCCGTGTTGCTCCTGCTCTAGTCACCCTAGCATCTGATCCTGATGTGTTAGTGGTCTTCTTTTATTTTAATTTGATTAATTGCAACTTGTAGAACAAGTTATCTCATTAATCACGGAAGTGCGACTAATAATCCCATTTAATTTACTTTTATTTGTAAGCATTTGTTTTTTCAATAGTACAGTTATTTTCTCATTATTTCCTTTTGCAAAAATATTGTCATTGGAATTTTATTTGAAGTTTAATGCTATCAGATAGATTGAGAATAGTAATATTACTTTAGGAAAAGCACATTCCCCTGAATTAGTTTTATTAAGTAAGTGTTGGTCTCATTATTTATTAAACAAATGTAAGATGCCATTTTTATATTTATTTTGGTGCTCAGGTCTGTGAAAGCTGCCACTATACCAGCTTTTGGAACAATCATCACCCACAATTCACTTAAATCAGTGAGTAAAGTATAATTGAGTAACTATCTTTTTGTGACTACGGAATTCAGATTGCGCATATTATATAAAACCATGGTAGGTAAAATGCTTAATTGTTACTTTAGCATGTTAATAAATATAAATCGTAGTAATTAGATGTACAAATTGCTCATGTATTGATATTGCCATAATTTAAATTTCATTATGCATGTATGAACTTGTAAAATTGGCCATTGCCAATTTAACATTTGAAAAATTCCAATTTAATAATTCATTAATGTGGTACTAAGACATTCTTTTTGGAAATTCTAACCATTAGTGCCCACAAGTGCAAGACAAGGCATATATGCAGATCCAAAGCTTCTTGACAGAAGCTACTGCCCATGAATTTGGCCATGGAAGGGCCTACAGCAATCTCCTCCTCTGCCTTGTTACTACTCTGCGTTCTATTATACCATATAGTTCAAACTCATTTCGTGATGAAGGTAGGCTTATTTTCAAAGAAATCTTAGTAATAAAAAAATTCAACTTTTAATTTACTCTAATTGTAAGTAATAAGTTTTTTGCAATCAATAACAGAGAGATATCCTTAAAATAAAGTCTTTCTTTGTTGAAGTGGTTGATTTTGGATGGCATTTATAGAATGCAAGAAAATGATCTTTAAAGTTTTATGTAAGCATTTCCTGCTCTTTTAAATTTGAGAATCAACTTTTAAATTTATTGTTTCACAGTGTTATTTATTTTAACCACTTTTTTTAAATTGTCTTTTTTTATTTGAATTTAATTTCCAAGAATCAAGAAATCAGTCTTTTCTGAAGGATATTCTTATTTTAATGCATTTAATTTATTTCAGCTTTGAATATTACAAATAACTATTCTACCTTATTTAAATAGGCATTTCTTTTTCTAAATCATTTGTGTTGTTTGGGCTATTTCAACATATCTGTATTCTGTTTCTGTGAATTATTGGGCAATTAATTGATTATTGTTTGTGTATTCCCTCTTATTTAGTGAATTTTGAAGAATAAAAGCTCAATTTCTGTTAAGATTTATATCGCATTCAATTTTCATCACGTTCAAACTTTATCATGTTCTATATAAATGCATGAGTTTTCGTGTTTACTAACAAAACAATTTATTCATTTTCAGTTGTTCTGCCACACTTGTCCGTAATGGCATCCCAGGTTTCCAGTGTGTGGAAGGGGTCCATGGCAATGGGAAGAAGTGGAGGATGGGCTGATAATCTTGCTGTTGCCTTGGTCGAAACTTTTGCCACTGCTTTGGACTGTGCTTCATCGAGGCAGAATGTTGCCCTGATTCTTTTGCCTGGACTGAGGTGTATATTATTAATTTTTATTTTTATAAAATCAATTCCTTCAAATGTAAAAGTGTGAATTTCAAAGATGCTTTTGAAGAGTGAGTTTTTTCTTGCCAAACTACCAGCCTGAGCCTTTTCTCTCAGCCTACTAGCAAATATTTAATACTTAAAACTAGTCCTAAGAATATGCTCTTATTATTTGAAATACAGAAAACATCAAATGTATCAAGGTAGATCAGGGCCGGACGGTTACAGGTCAAATCTGGCTTATCACCGAGCCAGACTTACAAGTTAGCTAAGTAAGCTACAGCTTAGGACCTCACGATATGATGGACCTCAAAAGAAATGCCTATTTCAAGTTTTACTGTGTTGCTTTACTGCTTTACAGAAAACGTGAAATTGTTTTCAAACAAAATGACAAAAATATTTTAAAATCTAGCAATCTTGGATCAGAAATTGCATGTTTAAAATGCCGTCGAATTTTAGGGGCCTCAAACTTTACATAGCTTAGGGCCTCAGAAGATTAAAGTCCAGCCCTGGGGTAGATACAGAAACTTCCTGAAGTGGGTGATGAGAGAGAGGTAGGGAGATGTTTTTGGATCAACTGCAGCAATAGTTTTTGTTTTAAAGATCCCTTCTAGCAATGATCAAGATTTGAGGAATTCCTTATGGAAGATTCAAAAGTACATCCAAGATTCGAATAATTTGATTAGCCATCTGCAAAAGAAAGAATACTTAAGATAATACAAAACATTTCATTTGATTAAGACCTGCGATTAAAAAATATTTTCTCGGAAGAATGACAGAATTCCATCTTTAACTTATTTTTAACCTCAGCCATCTAATGCTATAACATAATTCAAGAGCCAGCAGTTCATATTTTATAAATCATGGAAGAAAATTGTTTCAGAAACATGAAGACTTTCATTTGATTATTCTGGTATTTGAAAATTATTTCTTAGTCTATCATTGTGTATAAAATAAATAACTTATGTGGTTAATTAAGCCCTGTGGCATTTACTTAAAGTGATTAAAACTATTCCTTGAAACATCATTCATGAAAGAAGAAGATTTAACTTAAGGTTTAATTTTATTGCCTAGAAAAAGTAGTTATGACCATTGTTGTTACATTTCCAGCTACTTTTCTAATGTATACATACCCAAGAGATAATAATTCATATTGCTACTGTTTTCATTCTTTTACTTTTGTTTCTTTGAAACAAATGTTCTCCTAGTCATGTTAATTATTTTGTGTCAATTCATATATTTCTTAAGTTTATTTTTTTAACAAATAACTGCATACTTTACCTTAGTGCATATATGTACAAAATTTATTAATTTCAGGTGTCTTGAAGCTGGGGGCAAGGAATTTCTCCCTGCTCACCATGATACTGTGCTTACAATGATCAGAGAGGCAGAGGTTCATCCTGATACTTTGGCCTCCAGAGGAATGGAAAGGTAAGGTCATATTTTCTTGAATTTTGATGCTAAGCAGGAATGCTCAAAACACATGAGAATTTTCTCATTAATATTTTCTTATTATTTAAAGTAAATTTATGAAGTCACAGATTATTTGTGTATTTTAGGTATTTAAACCACGAATGGATTTACAAATCTTGCACCCTTAGGCATTTAGATTATGATACTTTTCCCCTTTTCTTAGTTCAAATAAAGTACCTGTTTTTATTGTAATTTATAATTTGTATTATAATATTTCTACATAAATATAACATTAACAGTATTTAATCATATATTTTTAATATGTTTAAATAATGAATAGAAAATATTATGTAAAATAAAAAATACATTCCCTCCTAATCATTTCATCTACATCTACAGTTCATCCTGCAAGCCACTGCAATAGTGTGTGGCATGGGGTGCATAGCACCAAGGGAAAGTGCTTAATAATGAGGATGTATATCATCCTACATCGGTTGATTTTTGATCGTAACGAACCTTTGTACCTTTCTGTCCTACAGGCTATCTCTCTTATTTTACGAGGATGGTCCATTCTACCAATATAAGTTGGCACTCTTATTATTTCTTCGACGACACTGGAGAATGTATGCATTCTAAATCTTTCAAGAAGTTTTAACCTAGAACGTGATCTGCGCTCAGTTAGTGATTCCCATCCTAAGTTCTGTATCAAGCCTGTAACACTTTTATTTTTATCGTAACAATTTTTGATGAATCTAGCGGCTTTTCGCTGAACTCTTTCTAACTCTGAGATTGATGCTTTCTCATACTGATCCCATATGCTTGACACATACTCGAACAGCGGTCTTACTAAAGAGAAGTAACATGTCTCTCTGACTTTTTCCTCACTTTTCTGTACTATGTGTTTGATGAATCTTAGTTTCTGTTTAGCCTTTCCACATATATTTCGTATGTGCATATCCCGTGAGAGGTTACTTGTTAAAGTAACGCCTAAGTATCTGACAGAATCGGCTAGTTTTAGCTGGATGCCTTTAACAGTGCAATTCATCGTGTCAATGTTTTTATTTCTCCAGAATCTCGTAAAGGAACACTTTCCTAAGTTCAATTCTAACTGCCACTCTTTCACCACTCGAGAATTGCATTTAAGTCGTTAGAAAGTAATCTTTGATCATTAGGACTGTTAATCTCTCTGTAAATTACTGTATCATCTGCGAATAACTTGATTTTACTTTTAATAACCTTATCTAAGTCGTTTATATATAAAAGGAATAGTAGGGGGCCGATGACACTTCTCTGTGGAACGTCTGAGGCTACGCTGACTGAATCAGATTTAAATCCATCTATAACTACTATTTGTTCATGGTCATTAAGAAAGTCCCTGATCCACTCGATTATCTTTCGATTTATTCCACAGTCATGTAATTTCTTCACTAACTTACTATGAGGAACTTTATCGAAAGCCTTCTTGAAGTCAAGGAAAACTGCATTTGCAACATTAGGCTCTACCTTAAGGTAAATCTGCAATTTATTTAAATGTGCTGTATTTCTTCAAATGCCAAATATCTCAGAATGAAACGCACCCAGTTTGTTTGGGAAGCATAATGAAAAAATAAATATTGTTCATACAAGTGTCTTGTTGCATTAGGTATTCACTCAGTTATAGTTTCATTTGTACATAGTATTACATATTAATTGTATTGACAAATGCCTTATTGCAATAAAAAATCCCTTCTGATTTTTAAGATAGTGTGAGACCCAGAGTGATTTCTGATTTGGGAAAGAGGCACTTTCAGTAATAGATTAAATACTGCATTATTTTTTATATATAAATAAGTATCTCAAAATATTTCTCAAGTGCAGTTTACTGAATAATTCTTATGTTGCACATTAATCCTCAAGAGGTTACATGATATTTTGTAATGTTGTTGTTGTTCCAAGTTGGAAAGTCAAGCAAAATATCCAAATTACCATTTGTTATTTAATTTTTACTTTAATTTATTTACAAATTTTGTTCATAAAATAATTTCTATATTATGACTACATTTAATATTTGGCAAATGGAAACAAAGCTTTTCAATGGGCACTGTACGTTAAATGAAAATAAGTTTTAAATAAAAATTAAACCAAATATAAAAACTGAAAAGTAAAACCAGATCTCAGATTTTATTGCCCTTAGTTTTCATCATCTTCTGCTTTCTCGTCTTGGGTTGCAGAATAGCCAACAGCATTGTAGCAAAGATCTTTTTTTAACCAATCATGCAGGTTGACTGTCACTTTGACAAAAAACGCATTCGATCGTTTCTTTCTGGGACATCATGAATTTTAGAGAGGATATGATAAGTAAACTTTTATTCGTGAATGGGCATAACAGCTGACATCAAGATGAAGGATAAACAAGAACATTTGCTCTTTTATAATATGTGCGACCAGTAGACAGAAAGCAATGCGGAGCATAGAAAATTCCTATAAAAATAATAAACGCTGACACAAAGAGTCCTCCAGATCTATAAATCAATAGATTGTGAACTCGGGGAAGATTCTGAGAAGGCCTGGGATGAGAGTTAAACATGAAGTTATAAAAATTAAGAAAATGTAAAGCTTGCGGTATTTTAAGACCGTGCACGACCTCTTAAGAGTTAATCATTTTTAAGAACCAGTGTTCCTTAGAAATGTCAAATAACAGTGGTATAGTTGAATTCTGCAGGTTTGTTGCTAATGTTGCATTAAAATATCAATTTTTACATAGCTGAATCTTAACATTATTTTTTTAACGTTTTGATTACTAGGTCTAGCAGTATGAGTCTAGCTCTTGCAACGGCTAATGTGGGTCAAGGTGTTGAAGATATGAAGCAAAGAATGACCAAAATATTCCAAGTGAAACCCGGTGTGAATCGCCCAAGCAATCTTCCCAACATCCCAGGAATATTTCGGAAAAAGTAAATTATCAAAGACTGACAGGCCATAAAAAATGTTTTAATTACATCTCAGCAAGGTCATGGGATAAGTGTAGTAATGGACATATTGGTGCTGAATTGAACAGAGCAAATTAGAATACTCTTTTATAAGAACACTTTCGGATATGAATTTAAATGAAACATGTCTGTATTTTGAGCAAAGTGTTCCGGCTTTTCGAATGAGTTCTGCATTATCTCGTCATAAACCTTTTGAGTATTTTCTTAGTCATATTTAGAACTCTTTAATTGTTTATTTATTTGACAAGTAGAGTTTGTGGTATATCATTCCTAATATACTCATATTTATTACCCTTATTTGTGATGTGCTTCGACTGTTGTAATGTTAATTGTTTAACTTTGATAGATCTTGCTGGAGTTTGAAGATAGTTCATTTGAATATTGTTATTGAGTCCGATGTTTGAAAAATTTTGAAAACAATTGTAAATATTTTTGTTATTTTTGTGTGTTCAAAATTTACTTGCTTCAAGGCATTTAATCGACTTAGTTCCTTCTGAACTCAATTTTCTGAATTGTTTGTCTAAATTTTCATGAAATTTTAATTTTATCAATGGTTACCGTGCATTGTTTGATGAAATATTTTGTTGTTGTGTCTTTGTTAGTCATTGATATTAATTGAAAAGGAGGTTCAGTTTTTTTGACATGGACAGAAAACATTGCAGGGATTGTCCTTCCAGTTAATCTAACGTTGTAGTTTCAAGTGAATTTTGCCAAATACATTTCCTCTATGAGTATATATTATTCTCTTTCTCTCTCGTAGAATCTCTTCCAATAGCCAAGGTATATCTTGGTAATGTGATTATGTGGCAGTGTTTGAATGCCACACGTGCAATGGTTAATCTATGAAGTTTCATTTTGTGAAAAAGATTGTTGTATTTGTCATGTATTTATAAATGGTGCTTTTCAGCTCATGCTTAGATCTTATTTTTTAAATGGTTGTGGATATGAACTTTTGTAATCATCACAAATCCTATATTTTTTGTGCACCACTTCTGCAAAAACTGGTTTTATGAATTTTACTTTGTTATTTTAATAATATATTGTGTAAGTTTGTCAATTTTTAAGTCTGTTCTCTTATTCCATGATTACCCTAGACTGTTCCCTGCTCTACTCTGATGTTTTCCAAAAGATGCCAAGAAAAATTGTGAATAATGAGTTTGTCTTCTTATCTGGGAAAAATTACAAGTTATATACAGGCATCTTAAGTTACTCGACTATTAATTTATCAGATCAAGTTAAAATTAAATAAAAATATTTTGGAGGTGAGTCATGAGTTATTTTCTTCTTTAAGCCAGATTGCAAACTATGAACTTAATCCATAGGAGATGAATTATAAAAATATTTCTGATACAAAAGTATTCATGTTATATGCCAGGTAAAGAAGGGTCAAAATTTTTCTTTTGAAAATATTTTTAAAATTGCTATTTTTTATTGAAATCTTGAAATTATCTTTTGACTCTTTCCTGCCAGAGTTTTTACAAGTTTAATGATTATTGTCATTCATTTGTTATTGCATTGAATATCTAAATGATATATAAGCAAAACAAATGATGTTTTTAAAAGATCTTGATGCTAATCAGCAATGATTTGAAAAAATTGGAATGGCTATCATGTAAGTATGGACATGCTGAATGAGATCGCAATTTATTAAAAAATATAATGAGGCTATATTCAACTGTATAATGAGAGATATTATTGTCTTGATAGTAATCAATCATATGCTACAAGGAATCTGGATGTGAGTGATTGATGGTCATGGCTTCTGCAAATTCTTCCTCAATGTAATAAAAAATACTCATGAAGGATTTTGGTGACTGCAAGCTTATAGCAATGTCATCCAATGTTGCACTCACAGCTGCTTCTAGAACACCAAGATAAATGCCCACTGGTTGATTGAAGTATTTATCTGCCTTTAAGGCTGAAAAGTCATGGTTAATGGCTTCACTAAATTGAATGGTAAACATTTAAAAAATTTTATTAACCTAATTAGCAGACAAATATTGTGAATTCCAGTTTGGTCACTTGAAATCCTCTAATTCAGCATATTTTAATTCGTAAATTTTTGCCATCTTAATCAACTTGCTTATTTATTTATGAGTCATATATTAACATTGTTATTTTTACAATTATTGAAAATTTTCAGGATTATTATATGAAATCACATGTTGAAAAGAAATGACAATATGTCTAGAAAGTATATATTTTCTTTTCCTCTTGCAGATGATCCCATATCCCAATTCATATACAGTATACTGTATTTAATCAATTGTAAGCCGACCTTTTTTTACTTTTTTACCTCTTTAAAAATTGCCACTCGGTTTAGAATCATGCCTTAAAAATCAATGAACGAAAAAGTAAAGTAATCAATGCATTAGTGCCTCTAGATATAAGTGTATTAATACATAAGTAAACAATCTACTTTAAATGTATGTAAAGAGAATCACAATAGTTGAATAGGAAGAAACAGGGCCGGTTTCAGTTAAAAAATATGTGTAAGAGAGGTAAAAATATGCCGCCCCTCTGGATATCAAAGGCATGAAATAATATTAGTATAATAAAAAAAAGAAAATAAACTTATTTAATTGGTCTTTATTTAAATAAAGAATATTCAGCTAGATACTTTCAGAAAATTGAAATAAAACATTCACTGACCTTATAACAATACTACTATGTAATGATTACATTATCGAATATTTTTATATTGCAACTTTATGAACCCACCTTTCGAAAAGGATGAGATTAGGGCTTTTTCCTTTGCAAAGTCATTTATCAGGGATCAGAGAGTGAAGCTACGTGCAAAAGGTAGAGATCCCGAATGTAAAATATTTGCACAAAGATACAAGCTCTGCATAATCAAAATCCCTAGTGTTGAAGGTTCGCTGTATTTGGAACAGAAAGGTTATTTGAAATTACAATGCGTAATCCCTAGAAGCACGTGAAACTTAGCATTATAGTTACTGCTTTTGCGTGTACATATGCCACTAAAGATGTTAAGGAAAGTGCACAGTGTATCGGCGTGTTTTAGACAATGTAAAACTTTAAAGCATATGTCTTAGGTGACACCTGTAAGCAGTAGGTTACGTCGCTTACACCTTGAACCGACCCTGAATGTACATGAAATATCATGGAGTGAAATATAATTTTTTCGTGATGTTTTCAAGTTCTGTGCAATAAACCTTTAAAAAAATGAAAATGTAAAAATCCGAAATATTGATTTTGCCGTCCCTCTAAAGTGGCACCTGTAAGCGACCGCTTACGCCTGAAACCGGCCCTGGGAAGAAATAAATGTTTCGATACATTCACTCCCGAGTCATCTCTAATATGCACATAATTTTGGGATTCTTCAAGCCATCTCTAGTATGCACATGCATGTAATCCTAGGATTCCCTGAGCCAGTTTCCTCATGCCCTTGCAAGCATAAATTTTTGTCATTTACATGGTCGAGTTTTTCAGTTTTTTCTTAATCCCATAATGGGGCAAACTGAAGAAGCATTAAAAACTTGCTGCACAATGGCACTATGGGATTGATGACTCGAATGTGAGACATTGGAGAAGGAAAAGGAACCAGGATATTTTTGTTGCAAGATTAAAAATCTGGGACGTAACCAGGACAAATTACATTTTAATAAAAATTGTATTGAATACTTGAATATAACATAATTTGCATTGCCATAATTTTAGTTGATATCTTTTTTATTTAATTACGAATTGAAAAAACTGGGGCATTCATACTTTTCTGTATTTTTTTTGCGACAAATCCCAGAAAACCAGGACATCTGTACACCCAACATGGAATTTTCTTCGCATGCCCTTGTAAAAAGTGGGGGTCGGCTTACAATTTATTAAATACAGTATACTTGTGTGTAGGTCGATCGCAACTTTTTTAATAATAACTTTGTTTTTCGAATATCTCATTTTTCAGGTGTAGTAAAACAAAATTTTTTTATTCAGTACTACGTATTAATCCATTTAGTTCCATGTAAGGAATACAAAAAAGCCTGTTGCATCTCTATAATTCTTTGAATATCAAATTAACTTCATGGTGTGAAGTAGCAGCGAAGTAGTATGATGCCTCCCCCAGATGAGGTGTTTCTTTGTTTGCATATTATGGAGCTTACATATTGCGTCTCTGTCTTGCTGTCATTCTTTGTCCTGCTGCCGTCATGTAACATTGCATTAATGAAAATTGCTTAATTACTTGTAAAGCTTCAGAGATCAACTTAGGATCACCAAGTTCTATAGTAACTTTATTATTTTGCATGCATCGATATTTAAATATTGAATAGTTATCAATAATATAATATTAATATAATATTATATATATATAATATATAATATATAGTATATAATAGTATATAATATTAAATACAACAATAGTTTAAATTCCATCAAATTTTAACAACCCAACACAAATATTACTCGTGTATAAGTCAACTCCAGAGTTTTTCGCTAAAAGTTTGGTCTTTAAAACTCGATCTATACTCGAGTATATATGGTATATATTAATGATTACCTTTCATAATTGCTAATACCTTGCAATTTATCAATTCATACTTAATGTGATCACAATGAGTTCAATTAAATTGATATTTTATCAATAAAGACCATTCTTCAGTAATAAAGCTTTTGTTTTGGAATTCTTGTTTTGATTACAGTAGTTGACTGTTAAAAATACTTGGTGATAATATTATGGGCCAGTGTATTAGTTGTGGAACTATAATACTGTAGAGTCCGAATGTGGGGGACCGATAGATTTACAGGACCCTGCTGATCCATCTATATACTATATTAAACAAATTGAGAAAGGGCCCAAAAATTATTTTTGCAAGGGGCTGAAAGTTTGTAGATGTGCTACTACACTGCATTTTGAATATCTACATTTTTACTGCAATTATTTTCTATTTGCAAATAAATCAAAGGTAAATTTCATTTTATATAGGTAATATAAGACCTTTAAAATGTTTACTAAAATCTTTATGTAGTTTTGTTTACAACATTATTTAATCTTCTCTGTTTCATGTAATTATCAATTATTTCTATAAAATCATAAATCATTTTTTAATGTTCGCTGTTTGCCATCATGACATTTCTGCTCACAAATATTATTTAGCATTATCAGAGTTGTGCCTGTATTATTTAAAACATTTATTCAATGAGCGAAAATGTTAACATACCAAGGTTTTTGTGTAATTTTAAGATGACCAACAAGTGTTTCAATAGAAATTTGGTGGAAAACAAAAAAATCAAGATTTTTGTGTTACTTTCTCATATACAAAGTATATTGAGAAAGTATTGTTATCGAGAAAAAATTCGACCTCGAGATTTTGTTGGAAATATACATTTTAGGTGTACCTGAGTCTGAAAAAGTGGTTTTCGCAATGCCGTCTGTCTGTCTGTTATTCAATCTGGAGCCTAAACCAGTGATGGCAAACCTATGACACGCATGCCATAAGTGGCACGCAAGACGATTTTGGTTGGCATGCCAAAGAAAGGGGAAACCAATGAAAGCATTTATTGTACTGATTTATTGCAGCAAAAACATTTGTGTTATATAGTTAACTATTGTAAATTTAGTTTTATGGTTAAAGATTTCAATCTCATATGTCTTGATCACGAATTTAATTTAGTTGGCATGCAAAAGAAATCATGGACTTTTCAGTGGCACATGAGGCAGAAAAAATTCCTCAATATCAGTAATATTGGCACATGGGCAATAGAAGGTTCGCCATCACTGGCCTAAACGGTAGAGCGAAAATGAATGAAATCTCGTATTTAGGCATTTTACCACACAGAATGGAAACTATGAAGAAATGGTTGACATTGCGCAGTAATTAAGGGAAGTCTATGCATTTTTAACAACAATTTGATTTTTTCAAAAAACGGCTCCAAAGATTTTGATTAAATTTCGTACAGTTACTTGAGTTAACGTCTTCAATAATACCAAATAGTTCATATTTCTCAGAAAATGAATATAAGGCCAGTTTATTCTAGGCAACTTTAATAATAATTTGATTTTCTCAAAAACGGCTCGACCGATTTTGATAAAATTTCGTATCGTTACTTGAGTATACGTCTGCAGTAATACTACATACTTCACATTTCTCGGAAAATGAATATAAGGCTAGATTATTATTGGGCCACTTTAACAACAATTGGATTTTCTAAAAAAGGGTTCATACGATTTTCATCACATTTCGTATATGGAGTTATTTAAGTTGAAAGAAAAAGTCCTTAACCGTACAAGGTGAATATCTAGAGCAGTGTTTCTCTCCCATTTTAGAGTCACGGCACCCTTAAGTGACTTCAGAATTTGGCGGCACCCCTCCCTATCCTATCTCCATATCTCCTTTCATTTCGAAGTGCCTTTGCGACGAAATGAAGGTGGACTTAACTCTGGTTTGCATTTTTGAAAGCCGACGATGCAAAATGACGCTAAAAATGGGAAAACAGATTTTTTTGCGGCACCCTTCAGAACACTTCACGGCACCCCAGGGTTCCGCGGCACCCAGGTTGGGAAACACTGATCTAGAGACACAACAGTCATTGAAAAGGGGGGGGGGGGGAGAAAGACGAAAAAAAGAAAAATAGAGAAGAAAAAATATATCTAATTGCAGGTTTGCTGTGTTTTAATCCTCGCCAGGGTCCCGAAACAAGTCTAGGTGGTCTTGCCCGAAATCACTCGCTCATACACTCACACAAGAACTAATCTTAAGGTGGAAAGGATAAAAGAAAGCGTTTACGCCTCGTAAACCCTTAGGACAAACTATCGAACGACTGAGAATTGTAATTAAATCTAAAACGTTTATTTTAACCCTTAATTCCGATCATCTTTTGCATTGATACTGTATATATATTGAAGGACCTCTAGACATATTTAAAAGAGATCGATTTTACTTTCCGTCTTTCGCAGGTTTAAAAGGTACTTACTTAATAATACAAAAATTACAAGAAAAAAAATCATTTCCGCCACGTCCGCCTTACAGAGCAACATTCAGATGAAAAACGGTATCCACTACATAGTACGATTTTATATATTGGATTTCCGACTTTGACAGGTTTCCGCCAAATACAGGTTCCGCCTTTTACAGGTTTGTGCTCTCAAAATATTCAGGTATTCACCTGATTCTCAACTGTAACTTTGTTAGTAAATTTTCAAAAGGCAAAAGAAGGATAAAAGAGAATAGAATTCCACAAAGTAGTTCATGGAGAGTCAAAATATTTTAGGACTATCTTAATATCCTCGGGTTTTCTTCCAGGGTAATTTCCATGCTATAACCCACTGCATTTTTTTTACTAACTAGTACCATTTGATCAGTTCTTTTGTTTCAGTCCATCAAATATTAACCCTGACAAATCTACCAGATCTGCATGGAGATGCATTAGAAAATATAATCCTCGGACTTCGGTTACATCTTATCAAAGTTTGCCTCTCATCCAGTACATGCACGGAAAATTGAAATCTTATCGAACTTTCTCAAACTTGGGTAACCATTTTTCTTTTTCGTTTGACTACAATGTAACGAAAGACCCGCCGAACGAGGCGTCGACCGGTCTATCTCTCCTTTTTAATATGTACTAGTCTATTGTTGCAGATGATCATGCAGTTCCCCGGGCGCGCAGGATCAGCGACGTATCCAGAGCTGCGCACGTGCTAATAAGCTCGCACATGCGCAGTAGCTTTGTTTTGGTGCTGGAGGTGGGAAAAAGCTGCGAGCGCGGAGTCAACATTGAATGAAGTATCCTCCGAGAGCGAGGGTGGCTTTCGACATCCATTCCTCCTCTATCTCTCTCTGTCTCTCGCAATCATCCAGGGGAATTTGCAGAACCTCGTCCGCTTCCGTGAAAGCTTGTGATAGTCGATTTCGTATGTAAAAGAACTTCCCCAGTGAGAGAAGTGAAGTGTTACCGAGTGAGTCGACCCCGTTGGCGGAGGAACGAAAAGGTCTTTTGAACGTTACCCGATCCGAAGGATTTTAATAAGGGAAAGGAGAGAAATTTATCTTAAAGAGGTGAGTCTCGACTATGTTTTTTTGCCTACTTTCGAGTTGGGACGTTATATATATATATACAGTTGGCGCCCTTTGTGTATGTGTGCTCCCCAAGCTATGTGGTCTTTTTTACGCTCTCAGCTCTCGCTTATCGATTCTTTCGTGGAGGGGGTCCCTGTGAAGTGCTAGTAAGCGCGCGTCTCTCCTGGAATCTGGGATGGCGTGCGCGATGTGACATATTATAGAGAGTGAGAGAGCGATAAAACGAGAAGAGAATAAATTTCGAGTGAGAGAGAGAGAGACCATTTATTTTTTCTTCTTCTGTCAACACCCTGTCGTTAAAAAGAGAAGGATGGGTCGTTTTCGTGACAGCGATATTTCGCATCTTTTGGCTAAACGATACGATTTTCAAGGGCGGTTTAATTATTTTTAAGAGGCGCATCGCCGTATCAAAATCCGGATTACACGGGCACAGGAAGTAGAGCACGGGGTAAAAATAAATCTTTGGCGTGATTATCGGTGCGGATTTAGGATTTACACCGTTAACAGCAAGAAAAAAATTCCTCATTTTAAACGGAGACGGCCTGCGGGTTTTTTTCTCGTGCAGCAATCATATTAGGTTCCTAACGCGACATCGGATGCATTTATAGTCGTTTTTTTTTACGGATTGCTTCGATTTTCTAAAAAAAAAATGTGACAGAAAAGTTCTCGCGAGAATTTTATCTCGGTAAATTCCTCTTTAAGCGTTGCTAGGTAAGAGACCGCTATCTGCGGGAATCCAACGTTCAAAGTTATTTTCATATCCGTGGCTCGTAGCTTTCTGTTGGTCATTTCGTTTTATTTTTTGTAGCTCCATAAATTGCGGAGGTGAGCCATTGTTTCGAACGCTGCATTATTTTCAAGTTCGCGGATTCTGTCTAGCTATCTCAGGAATTTCGTGGTACAGGCAGTCCCCGCTTTTTGTCGTTACGCTCATAACTTATTTCCTAATTAACATTGTTTCATTCTTCCATCCTCGTGATCCGTTTATTCGACATATTGACGCTTTTCGTCGTTCCGGTTTTTGTTGTTTCGCTCATATGTAAGTGCCTAAGTGACAAAAACATTGTTTCATTTTTTAACGGATATATTTCCCATAGTTACCCCAGGAACAATGTATTGTATTCCTTTGTTTAATGTTGTGTCTATAGAATATAGTGATCCGCTTTTCGTCGTAGCTTTCAGGAACGTAACCTGACGCATAATCGGGGACTGCATGTAGTGGAAACAAATGACGTTTTTTGAAAGCAAAGAACGTTCTAAAAAGTCACGAAAATGTGGGCGGTGAAGCGAGAGCGCATTTATTTTCACCCCTAGGAATTTATTTCGTAAAAATTTATGTTTTAATGACTCGATGCTGAAAGCGGCAATGATAATTTTTTTTTATGCCTTCCGTAAATAAAATATTCGCCACTGTTCTGAGTGACCCACTCTCGGCCCTTCAGAAAAGGTGTTTTAATCTATCGTTAGCGATTTAGGGTGTTCGGTCATTATCTGATCCCTTTAACGATGATGATGGGTGGGGTCAGTTGTGTGTGGAAGAACAGGATGGGCGTGGACTTTGATTGCATTGGCGAAATCCCTCACCATTTTTACCGGTGATCATCATCAGCCTCCTCCTCCATACATATCTCTCTCCTTCCCTCTTGTATGATTGATGGCGTAAAGTTGTCGGTGAGTGTGGGAACTTTGCATCGGCGGATAGATAGAAGGTAGCGTGTGAGGCTCCTGCGGTTTTTATGGCTCTAGGTCACGTCATCGCTTCCCGAAATCCGAGTCATCGGGACCTGCAATTGTCTTCTTGCGGTGGCTTCTTTTATGAAATTCGGCGGCGCGAAAATGTGTCAGGATGGATTACATTGTAATTTTCAAAACGGCTCCTCCTTTCCTCATTTGAAAGTTTACTTTGTAGTGTAAAGTAGGGTTTTTTTTGTTCTTCGAGGGAGGATTTTTATAACCGTTTGCTTTTGGTTACGCATTCAAATGTTTATTTATTTGTTTATTGTTGTTCGTCATCGATTTGAAGTTTTTGAGAGCTTTCTCGACGAAATTTTAGGTTTATTTTTAAATTTCTGTCCCTTAAATTTTAAGAAATAAATTTTTCTCACTCGTATTAATGTCATTTTCTTTATTAGACATAATTATCATGGTTTTGGTGCATTTCGAAGTTTTGTAGTATAGATTTCAATTTTAATAATTGACATCCAAGATCGAATTAGTTATAAGCACACTTTATGAGTGTAATCTTTTAAAATGTCTCATTTGCATACAAATTTATTTATTTATTTCCGCCTGTAAAGATTCTTTTCGGCTGGAATGCCTTCGATCTCTTTGCAAGTGAAAAAACTAGCATTTTGAATTTATTTATTCTTTTGTCATTTTCGGGTTGCGTTCCGTAATGCATCGTGAGTCACCGTTGCAATCGAACGATGACGTCATCGTTAGGATTGTGTCAGAAAGCGTCCTGAAGTAGAGCTGAAGGGATTCGTTCAAGGGCACTGGTATCGTTACAGTTGTGTAGGGAGAGAGAAAAGGTGAGTTTTTAAATTTTCAATTAACCAATTGAATTTTCTTATAATTAACTTCGCGTATCGCGTTTAATATTGTGTTAGGATATCGTTTTTTTTTAAATTCTCGTAGGAGTAAGGTTTGCGCAAAATGCGCGACTTTCTCTTCGCAGTCTTCGATGTTTTGGGTAAATTAAGCAGGTATATGGTCATTTTTTAATTATAGTAAATTTTTCTTGTTAATTTTTTTAAATTATACATTTCTTTTTGGCCAAACAAATGTGTGTGACAGGTACATACATAGTTGATTTTCCAAATCGCTTCAATAAACGCTAAATTTCGAATTTGATAATACCGCATTGTTTTCAATTGCGATTAAGGATAAACACGAGCGCACATTTTTGTTACTAATTTTATTTATTTCGATATTTTTGAAATTTTCTCGGTCATGAGGTTTGACTTCTTAGTTCACGCAGTGGTTAGTTTACTCATTGTCAGTATATCTTCGAAATGCAGTTCATTTAAAAATTATCTTTAGCTTAAAATCTGTTACAACATTTTTATCAAAATTTTTAAATTGCTACGTTTGAAAACATAAACTGTAATTGTAAGTTATAACGAGAGACTTGTGGTTTCATCCCTCTTCTATTGTTTTTTGTATTACTTTGTTACGTTTTCAGTTAACGATTAACTGTAGGAAGGCAAAAATATGTTTTCATTTAAAAATTTAATCAATTTAAATTTTATTGTTTTTGTCGTACCTAACGATAGGTTAACGTGGTTTTTCCCTTGTTTCAATCGTATTGATAAATTGTGGCAGGAAAAATCGAATAAAATTTAAGCTTTTGATAAAGTATCCATCACAAAAATTATCCTCTTTCGAGAAAAGTAGCATTAATTATTCTTAATCCGTTCCGTAGTTTGTGGTCGAATCGAACCTTAATGGGTTATCACGCGCTCTTAACTCAGTACTATTAATAGAATATATGTGCATACCGATAGTGAGCTTATCATAAACAGCGTTAAATTCTAATCAAAATACCACTTAAGCACATTAGAACGTGGGTTCGTTAAGTAGCTATCATATTCGAGCCTTAAAAGTCTAACTCGAAGGCGATTTTGGAAAACGTATTGATTGACTTGAAGTTGCTAAGTTTTTCTATAATTCGAATTATTCCATTTCGCTAATATTTGATTTGTAGAGTCACGACTACGTATCCATTAAAATATTTACCCTAAGGAACTAATGCTGAATTTTATTCATTACTAAATTTTTTCCTACTCGCGAAATTTAAAAGGCCAATAGTTTTTCGTTCTGATATACTATTCACTTTCGTTTTCTTTCGGATAGGAAGCGAACTGACACTTTAATCGTCGAAATTGATACAGATAGTAGTAGCCGGGTGAATAATCCCTTTGCTCTGGAGATAAAGCGCGTATCCCTTTAAAAGCTCCGGATAACCGGAGCGACTAGCGTTTTCCTTTTAGAAAAAATGGAAAAAAAAGAGGCTAGAGATGCGCCGGGATGGATGTCTGGCCGTCAGAGGCCGTCGGATGTTCAGTATGTATGTGTTTGTGAATGGCGAAACGCCTTCCTCGTGTTTGCACCAGCAATATGCAAGCCGCGGACTGTTTATCTCAACGCGTCCTTCAGCCCTCCAAATAGGATCCATACAGAGCGTAATACTCCTTCGTGCCCTTAAAGCGAAATTTTTTAAAAAGTCGAAGCAATTCATTATTTGGGCGTTTGGCGATTATTTTTAATAACCGCCATCACGACTAAACTTCCTTCTTTACTCTGTTGATGGCTCCATAAATATCAATAAAACTCTCGAGACCTCTATTTCGAGCAAGTAAGAACTCGTTCCACAATAATTAAAGTAAATAGGATCTACCATCACCGAAGGAAGAAGTTTCGCTGCGTATTTACCTCAACATTTTGTACATTTCCGTGTGCCTCTATAGCGGATTTTAATTAATATCCTTTAGTTTTATCAAAGATAATCATTTCCCTATTATAGTTCGTTAGAAGGAAAGGTGGAAAAGGTTGGAACGGAGTTTTTGTTGCGTTATTTGCAAGAAGGAAATACAATTCGATAATAAATATTTTCCAGCGATTGTCTTAATTTTGAACTTTAAGAAAGGTCGACAGTTGGTAATATCTCCTTCGCAACCGCTAACAAACCTCAGAATAGCAAAAGGTGTTTTGTAATTTGTCAATATCGACAGATAAGAAAATCCCTCGACAACATCTAATGTAGATCTGGCATACCAAATAACAACCGATTTTCAATCAGTTAAGTGGTTCGTGAAATGAAAGACACGTGGCGGAGTGACACGGCCTACCCTTTACGCGTTCGTACGCATAAAAAATGACGTAAAACAGAATGACAAGGGTAATTAAACGACAAGCAAGCACTTTTTTGCCTCCTAGAGAATGCGCCGAAAATCCGTTTGATTAAAAGCAAAAAAAAACAGAAAAATAAGCAGATGCGGAAAGGCTTGGGAGATACTGATCGAACATTGCACCATTTTTTGTGTGTTCTGTTGCAAGAGACGTGAATTGATATGATTCAGAAAAGGGAATGGATAGGAAAAATAGGCATTCAAGACTATGACGAAAGTTGACGAGAGGAGTAAGAGAAGGGGGGGAGGACTAAATTGGGGTTTACAAAAATAGATTGGCGTAAACTTTGATACATGGGCCCGTGGCTTTTGGGGATTGCTAGGGAAACGGGGATATAAGTAGATTATGAGACTCGGAGAAATTGGGCGTGGCGCTGAACAAGGGTGGGATCCAATGGGAGAGCACGGAGAGTTCAGACGTAGAGAAGAAGAATTCAATCAACTTGATCGAAAAGAGAAGAAATGGCAGACGTTCAAGAGGGAATGGGATCTTAAAAAGAAGCGATCGAAAGGAGAAATGTGTGGGAATATGAGGGAAAGGATGTATTTTTTTGGGGGAGATTCTCGAAACCTTGACGAGATCGCAGGTGCACCTCGCTTAAAGTGGCTCCTCTTAAGAGTATGTTCATCGCGGTGTAATTTACTCATTACTACCGGCTCACTAATTGCTCATTTAAAAATATTTTGTCGTCTCGTTATTACGCAGCGGAGGATTTCGCAAACTGTTTTCAGTGGGGTATTTTTTATTGAAACGTATACCATAAAATCTCGTTAATAGTGGAATTTTGTTCCAAATGGGACAAAGTCCAAGTTACAGAATACTACTGCTTTATATGTATATCATAATATAATTTGTAAATGGGTATTGATTGGTGAAAAAAGTTATATGATGGAAATTTTCTATCCACTATAGGTCTACATTTTCCTCTGAAATTTAAATTTAGTCTCCATGGATCAACATAAGCTAAATAGCTCACAACATAGAAGCTGTAAAATTCGGAATAATCCATCTCATTCGTTCATGCAACCGCCGCGTAATATGTACTTTTAAAATATTTTATGATAAAGTAATGTTTTCCCATTATTCAGAGAGAATAATGAGATTCGTGCACGAATATTTGATATTTTATAGGTTTTGGGCTGAAAATCAAGTATGGTTCCACTGTTTTGTTTCAAACGATTATTATTCGCCGGCATGTTAATTTTTTTGGTTCGAAAATCTTACGCAAACGCACATTTCAATAAAAGCACTTTCATCTGTTGTCGCGATTTCATTTTACTTT
The DNA here is from genome assembly GCA_036926305.1 of Uropetala carovei. NCBI lineage: Eukaryota > Metazoa > Arthropoda > Insecta > Odonata > Petaluridae > Uropetala > Uropetala carovei. The sequence goes on along the minus strand of JAXCHB010000065.1, from coordinate 14,534,137 downwards.
TTGTTTCTTTCTTGAAATAAATTGATGTGCCCAACACATGACTTTCTCCATACGTAAGTTTTCAACTAAAATCAAATAAATACGGCGATAGGAACAGTTAGTTCACTTACACGCTTTAGCGCTAGCGATTCAATTGTTTTGTAAATTCACCTTTGCCGAGACTACCACGCGCGCGAACTGCCCACTAACCGTCAATTTCGAAGAAAATTGAATCTCTTGAAATATTCCTCATATGAAAATTTAATTCAAACAAGAGTTGTAAAAACACATCTACAACTATATATATATATGTATGTATGTATGTATATATATATATATAACGAAAATTTTACAGGAGTAAACCGCTACTTCCGGATCACCAATTGTTATCAAAATCTTTTCAAATGTTATGAATATAACAACAGCCATATTATTTCATGCTGATCTGATGAATAGTTCTTGTTAGAAGGCCCACAAAATTTCTGTCACACACATAGGGACATACAGACCCCATCGAGAAAACGGCCAAAACGTGTTCAGCGGACCTCAAAACGTGTATTTCCGTTGAAATCTCAAATTCGATTTTTTCATGAAAACAATACTTTCTCTATACTACGTATATGGAAAAAGTAAAAAGGGAGCGATCAATGCAGATGCTGCTTTTATCAAAAGGGAATTAATCCGATACACAGTGTGATAACGGTTTATATGCATCACCGCAATTTTTTATTTTTTCGGGTGCTTATTTGCGTTGATTTCGGGCTCAAATGATAAAAAATAATCTGTCGACAAATACTTAGGGTGATTTATAACGTCCTCCAGTAGATCACAGCTGCACGTCTTCGCATTTCAAAAAATCTGATGTGGCCAACACATGACTTTCTCCATATTTGGGGTATAGTTATTTAAATTATTATAAATAGCATTATAAGGCAAAATTATTATTTCGTATCGTAAAAGAATACAGTCGTCCATATTGCCGTAAATTATATTTTGAATATGTATACAGAATTCACCGCTACATGGTGGTGGCGCTGTATACTGGAAATTTACGAATAAATAAATTATCTACTAAATGGAGTGTTCTACGAAAATTTGTTTCAAACAGAACTTGAAAGAAATACTATTCTCCATAACTTTGGTCCTCACGAAGATTACCAATAACGACGTTTATAAGGACATACTTGACGGAAACCGAAAAAACCGATTATTTATAAATAATTCTTAAACAATAACTGCTATGGAAAATTGTTCCAAATGAAAGTTGTAGGAAATTATATTCTCTATAACCTTTGTATCGAATTGTGTATACAATAATGATTTTTTAACGGAGATATTTCACCAAAACCGAATCAAGTTTCGAATAAACCTCGACTTCCTGTTAACCGGTATTGTCCAAAAACTAATCATCTCTTCGTGCTCATACCAAAGTGTCATGTATGAAATTTGGTAATGATATGGCAAGTAATTTTCGAGTTAGAGCGCCCACAATCACATACACACGCAAACATCATTCCGAAAATAGTCTAAACGTGTTCTATGGACCTCAAAACATGTATTTCCGTTGAAATCTCGAAGTCGATTTTTTTTATGAAAACAATACTTTCTCTATACTACGTATTTGGAGAAAGTAAAAAGAACTGGGTCAGCTGTGATGGCGCATGTGATTAGACGGGGTAAATTTAATATCTAGGCGGGCTAAATATCTAAATCGAGATCTTCAGATATCAAATCCCCATCCTCCCAAATTCTTTATTGCTTTTATGTTTTCCGATAAAGAGCAAAGGGCCCTTGGTACGATTTCCCACCAACGCTCCTAGTCTGTTTATCGAATTAGTACGATAATAAATCGACTCTGGATCGGTCGATCTTTATGACGTACATTTAAGATGTACATTTCTTAGAGTACGCCGTAATCACAGTAAATCGCTCGGAGTAATTAATAAACGGAAGGTTTTTTTAAAGGTTCATTTGTTTTCCTCGAATGCAAACGTTTATATCGCGACTTAATAGAGCGGTTTCACGAGCTTCTGCTTTAATAGCCTGCGATTTCTTCCGCAGAGTTTTCATTAATCGCATCTATACTCGTTCCGCCATGACCTTTTCCGTATTATGAATGCGAATTGGTTTTATTACCAATGTCGCGGCGTTACCTATCGGACGAGTCTGTCATGCCTTTCATACGTGACCTTTCTTTAGCAACGCCTCCGTTTTTTATATAAGTTGATAGTTTCATATCTAAAAATGTAAGTTAAGTCACCATTTGCGTGAAAGTTGCGAAACTGTCACTCGAAGCCTTGCGAAGTGATTGAATGGAGCCGACGTTTTATATCCTTGGCTGAACGTTTTCATACCGTTTAGAGGTGCGCAAAGATTATGTTTACACGCGCTTACCGCAAGGGTGGGTATCTTTATAAACCCGTTAGTTAAAACCGTCTTTTTTCCCCGTTTTGCCGTAGTAACCAGAAAAATTCCGTAGTTTTTTATCTTTAACTTTTCCTTTAGGATGCATGTGTTAATTAATGCGGCGGAAAATATTGGAAGCGGAAGATAGAATGTCTTCACGCAAAAATTTTTCTTTTCAATTCAAGCGAGTTAATTTAGTTATTTATAACTTCAAGAGTTAAAAGCAAACATGACTGTAGCAGCATGTTATTTTCTGCAAATCTTGGAGATAAAAAAACAGCTTAATTCTTCGTTAACATGAACGAAATTTGTCAGTTTTGGCGACCTTCAAATATTGTTTAATTTTTATTTCGTAGTGATTCATTCGTTAACCACGGATTTTGAAGCGGCGTCGATTAATAACTGTAAAAATACCTATAAAAGAATTTAGTACGAAATCTTTATATTTATTGTTAAATGCGTTTTATCATTCGCCCTATTGAAAACATTATTTTTACCCATGCCATTCTTTGCACGTAAATAATTTCCGCCAAGCTACCCGATGCCAGTAAATTACACGATAAATTCACACCCATCTTTCCCTCTTGAGGGACGCGCTTACGTTATTACGTGAAAAGGTTTCACGCCAAAGGAAGTGGGAATACATAAAGGAAAGTTGTTTTGTCAACCGGTAATAAAAAAAGAAAAGCGTTTGGCGTCTCCGATACATTAAATGACCGTTTATGACTGGTTTTTAAAGATTAACGCTTTTTGCGTTAGTGAATTTTCCTCCTCAAAAAGGGCTGCTTTCGTTCGAACCAATGACATTTACGATATTCTCTGTTGCTCATTTTTCCTTTTCATTCATAGACAACGGAGTACTTTTCTCGTATCAATGATGTGAAAAATATCAAGTTGGACAATAGAAAAATCCCTGATTTTGTTTAGGTGCTGTTAGTGAAATGACTCGCCAGATACTCACTAAAACATTTTTAAAAGGTAAAATCATGTGATTATGAGGTGCGGAAAAGCTTAAGATGAGTTGCACAATAATGCCACTCATCGTCTCTCACCTCTATAGGTACGAATTATAATGTAACCCTTCGGAGGTCACCAACGGTAATTGAAACAGCGACCCGCGAACAGAAGCCCATTAAAACCTTACTCAAAGACCGCGCATTCTTTTTCATACCCGAAACTTTTCGAAGTAAGACGGAGGGGTCTCGTACCGATACCCTGTGGGACTCCTCTTTGAAATGACGTGCCCCAAAAGCTAAGTCCATCGTGTGTCTTTCTCTTCGGATTTCTTCCTCTGAAAACAGGTGCGCCAACTTTTCCGCGACTTTCGTAATGTTTATTCCTGGACTTCGAAAGCAGAGATTTGAAAGAGAGAGAGAGAGAGAAAGAAGGAAGGGGGAGAAGAGTTTTGGACGACGGCGGCAGTAACACACGCCCACGCCATCTAACGCACTAGCGGGGAGATGACGTCATATTTGTAAATGGAGGTGGAGAATGGATGAAGGAGTAGGAATGTTGTAAAAGTGCCTGGCTACAAGCGATCTTCCCATTCTCTTTTTTTTCTTGTTCGTCTATTCTCTTTCTCAATATTTCAACTATCTTTCTCTCACTCCCTCTTCCCGCCCCATTCATGGATTCTTCTCTTTCTGCCGAGATTTTTTTGAGTGGCGTTTTATTATAGTTAACTCCGGCTCGTGACCGCTTCGGGGTTATATCATTCAGTAACGGCGGTGTCATGAATTCCTTTTTAACTCTTCGCCGGTGGTATCAGGTGACGCAACGCTCTTGGCGCGTACGAGGCTTTTTCCGCGGAATGGGGCGCGGTAACGTTGCGGCGATTGGATCACGGTGTATAGCCGAAAAGGAAAATAAAAGTAATGATCAGGTACCGAAATATTCGGGAACCAGTTCTAGCGAGAAACATTTCACGATGCTCGGCTTTTCGGAATGTAAGGTGCCATTCACAAGTGGGGGAGTGTTTAGGTATAAATTCAGTCTTTTAGACTAATTTTATAGTGGTTTTGTTAGTTTTTTCACTTTTTCGTGTACGATGCATGTAGACAAATATTGTGAGCTTAAAAAATTCAACGTCGAGATTTCAGGTAAATATGCTCGCGCTAGGATTTGTGTCCGAATAGGTCTTCTTTAATTCCGCCTTACGTATGCGCGCGTATCTAGGAACTGACCTGTTTAGCCGAATTTGAAAAATCTCCTAATTGTGTAGGATATCCCTCGGAATATTGAAATCAACATCGCGCAACAATGGAGGGCAATTTATTCTTGTTCATTTCCATCGAATTTCTCACTACTCTAAAATGGCGGAGAGGATTTTTATTAAAATTCATCCAGTTGCAGACTTGTAGCCACGAGCAGTACTACATAATCTGCTCGTCTCAAAGAATAACTATAAAGCTTCCAGTGGCGGTATAATAATATTCGAATCCAGCTACAGCCAAGCTGTCTTAACAGTGACGTAAACAATTACATTAATGTATGGACTAGAAGGATATGAGTTTGTGCAACGTATGTTGCACCGATTATTATTTCTCGATCACATTCAATAATTTCTCAATCTGTTACCGTATTCCCGCAGTATTCTCGCTTCAGAAGGTGGAGATCTCTTTTAAAGCACGACCGCAAGAGAGTGCTGTGGAAGGTTTATCCTTGAATGTCCTGCGCACATTAGCGGTCTCCCCGTTGTGGAAACCTTTCTAGAACGGAAGTTTATTTAGCGATCTCTTCCCAGTGTAAACAACGGGGCGGTAATGTATTAGCGAGAGTTTGGGAAACAAGAGGGTTTTCATTCGCGTAAAAATACGTTACATAAAATCGAGATAGTGACGCGTAATAATAATAATAAAGGTGTACTGTCTCCGAGATTGGTTGAAGGTTCCTTCTTCGTCGATCGAGAGGCATTTATTCCTTTTTAAATGCAAATGTCAACGGAGAGAGTCACGCTCGAATTTAAACCTCTTTGTCAATGTTTCCACCCGTCCCGTCGTCTCGCAGGTGGGCGTACATAAACATCACGTTTATTTATAGCTTCCCGGTTAAGCAGTTAGCGATGGAGCATTGCATATTTCGATTTTTAGTCCTTACCTAAGAGTTATTTTTGGGTGTTTAAAAAAAATCCATTTGCCGTAAGAGTTGAAATTCGCCCATTTCCACGTTATAGCTCTATTTCCAAATGTTAAAAGTCGAGTCGTGTTCGTAACGGACGGTTTATTTTTGCTTTTACATAGTTTGAATTTCAAGGGATAAGCTATATAGTAAACTCCTGATTTTTAAGTCTGTTTTAAACTTCAAAACTAAATCGTTTTTTCTTGTGATTCTGCAGACAGAGCGAACACGTATTTCATTCCTAAGAGTTATTACTTGACAGAGTTCTTTTGTTCGAAGATGGGAAGAAATTTATCCGTTTAATTCTCGTTTGGTTTCAATAAATTACGATAAAAATCTTGACTTTTCAGGTCTGCAATAATCTCAATAAGCATCGAATTTCGTTGGCGTACCTTTTACTATTACCACTTACAATTAGTAGCTGAATTTCGCACTGGGTTTACTCAAACTTTTTATGACTTTATAATTGTAGATATATCATTACTTACATTCGAGAATCAAGAAGGAAAAGCGTACTCCATAAATGAAATGCACACGACTTTTAAAAGCGTTCTTTACTGCATTATATAGGAGCGTTATGTAAAGTGGCTCTAATTGACTGATACGACTCAAAATAATATTTGGGCGATGAATTTCAATGAGGATTTCTCATACCAAATTTAATCAAGCGTTTTCAGAGTTGAAAAACGCGACAGACATAAGGCGTTTTTGAACGAAGTGACTGAAAATTCCGCAAAATGTGCTCGCAATGTATGCTACTTGGAGTTCGCAATGTACGTCCATTCTCGTATACGCCTTCACCCTGGCGTCGCGTTAAAATTTTCCCCGTTACAAAAATTCCTTCGTCCAAAGAGAGAGAGAGGATGCGCAGGCACGATGTGGATATTTAATTAAAACGATTCTCTCTGGTGTCCTAGAACGGGATTTTTTAAAAAGACTTCCTAAAAAAGCGCCGCCTACGTCATAGGAACCTAATGAGGTTGACTTATAGGTCGCTGGTTAATAATTTGTGTTTGATCCGACCGGTTATAAATTCCATCTCGGACTTAATTTATACCTTCAGGAGTTTAGAGCGGTCTTTTCATAAAGTGCATTTTGAGACACGGAAAACGACCCGAAGGGTTTTTTTCTCGCCGGTAACCCGATTCGGCAGTTTTCCCTTTTACGCCCAACAACTTTCGCCTTTCTCTTCGGAAGCTGCGTTTGTTTTGTTTTTACCGTCGCCGTTCCTTTTCTTGTTGTTGTTTTTTTTTTTCGGCTCGCGAAGAATTCGCCCGCGTGGGAAACGTCGCGGTATTTTTTTCACCCATCGGCTGTGTAAGCCCGTTCTAGATTTAGATGAAGGTCTTCATAATTGTGGTAGACGAGGAAGTTCTCACGGTTCGAAAATAAAAAAGTAGGCGGGTACTCAGGAGGAGACGGTTTCCGATGCCGCGAAAGCGTTTCCTGGAAGTGAAGTTTACGACGGATTTTTGGCAGAAAATGAGGTCCATGTGCACATGTTCAAGTCATTTATAAACTACTCCTACAAAATGGTCTCCGCTCTTCGGCGCAAAAAGCCGGATGAAGCAGTCTTAGGTTTAAAAATGTGTCAGCGGTTGATTCTCGAAAAATTAACAGCTAGCTTCTCCTCGCTTTAAATAAAAATATTCGAATCTTTTGATATTTCAATAAATCAATTACATAAATAAATATTGCGGTCACATAAAGATTGATTAGATCGTTCCATTTCCCAGTTACAAAGAGGCCTTCATCATTGACACTTCACCGGTCGTTGGTGGTATTTTTAACACATTCGAGGAATTATTTTTTGTTCGAGAGCATTTCGATATTATTTTAATTGATAATGTATAGCGGTATTAATATTTCTTCATTGGCGACGTCAATGTCCATCGAGTGACGTGCAACGTAACTGTGAATCCGCTTTCTAACATTCGACGAACCAAAAATAGAGTTTCTTTTGGCACGTCTTCCTTTTCTCTCCTCCATCTAATCCAAAGCGAGGAGTTCGTGCGCAGGTTCAAAATTTTAAGTGTTCGAAATTCAAACGTGAAAGAAATTTCTGCAAGATATCTCGAAACACAACGTTCAAAGTCAAAAGATTCCCGTGGCAAACATTACGTTCTTCGCTGTTTTTTTAACGATTGTCTAACTGGCGAAGTAGAGTTTCAAAAGATTTCTTATTGGGGATTTTATCTTCGATTGTTTTACGTCCCGAGTACTCCCGACCCTCCTGTAACACGGAGGATGCGTTCTGGCTTATGTGAATTCGTGCTATGTGAATCCGTGTTATGTGAAGCTGGCTTTAGATAGTGATATGGGGTTGCGTTCCATGCCCTCTCGTTCACCCTCCTCCAGTCCCAATACTGTCTATTATGCAGATACGAGTATATCTACAAATAGGGTGTTGTTTCGGTTATGAAAGCTTGTAAACAAATCACTCTGGCCATCCAAAATGCTTCTTTAGCGCTCAGCAACCTGGAATCCCACATCTCCGATCAAACTGCGTTAATCCGAAACGCCAACCGCGTTGTACGAATCGTTGCAGGTTAAAAGCAACTCGTGCTGTAGCTAATCGGTGTCGTAAGAACTCTTGCTGTAGTAGGGCCACTTGTATACTATCTGAAGCTTTAAAAGCGTGTCATTTTGTCAAGTATTCGATAAATCTATAATAGTATAATTTGATATATTTAATTGAGATTCTATGCTTGGCGTTCCTTTATCAAATAAACGGATTTTTATTAAAAGGTTTCTTTTATATTTCTTATCTCCTATTTTGTTGCTTTTTCGTGAATGTTATCGATAGATTTCTTTGCTCCCATTAGAAGGACACGCTCAACTTTTCAAGAAAAGAACCAGAATCGATTTTATCTGGACGGCCGTCAAGAAAACAAATGCAACAATAAATCTCTCCCTCTCTCTCTCTCTTAAGATCTCTCTTTCGATAGAAATCCGATCCACCTGTAGGGTTTGAAATCTGTTCGAGAAATTGACAACCTTTCACCAAAAAAGAAGGAACGACGAAACGCTCCTTTTACTCCATGTATTCGTCTTCTTCCTCTAATTCCTTTCGCCTACCGCCACGCACACCTTCCTGCATTGCCGTGATATACGCGCAATACCCTTTTTCTTTGTTCCCCCCCCTTTACTCTTCTCCTGTCGTTTTCCATGCGTAAATCTCCCTCCCCCTCCGTCGCATTTTATGTGTGCGCGAACCTCAACAACGACGCACTGTCGTGCAACCAGAAGCCTTCTATTCGTCCTTCCTCATTCTCCCTTCTCCCTCTCCACTTCTCTCTCCTTCCCCTCCTCTCAACGCTAACAAACCTACCTCTCAACCCTCTCTCTCTTCTTCTCCCTCTCTCTTCTCCCTCTCTCTTCTCCCCCTCTCTTCTCTCCCTCTCTTCTCTCCCTCTCTTCTCCCCCTCTCTTCTCCCCCTCTCTTCTCTCCCATCTCTTCTCTCCCATCTCTTCTCTCCCATCTCTTCTCTCCCATCTCTTCTCTCCCATCTCTTCTCTCCCATCTCTTCTCCCCCTCTCTTCTCCCCCTCTCTTCTCCCCCTCTCTTCTCCCCCTCTCTTCTCCCCCTCTCTTCTCCCCCTCTCTTCTCCCCCTCTCTTCTCCCCCTCTCTTCTCCCCCTCTCTTCTCCCCCTCTCTTCTCCCCCTCTCTTCTCCCCCTCTTTTCTCCCCCTCTTCTCCCCTTCTCTTCTCCCCTTCTCTTCTCCCCTTCTCTTCTCCCCTTCTCTTCTCTCCCTCTCTTCTCTCCCTCTCTTCTCACCCTCTCTTCTCACCCTCTCTTCTCACCCTCTCTTCTCACCCTCTCTTCTCACCCTCTCTTCTCACCCTCTCTCCTCCCTCTCTTCTCACCCTCTCTCCTCCCTCTCTCTTCTCTCCCTCTCTTCTCCCACTCCCTAACTATCCCACTAAACTCTCGGTCCCTCCGAACACGCTCCCGGAGAACGCGTTTCATTTCTTTTTTCCTTTCTCTCTCTTTCTCTCTCTCTCCACCCGCTTGATGTGGGGGCGTCATGAAACCTGTCGTGACCGCCTCAGGGAATAATAAAAAAGAAAAAAAGAAGCGACCCTCTTCTCTATGTTTCGTCGGCGTTCAAAAATAAAGCGCTCCGGATTGATATTCCATTCAGTTAGAGACGCTGCTTTGTGGAGTTTTTCCTCCTTATCGTCTGGTATCTGAAGTTTTTTTCTATCTGTCGGATCTTTTAAAGTTTGTTTTTGTCTTCTCTGTCTTAGCGTCGTCGTATTTTCTCAAAAAAAATTCCGTGAGATTCTAATTGATTTTTTGAACGCTTCCTCTAAAAAACGGGTTTTCTTATCGCCTTTTCTGTTCATTTAACTCTTTAGGTTTTAAATTATTTCCGAAAATTGCTTTTGTGGTAAACATGTCATTTAGAATTATTAGTGTTTTGGTAGACGAGTGGTTAGAGTCTTTGCAGACGGATACTAAGGCCGCGGGTTCGAATTCCGCCGAGGATATGAACATGTGTGTTTGTCATATGTTCGTTATATGTAAGAATGGAGTAGGTGGTCTAAATATCGCCCTTAAAATAAAGTCGAATTATTATTATCTACGTATGTTGGAATTGAATATGCATTTCCATAACTTTCCCGCTACAGGCGCTTATAGTCGGCACATGCAAACACTACAAACGTTATATGGAAGAGAATGTTCCCTCTAAAGGAGTTTTGAAGGACCGCTAACCTTTAAAACTTTATTGGAAGTTTGACCCCCTTTTCTTTCGAAGGGGAAGGGGAAAAATTCAAATATTTTCGCTTTCGGGTATTTGTTCGACCTCTCGGTCCATTCGTGGAGGTGAGGTCACGTCTTCAAAAAAATCTGGTATTATTGCATTGGTATGCAAGCCGGTTGAGGAATGAAGCAACGCCCAGTTCCTTGAGAGATGTTAAGTTCCTACTTCAAGAGTCGTTTACCCGCTTTCACGTGCCCAAGGAAATTCGGTCCGGATTGGCGAAAAGAGTTTTCTCACCGGCACCGTTTTCGTCGAATTTTTCAATAGAATTTATTAAGAAGTGCAGACAAACCTCTATAACTCGGTTGTTCACTTTGTTTTATATATATATATATATATATATATGTATGTATGTATGTATGTATATGTGTGTGTGTGTACTTCCCGTTAGTTGATGGATAGCTGACGACGCTATAACAAAATTTATTTCCTTCGATTAGGGTTTAAAAAATAATATAAGATCGTGTGTCTACCAGATTCGCCATTAACTTTTTTCCTGGGTGTATGAATCCAAATAATTGCAAGTGTAAAGTTAACTAATATCATTAATCTTAGGGATGAATGGATCATATTCCTAAATTTTAAAACGCTGAGGATACTGCTACATTTACAATCCGAATGAGGTTTAGCACGCCTTTGAAAATTAACACTCGGAATTAATTTTATAATCCTCTCTCTGCGACATACTGTGGCAACAGTTGCTGACGTATTTTTTACGCAGTTCGTGCATTTTATTTTTTCACATGGACTAGCCGTAAAGCAAGTTGTAAGAATAAATACGAAATGCCGTGTTTGTGTACGCGCGGGTTGTCACATCTACTATTTATTCAAGATGGTTGCAGCTGGATTTTATGAAGAAAATTTTCAAGCTTATTTCATTTCAAATCGTTTAAGTTTAAGTTATCCTTCTCATTCTTCCAGATAGGGATTCTTCTCTCGAACCTCAAGTTTTGAAATTTATTCGTCACGCTAAAATTTGTTTTATTTTGAGGTTTTGTGCATCTTTGGAAAGTTCACCCTTGGAAAACAGCTGCTTCAGATTCTTCAACGTCATGGCGGATATCCAAATTCCTACAGCGCCATCTCGACTCTTGGTTTTCTGTTATTTTTTTACTTCTTCTTTGATATTGCCCGTTATTTCTGTCGCAAGCAATGAGCGTAAGGGAAAACAAGGTCATTCTAAGGTAACCCTTAAGTCTATTCAATCAAGCAGGAAATCCAAAGATTAAATCCTTTTGAAGACCAAGTATTTGTGTCAGAAATCACTGCAGGAATAACATAAATCGAATCTCTTGATGAATACAATTGGCTTTAATACTTACGCGACGTATCGGACACAGAGGAATTCGTCGTGTGCGTAGTAGCTATGCCTTCCTGCACACCTACTCCTTACTACTATTCAAAGGGTTGTATAAGTTGTAGGATGTTAATTATGCTTTGTACGAATGAATAAGAGGTGTAATAAGCCTCCGCGCTCTTCGCGTCACAATCTCATACCGCTCTTATCGTGGTTAAGTTCCCAGTTTCACGGGATTTGTTTGAAAATATTAACTGGACGTTCCTGAATTATTCGCATCCGTGGTGTAGAAAGAGTTAAACGTTATACCCTTAGCTTAGGCTTTTTGTTCCGAAATAAAAAATATACGTAATAAATATAGTGGCGTAGCAAACTCTTATTGGGCCCCCGTGCAAAATTCGATTTTGGGGCCCCTACCATTAATTTTACCATGAATGATATAAGATGTCAGAGACATCTGGAGGCCCCCTTTGGCTGGGACCCCCGGTGCATTGCACCGGTTCGCTACATGTATGCTACGCCTCTACATAAATCGGTGAAGCCAAGTTAATATCAAAGTTTTTAGCAAAAAAACTTGACGAAAAATACTTAGTTGAAATTTTCACATAGTTCGGAGTGTGTGGATGCCGGTAAAACTTTCCACGAGTTCTCTTGGCATTAATCTCCTTAACTTATTCAGTGGCAACCACTTTGTATGGGTACCCCACAATTTCAAAAATGGAAATGACTGACTTTAGCAACCGTGCCCGCGGCAGTAAACGAATCCGCGTCTGTTGAATTTAGAGGAAGATGCACTACCAACTTCACCGCCAAGGTCGCAGATGTCATGTTTGTTTTGTTTTAACTTCGAAGAGGAGCTAAGAGACTAGTTCCTTTGTAAATTAGTTCTCTAGTATTTTGAAAGGATTAAACGTTAAAATAATACTTTTATATTCCGTAGCTTTGCGCGATTTTTTCGAAAGCCGAAATGACCGAATTTATCATACAGTTCGCTTCCTATAAATTACATATTCTGTTTTACATCAATAAATTGACTGAGTAACCTTCTTATGTATTTCAACTTAAAAGCAATCGTTTCAGCGATTGTTAGAGTCATTCATCGATGAAATGTGTTCAAATTTACATGTGCATTATACAACTGTTTTATACCCATTGAAATTGACTGATGAAAATTTCCCTTCCGTGTATCGTGGTAACGAACTGCATGTATCGTAAACTTTGGTGGATTCTGAATTTTTAAAAATAAACATGTGGGTATTCGAATGCGGGTGATGACAAGAGATGAGGTTTAAAGGCTTATAACAGTAGAGGAAGGTAATTTCCTACTAATCTAATCTTCGGGCCACAGCTAACCGGGAAAACTCTACGGAGATAAATTTATACGGATGTCGCTAGGTAAGCAGTTCTGTCGACACTGCGATTACGAGTTTTATGAGCATAACTGACAAATCGTGACGTATATTACACCTATCATTTTCTTGTTGAAAAATAAGAAGTCGTTTCTTCAGCGATTCCCTTGAAAGCGAAGGGAAAACGCTATTTGTTCACTTAGAAACTATACGAGTTGGACGAGTTGATTCAAGTCTTCTCTTATCGATAACTCGAATTATTTTTAAGTACATCAATCCCTCTAATACACGGTTTTGCTTTATACGTTCTATTTGCGAAACACCTCGAATTGCACGGCCATCAATTTAATCCTCTCAAGCCAGTAATGTTTTTTATCCCCTATTCTCCCCTCAAAGCGGCCATTTTAATCTATTTCGGCATCCCTTGCGTTTGTTTATTTTTTTGAAGTGGAAAAAGTACAAATATGGCCCTTTCATTTGAGTAAAGAAAAGGTTCGTCCATATGTACGGATGACAGCTGTTGAAGATGGTTGGAAAGGTCTATGCACGTGTACGATCCACCGGCTTTAGAGGTTAACACGGTTTTTAAATCGTCCCCGAACATTAAAAATCATGAATTTTTTTGTTCGAATCAAAGAGGTTATAAGAAGAAACAAGAAATGAAATAATAACAAATATAATTTAACCATATTGTCGCGTGTTGAGTTCAAACCGGCCTTCAAATGCAACCTTGCGTGCTCATATGCTAAAACCTACCCTACATTACACGGTTTCGCTTTACACGGTCTTTTCCAGGAAGGCATTTACCGTGCAAAGCGAGGTATGGGTGCGTATTCTAACGCGAGTACATTGTAATACACAAGCGTCCTCCCCCTGGCTTCCACGATGAACATCACTTGGGTGTTACGAAGGTTGCATAACTATGCTGGAAGGGGGTTAAGAATAGAGGTCGCTCGTTACGCGGTATAGATTACGCGGTTTTTATCTCCGGAACGTAACGCAACCGTCTAAACATAAGACCAAAGAGACCGTTTAAAAAAAAAAAAAGAAAATAAGAGCGGTTGCTATCAATTTCCGTGGGACTTGGTATTCGCAGTGGAAGACATCACATACAATTTCATTCGGGTGATAAATTTAAGTTCCCGATAAGAAGTTGCATTGCAATGATACAGAGAGATAAAAATCATTCCTTGGTGTGTGTTTTAACAATAATTTGATTAAATCGCGTCACCTGCTCGACTTTTACAGGGGCGCCTTTTTAAAGTCTTTTTATTAACTCTTCAAAGGTTGAATCGAATACGAGATATGTCAGATTTTTTATCGTAATACGTCATTTTAAAAAATCTTATCTCGCGTCTGTATTTCTTTTGATAAATCAACATCAGTTGATTGAAAGTGAATTATCGAGCTCTACTCTCGCCTTGAATCCGTTAAATAATAATCTCGTAGCAGTAAACCTTTAGTGAAAAGCACGCAGAAATTTCGTTTTACAGCGTTAAATGCTCGAATTTATGTCTCTCCAATTAATTTGAGAAATGAATTTAATTCGTTCGCAAAGCGTGAGGATTAAAGCTGCTAAGGCACTTGTTTTTTTCATTTCACGTATAAAGCGAATATTCAGGTGGTTCGTAATTCACTGCAAAGCAAATGGCTGCCATATGCATCATGTTGGATTTAGGAGATTTTGTCTCAAAGAGAATTAATTTAAATTTCGTATGTGATGAAGTTCACGAAAAGTTCCAGGAAAAGGATGTCCAATTTATCATCTAACTTTTCTGTATTTATTCGGAGCCCGTAAAAAAAGTCTAAAAATAAAACTAATGCATACTCGTCACTTGACAAAATCCACTCGCCCATGATTCATTTCGTCGTAGATTAGGTTAAAAATCTACTGGCCACAGAGGACAGTGGCGAGTGGGCGAGCGTATTTCTGGAGCACTGCCTATAAATATGTTTAAATAATGCGATATAAATATTATATACATGTATGTTCACATATATATGTGTACACACATGTATACAGGGCGGAAGCCCAGGGTGCCAAAATCTTGGGGGCGCTCTCCTTGCGGTCTATACGTAATTTGCAAGTAGATTATTATTGTATGACAACGGATACAGGTTAGTTGGCGACCAATTCGATGTAATTTCTTTAATTTTTTCGTCGTTATTGATTCAAATTTTACCACTTATTGAAAGAAGCCTTAAATCTAATAATATGTAACAAGTAAAGGGGACGCTTTTATAGATAGTTGCCCAATGCGCCAAAATAACTAGGGCCGATCCCATATATATGTGTGTGTGTGCGTATACACGCATATCGTATTTAACCTTAGCCCTTTGCCTATACGCGTAAAATCAACAACAAAATTCTTCTCTTTTATGGCGATCAAAAAGCCTATGAACGAATAATGTAATTAGGTGAGAGAGCAAACGTCACTAAGGTTCGACCGAAAATGAGTGTACGCTTTACTGGAGGACCTCTCGTGGGAAATGGCAACGCTTAGCATCGCCGTATCCGACGAAACACGAGCTTATGAAAATACGCGTAAATATTTAATTTCGTGGGATGGGCTGGAGGAAGGGGAATAGTTCAAGCGCTAACCAACCCACGTTGAAAGCGGCGATCCCGCTGCATCCTTGACCTTAGCCATCGGCGAGTTTCGTAACACGGCACGCTACAAGTTAACACCTTCCAAATACGGGATGCGGGCCAGAAATAATTCACGAGCGCCTAAAAGTTAAGTCCTCGCCTGTCCAACAACTCGGTATCTAAGGGGAAAAAAACGTACCCACCGCGCGCGTTTTTTTTAGTCCTATAAAGAGTAAGTTCTATCTATAAATGGCGAACTATTATGAACCGGCGAAGTTTCGTGCTTGAAATACATTTTGGCGGCCGACTGGGAGGTTTTTTTTCCTTCTATCCTAAGAATTATAGCCAACAACCTGTCGCGTCGGACTGGTGTGGGTTGGGACGCAGTCCGATAAATACGTACGATCGATCGAGGAGTTCTGCTTCCTTAGCGATAGGGAAAAATGTAGGGAGCTGTTACGATTTAAAAATATCGAACCAAGTTTGGAATGGATAAAGTGCACCCGTCCCTCGCTTTGCACGGTACATGCTTTACTATAAAAGGTCGCGTAAAGCGAAACTGTGCAAAGTGGAATAGATTTCTCCATGGAAATACATGAGATTACATTTGAGTGACTCTTGAGTTCATTGTGTTACAACTTAGTTATAATATATTCAAAATTGCTTTCTTTTGTTCCTTATTATTAACCCCTGATTCGGGCAAACATTTTATTATTTTTAAATGCTTGGAGACCGTTACGAAACCACGCTGAAGTGAAATTGATAGCCGTGCAATTCGAAGTTTTTCTCTGCAATGAAAGCCTTTAAAGTCAAACCGTGCAAAGCGAGGTATGAGTTCATCCTGTAGTTTGAGATAGTTATAAATGCATCGATAAATGCTATTCCTACGAATACTTAGTTCCTATCCATTCTTGTTTCAAAATTGAACACGCGGTGAAAACTATCTGAGTGTCGATGAACCTATAATTAGTTGAAATATCCTGATGTCTACTTCAGTCGGTAATCAGTTCGTTGAAAATGAATTGGTTTGTAAAATTTTCCCTCAGTTACAATGCTTAAAGACTGAATTAGGGAGCTGAGTTCACGGTTTGCGTCAAATGAATCACTAATTTCAAAGATCTACCTCCCAAGCATTAAGGCAGCGGCTTCCAAACTTTACAAAGCCGCGCCCCCCTTCAACTAAGAAAAATGTCCTTGCGCCGCCATATATGTCATATATGGCAAATGATACGCCCTAGCCACTTGAGAACTAGAATTCCGCGACTGAATATTGTAGGTCTCACCATTGTGACAGTAAAAACGACAATAAATACAATGTTGCGCCCCTGTGATCTGCCCGCCGACCCCCCCCCCCCCCCTCAGGGGGATGCGCCCCACAGTTTGGAAACCACTGCATTAAGGAAAGAAACGTGATTTGAGTTTTTAAAAATCACGCTATAAAAAATCTCGCCAAATAACTTAAGAATGAAAGAAGATATGTCTTCTTCCGGCGTTAGATGATTCGCCTTATGGATGTTCGGCCATTTGATATTCCTCGTCCATATACGATAGATTGAAAAAACAACTGTGCATCTAGGCTCAAAATCTACCCCTAGTTGCACTTCGCAGTACTCTGGTTTCAAACAATGACAGTTTATATACGACGTCCGATGGATTATTAACGGCGACAAGTACATATTTTGTACGCGAAACACGGGAATGTGGTCCACATCAATAACACGGGATTTACCTGCGTTATCCACTTTCATCACGAAGTTATTCGCACGTCGGTCATTTGAAGTATTGCTGCACGCTCGGCAAGCGCGCTTTTGATGAATACGTCTCGGCGTGAGACCATTAAGGCGTTAAAACGTCCGTCGCTCGAACACTTTTTTTAACGAACCGCTCCATAGATGGCGAGAGAGAGAGAAAGAGAGAGAGAGAGAGAGAGAGAAAAGAAAAAAAGAGTTGGTGAAGTAAAGGGCCGCGCTAATAATCGTTTCCCTTCTGGGGTTTTTCACGGTTTAGGCATGGGCGTGGCATGTGGGCAGGGGGGAATGCCGGAGATGCGGCACAAGGCGGAAGGGCGAAAGAGGAGGAGGACAGAATGGAGAAGGAAAAGGGATGAACTCTGCGGTTTCATCCGGAGGCGATCGGGGTTTTCAGAGATCCGTCATTTAATCCCTCTCCCATCCATTTTCCTTTCCTGCAACGTTCCTCCGCGCAGGAAAAAAAAAAGAAGGAAGAGAACGCCGCCGCTCGTATCTCTAGGCGCCTAGTCTCTATGGCGCCCCCTAGGAGACGCCTTTGTATGTCTGTCTGTGTGTGTGTGTGCATCTCTTCGTAGTGGTGATGGAGGAAGGAGGAGGAGCAAAAAGACTCTCGCTTCGATCTTGTTGCCCGTCTTTCTTTTTTTTTTCGCGGAGCATTCGGCTATTTTTCCATCAACCGTAGGGGGGGCGGAATGTCTGGCCCCAGAGCGTTTAAAGGTTCAACTGTTTATTCTTTTTTTTTTAAATCGGTCTTCTTTCGTCCTTTCAAATCGATGCGGCTTTCCTTTCCTACTCCCACACGTCCCTCCTCTCCGCATCCATTAAAGAAATGCACGCTATCGTCTCTGGTGTTTTTTTTTTGACGAATCTCAACGTTTGGTTCATTTTATGAAGTGAAAAGTGGCTGGTAATGTATCATTCTGTCGGTCCGTTTTATGGGATACATTTACTAAAATTAGAAACTTCAAAGAGACCCTCAAAAGTGGGGGTACATTGGGATTTTCGTGGATACTAGAATTTCTAGAGATCGATCTGTGGAAATGGATTAGGTATACCTTTTTTTGGGATTTAGCCAAAATAAATTTTATTTATTTGAATTAAAGTATGAAAAATTTGTGCGCAAATTTTAAATCAAATTATGTTAAACTTCCAAAAAAAAACTATATCCTGTAGCCTCGGAATTTTTCTTTATTCGTTTCTTTACGTTAATCGTAAAAAAGTTTCCAATATTTTTCGAACTCATTCGTATACATTTCTTTATATTTCTAGAATATCTTACGTACTCTTTTCGTCTTTCTTTAAGGAAAAAGAATATTTGAATGATTTTTCTTGACTACTTTATCCATCTCTGGGAAACTTTCCACAGGAGCAGTCTATAAAAAAAAGCAGATAATCCACTTTTATATCAGGATTAAGAGGCTCTTTTCATGAAGCACACTCTGGAAACTCAAGGAACCGTTGAAGGGCGCCAGATGCATGCTTCAACTCTCGTGCAAAATTTCGTTTTTCTTTACATCGATTATTCGAAACCGATAACGCACCAGTGCCTGCTTCCCCATTCATGGATTCTTCCCAAAAAATTTCATCTTTCGGTCTCGAGTGGTACCTTCAGACGGGCGGAGACACAGACGAAGTGAAATCAATAGAATGACTTAATAGAAGAATGTTTGGAATAAACTGTTCCGACGCGATACTTAACCAACAAAGAGTTCGATAGAATAAGGAAACACGTAAGAAATAGTAAACCATTTGCTCGTTAAATAATTATGCAATATATATATATAGGTATATATATATAGGTATATATATATAGGTATATATATATAGGTGTATGTATGTATGTATGTATGTATATATATATATATATATATATAAGTTGAAAAGAAAACGATATTATAATATTGTTTCGATATTCCTCTCATATAGTTCAGGCTTAGAATAATAATAATAATCAATCTTTTACTAAGGGCGATATTTTGTGTAAACGTAATCCTAACGAACACAAACATTATTGTCCTAGGCGGGATTCGAACCCGCAACCTCATTATCCGTCGGAAGATACTCTAATCACCCGCTTACAAAGGTTGATACGTTTGTAATAAAGTGAATTTTTTAATCTTATTATGGATGATCCAAAAACGACATATCCAGCTCGCCTTATTGCTAGAAATGAGATTGAAAAAAATATGTTATTCCAATAGTTACAAAAAGATTGAGAAAAACAGTTGCGCATTTCTAAAAATGTCCCCTTTTTTTAGAAATTACCATCGGTGAATAGCCGCTGATGACGGCATATTTGTAGCCGTATTTCTTTGCTTATTATTATCATTATTATTGTTATTAAGTCGGCGCTACAAATAGGCGAACGCCCAGTGGTAACACATCAGTCAAATTACATATTAACACAGTGCTACAGTAGTAACATAAAGTACAATCCCAATATAAATCGCAATTATAGCAATAGCATGTGTGGATTCAACAAGAAAATATATAAAGTGTTAACTAAAAATAAAAATCGCATTACTATTTCCAAACGAATCACCGTGGGTGCAGTCAGAGTTTTCGAGGTTCGAGATGGCCTTCACGGCTACAATGGCGGTTAAGGTCTCCGCAACACTTCCCCTTCTTTTCCTTACTCCGTCATCTCTCTGCGTTTGTAGAAAAATAGTTTGGCAATATAATGAATGGAATGAATTAATTTCGCAGTTGCATCGATATAAAATAGGTATAGAAACGGACATGTCGCTAGCATATACGAACCGAGTTGCATTTTGGCATTCTGCCAATACGAAATTTGTCGTAGGACCGTATCCACCGTGTCAGGACGGGGGCGAATAACCCTGCGCAAAAAATTAGAGATGAAAAAGCCTGGAGAAATTAATGTGGACAAATTAATGGAAGGTTTTTCCGGGTTGAAAAGATCGAAAGGTCCGTTTTCCAATTTTTTACTGAATTTTATCGTATTCCGTTTTATAATGTAAAATTTTGGTTATATTTAATTTGAATTTCGAAAAAGTATTTAAAGTATTGCAACGAAAAATAGATTTAAAAATGAAATTTTTTTCATTTTCGCACCCTGCGATTTTTTTTAACTTGGGCCGGCACTGGTCGTGATGATGGAAATTTTTTACGATTGCGACTCGCCTGGATATCCTGAAGGACAAACAAATATATATATAACCCAGGCAATAAACGTTGACATGGTTGAATCCAGTCTCGTGCGGAAGTTGAGTCCCATCGCCAAGACTCCGTAAATCGTTTTCCTCAATTTGCGCCCTCTCGCAAAATTTCGGATTTCGCCCAAATCTCTTATGGGAGAGAGAGAGAGAGTCGAGTGTTTCGATTTTAGACCTTATAAGCGAAGAAGGATGAGAGATAGATAGAGTGTGATGGACTATGCCTTACTTTGAAATAACCTCATTTCGCTTCCCATTTCATTAATCCCCGAGAGAACCTCCATAGCCCCTTAGGGTGGCAACGGGTCAAGTTGTTGATGTTGTTGCCGTGACGCCCCTTTCCCTTTACGACCTCGGGTCACGCCACGCCTTCACATGGGCGTGATCCTCGCGTTAGATAATTTCAATCATCCCGGCAGGTGTTCTTGGTGCATAAGAGGCATAAATATATACTTGTAAATGTAGAAAAGCCATCGCGGTGCGACCCAAGTGTGCGATATCTCGCGTGTCGTTCCACTTTTAGGAATGTCAAGGAACTTTTAGGAGTGCGCTTCGTTTTTCTTTTGTTTTTTTTTTCGTTTTCCGACCCATTTTACGGACGATGGATTTTTTTCGTGTCGTTAAGGAGAAATAAATTAAAATGTAGAGATTTTAAGATAGATAATGTTTCCTCTCTCGTCTGTTATTGCAATTAATACAGTGTTTTGTTTTATTATTTCTCGTACCTTTAATATCAGCTGTTGCCAGGCGGATACATTGTAACGCGTGGCAGTACTGTATCAAATTGCTCGTATGGTCGATAAAAATATCGATCTCGCTTCGAGGCGTGATTTAAATTTTGAAATGACTCGACGTGGTTCTTGAATGTGCATAACCACCTTAAAAACGTCTTTAGAACATTATCATGTTATTTTTATTTTACTCCATGACGATTCCTGTGGGTTTCAACTTGTAAAAGTTCATTGGCTTACCCGAATCGTTAAAGATTAATTACCTGCATAATGGGCCGACCTGAAAGTAAAGATAAGTCTTTTCCTTACCTCGGGGAGTTGGAAGCTTGTTTGATAAAGCACTCTAGAACTTTTAACTTGTCCTTTTTATGCAGAAAAAGGCGACTATGAAGGGTTACAAAAAAATCCCGCCCATTATCACACATGGTATAACGTTCTTTGAAAAATTTATTAATTTTTTTAAAACAATAGCGATCTTTTTGTCGCATAATTGAGATGAGAACTTCTGTGGTTTCGCCCCCTTCTTTTAAGGAGTGAACCCACTCATAGAAAAACATTATACCTTACTCGATCCACGGAAGACAAATTGATTTACCGAAATAAAATATTTGCTCTGCTGAAAGCCCGCATAAAGCGCTGCGTAGAGTCGGATTCGATTATTCGACTTTAATTTTTTTCATCTTTTTCTCCCATTTTTCGACCTTCGGCTGTTTCCCCCTTTCACGTCGCTTCTGCTGCAACGGGGGCGTGACGAGTCAATTCGTTATCACGGCACGTTGTCTTTTATTCGATAAGAAACGTTTTTCTTTCACGTAGTCATATATTCGAATGTGCATTTTTCTTATGACGTAAGGGCGCTATACATAAACCGCCGCGCCGTAGTGATGGGGAAATTTTTCTGGCATATTTTCCAAGTTTCCGTTTTATCTGGAGAAATGGGAAGTCGTTCGGTCGCTCGCCAAGTTTTGAACGTCATAGATGAACAAGATGTAAAGTTCTGTTGTTGCGTTTTTTTAGGCGGTGGAAAATGACAGTGATAAATTTCATTTTTATTAGCATTAAGTGGTAGATTTTTATCATGTACTACAAACAGTACAGATGCATCCTAAAATAAGATACAAAATCTATCATATATTACAAGAAAGCGTATAACTCCCATTTTCCCTTTTAATATTCCCATGCGTTGAATCGAAGTTGAACTTTTTTTTTGCTCGCTCTTAAGAATCTACAAAGGGAGTTGTTGGTGTGAATTCTCTGCATGCAGGCATTTGCTGAACCGGAAAAAACTCTGGGAAAGCGCTAGAAAAATTCGGCCTTGGCCGCGAATCGAACCCGGGTCTCTCACCGAACTAACGAGGCAGATTAATCCGCCCGCTTCAGAATGGGGTTTTTTCTCTCTCCTGCTTTCCAGAACCCCCTTAAGGATCTAGTTATAGAAGTTATACCGCAGTCTTAATGCTGCTAATCTAATTAAGGTGAAAGGTTAGGTTTTTGGGAATTCGTGGCAAGACTTCCCCGTTAGTGATGAGGTCAAAAAAATAAATAAAAATTGAGAATAAATAACTGTAGCACTAGTACTTTTTCCGCTAATTTATTTGTATTTAATAACAAGAGACGACCATGGTTTCGCTACACAGTAGCGAAACCATGGTCGTCTCTTGGTATTAAATGCAAATAAATTAGTGGAAAAAGTACTAGTGCTACAGTTATTTATTCTCCAAATATGGATATTTTCCACGAAGTAACGCCTACAACAACGGATTTTAAATAAAAATGGACCAAGTCACGACCGTGAAACATTCTACGTAGCATGCGCAAAGACTCGTTTTAAGTTCGCGGAATGAAGACTTGCATCGATATATATGTCCATTGGATTTATAATGGAAATAACCGCTCACAGCAAAACAGTCACTTGATAAAAATTCATCTTTGGGTTCGTTGTAGCATATGTCGTTTACCTACCTTGAAGCAGCTTATTGAATCTGTAATCATGTAGTGCATGCATTTTCAAGACCTCTCTAATCATGTTTTTATGTTAACGCATATTTAACACATGAGCGATGTCATACAATATCCAATACCTTCTTTCACCTTTCTGAAGAATTTCGAGCTTCTAACGCGACCTCCAAATTAAAAATATTTTACCCAGAAACGTGTTATAAACTCTCTTGGAATCTAATTATAATAACATACGATTCTGAATTCGAGGAACAGTACGCAATTGGTAACTTTAAAAATAGTTTTCACGACAACTTTATAAATAGAACCTTGTCCTTGATCGAGCTGGAAGAATCAATAAAACGGGTAACCGGTAACCGTATTTGTGCGAATAGATTCCCATAATCACTTCATGGATGCAACTGTAGTACATATTTAACAATCCCGAGAAATCAAATTCTGGCTTCGTGGGTCGACGCTTTTAAACCATTTTACCGAGGAGCGCCTTTCGGCCTTAATCTTCCTCCTCTACCTATATCGCCATAAGCCATTATATAGGTATATATGCGTTTGCCGAAAATCCAAGGTTACTTAGGCTCTCTCGACAAGAGTGGGTCAACTTCGAAGCGTCACGCGAGAAAACGATCAAGCGAAAAAATGTTTATATTCTCTCCCTCCATTCTACCTTCCCTCTCTCTCTCTCTCTCTTCTTAAATGTGAGAAGGGACTTCACAGTCTCAATTTCGCCCTATATAAAGTCGTCTGTCTGTCTGTATGTCTCCCTCTCAAACTTCCCTCTTTTCCTCATTCTCACCCTTCCTTTCTTTTCTCTTCCTTTCTCCCTCTTTCTACCTTCCCCTCTCCACTTTTTCCACCACCACCACCCTCAATCTTTCTCCCCCCCTCTCTTTTCCCATCCTCTCCTGTTTCTCCTCCCTCTCCTTCCTCTCTCCCTCTCCTTCCTCTCTCCCTCTCCTTCCTCTCTCCCTCTCCTTCCGCTCTGCCTCTCCATCCTCTCTCCCTCTCCATCCTCTCTTCCTCATGATAAAGACGACTATCTATCTCCTTCCTCTGTCCCTCACTTCCTTTTTCTTTCCCACTCCTCTTCTCTTCCTCTACTTTCTCCCTCTGCTCTCTTCTCTCCCTCTCCTTTCTCCTTCATTCTTTCCCTCACCTCCCCCTTCTCTTCCTATCCTCTCTCCCTACCCTCTTTCCCTCTGTCCTCTCCCTGCCCTGTCCTTCACTTCCTTTTTCTTTTCCACTCCTCTTCCTCTACTCTCTCCCTCTCCTTTCTCCTTCCTTTCCCTCACTTCCCCGTCTCTCCGTATCCTCTCTCCCTATCCTCTTTTCCTCTGCCCTCTCCTTTCCTCTTCCTCTCTGCTCTCTTCCACTCTGTCCTCTTCCACTCTGCCATCTCCTCTCTCTTTCTCTCTCTCTCCCTCCCTTCTTATCTTCCTCCCGCCATTCCTCTCCCTGCCCTCAACTCTTCCTCTCCCTCCCTCTATCCCCCTTCCGTCTACCTTTCTCTCCATTTCAAGAGATCCCTCGCGTGAGATTGCACCGAAAACGCCCCCTCGGGCGCACGGACGAAAATCGTTCTTTTTTTTCCGCACGAAAAAAATTCCCGCCAGGCGCGTGGAAAAACGTCGTGATTTCCCCGCCTCGCCACGCACTCGTTCGGGCGCATCCAATTCGCGCCTTCGGGAATTCGGGATGTCTCCGTGATTCGAATTTCCCATCAGGACGAGGAGGAGACGTGATCGAGCGTCGTCCTCGTCCTTTTTTTTTGGCAACAACAATCATTCCAAAGGCTCTTTTCCGTATGATGTCCTGGCGGAGGAAATTTTCGATGCGATTCCGTCGTCGGAATTTTCCCCCGTCGCTTTTATTTTCGCACGCTTCAACTGCTGCGGCGATGGCGCGCCGTAGATTATGATGCAAAGTGATTCCCGGCGCCGTTTTCAGAACGTGATATATAATTTTGTTTCGAATAAGTAGTAGAATTATTGGTAAAAACAAAGATGAAGGTTAAACGACGCGTAAAAGAAGTTTTTAACGCATTAACTGTAACAACAGACGGTATAGATACGGGCATTGTCTTAATTATTCTTACGAAAGTTACCCTTTTCAGATTTTAAACGGGTATTCTGAATAATTCGAGATGGATATGAATCCTATCTGCAATCGAACTTCGTTATTTCAGATGTGCTTAATCCTGTTAAAGTTACGAATTCGTATTTTTTAAAACGTGAGGGACAATATAACGATTCCATAGATGGTAGTATGCTTTAAATAGGCAAACATGTAGAAAAAGAGCAAAGATTCTATTCTTTTTTCATGCTTTTTAATTCCTTTTGTTTATTCTACAGCATAAGCATGAGGAGCATCTGAACAGCCATAATCGTTTTGAGGAAATATATTATACGTTAGAAGAACAGAGAAGTTTTGATGAAGATCATTAAATTTTAAACAAGAAATTGATTATGGTGGGAAATGTTTTTTTTTTAATATTTCCATCCAATCAACGGAAGTTTTATTAAGCGAGTTGTTCGAACTCAAGAAAAATTAAAATTAACTAATAAGTTGAATTCGAGTTGAACTGAATCGATCAAGCTCACTGCATAAACAATTCCTTAACTTCGATTCCAATTAAATTTCATTTATCGACCTACTTATTCGTTGTTTCAGAAGATTCGTTTACCTAGTTGTGCAAAACGTGTAAGGAAGAGGTTTGGAGAGCGTTCATACGTCAACATTTTTTAAATAATGTCGTTTCTGTAATTTTTCCGCATTGCCACCGTGTGGTTTGTGCTAGTTTATTTTTTAAATTTAAACCATTATACGCTCGCAGCTCCGGCTTCGCGATTCTCGTGAAAACTTTTTTTTTATTGCTATTCTCCAACATCCATAGTCGAGAAACCGCTGCTGTGAGAGGTCTTTCGGAATTAATGCGGCGTAAATCTTTTTATTCTAGAAAAGTGCAGCCGATGGTGGGCCTCGTGTCACGAAATGAAATGCCACGACGCATTAACGGATACTCGTATCGCGAACGAGCGTATCTCGAGGCATGCATGCGACAGACAAAGAGGCTTCGGATCGAGGTTGTTCCGACTCGCCTAAAAATGCGAATATTCGTAAAAATGTGGTCGCCTCAGAACTCTCCTCATCGTGCGTGCGCTCGGTCGATATTTTTAAAGATTTTCGACTCGAGGCGAAAATCGTCGCAAAAAGTCGAATGAATAGTGGTGACGTAAAGTAGGGCAAGTGCCTAGCGAGAGAGATGAAAGAGTGAAAAAATCTCCCATTTGCGACGTCGATGTGAAGGGATTCCACAAAAGGGAAAGAGCGGAAAAGAATAAAAGTTGTTTGTTTTTTCAAAGAGAGTTGGTTCGTTATTTCGTTAACTTTGTAGCATCTCTTAAGTTTGAAAGTATTTTTTTAAATTCACCGTTACCTTATTTTAAATTAAGAAAATAGAAATGTAAGTTAATTTTGGAAATTGTTATTACGAAATATTTCTTTCGGAAATTAAAAAAAAATTCGTTCCGTTTTACGTATCTTCGTTCAAGAGAAAATGGTATTCACGTTTAGCTTTTCGGATGTGTAAGGGTTGTGCAAATCGTATCAAAATTTAAAATTCTAAATATCCGTCCTCTTGGACAATTGATCGATGATCGAGTGCGATGATAATGTAATTACAATCAGAGATTTTTTTAAATTAACACTGAATGAGGACGTATTTGAAACATGGATGAGGTTAATTTATATGATACTATATCACCTAGTATGACCATTTAATCACTTTTCAAATGTTCTTATCGATTTAAACGTGGGAAAAGGTAAAATAAATGAGCGTTATCGATCTGTTTTATTTATTTAAATGAGAAAAATTTTCCTCGAATCAAAAAATACAAAAATGTTACTCACATTTTTACAATATCCCCGTATTTCCGAACTTAAATTCCCACTTAGAAAATTACCTCGCATGCTTTACATCACCGACTGAAATAAATGTCATCAAAATTCCGAAGTTAAATAATAATAATAATAATATGCACGAAGAAAACCTTTTCTTCAAAATTCGTCTTCCTCGGCGTCGACAGAAACTTCGGCAGCTTGATGGGCGCTTTCGAGTCATAACACTAAAAGGCCTCCATTGCTTCAATAATTTACTGCCGTTTAATCAATCAAGGAAACGGATCATCGTCGCGAATGCATTATTAGCAGTGGATGGCTCGAAGGGGAGCTCGCAGCAACGCGAGATCTTAGAATGGCACGGAAGGAAAAGGCTTTCCCTTTGAAGTCTTCTTCGCGTAAAGTTACCTAGGAGCCCTTGACCCACGTCCGTAAACATCCGCGTTTGAAACAAGAGGCGTCTGGATTGCAATACGTGAATCAAATAAAGATTTCGCGGACGGGGGAACACTGGGAGTAGGAGGAGGAAGAGATGGGCGTGTACGCGATAATCTTAAGCGCTGGATACGACTGCGGAATGGTCGATGAAGTTTGCAAACGCGTCACGCTCTCGACGTGTTCTTTAAAAGTTCAAGGGAGAGTGCTGTTTAACGGATTCGCGAGCAACGACGGCGCGTCGGCGTTTGTTTCGCTTCTGATCCCTCTTAGATCGATGATCTCTTTACCATAGGTCGTATTATATATGTTTGAAGCTGTCTGTCGTTTAATCATTCCAAAAATAAAACACGACGCAAGATGAATCATTCGATCACTTTGAGGAATACATAGGTACATACACCCATGTTTGAGTTTGTGCGTATTCAGTGCTGAAATTGAGATCGTAAACAATAATTAAGCTACGTATTCGTTAGTGAGAAGCAGCAAAAATAGTGTATAATTTGTATCATCTTGTTAAAGGAAAAAGGTATATGCACTATTTTTCGAATAATTTTTTGTCGTCGTTTGCATTCGATCAAAAATAATATTTTAGATTTGAAAAGTTTAATATTACCGCACATCCTCGAAACAGTTATGGTCGAAAGCAGTTCACGTCTTACGATAATTTTGGCAGTATATTCGAAATGTGGACATGGAGAAGATTGCTGAAGGTAAAATGGACA
The DNA here is from genome assembly GCA_036926305.1 of Uropetala carovei. Lineage (NCBI taxonomy): Eukaryota > Metazoa > Arthropoda > Insecta > Odonata > Petaluridae > Uropetala > Uropetala carovei. Next base: position 14,505,958 of record JAXCHB010000065.1, on the reverse strand, counting down.
GGGTGAAAAATGAGGAAGTACTACGAAGAATAGGAGAGAAGCGAACGATTATACAGTCTATCAGAAAGAGGAAGGCGAACTGGATTGGGCATTACCTGAGGAGTGAGTGCATGATTAAAGAAGTGCTAGAAGGAAAACTGGATGGAAAAAGAGAAAGAGGTAGAAAAAGGTTTCAGCTGGTAGACGACTTGAAAGGGAAAGAGAGCTATCAAGACATGAAGAAAACTGCGGAAAATAGGAGTATATGGAGAACCAAGTTTAACCACGAATAATCACGGACCTGTCAACGGACAGACTACCTATGATGATGATGATTCACAAATCGCCTAACACGAATCAAATTAGGCTTCAATCTCCTTAATGGGTTATGCTCTTTAGATGCACCAATCCTTTTTAAGTAGAAAGTTCGATAAAAGATGATTGATGACTGTGGATCGATATCAAGCCTATCTTACGTGTATTTATAAGTGGTGACATAATTAGACTTGATAAGCTTCTCCTTATCATTCGCGAAAGATATACGTACTTTATCTCCGTATCATACAGCAAACATTTAAACCCACGGTGCCGGTGTTTGCGTTTGAAGTGCAAATTCTGTTTTAAGGAGTGACATAATTGTTTCTTAACCTTGGATACGAGCTTGTTTGCCTTTCCCGGCTTTATAAGATTGTATCTGTAATACCCTAAACTTTAGGGGCTAAAGAGAAACTCGGAGCTCATCCATAAAAATGTCAGTGGTTAATTAACTGCGTGTGTTTGTATTTTCTTTTAAATCTTATTTCCTTTACTTCAATATAATATACGTATATATAGAAATAGGGAGAATGTTATGGCGCGTAATAGAGGCAAGGTAACCCGCGTCCTGGGAGTGATCCAAGCTGCGATTCGTTATATAGAATCGTTGACAACTTTCTTGGCTGCTGGTGTCGAAAGACTGGTGATGCCAAAATTGGAATATTCTTAGGATGAAATGAGAAAACAACCCTCCATCAGACAAACGTGAACCCGGATCTAACCCCAAAGTTTTGTTTAACGCTTACGTATTACATATTCAGAAGAATACCTTTCATAACCGAGGTAAATTTTTGAAACTTATTTCATAGGAAATGTAAAAAATTATTACAGTAATTTTCCATATATAATACGCATTTTTTCACGAAAAATTGACATAACGTTAGTTATACATGGTAACATACTCATAAAGAAATCTTCCAGCCGGTAAATAATTATATTTTCGGATACATTTTTACTAATAAATCGTACTTGTCATTGCGTTATGATAGTAATGCTTTAAAATATTTCTTAACAAAAAATAATTATTATTATTTATTTACTTCTAGTTGTCATCATCACTAAAGCCTCTGATTTCTTTATCACTGTCCTCAAATAGTTCGTCGGCACCCCTCTTATCGCCCATGCAAATGGCGTCACCGCGAACGTCGTCTTCATCCTCGCTATTCACTTCGATGAAATCATTATCCGATATGATGTCGTCTTCAGAACCATCCATGGCCTTTGTGAAGCACCACTTTTAAAAGCCACGTTTATATCGTAAACTCTCATGCACATACGAGTATCTCGCTTGGCGGCAAGATGAGAACTGTCTCGATACTGCTAATAATCAAGTTTGATCAACATTGATGTTTTTTCAAAATAGTAAGTGCGTATTACGCATGGTGTTCAGAGAATTTTTACATTTCACTCATGAAAACATGGGTGCGTATTATAATCGGAAAATTACGGTGCTTGGCGTATTCACTACCAGTTACCGTTAATTTGAATTGCTCGTTGCAGGTTTACATTATTTTAAGGATCTTTAAATAAATTTTCTTTACGATAAACAATAAAGAATATGCTTTTCTAGCACGTTTTTTCTTAAAAGCAAAGACGTGTTAATGTGCTAATGTGCTCTGTCTGCCTGTGGACAATAAACTTCTTTGTTTTAAGAGATATTTTCAGTTTTATGACGTGAAATGTATACATTTAGAATAATGACAGTTTTGGAACACAAAACGCACGTCTAGTAAAGTGCAACCGCGTTTTAAATAAACCAAATCCATTACTTCTAACTGTAAGAATCAAACATGAAAGAAGCAGTTTCATTATCTATACTGATGTCTAACTTCTTCGGAATTTCTTTTGTGACATAACAAAAGAAAAGGTAAACATCTCCTTTAAGCTCTTCGCTGTACTCCACGTTCCAGTTTCGGTTTGATTTTCGAAGGTATCCCGTCTCGCAGAGTATTTTGGGTCATAGATGCCAGATGAAGCCAGCGGCAGCGAATGGGAGAGACGTTTAAGAATGTGGCTTTAAGTCCTCTCCATCCACCCTCTTCCTCTCCGTTCAGAATTATTGGAATTCCTCTTATGACGAGATATACTGCCGACGGCTCGAAGTCTGTTATAGAACGATGTCATCTGGTCGAGTTATATCGAAGATATCCAGGAATTAATATTCCTATATCCTATAAATTTTCTGCTCAAAGAGTGAGCCGAAAATTGCATGTTACGTATTATAAAAACCTTTTTTTTAGATGTGGGTTATGCGACGACCAAAATGATCGCATCCCTTACTTTTGGACAGAGCATCTTTCTCTGAAAATTTTGTTGTTCTGTTTTTTCGGTACATCTACATCAGAAGTCACCAACTTTTTTTAAAAGGACCACATGGGGATTTATATACCACTGTGCAGGCCGCATTATGAGTTTTCCATTAATTTTTTTTGCTAGTTTCGGCATTTTTGATGGCGTAATGTTTCATACGCCAATGTTAAAAGTGCATCGCATCCACGCACTTGAAAAATATTGTCAATTTTCATAAATGACGAAGAATGCATGGCTTTCGGGTTTCCACCGCGTGCGTAGTCTTTCGTTGACGACAGTTTCACCAGCATTCCAGCAGGCTTCTTCAGATCGGCCTGGAGAAGCCTGCTGGAATGCTGGCGAAATTGCCGTCAACTCAAGACTACGCACGCGGTGGAAACCAGAAAGTCATGCATTATTCATCATCTATACGTCGCGGAAACCGGGGAACCTTCGCACGAATTTCATAAATGATGTCTAATGACACTTCCTGCGTGCAAATATACAGATATGCCTGTCTTAAATAAATTGATGTGTGTGTCGGATATGGCTTGTGGGCTGTAGTTTCAGGATCCCTTATCTACATAGGCAAAAAACTTCAATAACTTTTCTTCCGATAGAATTATTCGATGTTTTCTCGAATTGAAAATGCCTCTCTGGCCTACGCATATCATCGATTATCTAATTAAGAAATTTCTTAACGTATTTATCAATAGAAAAGTTCCACTAAAAGACAATTGAGAGTACTCTAAATGATTAACTTCATCGTTGTTACTGTAAATCCATGGAAATTCTCCGCCAATGTCGGTGCATACCTTTTCCTACCGAGTAGTAATGGATGAACTATACAGAACTTAAATGAAAGAAAAATGAATGAAAATACTTCGTAAAAATTCTACAAGGAAATGTTACGTCACTAGCGAGGTTTCGTCACTTGGATTTTTTCCATGTTTTAAGTTTATGGTGAAACATATAAAAGTGATAAACAGCTGTTTGCGCCATTTAATCGCATCAGTCCAGAAAGTTGTTTCGGTTTGTATTAGTCTCACTCAGTTTTTTTAATCGATCCTCACTGTTACTTGTCACGATATCTTTTTAGTATTTGCATTCAACCTCGTGTAAACGGTATTGGTAACTGAACAATACTTTATTCGAAGAGATACCTTGTAAGTTTGAATTATTCATCTTATTTCTGGGTTCTAGAGTCATCCACATTTTTCTTTTGAAGTGGTGAGAAGAAAACGGTAGCTCAGATTTTTTCGTGATTTTAATACGTGTGATAGTCTACACAAATATTTCCTTTATTTTGCAACATAACAGCCGCCTTACATAAATTATTTTACGTATCGATGATCAAATTTTTACATGCATTCCACGTTATATTTCTTCATGTTAATACCAAATTTAAAGTTTTTTTCTTAACAATTATACGTGAATTATTTAAGAGACCCTATCGAGTCATATGTAAGCTTGTTTGTGTGCATAAAAATGACACTGGTTTCGTGACTCATTGGAACGGAGGGGTATAAACAATATCCTCTTTAGCAGTGGAGGAAACCTTACAACGTCGCCGCCCCCCTATCGACATAAACACCAGGAACACGAACTGGAAACGAGCAAGAGACGGACCTTACCACTCCTTAATTAGCAACGCGCACCGTATCCTTTTCCCTTTTTCTCCCTTCATACCTACACAGCCTGATATGATTTATTGCTAAAATGCGCAGTTGGTTGCCTGTCCCAAATAAATACGAATCTGTGTTATACTTGCAATTATATTGTAAATACCGATATTTATTTTGTTTCCTGTGAAATTTTATCGATTAATTTGATATATATTCCAGTGTGATTCTTTATTTGGAAATCTACGAAATAATTTAATACTAGTTCTTTTGTGAAAATATAGCCTGCATGCCCCTAACTAAACTCTTCACGTCATAGTAGAATTTTCCATATCAGCTTAATATAAATCAGAATTTGATTTCTTTTGTTAGCTCTTAACAGATCTCAGGAAGTTATGATAAAGTTTGTATTCATCCGTAATGGCCTGTGCCTTAAATAAGTTGAGCCCCTCTGGTGCTGCTTTAACTCAATACAGATAGAAACCCTGTTTAGGAGAATATTTTTTTAAATGATCCTTGCCGTAAATGTAGTTCTAGATGCCGATGATACAAGAAAAAACATACGAATCGGAACAGTGGGTTCTATTTCTTTCTGTTCTCTCTTTGCTTAGGACGTAAATCGCAACATCTCGCACCGTTTGTTCGTATTCATAAGCTTAATCGATCCTACGTGTCGATAACAATTGCTAGTTCTGTAGCGAAAATACTGAGAGTTGACTTTAGTCGAGAATGGAACGATAAACAACATGGACGAATGAAAGCTATAATTAGAAAAGTAAGCTATTAAGACTTAAATCAAGTTAGGAAATAAGCCTTCATCATCAAAAATTGTCTTTTTCTCCGTAATATTCTTTAGAATCGTAGAGAAATCAAATTATGAGATAAAGGAAACATAAGAGGGCTGTTACGTGAAGATATGCATAAGTTGGAGAACAAACAACAAAATGTCTCATCGTTCTTATACTTACGTTAGTTACCAAATTTTTCGAGGCGTAGCGGAGAAGGCACTGGATTTCAAACAAAAAATACCGAGTTCGAGACTAAAAGATTATTTTTCTGCCGGCCTTGATAGAGGGGTGACTTGACTCCTAATGCCAAGTTCACGGGTTCGAATCCTGCCGAGGGTATGGTTGTATGTGATCGTCTTTGTCGTCGTTATTACACTCATTATAAAAGGCAGGCAACGGATGTTGATGAGCTATTATAAAATATATAAAAATTTAAACTTTTATATCGAAAAAGTGTTAATTGTTGAAAACGCTGCAAATATTACATATATTGCAACACATCACATTTTGGAAATCGACATGATAATTTTAGGATTCCATTCAGTGCCATACCGTGAGTTAAAACAGTCAGTTAGTCTTAAGAGTTCACCAAAGAGATTTGTTTGCTCAGAGACGCAGTCAGAAGTCCGTCTTCTCGAGAAAACCATCTACCTCAAGGGAAAAAAGTGAAAAAAATGTTAAATCTCCAGCGTTGGCGTGTGGAAGTGTTTGTTTGGTCGGGAGAGTCACGGGAGTTGAGGTGCCGGCGGGAAGTTTGCGTGTTTCGGCTACAACTCCCCCGTCGGAGGCCTTCCAGTCTACCCTCTTGAAGGGAAGGGCTTTTTTTTATCCGCGGTAATAATCTCTTTTTGGAAAAATACTCTTGTTTCAGTACACCCTAGAAGGGGGTTGAGCTCAATATTATGGTTACGAGATGACTCGAAAAAGGAAGCTCCTTTATCTCTATTCGAGTCTAAAGGGATTTGATGGTTCGTGACTCTGCGTTATTCTTTCATAGCGCGTGATCCGAGAACTATTTGGCTTGTTTGTACGAGAGTCTACTACTTTCCCTTGTTTTTTTCCTTTGTTTCCTTCCCTTGTCACTGGAATCGCTTCGTTTGGAGATTTACGGAAAATTCTACGCAACTCAAATAGTGAAGGATTATTTTAAAATTTACTCCAGAATTTTGAAAAAAGTTGGATTCACCATCGTGTTATGCTGTAAACAGAATAATAAATGTTGAATTTTTGCAAATTTTTCCGTTCTTCGACGTGCTTGGTATTGGGTTTATTCTACACACTCATGGCTCGGATTTATCTAAAAACCAGATGGTGACAAAAAATTCAAAGAACTATGAACATTCGTTTATTTCATCGATAAGGCACACGAGATTCGTCGTCAGTAATGTGGAACAAAAATAATCCCATTTATTTGTTGGACAAACGTGCGTTTTCATTTGGTATCTCTATCTATGTATATCTCTATCTTGTACGGGCGTTCATTCAAATTTTGTTTTTCAGATCTTTTTCATTACTTCTCTTTGTGGTGCTCAGGTATTGGAAAAATCATTAATTTCATCTTATTGAGATATTAAGGAATTATCTTTCATCCACTATTGACGTTGTTTAATGGAGAATGAGAACTTTTAAATCATATCCTGATCAAATTTTAAATACTAAAAAATATAATTTCTCACAGAACAACAAGTCTTTAAAAATCTCACTTGAGACTAAAATTTCCACTCTCTCCAAAGGGGAACTAATGGAGTTGGAATAGTCAACTATTTTTTTTATATCAAATATTTTAGTGGTGCTGTAGCTTAAGAATACTTCATGTTTCCTCATATTTCATATTAAGGATAGGTTATTCAATTTTGTTTACCAGCTAATATTCTTCTCTAAACCCCAGATGGCAGACGCAGTTGAACAGATGAAATCGAATGATGTTGGGGCTGGTGGTGATGTTCCTGCCTCAAAGAGTCCCAACGTCAAGGATGTAGAGACAGCAAGCCAAGCACCACCTAGTCCCATGCCTATAAGTCCTGCACCTCCAAGTCCAATGCCTGCTTCAAGCCCAGCAGCACAAAGCCCACCTACTCAAAGTCCAGCAACTCAGAGTCCTGCTACTCAAAGTCCATCTTGCCAGAGCCCAATCCCTGGATCAGAATCTCCCTCACCCAAAGCTGGAGGTGATACTTTCAGGGACAGATTCAAGGTAACTGGGGAAAAGAATCTGATTTCCAATGTATAAGTGATTACAATCTGGAATTTCTGGCTATCTCAAAAAAATTTCCCAGCTGTTTTCTTAGTGAACACAAATAAAATGCAACAATTTTGCTTTCGTGCATTAAAAAAAATTAAATATGCTGTCTTTTTCGTTACCTACTTTTGCATAAATTTTCAATTCTTTTTGCTAACCTACTCTCTCTATCCACTCAAAACTTAAATTTTCAGCAAAAATTTAAAATTAAAATAAATAAGATACATAGTTAGATTTCCATTTTCAGTCAATAAAGAAATATTTAGTTAAACTTCTTTGGTATTTGATGCATCGACGATATAAGGAACTTACTTGCATTTATTAAGCATGAATTTTATTCATCTTAAAAACTCTATTATACCTACTGTTTGGTTCATGATACTTACTTTTTTACTTTTTGTCATTAAGGTATTGTAGTACAGTGCTAGAATCATTCAACAAAAATCTATTGTCCACGAATTTGTTAAGGTAAAATTATAGAAATCCATTAAATTCATAATAGTATCTCAATTCAGTTTGATAAAAATGCTGAATAAAATATTTATAAATGTACTGGACAGTTAAGTATGTACTACTATGAATGGTCAAGTTTTTATAATAAGTGTGTATTATCAATAAGAAAAATTGCCACTGATTCCATATTGACTTTATGCAACAACATAGTGACGATGGCTCTAGCCCCCTTTTCCGCGTTAGTGTTAAGAGAAATTTAAAAAAATCACTGCAGGGACACTCGGCCGCAGCGCCGTTTCTAAGGTGTGGAAGAAACGCGAATTAACACAACCGCTAACAATTGAGTTTGTCTTTTGTTTTGTTTGGCTGGTTTAAAGAATCGTTTAAGGTAGGGAAAGAACTTTTATTGCATCGAAGTAGTTATAACTCGGTAAGTACGTTTCTTTTATTCACTTTGTTGAGGATAGTTTGTTTTATTGAATAAATGTGATTATATTTATTATGTATTGCATTGAAATACGTAGCAAGTGATAAATATTACGTTTGATATTTACTGATTTCTTGCTGGAAATATAATTAATGGAATGGATGTGATGATATAATTCGAAGTTATTTCCCGCTGGAATTTTGAATAATTTTTTGATAATTGAAAGATATAGATAAATTATTTCTAAGAAGAATAAATACGACATTTTAAGCTAAATAATATTCTTCTTCCCGTCATATTGACGGGCATTTATACTACTTTATATATAATTCCTATGGCGGCATATTGAAAAGATACATGCATATTTATTTTCCTGACTTTTTTGCAGAAATATACAATTTTGTTGTTGGATATACGTTACTTCAAAAATGTGCAAATAGTCTTAGGCTTAAAATACATAGTATAAATATATGATTCGTCATATGGAATGTTTCATCTACATAATAAAGCTATCAATCTTCGATCTCTGTGCAGGTTTTTTCAAAATTCGGAGACACTAAATCAGATGGGAAGCATATAACCTTGTCTCAAAGCGATAAGTGGATGAAGCAGGCAAAGGTTATTGATGGAAAAAAGATAACTACAACTGATACTGGCATCTACTTCAAGAAATTCAAGTAAGCTCGAATGGAATTCATTTATTGTCTATGTCTGTCTGATAAGGCATATCAATACGCTTCATTAGCAGCATATTTATGATTCTTTGAGTAGTTATTTCTCTGTATTATTTCTGTTTCATACTCTTGGATTAACATCATTTCCCTGTTTACTTTTCCTGAATTTTTATTCATCGTCTTTGTGCCATAGCTTAAAATGATACTTAATTATTCTCAATTGGCAAATAAGTGACATTAATAAAACATTGTGAAACTAAATGTTTTTATACCACTGAAATTAATTATCTGTAACAAAATTTGGCTTAGATTTGATATAAGACACCCACGGGTTAAAGAAGGCGGGAGTTAAAGGGGTGGTAGCCCCCTTTATAAAAAAATGTTCAAAATAATTCTCAAGTGTTCTGCTGTCCGTAACGTTTTTTTTTTTAGGTACTTCCATTTGAAATATTTTTCATATTCAGAAGATTTTTGGTACTTATGTATTATCTCCAGGACCCTTCGCAGGACCTGGTACTTAGGTATTATCCCCATGCCATACTTACGTACAACATTAACAGAAACTGATTGGTCTGTCTTGACATTTACAAACCCAATCACCGGACAACGGGGAGGGATTCTTTGGTTCCGGGTGAGGCGAAGGGCATGGTAGTGACCGGAGACGACTACCCATTAAAACAAAGCGAGTCGAAAGCTCGCCAATATCCTCCATTTGCGGCATAACAGTCAAACGAGATATAATTTTGGCTAAACATCAATAAGTTTCTAAGGGCATCATTTACTCGTACGCATACTTCGATAGTTCATTTTTCCAGAATCAGGTGGTGCTGCGGTCGTGGGTGTCTAATACCAAATCTGTTCCTAAAATTTAATGTGAATGCTTGTAACAACAATTTGTATGACTCAGTAAAAGAAATAAATACATTCATGTGTGTTGCTAGTTAACTCCTCACCAAAGAAATGTCTTTAATGTGCCAAGTATTAGAATCCTAGGTTAGTTTTAAAAAATTAACTCTTATCAATCAATTATCACTTTTTCTCTCAGCTTGTTTTGAAAATATTATATTAGTTAAGCCTATAAATGTCACTTTAATGCCTGGTCTGAATTATAAAAATCATATTTTCAGGACTCTAAAGATTGGATTTGAAGATTACAAGAAATTTCTTGAAGATTTGGGAAAGAACAAAAAGGTTGATCCTGCTGAAATGAAGAATAAGATGGCATCATGTGGAGCTCCAGGACTCACTGGAGTTCATGTAAGCATTCTCATACTTAGAACACATGATATTCTTGAAAATGAGGATAATACAAAAGTAAAATCACTTCAAAGAATAACTATTCTTTGAAGTGAAATAAACATCAACAAATTATTAGCTGACAGGAAATCTTAAGGAATGTTTCTTATTGAAGCAATTCATAAGTATTCTGAAGGCTGGAAAAATGTATTTAATACATTGAATAATTCAAAAATATATTTTTTTTAAATTAAAGCTCAATTTCTCACTTGTGTGGAATTCATTCTCTATTATATATAGCTGCTTCTAACATAGGATATAGGAGGATATAAAATCTAAGGTACTTCTAGAAGGGTTACAGACCTGAACTTTGGCATGATGATAGCTTATTGGATGTAACTAATGGAAAAAATCCAACATTCCAAGGATTTTCCTATTTAGGGTAGTTTTTCCAACCCCATCATCTCTATCCTCCATGGGAAGAGCATTAGTTAAAATTGAGATATGAATTTGAGGCATGATGAACAGTTCCATAACTGAAAGAACAAAGTTTATTTTTCAAATCCATGCAGAAATAATATTATAATAATTTTTCTTCAGTCTGAAGTAAGTTTTTATTCATTCTGTTTTCCCGCTATGTATGCATCTTTTAATTTAAAACCTGACAAATCTTTATGAATAAATAATTCTTCTAATTTAATTAGACAAAACTCTAGCAGTTTTATTTATTATTATGTGTAATCAGTGCCTTCTTTCTGTATTTGATTGCTTTTATTGTAATAGAGAATTATCTAAGTATTAACATAGTTTTTATGTGATCATTGTGTTATTTTGTGGCATTAAATGTTTTTAAAATGAATTTCCTAATATTAACATTTTTGCATCTCAACTCTTTAGCAGGCTCAATCAGTCCAGGCAGCTGCCGTTGAAAGATTGACTGACACTAGTCGCTATACTGGCTCTCATCGCCAGCGGTTTGACGAAACTGGGAAAGGAAAGGGTATTGCTGGGCGCAAAGACCTCCCAGAAGGCTCGGGCTACGTCCATGGGTACACAAACAAGGACACCTACCGCAAAAACCGCTAATCGCCTATGCCCCTTGTTTGGATAATACGGTGCCTGCACAGCCTCAATGCGCACAAAGCTTACAAAGTGCGTCATTGTATTGTGGGACTTGGGAAATCATCCTATCTTGTACATGCATTCCCCAAACTTTCCACTCTCAGTTTTCCCCTTACCTTTTTCATATCATGACATCAATAGGAGAAAATAATTGAATAAAATTATACTGTGGCCTTTTCTTGACATGCATAAAACTTTGGAATGCCAGTGACAACAAAAATCAAAAGGTTTTTATTGAATAGGCAAAGATTTAGCTATTGATTTTTATTAAGATTTTTAAGAAAAATTAAAATGACCTCTTAGATGTCCAATCGCTTAGAGACTCTTCCTGGATAGTATCCCATTTGCTGCAAAAGGAAGTATCTGATATGGATGATGCATTGCCAAGTAATTGATATGTATTGGCTGGTTTGATGGTGTTTCCTAACTTCTTCCATTGCAAAGTTTAAAGATAAATTATTAATGCCAGAGTTCTATGTATTGCAATATCATTGTTACACTGAAAACATTGTTCACTTGAGCTTATGTGGTTTTTTATTTACTTTGTGCATCTCATTTGCAGCTGCTTTTTATAATAAGAGAAAATTATTATAAATGTAAGACTCCAGCCACTTTATTTCAATTAAATTTTTGGCATCATGCTTAAAGGAATGGCTTCCCTAGAAGATTGAATTTAAATGAAGTAAAACGACATACATACTTTTTGGAAATGTTTTTAAGAAACACGTGAGATTTTTAAAGGTAGTAGTTGGTATCCAGTAAAATTTTATATTATTCTTAAATGGAGACTTTGGATTGTGTGTTGTTATTAAATAACTGTTCTTGAATAATTAAAAATGGTCAATTTGAATTTATTTTTCATGCTGTGTAGACAAGATGGAAATGAAACAATTATTTTCCTATCCTGGTGATAGCTTACTGCTCTGAAATTGAGAACTCTTCGAATTTTGCTAATCTTTTCAGCTGAAAAACTGCCAACATTTATTGTTTTATTTTTAAGCAATGTCCTCATTCAAGGCAACTCATTCTGGAGAATGCTAAGGTAAATAAACCAGTATTGATGTTATTTGAAAATCAGTGATTTATCTTAATTATGTGTGATGAGTACAAATGATTATCATGAAACTTAGCTATCATTATCCAAATCATAGGATGATCTCATTACATGGTTGATTTTACTTGTTAGGCTTACACTATTGTCTTATTTACAGAATGATTAATCCATTTGTTCTAAATTATTTGTGAATTGTTTGCATTGTGTGTTGTTTTCTGCTGTGAAATTTAAAATCATAGTTGTTAGAGAAGTATCTGTAGATATCGTATAAAAAGTACTATAGTGTAAATATTGCTGTAGACATTACGCATAAAGCTTTAATGCACTTGGCACTTTGTAAATAATCAAAAATTTTCCAAGTCACAAGATATCTACATGGAGAGTTTTGATGTAATTCAAATATGTTCCAGGATTCCTGGATTTTCTTCCTTTATATTCCTTGCAACAAATTTGACCAAGAATATGACAATTGATCCGAGATAAAAATGCTATTAAGATTTAATGGCCAAATATTTAAAAATCAGTACATAAGTAATAATAAAGTGTATGGTTGATCAAATAACTGACACAAGTTTTGAATTACCTAAAAGAATTCTGGGATTTTTCTTCATATATAACTGTTTTTAATGACGTTATCGAAGTATGTATATGTATAATCACTTAATATAAGAAGACAATGAATATTTTTAAAGATTTAAGATATATTATTTAATAAAATTGTCTTTGTAGATGTTAAATATTAGATGAATGCATGAGAAATTTAAGACTTGTGAGCTGATTTTCATTCCACATCCATATAATAATTTTGTAAACTGTTAGCCATAAATTTTCTTTGAAATAAAGTTCTTAACCCTCTCGTTTTGAATATGTCGGGATTTAAATTCATTGCTGCTAAAATGTGCTTAGTTCCAGCAGTTTATTGCTGCTTAAATTTGGCCAATCAGCCTCCATTTATGGAAATAAAATGTAGAAAATGAATATTGATGCTTAGACCTATTAGAAAAATCATATTGGAATTTGCAACATGGGTTAATTAATTATGATTTCAAATAATATAAACACAGATGCAAATGTATTTCAATACAGAGAATCAGAAAACAGGAAATGTATCTTAGAGTTGAATGGACACATTTTCTACTCCAATTGATAATCTCTTAATTTCTCTAACCTTGATGATTTTCTGTAAAAAAATATTTTTAGGAAATATATTTATAATCAAGATAAGACCAAAATAAATATAAGAGTTGAGAAAAAAGCATGGAAAATTGTACTAAAAAGCAGCCATCTTCAGTGGTAATAAATAATAATACGTCTTTATTTTTAGTTTTATGGAACTGAATTAATTGCCACTGAGAATGATTGTTTTGTAGCTGCACTATGTTTCATTTTCTCAACTTTCTTCAGGAAATATCTTAATTATAATCTAGATCAGGGGTTGGCAACCTATGGCCCTTGGCTTTCAAGAGCATTTTATGCAGCCCGTGAAGTATTGATGAAAAATTTAACACTTCCATATTTTTTCAAAGAAATTATGCTCTCCAAACATTTTCTGGTTGAGTTTTAACACTAGTAAACAAATTAAAATTGATGTTCACTAATACGAGACCACAAAATCTCAAGGTAAACTCTGATTTAAATTCTCATCCAGCCTGCCGAAGCTCTCGTGATTTCCAAGGCATTCACAACAACGAATGTGGCCTTCCGTATAGGAAAGGTTGTCAACCCCTGATCTAGATCATAGATCTTCAACCTTTTTACTTTCTCCATACGTAATATGGGAGAAAGTAACGTTTTCATGAAAAAATTCGAATTTGAGATTTCAACGGAAATACACATTTTGAGGTCTGCTGAACACGTTTTGACTTTTCTCGATTATGTCTGTGTGTGACAAATTTTGTGGGCACTCTAACTCAAAAACTATTCATCAGATCAGCATGAAATTCTATACTTTTGATTTTATATATATTCTTAAGATTTGAAAAGATTTTGATAACAGTCGGTCAGCCGAAAGTAGCGGTTTACTCCTGTCAAATTTTAGTTTTTCTTAAATATTTTGCTTAAAACTGAATTTTTAACATTATATATATTATTTTTTATAATATATATGTGTGTGTGTGTAGATATTTTTTCTACAATTCTTGTTTGAAATAAATTTTCATATGAGGAATATTTCAAGAGAAGATGTTCAATTTTCTTTGAAACTGACAGTTAGTAGGTAGCTCACGCGCGTGGTAGTGATGGCAAAGATGAATTTATTGTGAATTTACTTGCATACACTAGCGCTATTCTCGGCATATTTGGAACCAACATAACGGTTAATAAATTGTTTATTTACTTTTACAAAACAACTGAATTGCTAGCACTGAAGCATGTGAGTTGAACTGTTCCTATTGCCTGATTTATTTCATTTTAGGTGACAACTTACATATGGAGAAAGTCGTGTTGGACACCAATTTATTTGATTCACTGCCCACTTTTACTATATTTTGCTATTTGAAATAAGTTCATCACCCACTTTACATATCAACTCAACAATAAAAGCACCCACCAAAAACCCCACTGGTGGGTGCTATTGCTCACCTTGAAGACCACTGATCTAGATTCGAGCTATAACATATACTTGATCATTCACTTTTGGAATCTTTTCACGAGATACAGAACCAAGATGTTTGCTTTAACAAGTTTTATCAGCCAAATGTAATAAAAATGCTTACTTATTAATCAAGTATTAAGTCATAAATTCAGCTAAAATAAGATATCTTGTCCAGTTCTGGATGTCTTGAATAAATTTTACTGAAATTTTTAAAAAATCAACAATTATGATTTCAACTCAGAAATAAATATTAAATGAAAATTAGGATTTTGTTAAGTTTTAGGCAAGATATCTTGTTAATTAATAAATATGGTTATCTGAAATTTCTTACAGTCCTTAAAACTCGATTAAATCAAGGTTTGAGCTGGAAGACATCCTTGAATATTACTTTTTGAGCAAAATTTGGAAGTGTCAATCAGAAACTCAAAAATAAACCAACTAATGCTTGAAATGGAAAATATTTTCAACCAGGTCTTGGAAAAAGTTTTCATCTTGTGAGTAACTGATTAACAGATTATTTACTTCAAAATTATCTACCCAGGTTAGAAGGAAAATGTTTCTTTAGCAATAATAATATCAATTCCTGATGAAATAGATCGCTGCTTAAAATTAGTGAGCTTGAATGTAGGAATGAAACAAGTTGGTAATAAAATATGTGAATGCTTATTTTATGAATTGTCACTCTTTGGAAGAGTAGGAACTGTCTTCCATTATATTTGAGGGATTCAGGAAACTTCCAGTTTTCCTAGTTTCATATTAATATTATTTTGGTAGCATTGGTGAAGTGATGTGCTCCTTATAGTTCTGGTCATGAAAGTTTGTTTACATATGGAATCATGAATTTCTCTTGTATACAGTCACATATGATCACCACACAAACTTCTATTAAAAAATTCCGATTTTATTGAGACAACTTAATGTTGCAGGTATATTATGGCAGAAGGTAAAACAGTATGTAATTTGATTTTCATCTGCTCCAGGTCAAGGAAAAAATGAACAATACTCGTTGAGCTCATTTATAGAGACCACACTTTCACATAATCTACTTGCAACGCTGCATGTTCTCCATTGTTACTGGTCGGTCGCCACGTCCTATACCAAGAATTCTTTTGACTCCAAAAGTCGTAGCTTGGCTGTCAAAGGAAAGAAAATTGTTAGTTTACGTGATAACATGATTATAATGAGTGATGTTTCACAGCTTCTTATGCCAATATTACAGATGGCTTCTTTGACGAAAAGTCAACAAAATGACAAGACCATAAAGGTATGTGGCCATAATTTGTTTGCCTTTAAGTTCACCTTCGTTAGTAAAAGTTTTGATAAACTTAAACCCAATGCAATCTTTTTAGAAATGCCATGAAAAATCTAAAATTGAGGTTTTATTATTTGAGAAAGGTTTCAGCATTTTCCCCCATCCTGAGAACTTTTGAAATACCAAATCTAAAAAATGGTTTGTACATACTTAAGAAATTTTGATCAGTCAAAAAATATGGAAAATATTTTGTACTCACGTTTGGTGAAGTATTAAGCCAAGGTTTTGTAGGTTGATTGATGGCATCATCTGGAAAGTATGCTATGCCACCAACAGATACTCCAAGTGATATATAAAACTGAAAAAAAAGAATATTAAAAATTACCATATTTTGAATCGAGTCAATTTAAAATGACAACATAGTGAAACTTAGCTTGCAAAAATAACTAAAACAGTTTGATTCTATGGAAATATGGCCATTGTAGACTCATGTTAGCATATTTTTGCCACATATTGCAGTAGAAAAACATTGAATTTTCATACGTTTTCAATATTGCAGTTTGCTGGCATTTGTTATTACGATTTTTTAGGTAAAATATTTTAACAACTATGATAATTCTGTTTCATAGATGCTATAATATATAAATATTTGCAAAAAACAGACTTTACAGCTTATTCAAATTCTATGTAAATTTTTAAGGGTCGCAGATGCATAAAAGCTGTGAACTGCTGACTTACATTATATGGAAAGTTTGGCATTGTATGCCTAATACTTGCTTCTGTTTTTGATTGAAAAAAATGGAGCATTAATATTTGACCAACTGCACATACCTCCTGATCAAATGGAGCCAGTTTTGTACCAAATCGCCACGGATTCTCAACACCTGGAATCCGATTGGGAAAATTTGCAAATTGCCAGAGTCCGCCAGCTTTGACTTTTGGTGCAACTTTTCCGATCTCCTTGTCATCAATGCTGAATTTCAGATGATCTGTAAATAAGAGATAAAAATTAAGAAAAAATTAACATATTGCCAATGTAAAAACTAGCTATTGTATAAATGCTAGACAATACTCTCCTGGCTGTAGTAATTTCCTATATGTTAAGAATATAATGAATATGGTTCCACATTAAACTTACAAGCGCTAGATGAAAAGTAACGCCTCCATTCCCATAACTTTTGAACAGATGGCGCTAGAGGCGTGAAACAAGTTTTGACATGTTCTGTGACTCAAACTCTAGCACCTCAGTTAGTGACAAGTCATCACAGTGAACGGTTGTTCTTTCGTTGCAGCTGAAATGGAGGCCTCTCATAACCACTTGTCATCATGTTTTAAGCAACGTGCTGTAATCGAATTTTTGATAGGGCAAGAAATTGCTCCGATTGATATTTATCGACGAATGCAAGTTGTTTATGATGATGAATGTGTTGATGTGAGCACTGTGCATCATTGGGCCAAGCAGTGTACAGAAAGTGAACCAGGAAAAGCAGATTTGTGTGACAAACAGCAAAGTGGGAGACCTGTGACAGCAAGTGACGTGTTTCACAAGAATCGTGTTGATGAACTGATTAAAGAAAATTGGTGGATTACTCAAAGAGAAATTGCAGACAACAATGGCATTTCCCAAGAACGTGTGGGTCACATTATTGCTGTTCTTGGATATCGGAAGATTTGCGCAAGATTGGTACCCGCAAGGCCCCCACACCTCACAACTCAATGGAAGCAATTGAGAAGTTGGATTTCACCATCCTGCCACATCCACTGTACAGTCTGGATTTAGCGCACTGTGACTTCCATCTTTTTCCCAAACTTAAGGAACATATTCGTGGACATCGATATGGTTCCAATGCAGAAGTAGAAATGGCTGTCAAGACCTGGTTGCAGAAACAAAGTGTAGAGTTCTATCGTGACAGCTTCTACAAACTTGTTCATCGTTGGCAGTAGTGTGTCAAATTGTTGGGTGACTATGTAGAAAAATAAACCCATACAATAAAAGAGCATATTCTAAGATAGTTTTTCGTATTTTATTCATTACAATATTTTCATTTATTCTTAAGTTATGGAGGTGGAGGCATTACTTTTCATTCAGCTCTTATTTATGTGGAGTTAAATGGTAAATATTATTCACCAAAGCAACACTGTTGATTTGATGGAAAATAAAGTAGAACATTAATTTGTTCTTACAAAATTCTATAAAATACAAAATAGAAGGAAAACTGATGAGATTTAGTATCCTCAAGTGGTGCCTCCAGAAATCCATCATGCCATGATACTCCTTGATATCAAGGAATGCCTACAGTGACATGGAAAGCAGCAACTCAACTATCAGATTCCACATGTATGATAACATATATGGGAGCATATTCTATTATTCTTTGAGGGCTATGAATGACAACAGCTGTTAAGCAGGCTGCAAGATGAGCACTGAATTTGGAGGATCAACTGCAGCACATCCATCTCAGAGAAGAATGGTAAAAGATTCCATCTTAACTGCCCTGAAAACTGATCTTTTTTTATGCATTTAATTTAATTTAGTGGCATAGGTAAAACTTTCTGTTTTTACACTTTACTTGGCTGTTGCTGTGAGTGAAATAGCCACAAACATAATAATAATAATTTTCTCCATATGTTTCCCCAATTAAGTATCATCATGCATATGTATGTATATACAAGGTGAGTCTTAGTTCGGGAAACATGGAGAAAAATTAAAACCGACTTTTCAAGAAAACATTCTGTAAATTATGTTTTCCTTGTAGTATAGTATGTGTTGCATGTTCAATCTTGAAGGCTGACATGTGCAGCAATACTATTCCACTATTTTCAACATGAGTGGTATACCAACCTACACGTGCCAAATAACTAGAAGTAAGACATGGTGTGAATTTTAATATATGAAAAAAACATTATAACATTTTTTGTATGAACTTCTTTTATGTTCTAGGCACAATGTCTATAGTGCCTAGGCCATAATCAGGCCCTGCCCAACATCACATGCTTGAGGCTGTATAGTTTGTAACATGCTTTCATGCTTTCCAAAGCCATCCTATTTGCATTTATAGTTTTCTATAATATGAGAAATTCTGAAGATGGCTGATTTAAGAGGCTCTAGTTCAGGAGTACCTCTCATTGTAGCAAGCAGCAAGTTAAAATTCTAGAGTACTGCTATACTTAATAAAAATAGGAATGATCATAAATCAAAGTCAAAGTGATTAAAAATGTCCTTTCATATGTTTGGAATGGAAACAGGCAAATAAAATAAATTACTGGTTCTAAGGAAGATGATTTTTAGCATTGAAGAAGTGCATGGAAAGGCTGCAAAAAGCAAAAAATAGTGTCAGAAACATCTCCATTGATGAGGTATTATTTACATTTATGTATAAAAAGGCCTTATATGTCTAAAAATATAGCATCTCTTGCATAATATACTTAAATAGATTAAATAATCATTAAGAAAACTACAATTGTTTTAACATGAGTGATACAAAGTCACAGCATTGTTAGTTTTTCAAGAATTTCCATTGTGATCTTTTGCTTTAGCAAGAGTAATTCCTCTTGCATGCTATCGCACTTGAAAACAGAAATTATTGCATTACTAAGTACACACCTGCTGTCCATTCCAATTGATATTTGTGGAACTCATCAGCGTAACCTCCATCATCAGGATTTGGGTTGCTTGAACGGAACCGCCCTGCAAGTGGTGGTGTGGTGGAGAGTCTTCCAGATGGCAGAATGAAGGGAGCGAAGGTGAGACCAAGGTCAACTCGGGCATTGGCACCAATACGTTTTCCATCAGCTGCTGTGAGACGGCCATTACCCCTTGCCTCCGCTAACATGATTATTCCGGATGCAGGCCATGAACCATATTCATTGAAGCGTGGTGCAAGCCATATTCCTTTGTGGGTGGAAAGTTAGAAGAAGAGAATTAAAGGAAAAAGTTTTTGTTTGATACAAACTTCCAGGCATTTAATAATCAAACTAGAGAAGCCTGCATTTCAAATTTGAAATGTCAGCATTTTTAATAATAAACACACAGAAGCTTGAAATGTTATTAAATATTGTTTTTTAAATTTCATATCTACAACACTATTTAGTGTAAATGCTTGTCAATACGAGGGGAAAGAAAATTATATTGCCATATTACCCTTCCTCTCACCCCCCTACTTCTCTGTTCCTTCCTCTCACTCACTCTGCCTACCTCCCTCCCTCTCCCTCAATACAGCTACGTAAATGCTTCATATTTCTATCATATGACATGAGTATTGAGGCAATAATAGGAATCTTGAGTCTCAACAATGATATTCGTTCTCCAGGAAACATCGATAAAAGCATAATATTTGGTCAAAATTTGTCATGTTCATTAAATATGAGTGATTTCGAATGGAAGGTGTAAATCGACAATAAGAATAAAAAACCTTGTACATTCTTCTTTAAAACTGTCCATGTATGGTGATTGTAGGTCAATTTTTTCCAATTTTACTTTGCAAAAGAGTGAAAGTCTGCATGTCGAAAGATCGGATTTTGTGTTACCTTATGGGGTACAGAAATATCTCCTGGAGTCGAACCTGGATCTTTTTTCAGGATTTTTTTTCGTCGTTGCCTTTTAATGCATGATTCATGCATTCCTGTCAAATTTCAAACTCGCACCTAGATTAAAATCGACGGAGGAAACCTTTACTTGGTGGAACTCCATCATAAAAGAATGAGAAGGATAACTTAGTAAAAGTTCCACTTTTATTAACAGAAAAAACAACCGGTTTCGACTAATGTCTAGTCATCATCAGGTACAAAAACAAGAAGCAACACAAATATATACCGAATCTGAGGGAAGTGGTGGATTTAGACATTCTGTGGCATCTGGTGATAAACTATTTGGGCCCCTGGTGCAGAGGCATAACTTCAGTTTTGGGGCCCCAAGGCAAATAATTAAAATGAGGCCCCATAACAGAATTAAATATTTATACATACAGTTAAAATTTTTATTTTACATTTTAGAAATTAAAAAATATAAATTTTTGATTTATTTAATATTATAATAATTTTTTTGCCTTCTTGAGGCCCCTTGGAGCAGAGACCCCAAGGCAAAGCCTTGCCATGCCTTGCCATAGTTATGCCTCTGCCTGGTGCTTAACAAATGGGGGCCCTGCAATCTAAATATATACTGAAACCTCACCTAATGGCTACCCCTTTATTTGACTCCCCGTTTTAATAAATTAAGTATTGCAGTTCCAAAAATTAAATTTCCTTCATGACTTTTAAAAAGAGATATTTAATATTCTGAGATTATACATAAAAACATTTTTGGGGCCCCCTTATATCCGCCACTGTTTTTTTGGAAAAATTTATAGAAAATTTACTTGACTTGTAATGCACAAGCTAAACGACCCATGTTTGCAAATTTGTCTCTATTTCTATTACAGATATCTTGATGAAAAATTCAGAAAATTGCTTTAATAATTTAAGCATTGTTTGTGCATTAATTATTCTATCACTGGGGCATTTATCCACTGTGGAAAAGTTATGAGACAATTTCATCAAAGCTGATGCAGAGGAGGAAATGATATTCACCTGGATGGATCCAGTCCCCTGCGGGCAACTTAGCTCGGACCTCAACTTTTCCATAACGGAAAGTGAATGAGTTATGCGTTCGGATCCTTGCAGATTGAATGGGATTTATGATGCTTGCTCCAAAAGCACGCTTATAGCAGCCCTGGTAATAATCATTGGTACACCTGAAATAAAATTAATAAATACATATTAAACTACATTTTTTTCTCTGTAAATTTTGCATTGAAAATACCATAACATTTGAACTGAAGAAGTAACTTGCTTTTATCATTATTTTTAATGAATAATATCAATTGAAAATCAACTTTTGGTAAAAAATTTAAAATTTACTAGACTGTTAAAGGGTTAAGCATCAAAAAATGAAAAATTAAGCACTTAGGTATCTCACTAGCCATAACAGGGTTAGAATCTACTTTTGGTGAATCATCATTGAAGACAACTGCTTTGTAGCTGAAATGCATTTCATAACCTTGTTATAGCTTGGAGATACTCGAGATAAGTATTTATTTTTTCAATTTTTTATACTTAACCCTTTCAATGCTGTAAATACATTTATGCATTAAATGTTTTTGTGCCTTCACTGCTACTCATGGGTTATACCACAACAAAAAACATTTTTTAAATGACCAAGAAAGAGAAAACTACAACTTTGTATGAAATAAAGTTAAATATATTGTAAGAATGTAACATTATTAAATATAGATTTTCTAAAAACACTCAGCATATCCCCAACTCTTCCATTTCCTAAACTTAGCAGTAAAATGGTTAAGTGCTTATTCTGGAGTTTATTTTCAGCCATAAGACAAGCTCGACAATTTGCTAATGAATTAGAAATAATTATAAGAAAAACTCACAGATTAATTTGGTCACATGTATCTGATTGTGCTATGCCACTGATGCGAAGATAAAGAGCACAACCAATCCAATTGTTTCACTCAGTCGAATCTTGCTATTAAAGGAAATGGTTATTTTTACAAACCATTTATTTCCACTTTTTTATTCTAGCTCTACTCACTTCTCCCCTGGTTCTCCACTTTGCAAACTCAATTCTCCAGCAAAGAGATGGTAGTCATTGCCCAATCGGTCAGCAGTTAGGGTTGGCTTGATTATCAGCATATCATCACGGACATAGCTGTTGGTTCTATTGTTGTCGTAGAGTTGGAACTCCCAGTTCTGCAAGAGGAATTGACATTATATTAATGCATCAAGCCCAAATTATCCATTGCTCCTGGAAATGTTTCCAGGCTATGGACAGATGTCAAACTATGATGAGGACCATTTCAAATTGAGGTTATCAACCCAGCCCCTGTGCTTTGTCATCCAAGTAAGAAATAGTTCAATTTGGGTTTAACGTTTAAGGGGCCTTGCAGAGGCTGATTTTCTCAGATCCTCTGTCTGTGATATAAAATTACATATCACATAACATTTACTAATGTAATGTTGGTGTTTACCATGGCTAGCATTCCTTCATTATCTGCTTCATCAAATAAATAACCATCAACAGCACCACTATAATTTTAAAATGCTCTGTTCTGGTTCTAATTATTTTATATCATAATTAAAACTTCCATCATCATTTTCTACTATTTCACCATATATTAAAACCCTCTCATTGTCAATATAAGAAATTAAGAAAATGCAACTGATAAAAAGCCTATGTGGGAACAGGGAAAAATTTCATAACCTATTGTCAGAATGTTTAGTTAATGCAGCATTATTAAGGGTATGTCAGCTGAAAAATGTTATTATTGCTGAATTTACAAATTTAATGAAAGAGCAGAAGAGAACAATTTCTCACCTTTCCTCCAGATAGAGTCACTTCATGTTGCCATTTTCTCAGGTCAAAGTTCTTGAAATGTTCTTCAAATATCAGCTTCGCTTTGCATGCCGGAGCACCATTCACTGTCGTTAATGATTTAGCACATGCTGGTTGGGTGGGTGTTACTACATGTGTTCCTCCTGTTGTACCACCTGGAGCACTTGTTGGTGATGTTACTATCAGAGGTGGTTGGGTCACAGGTGGTAGGCTAGGGTTATCCCTTGAAATTACTTTAGGAAGAATTAGAAATGAACAATTTTGTTGAGAATACTTAAAGAAAAACATTTGGTTACAGAATTATATCTTAAGAATTTTACGATAATAACATAACATGAAGTGACAAATTATTTTCATTGTTAAATTAGATGGAGCAAACATATAATTGTAAATGTTGGATGGTAACATAAAATGAGTACATTATTAATATTTGACTTCCTTGATTCATATTTTCCTCACCAGCATAAGGGAGTGGTATTTCTATAAACAGTAATATAGCACATTTTCCTAAGTCAAATATGATTCAATAACTTTAAAATAAACAAATTTTATTTTTCATATGTTTATACTAAAATAATATTTAATTGCAACAGACAAGGTTTTTGTAGGTCCATCAAATTTCAGTATCTTATTTAAATTAAGACACTATGTTAGCCGCTACACCAATAATTTTTATGAAAAGGATGGCAATCTGATCCACTGCATATGGTTACATACATGTAAACTAGTTCAGATGCATTGATGTGAATTAGTGTCAATATAAACATTCATCCAGTTAAACTTACAGGAAGATACTGTCCAAGTATTTTCAAGTTTCTGGTATCCTAAGTCATTGTACTGCACCCAATACCAGTAGTAAACTTTGTCTCCAACTTTCAACTTGGTATTTGTATCAGTATAGATCCATTTTTCCTTTCCATCAGCATCTCTTGTTTTCTTTTTGATATCGACATTGATGGTTCCTGCCTGAGTTCCTGTTAGCTCTTCATTTACACTGGCATGGAATGCAAACAGTTTAACACCAGCCGTATCTGCCAGTAGAAAGAAGAAATTCAGATTTATATATCATAACTGTTTGTGATTTTTTGAAAGTTGTTCATGTTTTCAATCACAGGGAATCATCAATGATCACTTTTCATATCAAACCTAATTATGCAGCAAAGATATGGCCGAATTATTTTGAAATAAATTTTAAAAGCTAACAGTAGAAATAGTGCAGAATTGGACTAATTTATTAATTATTGGTAAAGTGATTTTGAACTTTGGAGGAAAGTCTGAAAGAAACTTGAAAGTATGAATATTTTCTCAATAAATTAAGAATTACCTATATCTCTCAGTTAGCATTGAGGTTGTGTTGATGAAGGGAAAGGTTACAGAATTATATTATGAATATAAAGTTTTCTTTAGTTAATTAATCGTTTTGATAATTTCTGAATTTGTTGTATTCGAATAAGAAACCCAATACTGTAATACCATATATATTTTAGTTGTTATAGTTTCATATTAAATGATTTGCTCGTAAGAGTAATCCAGTTTATAACTTTCAAATTAACAACAGATAACAAATCGTATTAATTTGAATTCTTGTAAAATGTTATTTCCTAAAAAAGGATAAGTTGTGTAAAAACTACATTGAGTTATTCAAGTGTGCAACATAATTTACAAGCATATTAAGAGAAATAAATGTAATTAAACTTATTCTTATGTAACCCCCTTATATGCATTACTAGGTGATCAGATGCATTCAAGGAAAATATTTGTGTATGACAGGTGCGCATCCAGGATTTTCTCTTGGGGGGCTAAATTCTAACAAAAAATATTCCACCAAACATTTGGACAATTTGGGGTCCCCTCAACTACAGGCAGAAGCATAGGCTTCTCCAGAGTGCCTACATATCTGGTTAATTCAAAGTTTAAGATTCTTAAGTCAGAAAATTTAGTGTTTTGGGGTGAGTTAAGCCCGTCATCAGGGCTGGCCAAATGGGGGATGTGGCAGATGCGAGGCATCCAGGCCCCCGAATAATGGGAGCCCCAGAAGTTCTCAATCATTCAAGTATCTAATGTAAATTTTGTAAAACATTTCACTAAAAATCACTTGCATACTGATTTCCAATAAAGAAATATTCCGTAAAAGTTATAATATTAAACTGGAGCTCCATAAATCGTTCGTTATTACTATAAATATTAATATTATGGGGCCCACATTGATATTCGCATCCGGGCCTCCTTCAGTGCTTGGCTGACTCTGCCTGTCAGCCCCCCTCTGGTTGCATGCCTGGTGTATGATGTGAGGTAAATACTTTCCCAGTGTCAGATTTTGCAAGAGACAGTCTGTCCATGACTAGGGTTGCCAACCATCCTCCTGTGGGAAGGACAGTCCTTCTTTCAAGTGTTTTGTCCTGCATCCTTCCCCGATGCTGGGGAGGACACGATTTGTCCTTTTTTTTTACCCTTTTTAAGTCTAAATTACTGTGACAAATATTTTATATTAATGATATTAACATTATAATGGTCTTTAATTGAAGAAACTTTGTTATCTTCCAAATTTTATGAGTTTAAGTTTTTATTTTGGTCCGTATCAGTACATAATATATGCATTTTATCAATAAGTAATCACTAAAATAGATAAAATACTATGCATTGAAATTAGGTATACGATGTCATTTGTTGAGTAAGCATACAATCAAAATGAACAGGTTTTATTTTTCAAAAAGACATTCAAACGTTCCAATATTTTTTACATATTTTCATCTGTGAAACATAAGCTCATAGGCGCCAACTTTTAACTTTTACCCCAGGGGCAGAATAATTATATCTGAATGTTTATATGGGCAATTGCCCCTGTGCCTAAATAACCATGGGCAATTGTCACTGTCACGCCCGTGGAGTTGGCACCTATGCATAAGCCTGTACCCTTTTTCAGTCTAATTTGCTGAGACTTTTTTAAAAATGTAAATAACATAGCATGCTAGTGCGAAAAAAATATATATTTATAAGAAGGAAGATACGCCAGATATGTTACTGATAGATTAGTTCAACAAATTGCGTATGAATGTTATTGTTTTATTATTTGTAAATATATTTCTTTTTTCAATTTCAAGCATTATTTTCACTCATTTGTCTACCTTCCAAAAACTTCATTGTTTTCCAAATAGTGTCCTTCCCTATAAATCTCAATAGTTGGCACCCCTATCCATGATTTTTTCTAAATAATGGAAGCAAACTTAAAGCCACTATTAAATTATATCCATGCATTCTTCGCTAGATATGAATTTTCAATGTTCAATTCCACAAGATCATAATCTCCTAAGTTTTATTAACCAATGAATCCATCAAAACATGGGTTTAATATCTCAACTGAAAAGCACGATCAGGATTTCATCAGAATAAGTTTTCACGGTGCCAGATTAAGACTTCGAGAGGCCCTAAGCTATGATAAAAACAAGGCGCTCATAAATACATTTTGTTACTAAATATTTAAACCATTATCGATTTTATTCGAATTTGTAGCATGATTTACGTGCCCCTTAAATATATTATTGTATTATTTATAAAACATTTCTTGGTACTCGGAGTCCCCTCAAATTGCGAGGCCTTAAGCTATAGCTTATCTAGCTTGTATATAAATCCGCCTCGGAGTTTTCATGATAGATAGTCAGGCGGTCAATAAAAAATCGAAAACTCATAGTGTGCCATTTGATGTGAGGAAGGGAAAACGTGTTTCTTTTGGAAACCTTTGACCTCGGAAAGCACGGATCTTATTTTTAACGTCGTCACTCTCTCGCTCTCCTCCATTTATCTGAGTAAAATGTCAAACAAGACGCTTAGATATGAAACCGAGTACATAAAAATCAGAAAATTGCTCGATAACGTCCTGGTAATTTTTGACGAGTTTCGAAACATTCCTCTTTTGTCTCAACCGAGCAGGTGTAAAATAAAACCAGCTTATGGATGTTACCTTGCAGTTTTTCCGAATTCCATGGCCATAACGTAATATACGTTTTGACGAGGAAACCCGAACATCGAGCCGTCGTCGTCCTTGTGACGCGCTTTCAAGAGTTTCTTAAGGAGTGAAGAATCGAGAAAATTTATTTTCATCAAAAGTACTTCGGCTGGTAACGGGATTCGCTTTCAACGGAAAGTGAGAGGCGAAGGATAAGAAATTGTACTTAAAAAAAATGAGTTTTTTTCTCCTTTACGACTGTCACGGGTACGTGGATCGAGTCCGACGTTGCCGAATTTTCTCTAATTATACGGACAGCGAGTATCTTCCACCCGGCGTCTCTAATCAGCGTTGGTTCGTGTTGCAGAGGGCGCCAGATTTCGCAGATAAGGAGGGAAGGTCATTAGAATGAGTCCAGCGAGGTCATCGCGTCAGTTGACTTGTATCCTAGCTGCGGAGAGACTCGTTTCCTTGTCATTTTCGTCCGAAGACACCAAAATACTGTTCTCCTTCCATTAGAACACAACGTAAATTTGTAGTTGGATGAGGGGTTTAGTGGTAAGCACCAAATCTCGGCGAAGTACACACATAAAAATGTATTTTAAAATGGATCAAAACAATCGCTGTTCACGGAAACTTTCCAGTGAGTTAAAATGATAGAACTGCAACCGGGTATCGTGCCCCCTTCGTCAACTGCTTAATTTCAACAATATTTATTTTCATTTTATTCGTGAAAGACACGTTTTTCATTTCATTATTGTGTGGAAATTAATCCTCTCCTTGACCCTCCTTGACGCTCCAGATACCAAACGGTTCGAACCGAAAACTACTTCTTACTCCTTACTGAAAAAACAGTTTTTTCCTCCACCAGATATTATTTCATTTTAATGTCAGTTAGCCCAACAAATTGGCATTAATAAAAGTAGCTATTTTTTTCACAACTTTAATCGTGCGAAATTTTACTACCGCGTCTGCCTCGCGTATTGTTCCCGGAATTCGAGTGATACCCTCCTCCACCCATGGTCCCATTTTATACTGAAACACTTGTTACGGCGTCTCTCTTTATGACAAAGAATCGCAGCTCTCTCCACCTCGGGAAAATTTTTGAATCTCCTAACCTTCACATAGTCTATTCTCGCTTATTTTTTTTACACCAAACATTCGTATTTGTCCATTTTCACGTTGCATATACTTTTGTCCGTTGAAAGAGTATGTAGTTTTTATACGGCTCCTCTTATGCGTTTCTTTCATATGGTGAAGACCTTCTGCAGAGCATATCACTTTCTTGTTCATTTCCATTTGGCTTTCCAGGAAGTTCTTTTCTTAGTTTGTACATTTAATTCCTCCTTCAACCATACACTACCTGATGGTGCTTCCGCCGCAAAACTCACCGTGAAACGTGTTCATGTTCACTTTGAAAATTACTTTTCCCTACGTTTAAAACCTTCACTAACCTCCTTCCTTTTCCTCTCTCCTTACTAACCTTCTAAACCTCTTCTTTCACAAACAGGCCAATGTGTCGCAAATTGCCACCATTCGTGTATTCTCCCTGGCTGAAGATGGGCTCCCGTGTCTGAAAATGTTTCCTAGGTACAACCTTCTACTATCAACCACAGTTATTATACTGTTACCTAAATGGTAAGTGTCCACTGTATCTCCTACAAGTCCTCCTTTATTCTTAAGATGTTTTCATAAAAATGTTATTTCTTATGGGCAAGGACGTCCGCTGGAACTTTTCCGGGAGGAGGGGAGGGCAAGCTCCCATGGTCAAGTATGGCAAGCATAATATTTTATGGGTTTGTTTAAAGCATATCGCAGGATTATTTATATATCCAACGAGGTAAATGACTGAATCCAAAACAGAAGTCGTCTTGTACAAAACTGAAGTGACAGGCCTAATTCAGAGGGGGAAACTGCCCCCCCCCCCCCCTCCCCCTCTCGCCAGTGTCGCCCATGCTTATGGGTAATGTTTTTTTAAAAATTTATGCCGAGATTTTCGCGACAAATAGTTTTCTGCCAGCGATAGTGAAGAGCATGAAGACCGTAATTTTGTAAATGTCAACCCTATAGGCATAAATTTTGAAAGTCGGAAAGACTTAGTATTTCATTGCGATTTGGTAAGAATCCTAACTTCACTTCGACCAAAGAGAATGAAGGTTTTTTGTTTTTAGAAATTTTTTCATCGTTCTTTCTTCTCACAGCTTCTTCCAATATATTTCTTTTCTGAAATCTCGTCATTTTAATCACTAGGTACCGACTTGGATTATCTTTTTTTCCGCCAGCGATAGGGCGTCTCTTCTTTAGGCAGCTGTTCCGTTCCATTGCCTCTTCAGTTGTTTCCTTTTCTTTGATCACATCAGTTACCCTTTTTTCGTTTGTCTCATTCAGCCATTTCAAGCTTCCGCAATGCTTGAGTGTAAAAAGTTATTCACTTTGTTTGGTTTTGTATATGTGCTATTTATTTATCTGTTTGTAAACACGCATTTACTCAAACCCTCCCGTGTTTACAAACAGATAAATACATAGCACATATACAAAACCAAGCACTGGTAATCTATATAAACTTCTCGCAACTTCCTGACTCGAATTGAGAATTGGCGTGCACTGTCTTCTCGTGACGCATGATTTGTGAGAGTAAAAGGACCGAGAAAGTGAGTTATTCTCGCCATCTTCCCAATTTAAAAGACAAAAAATTGTCCAATTTAGATGGTAGTCGCCATATGCATTTTACCTATGGAACAAATATACTAGCTTCGATTTTAAGCGGGACATTTTCAATAGAGATGCGTTTGCAATAACATGTTTGGCAGAGAATTATCGAGCTCGCCTTATGGCTGAGAAAAACTCAAGAACAAGCACTTAAAAAGTACTTATCGTATGTATATCGCTTTGTAGCCGAAATACGCGTCTGGTTTTTCATATTCTTGTTGTGGCTATTGGAAAAACTTTCTTTAAGTGCTTGTTCTTGAATAAGATGTGTGTTCATCTCGAAGAAAGTCTCAATTTATAAAAATTCACTTCGCTTACCAAAAAATGAAGGAATCGAAGGATCTGAATTGATTTTCTCTATACAGCTTCATGAAAACGGTTGTGAATCCGTCGTAATTTTCGAACTCGTCCACGATAATGATTACGTCAACTCAGGCGATAAGCGTCCGTTTCACGACAGATATTAACGTCGAGAAGTGCAGATCGAAATGGAGTTATTATATTTTTTCGAAAAATCCTCCTCAAAAAAGAAATCTCCAAGGACACCTTTGCGAGCAATCGAAACCTGTATTTCCGGTCAGCCAGTCACCTTTGTCCATTTCGTCTTCCTACGTGTTAATGCCGCGCGCTGGCTTTCGCTTTTCGCCAACGCCTTTTCCACCTATTATCTCTCGTATCGAGAGATGCATAGCATTTTAGAACGATCGAGAATGCGGATTAAAGTCGTTTCTCGCGTGTTTTTCGAAGATTCGTCTTCTTATCGAGAAAGAGTCAACCAGGTCGTGCCGTGTTAACGTATTTTTTCGGGAGATTTTTTTATCGACGTGACATCTCGACCTTTTCCACTTCGGTCGGGTTTCTATTAAAAATAACAAAATACATCACGAGTCCAAAAGTTACGGAAAGGCGTGAATTCGTGTTCGAGCTCGTCCGAGTGGTGTAACCAAAAGGACTGGGTTATTTTAGGGAGAGAATAAAATTCTGTATAGTAAATTTATCTTTTTATAAATTCAGTTAAGTTGCATTCTTGATTTTTAAAATCGACAGTTTTCACGGTTTTGTTTCTTGTTAAAGAGTATACTAATAAAGAAATATTTTTATTAGAGAACATAATTTGATTAGACCTCTTTTCCTCATAGAAAACTTCCAATAGATTTTATTACTTTCCTATAGGTACTTAAGGTATATAAATGCTCCCCTATCAGTGAAAAAGAATGGACGATACAAATTCAGATCGATGAAATTCTTTGTTTCAAAACAAAGCAACGCCGACAAATAACCGACGGTATCGGGGAAATATTTTAAATTCAAAGCGATTGGTGAGCGTCTCAACGAATCATTTCATCCCTTTAAAACTGGTGGGAGATCCGAGATTTCTCCGCCAACTTTCTGGTTTCTCTTTGTGGTCCAATCTCTGGACTGCCTATGTAAACCCACTCGCACGCATTCACGCGACTGAAAAACACCCACTCATCAAAATCTCCCCTTCAGGTCCCATCATAAAACCTTCCGCGTTTCTTAACATTAAAGAGTAGTGTGTTGTCAATAATTTTTCCCATCCAACGCTTAAAAGTCTTGCGCAAGGATAGCACCGCGTTAATCGTGAACTAAAATTGTGATCGCTAAGAGGACAGTTGCGACAAGATGCTTGGAGACTTTTAAATTCACTATTTGAACATGTATGAGAGATTTTGGAAAAAAAAAGATTCTCCGGTCATCCCGATCGAGAATTTCGTTATTCGCAATCCGTATTCTGCAACGAGTAACTAAGTAAGAGACATTATTAGCTTGGCAATGAACTGTTGATCTCAGCTTAAACCAATTCTTAAATAAATCTCCATGTCTTCCAGGGATCAGTAGTCTTGGATTCGATTCTTACCCAGGGCATTGTTGTAGGCAGTGGTGTCACCCCCAATTTCTTATCAACCGGTTCGCTAAAAATCAGTGCTCGAGATGAGCCGGGACGCACCGGAACGCCGCGGCGTTCCGGTTCGCCACACGCGTCTGTTATAACGTTTCGTCTCGTATTTCCGTGTCCGGAGACTTCGATTCTGATATCAAAACTAGCGTTCCGTTTCGTAATACATGTTTTCCATTTCGAGCACCGCTAGATACAGGGTGTCCCAGGTCAACGTTGCCAAAATGACACAGGTGGTAGAGGACCCTAAGGTGAGTATTTTGAGATGGTCGGCGACGCGATCTTTAGACTCCACGGGATATTGAAACTCATCGAGGTTAAGCGTTACGTGATAAGTTGAGGAGCGTTTATTTACGTTTTATTATTAAAAATAATCAGACTAGCCACATGCCTTTTGTTTTCATTGCATAAATGTTTTAATAAATTACAACAATTGCGCAAAGTGACGACCACCGACCTCGACGCAAGCATTACAGCGGCGCAAAAAATTCTGTCGCACCCCCTCAAAGATCCCTGGCGTCTGTTGTATTACGTCACATGCTGCTACAATCCTAGCAACCAGTTCCTCCGTGTCCACTAGCCAAGGGGGTTACCTACCCTACGGGTGCTACCTCGAAATTTTGGGGTTTGATAATGCCTTAACATGGCATCGCCGACCATGGGTGCCCTATCTCAAAATACCTTAGGGTCCTCTACCGCCTGTATCATTTTGGCAACGTTGACCTGGGACACCCTATATAAAAGGATTTCAATGGCTGGGTAAAGGGGTAATTACTTTGTCTTTTTCTTAAATCAAAGTTCATAGTTCCTAATTCCTCTTATTGCAGGAATAGTCTATGTTCTTGAGATTGATTAAAAGAGCTAAAGTAAGAAATTTAGAGACCAATAACATGGAAAGATAACAAAAAGAGTGAAACAATGAGGGAAGAAACAATATCGAATATTTCGTATAGTGGAAGTGGAGAAATAAATACGGAAGAATTAACTCTGTTATAAAAATAAATAAATAATTGATCTGGCAGGTTAGAAATTTCGTATTTAGGTAATTAATAGCCGACAAAAACACATGGAATATAAAAAGTTCATGCAAGGAATACTATAGACTGGTTTCCTAACGTTGGCTCCAGCCCTTCCTCCGGTCCCCATCCTTCGTGCGCCCCCCTTAATTCTCTCCTCATTTGGTCGTTCCAGATTTCAACTGCCATTGTGCCGTGCATAAGTCACACAATTGAAGTATTCATTATCATCGCACATAATATTTATATAGAAAAGATAGAAATTAATGCCGTTGCCAAAAGGAATAATCAACATTTGCTGAGTTAAAACAGCCGGTTCGTCGGAAGTGTACTTTTTTACCAACTGGTTCGGCCGAACCGGTGCGAACCACTAGGGTGACACCACTGGTTGTAGGTATTCGTCTTTGTTATTATTTTCTCGTTCATTGTAACAGGCCGTTAAGTGCTGCTTATGAGTTACTTATAAATTATTAAAGGGCCGTTATAATTTTCAAAATTGTACCCCGTGATAAGAAACAAAAAAAATACGGGTAAATAAGTCTGCCAATAAATTCAAAGAATGGCTTACATTTAACTATTGTGTAGTTAAGGGTAGAAATCATTTTATGGCACAAAGAAACGTAAATTTAGAACTGAATTAAAAGACGAGTTGAAATGTCTCAATGATAAAGTACACCAACTCAGTACGTATGTTATCGAATCCCCTCGCACGCCGAGTTCGCTTTCAAAATTCCATATCCATCCTGTAATTAGTTCAAGGACGTACGGTATCTTATGAATACGTGGCCAAGAATTCGCTAAGTAAATCTGAAAATGAAATACTCTTCTTGCTTACCGAAAATATATTAAATCATATTCATTGTGTTAGCTTAACAGAAAGTTAGGTTAAAGTAAAAAAATAAGGAATACTATACAGAAAAATTCTTGCAATTCAAATTGTGAAAAATAGTTCATGTGACAAAAAGAAATCGTAGGTGGTTTTTTATGACTGTATTAACTCAGACGGAAAGCAAATATAATACAGCATAAACGAAGAAAAATCTAAATCCATTACAATCTTAATGAGAGCAGAAAAAACATGAAACTTTTATTCCATGTAATTTTTAATGTGTGATATATATATATATACTTTTTCCTTGCTTCGAATCTCAAAAAAAAGTTCTCTTTATGTATGTAGACACATGGAAACGAGGTAAATGATCAGTTTAACACTGATTTATATAACCTTCTTCCTTTAAATTTAAAAAAAATCACGCATTCTTCTGCGAAAAAGACAAACCTCAAAAGAAGAAGGCGGCATGTTTACGTTAGTAGAAGTACTGTTTGGTAGCAAGAACCTCGTAGGAATCCCACTGCGGTCTAGCGGTGACTTGACGCTGTTTTCAAACCTTTCACGATGCAAAAACGTTAAGCGTCGGGGATTCCTGAATTGGTCAACTATGGTTCGTCAAGATAAAGCAACGCGTCGACTTTCACGAACGTAAATTCGAGGAAAGGTCGATTCATCGTGATTTTCCTGAAGTGGGGCTTCTTTAAATACGTAGAATATGAGAGGTAGTTGAGTTGCGTATTTTCCTTCATCGGCGATTGGATGACAAACGTTTGGTGTTGTCCTAAGAAGACATTTCGTAAACAGAAAGTACAATAGGAGAAGAAAGCGTCAATGAAATTTAATGCTTAAAATTAGGAATTAAATTTGAGACTACTTCTTGCTTCTTTAAAACATATCTTAAAAGTACTTCTGAAATAAAAATGTAATTTTGAAAGTTTTGAACGTCTTAAGTCTAAAATTTCGGTAAAGGGTATGTTTCAGAAAAATCTTTGATTAGTTTCAATGCAATGAAAAATTTGAAGAAATGAATGAATAACTTATTTTATTTCGTAGAATAAATACAAATTTTCATTAAGAAAAACGTAATACGACACACATTATATCCTTCAAACTAAAACAGTTAAATTTCCTCTTTTCTGGAGTAACTCCTTTCGCCTCATTAAAACAAAAGCAAACGCCTGCACACGAACACGTGATGGAATTCTTATGTGGTAAACAACAACTCATTCAAAGAAAACTATGCGCTCACCTGGCAACGCAGCCCTGAATCCTATGGGAGTAAATGCCGTCAACTCGAGAGCGGGCAAGACGTACTGAGCCGAAACGATGGAAGAGGCGTGCAGGACGAAGAGCAACGGCAACATACGCAGGAGACCGTTTAAAGGGCCATCAGTTATCCTCTGAGGAGGACCCATATCTTCTTAGGGTCGAAACACCTATTCTTCACAGACGTTATCATCCACTTTCCAAGGCGTCGCTCTTCCAACAGCCGAAAACTCTCCGGCGACCGGCGGTTTTTTTTTACCTCACGGCGTGTGGTTGACCATAAGGATGAAAGATTGCGTGGCCGGTCTGATATCTGAGAGAGAGAGGCCCAGGAAATTACAACAAGCCTCTTCTCCCGGGAGTCGTGAGCAGGCGATACACTCGCTAAGTTGGAGGAGACTCGAGTCTCTTGGAGGAAGAAGGAGCATGATAGAGGGAGGGAGGTTGGGAGGGGGGAGAAGGTAGGGAGCGGGAAAAAAGAGAGAGAAAAACAAAAAACAGACGTTTACTCGAGGCTAATGACGTCAGTTCCGTCGGCTACTATTAGGCGATTTCTTTTTATCTGGGAATTTTGTCCGAAGTGCGAACGGGGACTGATTTTATTTTTTCATCATTGTTCGCGCTTCGGATTTCTGCCTATTTTGTTGTCCATGTGCTTTTTGTATCGAAAAAAAGATTCATAAAAAGAAATGCGAAGAGTGTCGCTGGAAGGAGTAATGTTGGAAGAGGCGGGGAAGAACGAAAGAAGAAAACAAAGTAGCAGCGTTTATGGAAAACAGGTGGCGTCGCGTCCCGTCGGCTACTCCGTGAATTGAATGAGCTGCGGATTTAAGATTCTCGTGCTTTCCTTTTACGGTTCGTCTTGGACATATGAGGCTGTTAACCTCTTGATTTTCGGATGTCTTAGGCGAGAAATTTGCACGCGAAAGAGAACCGCATAACATTGTTCGAATTTTTCGGCGCTGTGGTCGCGGGTAAGAAGGGATGCGATTGGACGGCTGGTGGCGGTCACTCTCGCAATATCTTTCCATACGAAGGTCGTCCTTGAACTTTGATCGCGGAATCCGGTTTTCCCCTTCTCCCCCCCTACTCCCCGATGCTTTGGATGATCGGTTGTTGTCGTCTTTTACTCGATCTCCTTATTAGACACATGGTGATATGTATATTTGTGGGAGGGTAAAAATGAAGCGAGCTTCGAACATGCGATTCATTGAGACTAAAGATTTATGTGCTATGCATGTTACAACTTTGGTTCTCTAGGTCTTTCATCCGTGGGGAATTGAATGCGATTTTTCTCGATACTTTTTGTGGATGCCTTACGATTAACCGAATGTGGTTGCTTTAACGGTGACTGGACGGAGAAGAACCACATCCGAATATGTGATCTTAAACCAACTTGCCAGCTGCGCTAACTTTAAGCATACAATTTCACTGACTCTGATGGTTATTCAGGATGGTAACAGTCAATGATACAAATTTTTCCAGGGGTAACTTCAATCTATTTTACGTAAGAGAAATATATTATCAGCGTTACTTTGTCAGTTTCGGTAGGCACGTGCAGTGCTTGAATTCGGCGAGAACGTAATAAAGCCCATTGTTAAGAATTTCTTCCTTCCCCCTAAGATGGTGCATCAATAAACGTATTTACATAATTTAATATGACTGAATACCGGAAAGAAAACGATGTATCAGAAATGTTGCCAGAGAAATGTTAATTTTTTATTTACCGATTTATTTTCTAATTAGTTCTAATTAACGAAATAGTCGAAAGTTAGTCGTACTGACTTTCGTAACATGAGTGGTCGCGTGGATTACTATAGTATCCCACTTCACAAATGAGTTTTCATTAAAAGAGAAGTGAATGGAGTAAATTGAAATGTTCTAATATTTATTTTTGCTTTATTCTAAAAGGTATTATGCATTAAAAATATTAAAATTTAGCCAAAATTAATACAAACTTCAAACTTATAAATCCCTGCTATATTTTCGTCATAATATAGACATTATTTACAGCTACCTTTTCAAATGTAAACCATTTCAAACTTTGTTTAATCACAATCCTATTTTCATTCGCCGAAACATTATGTCTCTAAGCACTGATCACATTAACGTTCAAGGTGTTCTAAGCACACCCATCTATAGAAATTGGAACAATATTGTCTTCTACGTTTGTTTTTTGCTTTTGTCATAAACGGAAAAGGGTGGTGATCATCACAAAATAATCGTTGTTCTGAGAAGGTACTTAAAGGGATAAGGTGATTTCTTTCCCCATCGATGAGAAATTTAAGAGAGTTAATGTGGTGGAATACAATAGTATCCCACGCTGTTAATGGAGTGTTAAAAACATACATCACTTGAGTTAAATATTTGTAATATTTAGGTCTACGTTCTTTTCATCGTTGTTGAGAATCTATTTCCTTCCACTTACAAAATTGCACACGTAAGGAAATTGAACGTATTTTCATGATTATAGCTAATCATATTTACTTCACTTACTGCGAATATTGTCTACGTTGACAACAGTCACGTTTCCATGCATACATTTTTCGAAGTTCAAAGCGAATTACAACTTTCTCGTTTGATTTTCTTGAAAAGGGCTAATCCGATAAAAAAAACTCGCTGATTAAAAAAAAATATTCTATTTAACTAGTTCTACAAATTTTATTTGAACACTTTTTCGATATGACTAATACTCTGCAAGATGGAGTATGTTGTTTTTTGTTTCCAGGAAAGTGGCACCCCGTATTGGGCTATTTAAACCATTTCTCATTCTCTTATTGCCTTTATCCAGAAGTCCTAAATATTAAATTACATGAAAATCCTGACGGACGGAAAAAATGAAGCTAATTGACGCTCATGTCGGAAATAAAGGCGCCTTTAGATGTTACTTGCACAATAGAATATAACTGGAGAAAAGAAGAGCAAAAAGCTGGTCGTAGTCGTCTCAGTGTATTACGAGGTTATTCCATCTTCATAAAGATTTTGCATGAGACTTCGGACCAGCTGAGTGGGAAGTACAAAGTTTCTCATATATAACCTACCTTTTTCTATTGCGCAAAGAACAGCGACAACTAAAATTAAACCCAACTTTCCTTGTTTAATACTAACATTTATTAAAAACTCATTATATTATATTTACCTAGTAGATTTTATTTTCGCCTCCAAACCGTTGAATGAAGTATTATGAACATATCAAATTATACAAATATCATATTAATTGATTTTTACCTTCTTACCGTGCCAATCTTGGTAGCTGATAAAAAATATTCTCTGCAGTTTTGCTTTCGGATTTCATTATTTTGTTAAGGTAAAGATTTCCAATCGCATAAATTCCGTGAATTGTCAATGTAGTATTAAAAATTGTAGTTAATTCATGTTTCGCGGCTAATGTGTATTTTTTTAAAATTGGACTGCCTTAATGCTAATTATGTAATGACTATGATTTAGTGAACGATATAGCGCCATATAAGGCGTTTTCTTGATTTTATACATTCCGATTTGCAAATTCGAAATTCTCTTAGAAGCTTTTGAATTTCCATCTTTTATTTAATGGCCTTTTTTGCTTTTACTATCGAAAAATACTTGTCAGGTTTGATCTATCAAAAACAAGGAGAATTTCGAATTGACGTAATATGGGTAACGGTCTCTCCCACTCCCCCGAAAATTTTTATTGAAAGTTGTTTGCTTTCTGCCCAGCCCTAGCAACCAAAATATCGCGATGTTCGTAGAATATACAAAATTTTCGCAAGAATTCCCCTTCTCACTATTAAAATCCAGTTTGAAATTTAAAATTGGAATAAAACCCAATATGTAATGTTTCCTTCCTTTGCATTTTCTTCGATTCCAAAGATTAACGTTGAAAGCGCAAGCACGAGCGTTGAAGGAAGGATCTCATTCAAGGTCTAAGTAAGCGTCAAGGTCGTCACGCGATATCCTGTGTCGGTCTTTTCAAACGCACGGAGGGCTCTCTTTTTTAAGGAAAATGCGATTCAGAACCATTGAATGGGTAGAATGAATTATGTACTACATAGAAAACCTTTGAGTGCTCATTGATTCGTAAAGACCGATATTGCTTAGTCCGCAACTACCTCTTAATCCACAACAGCGCAATATCATCTTTTATCTGTAGATTCTATACCTATAAAAAATTTCGAATCTCATTTTTATTGATCCTGTTCTGCTAGTTGTTACTGACACGGATATTGCAATGCCTACTTAACCAATTTCTCTCTATTTATCAGTTTAAAATGTTTCAAAACAATTTAGTTCATACGCATATATGTATCTCAAGCTTCGAAAATCAGTCTCTGCAACACGTGCGTTTTGAATTATTAACCACTTAAGATAGACTTACCTTTAAAATCCATTATCGACTCCACATTTTTCCGTTTCTAAGACATTTGATGGCATTGCCAACTGAGCCCCGCATTCTGTAAAAAATATTTTATGTACTTATAATGTTCATGCATTTTAAACACAATTTTGGGGAGAATATTGAAAAAGTTGATTTATTAATTAAAATAATTACGCATGAATATATTTCATTTCGTAAATTACAAGAAAAAAATGTATATTTCGAAAAGTGCACCTAAAATTTGCTTGGCAGAAATTCGAAATAATTAACGTGTACAAGGATGGATGTGTCGGTGGTGCGAAAGCAAGGGGCCCCGCGCTCTCTGATAAACATTTAACTGTGCATGTGAAATATATATGTGCTTTAAAAAATATCGAGCTTTGTCACAATGAGAGATAAGTTTCTTTAGTTATTAAATTTTACAACTAAAAATTTTTTAACCAGATCCCGCGATTTTTCAAACCGGCTCCGTCCAGAAAGAATTTTGTTATAATCCTTAGTCAAATTTGAACCCTTGATACTGACATTAAAAAAATAATTCTAATATTTTTGGATAAAATTTGGATAATAAATAGGAAAAGTTACACTCAACCTGCGACTTTATTTTGATATCCACAAAACTATTTATATATTTATATATTTATATCACTCATTGGCACTGTTTTTATGAGATATGTATTGCGGGGAAGATCCTTTATCGTCTTTTTTATCCATAATCATAGAATATACTTAAGCTGACATCCGTCGCATCATACCAACTAACATAAACAAAATATAGTTGGAGAATGGCTGTAGATCAAAGTAAAATTAACTTTTCACTCGTCGACGCTTATGTGACTTTAAATTTGTGAGAATGGAAAATTTATAAAACTATGCTCAGTTTGCTTTATTTCAAATTACACTAATTCCCTTAACAACGAGTTTCGCCAGATATAGTCCTCTTCGGTGTAAATTCCATCTTATCGCCAGAATCTACCGACAGTTTATTTTATCACTCCGAAACGCATAAAGAGTGACATTTCCCTCACGATTCTAGAGCTCCGCAAACCACCCTTTCGTACCCCGAAACGCGCTCTTTGACTCACGCCGTCGACCTTCGTTGGCCACAGGCGCTTTATGAAGCTCCGAAGGCACGACAACGCATCTATCCTCCGCGTGCAATTAGAGCAAAAATTTTTCCCCTTCGTAATTGTCTCGTTAAGGGAGCTAGGGTCGAACCGAACGCGAGGAATGGAGGAAGAGGTGTGGAGCAGGGAGGGAGGGAGGGGCGGAGCTCAAGGCGTTCGTTATATACGTAGAATCCAATTTCTTCGGGGTTACCTAGTAGATTCTGCTGGGTGGGAAGAGTCGTGAGAAAGGTAACGAAGGAAATGAGGAGGGAGTGGAAGGAGCAAGGGAAAAAAAGAAGTTTAAAGAGGAAAGTGGAGAGAGGGAGAAAGGGAATGATGGGTCTTCCAAGGCATTGGCCTTCTTCATTCCTCAAGGTCCCCCTTTGTATAGGACAGCGGATGTGCTACCACCTTGCGGACGATAAACTCAATTTCATCCGTTCTCTATTTAAAAAAAAATGGGCGCGGAATACTGAGACATTTAGAAGCTTTAGAATTAGGGGCTCTGTCTTTCATTTAGAATTTCCTCCTTGGTTCCTCATTAAAAATTTTTATTATTAAAATATAAATATAAAGTGTTGTATGCTTTTGTTATTGATACAAAATCACCATTCATCTGTTTGGCTAATTCGATACAAATTAGTGGAAACATTGTTTTCGTATTATTTTTATTGCATTTAAAAAAATTTTAGTGTCCTTTCAAATATTTTTGACAACATGCTATCTCCCCCCCCCCCCC
Source organism: Uropetala carovei (assembly GCA_036926305.1). NCBI lineage: Eukaryota > Metazoa > Arthropoda > Insecta > Odonata > Petaluridae > Uropetala > Uropetala carovei. Next base: position 14,464,648 of record JAXCHB010000065.1, on the reverse strand, counting down.
CCCCCCCCCCCCCCCCCCCGATTGGGAGGATAGTAACGTCCCTGATTAGAAGCGAAATAAACAGTGAGGAACTCTCTACGATGTTGTTTTGATAAACAATTCGAACTGGAATAAACCCGTCCCAATTAACTAGATTTGTACATTGATCCTGAGAAATCGCAGGAGGCGAATAAAGGTGTTACTAGAATAGTAAATTTTAGTTTTCAGCAATCGAATTTATTTTTTAAAAAACGGTAAGACATTTGTATAACAAGTAACAATTTAATAAAATGTACTGCACATATTACTAGTTTCAAAAATTGAATTATTGTACAAAAGAATGAGGGTATCACAATAATAACATTGATATTTTGTAGATCACTTAGTTCATTATCAACCTATGAATAAGTCCTCTTACTATTGCATCAAGTCGTCAGAGAAAAATCATGGTTTATTTGATAACTCATAGGTGCAAATCCTAAGTAAAATTTTTTAAAAATACGTAAAAAGAACATTTTGAGAAAATGTTTCAATTTACAGGGGCGTGGGATCAAAAACGGCCCCTGGAAAAAACTGTGTTTACTGGGATGAACTAGAGAGAAGCGAGAATAATTTTTAATATGCATATATCCTTGAGAGACACTGAAACGAAACTATTGAATGTTACAAAACCATTTAATGCGTTAGTACAGGAGTTTTCAACCTTTTTCTATTCGCGTACCCCTTAGATCTTTTTTAAAAATGCTCTCGTACCCCTTACAGCAGTTTTTTTTGTAGTCGCGTACCCCCAAATACATTTAAAGTGATGAATGACCCTTGTATTGATTTAGATAAACCGTGTTTATAACGTTAACATTCACTGATTTGGCGTATTTCCCTGTTTTATGAAAATATTCTTAGGCGTCACATTGCAACTTTTGATTCCGACGTCATGCACGAAAGACAAATTAAGAGGCAAAATTATAATCTTTAACACTTTCGCGTACCCCTTGAAAACTCTTGATTTACCCCTAGTGGTACGCGTACCACCGCTTCAAAACCCCTGCGTTATTATCTAATAATTCGTTTGAATTAGTGGTGGGTGAGATTTCTCTCCCACTTTACCGGTAGCGGGTTAGATACTTCGAATTTTCTAAATTATACTTATTGACAAAGAAAGGGTTGTCTTAAATGATACAGTGCGAAATTGAAAAAATCCAAGGAATTACTTTTCGAAATCCTCGCAATTGCTGCCTAACTTAAATATAGCAGTAGTATTAGAAATTGATTTACGAAGTATCGTTAAGATTGATCACCAACAATATTTCCTTTTCTTAATTTTCCAAGAAAAATTTCAGAGAGAAAATATTCGTCGTATAGTTAATCAGATCTTTTTAAATTTTAAATCCTCGAGTGAATTAAAGGGTGTTCCGGGAGTGGATGAAGAAGAATCGCAATACAAGCTCTTTGAAAGTTTTCGTTTGTGCTTAAGACGTCTCTTATTTTGTAGCTTCAAGGCACTAACGGTGATTTTCGCTCTTTTCTCATTCTAGGTGATTGTGATCGGGAACCCCACCCATTTCTTCCATTTCCAGTGTCAAATCTTTTTCCTTCGTGAACCCCCGAGTGCTTTCCAATTCTCCGAGTTTAATCTGGCACGCCTCTGTGAAGTATGCGTATGCTTGGGTGTTTCAAGAGGATCTTATCTCATCACGGGATGATGCCTTCTCCCACCGCTGGAATGTTTAAACCACAGCAAAGGTAAGGATTCTTCTTTTCTTACACTAATTGCCCTCAGTGTACAATTATTTTTATCCTCGGTTGAATGGCGTTATGGTCGCAGGCAAAGACATCCGATTGAAACGGATGTTAAAATGTGCCCAGAATTTGCGATTAGGATATGTCGTCATTACAGATAGTTTGTAGGAAGTTGAAATCAACGCAAAGCTTCAGTTAAAAAAAAACAGATTAACTAGTTTTATACGTAATTGTCGAGCGGTCACGTAAATTTTCGCAGTGCTTGAAATAAATGTGCCATTCTATCGATTTTCCTATTGATTGCCGTATTATTATTTATGCTAGCCCTCGGGAATAATTTGGCGGGCAAACAATTTACACAAATCTTCCATTAGAGGAAGTAAACACCTGAGGTATCTCGTTGATCGCAAGTGGGACTCGAAGAGCTTAGCAATAACTATGAAATTTAAGTATGGATTGTGACTATAGGTTTATTAACTTTCCACAATAAAACTGTTGAAAGTTAACGGACGACTATAATTTTGTATCTCTTAACTAAGAGGATATTCGACCCTCATGTTTAACTTTATTTCCTTTAGTTATTCTATATAGGGCAGATGCATCATGCATCGTCTGCATTTGATTTGAACTAGTCGTCTAAATTTCATCGTCGCTATTGCAATGTTTTGCAACCATGGTATGCCTAAGGAAAAAATGTAAATAAGAGCCCTATGGTTAATTAACTAGAATCAGTGAATAACCCTCCTAATAACCACACACTGGTATAGGGGAATTTACTCCACGCCAGGAACCAAAAACACACGCTATCTCACGCACTCCGGGTTTAGGGGGAATTAATCCAAAGCCAGGGACCCTTTTTTGCTCACATACGCACAAATACACACAAGCCAAAAACCACATACGAGTACTTCCTTTCTAAAAAATGCCTAAATGTGCACTTTGGAATCAACGGTTCCATCGTCAGTAGGCCGATCAAAAAAGACGAAGAATCACGAGTTTAATAATTTATTATAAATAATAGAGATAAACGCGAGTCATATATTTTAATACACCTATCCATTGCCGTGCACTCTAGATTGCTCCTGGAAAAGGGTGTCATAAACGAATCCGCGCTTAGTGGCTTAGGCTTCCCCGCAAGACGGCGGTTTCTAACTTCGGGTCGCTACCAAACGAGGGTGTCTGAGATCATCAGTAGGGTCGTGATAATGAAATAAATATATTTACATATGTATATGTATTTATATCTGTATATAAATTTTTTATCATAAACCTGAAGATCTGTTGCTGGCCAATTTAATATCGTAGCCAAAAATTGTTATCGAATCACCTTTTTCGATATTTATCAAAATAATAAAACAAAGAAATCAGAAATGGGAATGTCGTCACCCGCGAAAGAGATACTTCATGCATTGCGAAACATTGATGGCAGAATATCGTGTGATATGTCTGACATATATTGAAAATTTTCATATTAAAATAGCGTAAGAACGTAGCACGGAGTTATAAATAAAACTGTAATTCAGAAGTGGAACATATTGCCTATGATTAATTTTGTGGCTAATATATCAGTAGGAAATTTATTTATCTGAACTCGAAAATGCGTAAGGCATAGTCGAACCGAAGCATTTCTTTATCCTGGTATTCTGTTAAACACAGGATTTCCAAGAAGTCATTGCACTTGCCTCGCGTGCAATGCATGTAATATTTAAAAAAAACAGTTTAATAAGCGACTTTTTGGACATGCTGCATAACCAATTTATTCGAAGCGGTAAAACAGAAGGGTAAATATTCTGAATAGACGGCAATCTTTCCGTTGCAAGTGCTGAGCGATGCACGACTGTGTCGAGGAAAAGCAACGGCGACAGAGCGAGGTTATAAAAGGTTGATAGATGCTTAAGAGATTCCTGTTAGGCAGTTACCTAATGGTTCGGACGTCAATTGGAGAGAGAGATGGATGAACTGGAACGATTTCAGCGTCGATCTACCGCAATCATTAAAAAAATAAACAGCCATTTCGGCGACGACGTCGATCCTTTCAGTCTCCTTCGAATTAATGTCGGTTCTTCGTTATTTCTGCGTTTTACCTGATCACGTTCACGCACGCGCGCGTAACGACGGATTCTGCCGCGATCACGTACCTCATTAATCAGAGAGAAAAAATTTTTTTTGTACGTCAAAATTTTATGATAAATTCGCGCATGCGTATAATTTATCCTCCGAATCGGACCGTGGAAATGGCTGTCGTTCTTCAATTGTTTGCCCGACAGGACTTAGCAGATGAGATATTTTTACCTGCCACGATTCCAATAAATAATCGATTGTATAGTATATCATTTGTATAGTTTGAATTGGAATCGTGTTCTTTTCTCGTTACGAGGGTCATCGGAACTGTTTGAAGAATTTCGATTTTCGGCATGCTTGTTTCAGTCGCACCAGAATGAAGACAAATTGCGCGTGTTGCCCATTAAAACGATCGAGGCGCTGAATTCCCCGTAACCACGCGAGCAGATTCCATTATCGATTAATGTTTCGGTAGTTAACTTGGAATCGTTTTGCAGGGTAAACATTGAGAACGCAGTACTTGTGAAGTCAAACATTTTGCTGAGCCTTGTCTAATCGAATTTAATTTCTTTCGCGATTTTTTCAGTTTATTTTTCTCATCCGAACTTACAAAATAGCAATTTTTTAAATTGCACGGAAAGAAATAGTTCGTGTTTTTAAGGTGAAATTTTTTATTGGGAATGCCGAATGTTTTTAAACATGTATGCAAGAAATCTCGACAGTTGAGAAAAATATATAGTACTAGGAAGAGATAATTTAAAAAATTCTTTTGTTAGCTAAATAATCGATTTTGTTGTTTGTGAAATAAAAATCAATTTCCTCGACAATCTTTAAACGTTTAAATAAAGATAAATTTACTGATAAAAACATTTTACGATGGTAATTCTTTCTCTTTGCGAACGATAATCGTTTATTTCTTCTTCTGCATTTTTATTAGTCTATTTATTGCAAATACACCCATAATGGACAGTATTACGATGGCTTATAGTTTGCATATAAATTTTATAAAATTTAAAAAAATATAAAAGAGGAAAGAATTGAGTTGAAAATTACGAAGTTTCTTTTTTCAAAAATGTTTGCCACTCGCTGATTAATGGCCATGATGTTCTTACAGAATAATTGAGAAGCTTATTACTCTACATTCATCAATACCGCCTTTAATACTCTTTAAAAACTTTATTTTTTTTCAACCAACGGCAGGTGAAGTCGATTACTTCGCAGCGGAAATATATGGATTTATGGCTACAGAATTTACTTTGCTTATCTGAAAGTCAACACAGATTGATATATGTGCGAAAAGCACAAATATATATGTTCAAAAGGGCTAATAATGAACGCTACTTAGATTATTAGGACGCATTTATTCCATTTATTATCTGGACTGAAGTTTCTGCGAATTAAAAATCTATCTTTCGAAAATACGGCCGTCATCACTGCTCCTTAAATCATTGTTTACATAAGCCACAATATTAATTAAATAAACGACACAGATAACTCCTGATGTTATTAAGCGGCGGAAGTAAATCATATGCACGTTTCAATTACGAGATAGACGGTTTAATTAAACAGATCTAAAATCGGCTTTTAAAATAAGATAAGTGAATAACCATCACCAGTGACTTAATGACTTCTTAGCTGAGACACTCGTATTGTCTCTTCGACGGTTTTATTTATCCACGAGTCAACCACATGATTTATTCGATGCGAGTCATACGATTTGCTCCTTAGAACAACTATTAAATTTCCTAACGTAAATGAAAGACAGATTGTCGGACCTTTTAAGTATTGAGGATTTGCCAAAAAAATCATATATTTGTGAAAATTGAGGGCTTTAAAATAAAAGATTTTGATGAAAGAAAGGTTAGTATGATACTGAAATCTCTACGGAAGTAATACAGGAAAGAATTAAATTTTCCCGGAGATTAAACCACCTAACATTTTTGATCTATTCGTTTGGAATTCAGAAAAATTCTACCGTTTCACGCGTCGCTTACCAACTCGAACTCAAAAAACTTTTTAACGCCTTTTCGCATGTATTTATCCTTTCCAACTCACTTCACACATGACTATCGTCACGAGATCACGGATAATAGTTCTCGGCGATAATAAATCGTCTCATTTTCGAAAGATCGAAATTCAGATAGGCAATTAAAGACGTGCTGTGCGTTCCTCTCCGAATTCCTTTTTTTCCGATAAAAAAAAGCTCAGGTTACCCATGCATAAGTACGGCGCTTCTTCTGCCTTTCAAGTCGGCCGAACCCTTGCGAATAACGAGAGGAACGGCTAATGGGGCAAGAAACGAGGCCTTCGGATCGCTTCTGTCCGCTGGGAAAAACTCGTCGTGCAATAAATGGGATACAGATTAACGATCGTATTGCTGCGGTAAATGAGTTTAAGTCTCTCTCTCAGTATACCCCAAGGAGCCAAGCGTTGCGTGCCCATTACGAAGCAGAAGCGGCATGGTTCGCGCTGACACTTTTATTATTCGTGCTTAATTAATCGTTTAGTCGGGTCTCTTTTGAACTCCTTAACGAACCCCGCCATTTATGGAATTCTAAGTTTGTACGAGAGATGTCTCTCTTTCTCCAGGCGGTTCTCGGATTCTTCGACCGATGGCGCGCGCGGCTAGCTATAGGGAAAAATTCCTCTCCATCCTTCTCGATGGAAACCGATTCAATAAAGTGACGAACGAAATTTTATCAAACGACTGTTTTATAGCCGCTTAAAATTAACTCACCATTGCTGGATGTTCGAAATCTGTCAACTCCTGCGAGTATCGACGGATATTGAAAGTCAATCTTTTTGAATGTTAATCAAAAGGTTTTAACTTCTTATCTATACAATAAAATTTCCATTGATGCAGTTGTTTCTGATATTTATTGTTGTCGAAAATTTTGTTTGCATTTTAAGAATTTATTTACTCCAATTTGCAACTTCGGAAGTCGAAGAGTTTATGAGTGGACATTAATTTTAATAGAGAAACAATCTATTTGTTTGCTAATACATATTAAAAGTCCAAGAAAACTCAGTCCATAAAAGTAATTTATCCTGTTATGTACACGGGATTTGCAGCTTTCCTCATATTTCAGCGTCTTCTTCAGAATTATAATTTCTGTGAAAATAGGGAAATAGACAATATATCTCTCCAATAGGTATCCATAAAAAGGCCACATGAGCATATCGGTTACGAAACAGTAATTATCATTGGTGACTCACCGATAGTATATTATAATAAATCCACTTATTAGAAGTTGTGACCGAGTTGTATCCGGTTTTCTTAACCTTTAGCTATATGAGGAACATTGCGTTAATTTGATTTTAGCTATAAACCGAGCTTGATAGTTATCTAATGAAGGTAAATAGTGTGGTAAGTTTTGAGGGAGTTGGATTAAACTAAAACAAAAAGCTTATATAATTGACAACTACACTTCTAACTGTTAAATTGAGTTATTACCTATCATATTGTGTGAAATTCGCACGCCATTAGGACTTCCAAAAATGGGATAAGGGGCTCATATGAAAATGAAAATTTAGCGATTTTTTTGCTTGTGGGACAAGATTGATCGTTTGTGGGCCCTGTTAGAAGACTGCTGACAGTGAATTATGTTTATTCTGGGTCGGTTGCCAATATTTATTAGTGTTCGGTCTCTTAGCTGCATCTATGCTCTTAGAAATGACGGTCATTTTTATTTTTGTGATTTACAAATAATTAAAGTTTACCAATATCTCGGTTTTTACTATCGATATTGTAGATAAAATATTTAGAAAATGAAGAGTTTACATAGTAACTTTTAAATAAATATCGTTTACGACAAGATAATCAGTAATTCAATCATGACCTACGTTCGTTTGATATGTGGATTCGGCATGATTTGAACCCGCGACCCTGAGAATTGGTAGCTAGATACGATAACCACCGCTCTACCAAACACCAAACTTTTTCAATCAGACTTTTAAAGCATATTTGTGGGGCATGTCAAACTTGAAGAAGCATCGGGGCCGAATAAAAGTGATGTTATAGAAGGGCCGCATTAGGATTACAGTTGTTTAATGAGAGCCAACATTGGCAAAATATATTTTATCTAGAGGATTGGTCGCTTGTTTTGTTATTAAAAGCAATGATTTAGAAACCGCATTCTATTGTATCTCTATAATTAAGAAAAAATCTTGTGTCCTTTTCAAAAAATAAAGTATTTATATAAAACCTCGACCGATTTAGTTGAGAGAAAAATTGACATTCGGGCCGCAATAAAGTGTAAAAGTTTGACGTGCTTGATCTATACCAGGGGTTTCCAAAGCGGTACCCGCGGGCGCCATGGCGCCCATCGAGGTTTTGCTATCCTCCTTAACACTTTGAGCTGTTGTGACTAATAGTGTTGAGCGTCTACAGAATCCTGGCAAGTGCCATTGTAATAAGACTTCATGACTCTGTCTAATAGAATTTACATGCGAATATTTTAAGTCTTAACTCGCAGTTTTATTCGCCAGGGTAAGAATACTGGCGTCCGCCGCTTTAGCTATAAAATCGAATGCGCCCTTGCCCATATAAAGGTTGGGAACCCCGATCTACACAATATGAGGATGCATTCATGTACGTAGTGCGTACGTTATTTGACGGCAGACAAATGAGAATATCATGTCTTCGCGGATAAAAATTTTTTAAATGGACTTGATGATTTTTTCTGTACAATTCCAGCGTAATCCTCACACGAGAATTAGCCCTTGTTAGACATATTGTTTCCTCAAGGTAAATACATATTTCTGAAAACGGTGAATTCTCAACCCCTTTCGTCGGTGGGTAGATATCGACTTTGCGGTGACGGAGGGGAAAGTTTCCGCCCCGTTGGGGCGTGAGCGATTAGTGCCTCGCTAAAGATTTTTCGGTGTAAGAGTCCTCCTTCCATTGACAAGTACACGCCTCTCGCTGCACTTGAAAAAGATTGGGAGAGAGAGGAAGGAGGGTCAAGAACCTCGGGGCTGTGCGTTTTCGCTGATAGCGGCGCTCCCGGGCGGATATTTCCAAGAAACCCCTCTGGGTTAGTTATAATATAAAAAGTATTGATCTAAGGAAAACGTCACTAAAGGTGATTTTTTTTAGGAGTCAGCACAACGAGAAAGTCCTTCAACCTGGGCGATATTTTCGCTATTTAAAGGTTTTTCATATGATCGTCTAGGTATACCGGTCAGGTATTTCCACATTGAGTCTGGAATTATCCAAGTCGCTTTATATAGCTGGAGTCGAAACTATGTCTCTCTCTCTCTCTCTCTGAGAGCCAAATATTTTTAGAATCTTTTGTTGATAAATCTCCGCTGATGACGTCTGTTTGTAGCCGAAATAAGCATTTGTTATTCATGAACTTTTTATGACTATTGCTTAAACTTAATTGGCCAATAATGTAGGCTTCAGTGGTAATACTTACTTTTAATGTTTTTTAAATTTACTGAAAGCTCCTCGTCCATCAATAATCTGATGCTAAGCAGTTGTGTTTAAGGTGAAGTTTTTTATGCACCTAGTTACCGAAATTTATTTATTTTACTTTTATTTATTTTTCACAGCACTTTACGGCATTTTACAATGAGCGTAATAACAATAACAAGACGAACGCATACAACAATGTCCTCGGAAGTATTCGAATCCGCGGCCATAACATTGGGAGCTAGATACGTTAACCACCCCTCTATCAATAAAAAATTTTATTTTTAATTTATTTTATGAGTTATAAATATTTTTCGCATAAAAATATTTTCAACCATAAAATAGCTAAGGAGTTTTTTGTTTATTTAAGAGTATATTATAACATGGAAACCGCGAGATGACTCTTATGCAAAAGTTAAAATAAATTTGCTTTTTTCTTGGAGAAAAGAATGTTTTCATGTTTTATCAAAAATTAGGTAACTCCAAAATTCATAAAAATGTGAGGAAAGTACGATATATGCTTCCGCTAAGGAAGCAATCGCCTCCATGTTAATCAGGGCCGGCCAAATGGACGTGCCGCAGGTACATACAACTGCGGCCGGCACCGCGTCCCCTATAGAAACCATTTAACTTTTGTAAAAACTATTGCAACCTTTGGCGTGAATAAGTCATGAAAAAACAGCCAGCTTATACACCAAATGGAATTACTTATTCATTACGATAAACTTAGTTTACTTAAGAGATAAAAGCCCTGCAAGTATTTAAGCCGATATTGATGGTAATTTACTAACCAACAGTACATTTTTTCATTGCAAAACCGACGGTTGATACATTTTATACGTATTGATAGATGGATTGGGATCAAAGGGGTCTCGATCAAGTCCGCTGTGTTAAGAGGGGGTCACAGATGCATAACGTTTGGGAATCGTTGCCATAGAATATGGATATTTAATGGGAGTAAAAAATAAGGAATTTTTGAAAACTTTCCATTTTCTTGGGCAAGTATTGTGCATGTTTTATCCTTGTGAATGTATGTATACTGAAAAGTCTGAAGGGAAATGCAGATGAGACATTCTTTTCTGTGGCAAAATGGTAAATCATCGCGTTGCAGCGTATTCTGTGCGTGTTTTACGATTATATTGCACCCTCTGATGACGTTTGAGTTAGAAATGGGAAATAAAAATGATCTGTCGGGAATTTTAGGAAAAACGAAACGATTCTACCTCTACATCAACAAAATGTTTTTACTAATTCTGGTTATATACTATACCTCTGTGCGGGCCACATACAAGCTTTAAAGTAACCCATCCTGCCAAATGTAAATTTCAAAGAAAGAGACATTTTACGGTCACGTAAGGTGTCGCACACCTATAATAAAAATATATTGCAACCACATACTCGAAAAATATCGTTTAGATTTCATAAATGGTATCTGATTAAACCTCCTGCTGGAAAATATACGAATATGTTTGTCTTAAAGAAAAATATGAGGTGGACCATAGTTTTGTTTTACATATATTTTTCACACGGCTTCTGAAATTATACTTCAGCCGCCAAATAATTTAGCCAATACACTATATTTGATGGGATCTAAATGTAAAATATACCCAACATGTCTAAATCAAGGAAATTCTTACCAACACGTTTATAGCCGTTAGAATTATATCGCGTCACTGCACTAAAAACTTTCTGAATTCTCTTTTCGAAAAACCAATCTCTGCTTTCGATGCGTGCAATAGATGCTCCACCATTTCACACTTCGCACACAAACATTCTGCTGCGTTTAGAAGGTTATTGAATTAACACGATATTAGGATAGGATGGAGTGGGCATCTTATTTTCTTTTCAATAAAAGAGACGTTCGATTTAAAGATGTTTGAATTTATTCCAAATGATCTCCTTCGTCCTCTTGTTGATTTCTGTAAAAGCCGGATACAGTGATCCGCTTTCAGCGGCGAATTTAAGCATTAAGTCGTTTTAAAAATTTTGAATAAAAAATAAGAGTTGAGCGATCCCTCAGGCAAAATTCTAACGGAAAGAAACAAAGCAAAAGGTTGGTGGGAACGAGTTATTTTTTTCGATGGCCATTAATCAGATTTCTCGTTTGAGTTTTTTATACGCGGCCCAAACAAAATACGGGCGGAGCAAGTTTTTTTTATTTATATCGAGACATTAATGGAGCCGTTTCTACCGTTTGAAAAATTAGATTGTGCTTTGAAGTTTGGACACTGAAGGTCACTAGGAGAGGAGAGAGTAAAAGGAGTTTGGATGGAATGCCCTTCTAGAAAATTAAACAAGAAAGGCTGAGATGGGTTTGACCTTGGGAGTTTTTTTTTATTACACCGGCGTGGCTACTTTTTGAGCAGCTTTTGTATTAACTGGTGTCAGAGAATGTTTTTCTATACAAATGAATGTGTATTTGTATAGTTATGTTCGTGTATATACCTATGTGTGTATATACATACACTAGCGTAATACCCGTCAATAATATTGACGATGAAAATTTCGACAAAAAAAAGTTTTTCTAGCATCTAGCATTTTTTTTATTTTTATCACAAAAAAATAATATCACAAAAATGACTTTATCCCTGTAATAATTCTCTCAGTACTATATTTCTGGTAAAGGTTCTCTCATCATTGAATGATACCAAATTTGAGCTTGATCCATTCACTTTTCATCGAGTTATTGCGAAAATGCTTCAAAAATCACAGTTCAGAACGAACTCTTTGTATGGCAGCTACCTGATCCTCTTCACCGATCAAGCGCAAATTTGTAGGTACAGCTATATCTAGTGAGAAAAGCTTATGCTGAAAATTGCAGCTCAATCGGTACAAACCTCTGCCCAGGAGACATAAATTTCCATACAAAACATGTCCCATCTTCAGCTCTTGTAGCAGCTCGAGATGGATCTATTGACCAAAATGTTTTGCGGATCTAAATTTTGAAAGTTTGACGAATCCAAAATAGTATAGAACTTGAAAATCCATCAAGTAGTTCTGGAGATATGAGCATGTTAAAAGCGTTACGTACAGAGACAGAGTGACAAACCTAGCTTTTTATATTATAGGATATACATATACGCAAGGCTGGAATGATACTTTTGGGGGGCCCTATGCAAGCACGGTTTCGGGGACCCCTCTTCTTTTTCTGCAAGGTGTTCCAACAATGACCGTTACTTGACCTGGGATAATGAGGCAACGGCGATAGGCGGTACCTTATCTAGAATCGGTACACTATAGTGTAAAAATATATGTCGCATACATGCTACCTTTCTTAACACCAGAGAATTTTGTTTGTGGCCATCGCATAGTTAATTTCGTATTGGCATCTGACCCCTAAACTCGGCTCATTTATCTGTATCGATATTTAGAAATATACTCTGCCAGTTATTGACCACGATGAATTATGGTACAAGCAAAATTTGGGTCCGTCTCTTCCGGAGGCCCCTATGAGTATCATACCCTGCAGACCCAATCACGCCGGCCCTGCAGATAGGTATAAATGGATATATGTTGCTGAAAATTTGGCCAAGGTGTATTAGGGCTACACTTTGGTACACTTTAGCTTGTTAGACTCAGTGTAGTCCAAAGCATACGTTTATGCATGAACACAGATACATTTCCTTTTAAAGTAATATTTTATTTCAAGCCAGTTATCCTTAACCTAATACCAAACATTGTAATTAGAGGGATGAATTTCGGCGGGGCCAGTGTAACTTCCCCAGTCAACAGAACATGCTGAAGGAAACAAACTATGAGGATGAGAGTTTATTCGTGATAATCAGCAATTAATGTTTTCCTAAACCGAAAAGCATCATCGATCAGCGTCGTAAAGTAGCTTTGGCATATACCTCAACAACCGTGAAAGTTTTTAAGAGTATAAAAAGCACTGTGTACACGCTGAAATTATATTCTGAACGCTTTGGTACCATTTTTCTTTATAAAGTATCATTATGGTTAAGTAGGTGTACGAGTTATTCAAAAATTTCCACGCTTTTTTGTATTAATTCAACGATTTTCTTCTTTTAGCATTTACTTTAACTCCTAAACTTCCTCGACTGACATTCTCTATCATGTGATAGCAATAAAACGCATTAGCGATTGTTGGTAATAAAATAATCCAAGCGTAACGGGAAATGCTTAGTAACTGTTGGGAGTTTTTACAATTTATACCGATTTAATGACATAATTCGCCATAGTCATTTGCGTCTGGATTTATTATCACCCTACGGCCAAGTAAAAGTCGGAAAATCTGTCTTAAGGTATATACGTTAATTCATTAATTATTATAAAACTGAGCATACTGTAAAAGCTCTCGATTTTTCAATGATGCTGGAGTAAAATTTTGTTTTGAATCTTAGAGGATTACAGATAGAGAGAATTTCTACGAAGAAAGTTCCAAAACCAAGAATAGCTTCAGTGTTGAAGATATTCGTTCAAATCCGGAGATGTTTATCTCGTAACAAATAGTTACTCAAGTTTTTCAAACGAAAACCGCGAAATTGTCCTCTGAATTACAGAACTCCGTGATCGATAAAAAAAATGTTACTCAGTAACTCTCCTTGATTTATGTGACGCCAGTGCGTGTGTGCGCCATTCGAATTCGTCAGCGAACGGGAGACTGATTTTAAAGATGGCGGAGACACTGCAGTCCTGCTCCTGGATAGAAATGCAGCCCGCGATCCGTTTCTTGCTCGTGGAAAGATCGATAACCCGTAGGAATTCACCGCAACATGCCACTGCAACGTGGCGGTGCCTCCGTATTGCAGTCACGGGTCTGCGATCGGGAAGGAAATTCGAAAATTGCATTCGAAGTTGCGGAAGATGATGCCCCTTTATCTAATAGCAACATGGACGCGACAAAGGACGCGAGACCAATTGTTCACAGCTGGTATCATTCTGTTTTCTGTTCCTTTGTTTTTTGTCCCCGCCGTGATAATAAATGTTACAATCTCCCGATGAAATACAACGATACGCGGTAAATTTTCATTACTATAGGAGGATTGGCGTACATAAGTGTTTTTTCTGTTTTGGTTGCGTTACTTTGAGAGAAATCGTGTTATCAACAAGGCAATGCATTTCCCCGATACAGTGGAATTATGTTACGCAACAGCGAAGGGAATACAGCGTTTCGGAGTTAAGTTAATCACGCCGAGCGCATGATGACAACTGTGAGAGAAGCTGATGTTTACAATTTGAGATGTTTAATTTTTCATGATATTTTTCCATTGCTTTTCCGTGATGTTATACGACTATTATAATTTGGAGAAGCAGTATTGGCAGTTAGAGTCATAAATTCGTTTCCGTCGTTAACTAGTGTGAAAAAGATTGTTCAAACGAGAGATATCGATTAAGTCAAGATTTAAGAAAATAATACTAAGGTATAACTAGATAAGGTAAACTGTAAAGATCGGAATTGCTGACGAAGCACTTCACAGAATAGTAACATTTCAGGCCATTAATTTACTTATTTGACTATAATGTCAAAAAAACTATATCGAGTTTTTTTTATAGTTAAGTGAAAGGCTTAGGAACGCATAAATCAACGAGTGACTGGTATTGTATGGAATTAAAAGAGTATTCATGTACAAAAGGCGTCTCAGAGTTCTTACACATTTTATATTTTGTGCCAAAGTTATTCGGATAAGTCGTTCACGATATATTAAATATATAATTGGAAATAATAACTCAAAATCACCGTAAAGGTGGTACTTACGTGGCAGGGCACAGAAGACTCGCAGAATCAACCAGGACGCGCGTTTCGACAGCAACGCTGTCATCTTCAGCAATGCTGAAGATGACAGCGATGTGAAAATAACTTCTTGTTATGTTATAGCCGATAAAAATAACTCTCTGTGTTCTCCTACGCTACCTGCACATGTACTGCAATGGCATCTCAGTTTCACGACAGCATTTTCAAATTTATTTTCGTATAAAAAATTTTACTTCCTGTCTCTATGGGAATTTCAGCCATATTTGCAATGAATGGGTTCGTAGTAGACGCTTAAATGCTCGATTATTTGGTCGTTTCCTATAGTGAAACGTTAGAATCTACTTAAACCTTACTGAATGACGACACGTTTCACCTTAGCGGATTAAGTGCTTTCCGTTTAATGCCATTTTCACGTTTACAATTTACCGTATGCGGTAGGTTATAAAACTTAACAAGGCATTGACTTTTAAAAAAATAAAGCTCGTGTCAAAGAGAAGCATGACAGCAACATAAAACAGAAACTTAAGCTCTCATTTCATGGATTCACGTCGCGTCGAGGAAGGATAGCTGTCCTATGATCCAATGTGCTTTCACGACGATCACGCGATCTGCACTTGAGCCATGTAATGGCCGTTCTGGAAATATTTTTTCTTACTTTGTCTGCACCTTCTTGCAGCAATGCGAAAGGTTACATTGTATGGTAAGGTGCGCTAAAGCGCGATAAAGAGATAAAGGTTTCTCTTCGGAGAACTACGTCGAATTGCATTGCCATCAATTTCACTTTAGTATGGTTTCAGAACGGTTACCGAGTATTAAGCATCATAAAATGTTTCAGTTCAACTCGGATGTTATAATATAAAGGAAGCGGTTTTGAATACAATACAGTTAATTAAATTGTTAAACTTTTAACTAAAGACGGCACTCATGTATTCGCATCTCATTTACCACGGTTTCGCTTTACACGGCTTCTTACCCGGGAATGCATGTATTGTGTAAAGCAACCGGTAGCAGAAGGCACAAGTACCTCGTTTCTATGAAGTGCACATTCTCTGCTCTCTCTTCAGCAGGGGATGATATTCTATGGCTTGTAAAAGAATATTAGGCGGTAATTTTCACTAGCCGTATCGTTATCGGGAAAATTTTTATCGTGCCAAAATGTCTGCTCCTTTCCCAATAAGTACTTTGGAGCAAAGTTATTTCTGGTGCTTGGTTTCACTCATTTCAGGACAAAGATTTGCTTTAGTGTTACGGACATACCTGTGCTGTTAATTAGACCCCTGACCAGTAAACGCGCGTTTTTAACTGTTTCTACAACTGTTTATTTTCAAATCCAATTTGAAGGTGATTGTTACGACATTTGTGACGCTTATTTGACGGAAAAATGTTTGATTTAGCCAATTTATAACATCGGTATAATTTATTTATCCAAGCATGAATTTTTCTGGGAAATTTTACTATCTTTATTATTTATTTTTATGCCAATCTATATTAAATTTTAGTGAGTCGTGTAAGCGTAACTTGCTGCTATTATTCATAGGGTAATGCTTGCTGTAAAAGCTTATTACCATACTTTAACCTGAATTACATATCAGTATAGCACTTTTTTGCTATAATTATGCATAAAGTCTAAATTTGAATGCCAATAAAGTTCTCTGCAAAAGTTGACACAGTTTGCTAGAGAGCAAAATTGACGATTATCTCGGGAAAACTAATTTAAGAAGATTTTGCTTCTCGTATGAAGAGTGTCAGCAAACCGCGGTGTTGATTTTTGCTGTGATTTAATTTTAGCTATAAACCCTCGGAGACCCTGCACAACGAACGCAGTTTCTTTTGGGTGTCGGCGACCTTTTTTAGTCGATAAAGCTGGTGAAGATCGCAGCATACATTAAACGCTTTTCCCGCAGGAATTTTAAGAGTTGAAATTTCTGTTTTCATGTTTCCAATTAATTAGTTGTCCCGATAGAGCTATAAGTTTTAAACACGGTATTATCTAATTGAATTAGAATCTTTAAAAAACGTTAAATTTAATGACGTTCCATCAAATAACTTGGTGTTTGCAATGTTTAATTTGATTTGCTGTAATATGAAAGTGCTTTTTGGACGATGTGAACAACATGGGTCGTATAAGTCTATTATTCTAATAAGAGCCTTAAGTATAAAACCATAAAATGGATTAATAAAATCGACAAATGTATGAAAATGAAAATTTTCAATTACCATTTCCTCCATGAATGTACACTTTATCAAACAATTTAAACAACAAAAAATATTCCTTTCACTCTCGTGTACAGTTTCACAAAAAATTATTCCCTCTAATGCAGGTGTCTCAAACTCCCGGCCCGCGCGATGCATTTGTGCGGCCCGCGAAGCAATTTACTGTATACTACGCGACCCGAACTCAAATCTATTTTTTATATAATATTTCACGCAAATATTTCTAAATAATCTAAGAAGTTTATTAAATCATTCCAGTTTGTATCAGCCTGCGCGGTTGTGTTACTGGGGAATGTTTATCTCACTGCCAGCGAGTTTCTTGCGTATCAGAAGGACTTAACCCTCAACGCTAAATCTAGCATTTTTGTAATGACGCGTAATAGAACGATTCCTCACGTGCGGAAAGGGAGAGTGAATATAATACAAAGAATACGAAAAAGTGTGGACTGGGAAAGTAAAGAATGCGGGCCGCGGATGCGAGTTTGAGACCCCTGCTCTAATGCATATTTTACTATCAAAAAAGGTCATTTTCTGTTATATAGCTGCGAAAGAACAGTTCTGATTAAGTGACTTGACCCAAGAATGTAATTTGAAATGAATCCTAAATGGCAAATTTAATCGAAATGCGGACCAATATATGTATATATATATATATATATCGATGGATAGAGGAACAAACAAGACGGAGAGAATGAAAACGTTAGGCGTTTTTCACTAAAAAGAAACGCGATTTAAGTGATAAAAGTGATTAATATTCAAAAGGCGGTCTTTGGTATTAACTACAGATGCAAATTCCGGTTCCAGAACCGTTCCTAGTTTTTTATAAATGTGCTTCTTTCTGATAAAATTTTACATTAATTACAACTTTTTTCAATATAAAAATGACGAAAATTTCGTAAACGTAATGCAAACAAAGATCATAATTTTTCTTAATTCAAAATTGTTTCCTCTATTCTTTCGAGTCTTTCTTCTTCTTTCCTCTACCTTTGGATCAACTTATTAAAATTACATTTTTACGCTTTCAATTTCTTTATGTATTCAAAGATGGTATTATAATTCAGTATTTATTTGGGTAGGTTTAGATATATTCCAAACAGTTGGCTACATAAATATCAGGTGTTTCCAGGGGAATCTCTACGAATTTTTTCGAAACAAAATTAAAGTAAGTTGAGTGATGTTACTTAGAAAACAACTAACAGTTTAAAATACATTTGTATAAATAATATTTATATTGTCAGCTCTTCAAGGGAATGGGAAATAAACCTTAGAATACGAATTAGCTAATTATTTGCGCCGTGCATTATTTACAGTCAGGGTCGGCTTCGGACAGTTGGCCACCATGCGGCTAGATAAAAATTTCCGACCTCTGCCCAAGTTTGTAGTTTATAAAACGATTTATGTGTGACCTTTTTCGTTATTTTTAATTTACGCGAAAATTTTATTTGGCGGATGATTATGATGTAGTTTTTTCTTGTTGATAGCATCAAGACGATGGATTTATATTTCCCTCTTCAAATTCATAAAGCTTTTCTTGAATCATCGTCTTAAAAAACATCTATAAACAATTACGTAATAAATTCAACTTCTGAATAATATTCTTCAAATGAGTTTGTTTTTTCAATTACGGATGATGTTAAAACATCAAGAATCTTCCAATCTAATAATTTCGTTGTATCCTGCCACTGCAGAGAAAATTTTTTATGACTATGCAAAGAAAGATGAACAAACCGATTGGAAAGTGATCTCTTAGAATGTATTCGAGTAGATAATGCAATGCTAGTTGTTAGTTCCTGCTTTGCGTAATCTTTTAACAGCTTTTTACCAGAATCTATTATGCAAAATATGGAAACGAAATGTAGATGGTCCAGGTCCAAACACAAGGAAGATGTATAATCAGAGAAAGTACACTTTTTCAATTATGTATAAAAAATGTAATCGTAGAAATCAAATAGTCTATGTTTTAAAATATAAAAAATGTAAAAATATCAATAATAATTTATTCATTTTTAAGAGAACCATTCCGGAACGAAAATTTTCACACCATTGTTGCGGTTCCGGATCCAGGAACCGGAACCATTTTGGAGCCGTTCCTTGTTCCGGAACCGTAACTTTCCCAGCTCTGATTATAATGCAATAAACATCCCGTGAAACGTAACTCATAATAGTCGAAATCTAACATGAGCTACAGGATCAGCAATGTTGCCACGTGCTACACATCCGCTGTTTCTGCCTTTCTTTCTTTCTTTCGGTCCCCTCTGGTGTGATGTGGCAAAGCTACTCAAATTACGTCAGAGCTCAAGTTAGACATCTCCGAATAAAGCTACTTCCCGTCGGGTTTCACTTTAATGCTTCTCATGTTAATCTGAAATTATTTCGTCTTTGTGACACTGCTAAAAGCAAGGACTTCATGCTAGATTAACCGTTTTAAAAATATCTTTCCTCAGTTTTTTTATAGATCTTCATCCGTAATGACGGCCAAATGATACAACTATCCTAATAGCATATCCTTGACCACGATTGTTTTTGGATTGTGCATTTTTGCTAATTAAACGCAAATTACTGTCCGTGCCAAGAAAATCTGTACCATGAATGATTTCCATAATGTCTTCAAGGATAATGTTTCTCTCCAAATGAATGCGCTTTGAAATGATATATATGCATACTTTGATGGTGCTGTATCGTTTTTAGCGTGATTTACTCCCTCGTTTGTTTTACTATCCGGACTGTTTTACTTTCAGCGCGTGTAACTCTAAAACAAAATATAATTAGGTTTTATTTATTCGCTGTCTTATGAAAATCCAGCGTAACGACCATCCTGAGCAAACTTCCACTTCAATGGCGTCGTTGGTAACTGCCACTATTTAGTTTTGACACAAAATTTCCTATCTACAACCTTAAAACAGTTATAGCGATAAAACCCTATATTATTTTAAACTGCGTCATTATTCTTCATTCAACAAAAACATATCCATTTAATTAGAGGGCGTGCAAGTGTATCCTCGTCCCTATAACACGGATGAACGTTAGATATATTTTTAAGTGCGATATTCTTAACCTAAGATATGAGTAATTAAACGGTTCTAATTAGGTTCTAAATCTGCATTGAATACATAAAAAAAATGAGTTATATCGCATCTGCCGAAAATCCGGGCAAAAAACACAAGCAAAAAATTTCTACGACCATATTTCATACAAAATACGCGAAATATTTAGCCATGAATTCAGCTGATGCACGATGTTTCCTCAATACAGGTAAAAAGGTTGGGAAAATCATATGGGTAGTTTAGCTACAAAGTCATCAGAGAATATATTTCCACAATATTTTTATGACTATTGAAGAAACACCTTTTCGATTTTATTTTGGCCGTGAGCGAAGATTGGTAATTCTTTCTTGACTGAACTGTTTTGATTACTCATTACAACACCGCAGTTCGGGGGAAATTTTCGCACCAGGCGGTTCCGGCCCCGCTGTCCGAAATTTTCCAGCTCCTCTAAATAAATCTTATTGATCCTTCACCATAAGACAGCCAAAAATCTTTTTTCATCAGCCTGCCACTCCTTAAAAATAAATATTGAGAACGAGTGTATGAAAGATTACCATTTAAAACGCTGGGGCGAATCTAGTATCTCTCGTTGCTCATTGCGATCGATGAACAAGCTATGGCAGCAACCCGTATAACAGCAAAAGGCATTCCGAAGAACGGGAATATTTTGTGAGGCAATTAAAAATAACTTTTTCGCTAAAGCGACTGTTATATCCCACTCTAATTGTAAGAGGCAATTGACGGCCATTAATCACTGCTCGATCGACAAGGCAATAGGGTATCCTAAATATTATGCAACCCCTCTTACACCTTCACGGTACTAATTGGATTGAAAACGATCTATGCGAGGATGTAATTATGCACGGTTTAAGCCTGGAAAGTAATGATTAAATTAATAAAATGATGCTGATTCGCTTAATAGATAGTGTTATATGAAATATATCTATGTGACGACATAAAAGAACCAGGTATTTTATTTCAATATTTATAGCATTATGCTTTCATTCATGTTATTTAATCTGATTTATTATTACTTCTGTTAAGTAGCTAAACTTTCTTAACATTAAATTATCGAATTGATTTTTACAACAGTTATCACCTACAGAAGAGAAAAATGCAAATTATCGACATTTAAGTCTAAAATAATAAATAAATAACGATTTAAATGGCAATTTTGAAATTACGCAACTTTGTATCATATTGAGCAGCTTTATATAAATCCGACTATAATGCATAGTATAGTTCTGCAATATCTTTGCTTCCCTTTCAAACAATTTCCCGGTAACCAGATTTAATAAAAAATATGTACAAATATACAGGAATGAACGGAAGACTGAATGGAATGTACAATTTATATAAGTTTTCAAAACTATATTACTTGTAAACGACTTCTAAGTTTCACCTAAGATGGCGTTGAAGGCTAGTATACTCCCGAAAGTCCAAGAGCGAAGTATTTTGTTCAGTATACAATTACGCATATGCATTCATTTCTGTCGATTTTCCCATTTCATTTTCTGTAGAGCTTAAAAGTAAGCAACGCGAATAAAAAGAGGATTTCATTTCCTGGTTTATACCGCTTTTCATTGAATATTATAGGAGTTTCACAGATTGCGTTGTTTCGTTCTTTATAACAACTTAACTTTTTTGTATAATCACTACTAAAAGGCTATAAAAAGATACAAGCAGAAAGGGAGATTTGGTGTGATGTGATCCTCGAAAAAAAATGCCATTTTATCGTCGACCTTCGGCTTAAAAATCGCACCTGTGGATAGCGCGTTAGGCATTCATATGGAGAAAGGCACGAAGATCAAAGCTCAGTCATCTTTTGAAAAAAAAATCAATAAACGTTAAAGCAATTTATTTTTCCAGCGGAATCTCATGGATCTCGCAACTTGTGTTTTTGAGGGATAAACACAAATAAACATGAAAATTTGTTATATTTATTCATTTTCCTGAGCGCTTCTCAAGATATCGTGTGGTTTTTACTTTCTCATATACGAAGTGTTTAGAGAAAGTATTGTAATCGCGAAAAAATTCGACCTCAAGGTTTTGACAGAAATATACGTTTTAGATGTAGCTGAGTCCGAAAAAGTGGTTTTCGCAATGCCGTGTCTGACTGTTATTGGTTCTAGGGCCTAAACGATAGAGCGAAAATGAATTAAATTTCATACTTAGACATTTTATCATACAGAGTAGAAGCTATGAAGAAATGGTTGACATTTCTCAATAATTAAGGGAAGTTTATTCTACGCTTTTTTTAAACGACAATTTGATTTTTTCAAAAAACGGCTCCAAAGATTTTGATTAAATTTCGTACAGTTACTTGAGTTTACGTCTTCAATAATACCAAATAGTTCATATTTCTCAAAAAATGAATATAAGGCTAGTCTATTCTTGGCAACTTTAACAATAATTTGATTTTCTCAAAAATGGCTGGAACGATTTTGATAAAATTTCGTACCGTTACTTGAGTGTACGTCTGCAATAATACTACATACTTCATATTTCTTTAAAAATGAATATAAGGCTTGTTTATACTTGGCATCTTTAACAAAAATTGGGTTTTCTAAAAACCGGCTCATACGATTTTCATGTTCTAAAGCTAACTAAACGACGCAATAGTTTATGAGAAAGTTTGTACAATGTATGTTGTACCGATGTTTTTATTCGTAATAACATTTTAGACGTGCGTAAATACAGTAATTTATAATGGAGTTTTTATGTATATATATATATGGGAATTAATTAAGTAATGTTACTAACGTCATCCTCGGGGTGATGAAAGTTACGACTTTTTATCCGCTGTAATACGAGCAGGAGACGAATTGATATGTGTGGAATTTTAGCATGCAACTGTAAACCAACGAACTACTCGTATATTTTTAAAGAGTTCTTGAGTCATATCATAGGCTCTTGATGGGCTGTTTTATGAATATACCCATATATGAACCCAAAGAAACCGCTTAAAACCCTAATAAATCACTTGCATACAATTTACCTCTAATAGGTATTGTATTTAACATTAAAACTTGATATACCTAGACAGAATTTTTAATGTCCATGCAGATGAATTGATTGTATCTCTTGTTAATTGATCATATCTTGCGATGCTAAAAGGCACTTATCCAAGCTAGATTTTAATAACGAAGCACGAGAAATATAATTTATGGCGAAAGATGAGCCGTAATTTGCAAAGAACATGATTTCGCGCATTTCATAGGGGTAATTAATTTTTTTAACTTACCCATCCGTAATAAGAGCCCAGGTTTTAATGTTATATTAATTTCATAACTGTATACATTCATTCGAAGAGTGGGCGAATGAGATCAGAAATGGCAGAACTTGGCAAAATTTGAAAATATTGCTTTCAACGGTAGAATTATCTTTATGGTATTTTTAACTTCAATGAGTAGTAAAAGATGCTAGCTTTAATCAATAATTAACTAAGGTGGCAAACGATGTTTTCACGGTCCTCTTACGAACTTCGTTGTTCCCGCGACTCTCTTTATGCCGAGTCATTCGCCGACGGTTCATCGGAGTTATTGTCATACGGTATTCTACGGTGAAAATCTCACACATAGTCTGGATTTTAATCACAGTCCAAGGTTGTAAAAAGTTTGAACATGAGATGGCAAAAAATGATTCCTGATGAGTGTGATTGGTAGATGACGCACGAACATAAAGTAATTCTTCTATTCATCAATATTCAACCATGTATTCCAAACATGATAAGAAAATTTGAACGTCCACTGGCTGGAATTAATGTAGAAAAAACCGAAACTTGAGAGTGTGTCACTGGACTCTTCTTTCCACCAGTTCGTGCGCTCTCAAGTCCCGGTCCCGAAGTTGGCTACATTATAGCCGAATTTTCTCTATACATACTGATTCCAGAGTTTTTTCTCGGTTTATTCCAAGCATACCAACATTACAGGCTTTGTCTTGAACTATTCACCGTAACTTCACAAAAATTTCCGAACATAGATTTAACTTATGCGTAACTTTTAGGAAAATTCATAGATTTCTTTTTTTCTCGCACGTTACGGAAGGAACTGAATAAAAAAACATTAACTATCCTTTCTCAGCAACTACGAAACAATCAAAAAGGTGTCTAATAAATCAGGAAAAAATGCCTATCTTTATACGGGGCATAACGTCGTGAATTTTCTTGGATGAACCTTTTTAGGTCAAGTCGCGAAATCATAATCGGTGGCAATTTGAAGTATTCTTCCTGCGGAGAGAAAATTTTCGATAGAAATTTCTCGGGAAGAAGGAAACCCCTTCTCAAATTACCATTCGAACTGCGGGGGCAGCGAATTCGCGCCATGTTTTAATATGGGCGTGCACGCTTACTCAATAAAATGACAGGGGATTTTTATTTTATCCCCCGAGGAATCTCCGCTTCCTTCAAAGCGCGCGGATTACGCTCAGATCAATCAAATAAAACGTCTGGCACACGTGTGCGCTTCTGGAACTCCCTCTCCCTCTGCCTCCTCTCAAGTATGTTGTTGGAATGGTGCCCAGTGTTTAACCGCAGGGGTTTCACAATTTCTTCGCCGTGATAGCATAATTCTCGTTGCGTAAAATTTTATTTGCTCCAGTACCTGAGGGACGTCACGATCAATAATTATGTCGGTTGGTTGTTTTTTTTCCTTTCCGTCGGTCGGCCATGTTGAGAGCGGGTAAATATGTCGACGAATATCTTCGAAATTCGAGATTTGGCGGCGGCGATAAGCCGCTGAAGAGTTTAATAAAGATATGCCCAAAGATTTTGGTCATATCGCTGTGGGAGACGCAGATTTTATCATTGGAATAAAACCCCCGCTGCGTAAAGTCATACGTTGATGTATTTACGGCGTGGTTATATTTCGAAGTTTGAATAGCCTGAAAACGCTACTGTACTGGAAAAGTTTTCTCGGTTCCGAAAGTTGGTTCACCTTTCCGAATTTATATTATCAGCTATGCCACGCTTTAGACCATGGGTTGTCAAAGTAAATGTCACAAAGTATATCATGTGTCTCGATTTATGGCCGGTACGATAAATTTGGCCACTCTAAACTAATGATCTGTCTGGTCAGTCGGAGTATAAAGCAATGAAATTCTAAAGCCAGTGTGCCGTACTGATTGTTGATGAAGATCAATTTTAAATGAGACCTTAAAAAAACTGCAAACTGAAAATGCGAACATCACTTATAATGTCACTGCAGATAATTTGATATATAGGGTGGCCCATTACGTCCCGACTTGTTATATTAAGTAACAACGAAAAAATCTATATAAATTTTTAAAAGTTTGGAAATATTAACTGATTGTTCAAGATATAAAAGACATCCGCCTCAATTAATATTTCTAAAGTTATTTTTAAAAATTTGCTTTGATATTTTTACTTCATATAATCAATTGAGATTTATGACCCACCCTGTGCTTTGGATGCAGCGAACAAATTTATATATGGAAATATTTATTAATAATATAAGGAGTTAAATAATGTTTGTATGGTAAGAATTTTAGTATCATATTTCATGCATTACATACAGATTTTTTCAACCGTGAAATTTTTATGGATATAATTAATCGGGTAGCAAAAATATGATCCTGTTTTGTCTGTTGTCACGTATTAGTTAAACTATAATTTATACTAATTTTGCGATACTTTTATTACCCGCAGTTATGAGTTAGCACACAAACTCTTCTCTCAACTTTACAAAATTTTAGTTGAAATGAACAGTTTGAACTTTACAACATAAGTAAGTCAGTATCTCGACAAATATAACATGTTAGTTTAGGAACCTTTAATTATTAATTCGTCCGTTGACATTTTGCCTCTTCAAAAAAGATTTCGCTTTAATCCACTACAAAGGTCCAGACTTGATCTTCCTATTCCGAAATTAGCGTAGTTCTTGGAACACAGTTCGACGCCGATTCTAAACTTCCAAGATAGCTTATGGATTACTTTTGCCATGTTCTTGCCTCCCGGCAAACGTAAAGGCGAACACGCGAAAGTAACGGTTTATCCGATGTTTAAACTCGCCCATAATCGTCCAAGTGAGGTTTTATTCCACGACTTCTGGAAAGTTTTAATGCGTCGCAGTTTTAGTGATCATCGTCAAAATAATCAATGCTTCCCCAACTCACAAAACTGTTTAGCCTCCTTTAACCTCTAAAACATTGAATATTTCTTTTATTCTCCGCAGTTGTTGATTGACATTTAATGCGAAAAATTTGAACTCTTTCTTCACGTGGAAGTTGACCAAAAATTACAGTTGTTCTGGTTTTGTGTCCTAAATTATACTTTCATTCTATTATTTGTTTCTAGTTTTAACTGAAAATATTGTACACTTACACCCACAGTCTTGCTGCTTATAGAGTCTAAATTTCATTGATATGCTGCACGTTCATTTGTTCTGTTTATTATTTGGCTGCGTAGTTAGAATTTTGGTAAGTTAATCCAATCCTCCTAACATAAGAAAAAAATTTTCAACCAAAGCTGTGTTTTGTGAAACAAGACCATATTAATTGGTTTGTTAGTGATATGGGGCCCAAATTGTCGGTTATTCTCATTACTGATAGATAGGCACCTGTTTTTCAGGTATTTGATCACGATTTTGCAAAAAAAATTTCTTGTTTAAAATATTTTTGAAGCAGAGTTACATCATTTTCTTGATCGCCCTTCAAATAGAGCCTGTATCGTAAAAAATTCAAACATCGATTTCTTTTAAAAATTTCCAAGGATGATTATAATGTTGCCGTGCATTTAATACGAAGCTGATCGTTACGTCGCCTTTGTGAAGAGCCAGCAGGAATTTTGAGAATCCTGGTTCGATAGTGCGTCACACCGTGGAAACTCACGCCTCAGGTCCTCCATTTGCAATTTTCCTCGGAAAAACAGAAGGTTTCTCTTGCACAGTTAATCGCTAAAGCATCCGAGGCGGGGATAACTTTCCGACCAATCAAAGTTAATGTATGGCGCACGTTTGCTTTCTGGAAGTCGCCTCCGTTGTCGGAGGAATGAATATTGCTGGAATGATGCCCGAAGTGTTTTAACTGCTGCTTTCGCAATTTCTCTCCCTCTTTCTCTGGCTGTAATGTCGTCAGCGTTGCGCAAATTTCATTTACTACGGTAAAAAGCTCGAACCAATCTTCTGAAAAAAATTTCCCTCCCGATGCTTATAGCGACCAAAAACCATGCTTCGGAGGCGACATTTTCTCATCGCCATTATTCGGGGTGCCATTTGACTGGCGAGCTAAAAATCTCGAGCGAATTAAAATTTCTGTTCGCTGTAATAGACGTAATTCCAGATGGTCACTGTTTAGGTTTTTAGTAGAACTGTACACCAAATGACTATTTTTTCGTACCAAATTCAACGGCAATCAAGATTTGATAGCTCAAATGAAACTCGGTAAATGGAAAGTTTTATTCCAACAGAATAACAATTTTATTTACTATTTTCACACCTGTTCCAGTCGAATAAGAAACAAGTCCCGTTAGCGTTTATGCTTCATTGCTCTTTCTATCTTCCTTTTCCCGCGCCTATTTGCTTATTATCCATTTCGAAAAAACTTCACTCACTACAGCACGTGGAACATTGAATGCGATTCTTTAAAAAATATGGCCGAAATAATAAATAAGAGAACTTGCTGCCATCTGATGTAAATGAAAACTGCTAGATTATATGTATAGTTTTCGGACGGTTGAAGATGAAAATTAATGATCAAACCAACTATAACCATTAAGAATCGGAGTTTTTTTTAAATAACACACACATGTCTGTAAGGACACGAAAAGTTTATGAAATGGGTTTGTCCAAGAGAATTTGTTATAAAACGCACGAATCACGTTTTTTTTGTTATGTCACTCCGACCGACAATCCCAAGTGTTTTCTGCCGCATGTTGATGTACTGGTGAAGAAATCCCCTCTCGTAATTTTCTAGTGCTTATACCACAGTAGTTTTCGCGATTGGAGATAACGTTACCGCTTCTTGACTTGGAGTTTGTGAGACTCCCGCTTCTGAAGTTATTGGCGCGCCCTCGGAGCGTCTCAACTCCGAAGAAACAAGGCGATAATGTCACGACGTACTTCTATCTGCAGTCGATGAGCCGCGGAACACTATTGCGCCCCGACAAAGTATGTTTGGTATGCCGCGGAATTATAAGGAATGAAAAATACCGTTTTATTTTTCTCAAGCCTAGGTCACAGAAATAAAATCGTTCTTTAATGACGATACTTTATGGTAGGATTTATTACGCTGTTTCTGTTAATTGAAAGCGAAACCAATCCGCCTCGTAATAGGAGAATAGGAGATTTTTATCTTCGTTTACTCTGTAATCCAGATTAAATATTTAAAAGATTTAAAAATTTCAGTTGTTATCAATAAGTGCCTTGATATTTGTGGCAGAAGTGACCATTTTCTATCATTTATGTCGGCTACAGGGTAGATAAAAATGTTCTACGAAATCTCATGAAGTTTGGCTCGGTTTACCACGAAGTTTCAATGGACACAAAAGTGTAACGTGAAATTGAAATTGTTTCGGAGAACTAATAAGAAATTGCACGGGAGCATCGCTATTCCTTAACACGTAACCATCAGATATGTTCATCGGATATGCATATCAGGGGAACGAAACGCTCTTTCCTAAGTGTTCATTAATGCTCTGGAGATCGAATATTTAAAAAAATACTAATTTGAACAAATGCTCAAGAGGAAACTGAGATGAAATCTGTAAATGAATAAGTTCGTTCCTTGCGTTTCTGACGATTCCGCGCTTTTAAAGGAAATGTCACCAGTTCTCTGCGTGTGAAGGCGATGAAAACTAAAACCGCGCTCCTGTCTTTGCCTTTTTGACGGGGTGACAATTTTCAATTAGTTGTGGGTTGGTTCATGATCGCTGAAAACAAAGCTCGGTACAGTGAGGAGTTAAATTTCTCTTTCATCTTCTTATAAATTGGCATTAAGTTCTGGTTATGGCGGTGAGCAAATAAGCCATGGTGATTAAATAAAATTTATACATCCAAGAAACAAAAGATTCTCTTTGAGCGTGTGTATGTGTACTGTGCTTTCAGAAGTAATGTACAAGTCATACACACATATACAAGTACATATCAATATTTTTATTGAACAGTGCACATGACATAGCTTCAAAATTAAAAGTAATATTTTCACAAAATGTTTGATAATTAAGAAAAATCTTTTATCAACAACAAAGTTGAGCATATAAAATATTTCTAGCTTTCACAAAATGCGTGGAAGCTAGCAAATACTTTCTCGTGACGTAGTATTGTATCCAAATTCATAATATAACGCATCTCACTAGCATCAAAAAATCACTTCTTAGCTTGTGCAAATATAGATAAATATAGTCTGATCACATGGGAGAAGATTCTTTGGTTTCGTCACCTCTCTGATTCATATTCCGGGAACTCGTACAGCGTGGAAATATCGTAGCAATTCACGATAGCGCACGTTTCTTCGTGGAGATTTATAAATTCCATTCCACTCACCTTACTCTCATTCCAATTATATTGATCAGCTTAAAAACTTTAGGGATGGCCGCATATTCTTGTTACACATAGAAGGGCTTCAAAATGGATGCAGCATAATTGATGTTAAATGACTTTTCGTTTTAATGAAGAATTATCAAGCTCGTCTCACGGCTAAAAATAAACTCAAAAATCAAACTGGAAAAAAATAAGTACTTATGTCGATGCTATGAAGAAACAATTTGCGATTTTCGGCTACCATGCGGCCATAATCAGCGGTATCCGCAAATATAGATGATAATTTAGTATTTTTATAACTTTTTTTATGGCTGTTGGAGATACCTGAGGCGAGTACTTTTTTCAGTTTTGGTTTCAAGTTATATTTTGGGTTAAGTTTCCGAAAGTTGCTTGTTAAACAATACTCTTTTGAGACTAATCTTAATTAATAAAGGAAAATTGTAGATTTTTGTAGAGTGAATGTAATTTAAACTCGTCAAATCCTCAAAATGTATTTTGTCTTCATTTTGTCGATTATTAACCTTATCAAATAAACATAAAGTTATGCAACATCTTTCATGTCGCATCCAGTTTTTTTTTTTGGACAAGCAGTGCATTATCCCGCTCGCCGTTAAAATGTACCGAAATAGGGAAAGAATGATACGAATCGGATCGTGGTACAAGCACGTTTCTTCGACCGCCATTCAAAGCGAACGGACGAAAGCAATCCGTCTCTCCGCTACGTAAAATTCCGCGGCGAGCTCTTTAAGAGCATTCCTCCTCGTTCAGCAGACACCACATGGGTTGCACTGCGTCCGCCCTGATTCCTCTCTTCACCAACCTCTCCCTCTGAACCATCATCCTCAGCCTAGCCTCAAGCCACCCTTCCGAAGGATCGCTCCAAAGCCTCTCTGCCGCCGCCGCCGCCCTCGGCCACGCTTTGGAATCCAGCGACTCTCCGTCGACCATCTCGCCCCAAAGGGCGGCCTCGCCCCCCAAGACGCGGCCGCCGGCCCTCCCGTCTCCCGGTAACCGGTTGTCGTAGGCTGCCTGCCGGCGGCATAGAAAGGGGAGGGAGAAAAAACAAAAGAAGAGATGGATTGGCTGCGGGATTCGATGGATCGATTTGTCAAACTGTCTCGAGTATATCTTTCGAGAGTTTTATGCGGGAGAGGGACTTTTTTTGGCGTTCGAAGAGGAAGTTGATGTTGACGAGGGGAAATCAGCGGGTCGTTCGTTTCACTCTTGAATCGCTACGTTGGACACGGATCTGGTCTCTGCGATCTATTTTCGGTTCGATTCGGGAGGGCGACGCAAATAACGAATTGTTTGGAAACTTAAGTGTTATGACTGTGTAATTCCGGTGGAGCTTTCGCATGCAAATGAGTGATCCCGTCCTTTACGTTGCATAGAACAAGGTTGAAGTCTCATTTCGAATGGCCGATATAAATTTGTTTCTGCCGTTTCTGTTCCTAACGTCACAAGTAAATTATTTTACTGTTTATCTTATGGTCTAACGAGAAGATCACCGATAAATTTGTTCAATTTAGTTCATTTCGATTAGGATGCCGAATTCGTAAAGGTGTCGTATGCTCTTTCAAACTGACAATGAGATAATTTGAAAAATAACTGTCGCCCTGTTTCATTTCTAAATATTTGAACCGTTTAACAAAAATGAATTTAATGTGATTCCAAAGTTTGTAGGAAAAATGGAAGGAGTAAATTACAAAGAATTGCCCCTGTTAGATCTTTTATAACAATCATGTCAAACTCGAAGATCCATCAGGGCTGCATTGATGCGATGGATGTCATGGAAGGGCCGCACTAGAATTACAGTTGTTTAGAGTTGGAAAAATAACACCTTTTCTAGAAGATTGGACGCCTTTTTTGCCATTAAAATCAATAATTTAGAAAACTCGTTGTATATACCTCAATTACATTGACAAAATTTGTCTGCTTTTCACAAAGAAGTATTCATATATAATCTCAAACGATCTAACATTTGGGCCCGCGGGCCAGTTTAAGATCCCTATTTTATAACGATTTTTTGCGAGAGTCAAGCTATCCATTTTTACAGCATTCCTGGCAATAAACTCTTTCCTCAGATTGAACGGTTTCATTTCACGCGTTTTCGGTTTAGCGCTGTTTCCTTTTATTGAACTACCTCGAATAGCACGGTCATCACTTCGCTTTAGGTTTTGAAACTGTCGATAAGGTTTAAAAAAGAATAACTTGTTTCATTTTGATTAAGAGCGTATGTGAAAGGATTGATGAATGCTGAATACAATGCTTGAGCTCAAGACGCCGGAATGTAACCTAATGTACCACTAGGGAAAAACCTATCCCACTTTTCATGGTTTCGCTTTACAAGGTATTAAAAAAACACATCTACAGTGCAAAGCGAGGGATGGATATGTAGCGTAAAGATGTTGTTTAATTTTATGATAGGTTCTGCCTTTAAAAATAGTCTTATACGCTCTTTATGATTATGTGCCAATGAAAAACAAACGTGATGAAATGCCTGAAATTAGTGTGCGTTGGAAAGTTTTGCGGACAGAAAATGGATTGCTTAGTAACGAATACCTAAGCGGTTAAATTTGTTTTACCTTCTAAAAGCGTCTCTTATTATATTATTATATATGAAATGGCCGTTACAATTCAATGGTATGCAACAGGAAGTAACTGAAAGATAAAAATAGACACATTAAAAAACGAACAGGAACACAGGGAGGTGAAGGTTAACCATCATTCCGCAACACCTTTAAAAAGGAATGATTTTTATTCGAGGGTGGACAAGTCCCAGCGACGTAAATGGCTGAATGAGGTGCTCAGGATAGCAGCGGGTAGCCGCCTACTGTTCCATTTATTATCGGACGACGGGCCAAAAAAACGAGCGTGAAGGGCAGGCTGTTGGTAGGGTCGAGAAAACGTTTCGGAGGCGAAATCTTTGTTCATTTCACTTATTTGAAATATAATTTATGATATCTCCTCTTTTACTAAAATAATGCTTATGCTACTCAAGTTAAATGCGGTATTTCCTCAAGTTTTATCTACATTATCGAATATTTCATTTACTGTGATTGTTTGAAAGTGTCAGTGTTTATTTTCTTAAGTTTAGTTTCACTTTTAAATATGCTTGATGATATTTCCACTTTTGCTACAATAATACACAGGCTACCCTAGCCAAATGAAGCCATTTTCTTAAGTTTATATCTGATTAAATCATATATTTTTGTTGATGAACATTATTAGTAAAAAGATTACACAATACTCTCCACCTGGAATCTGTGTATTCATCCTAGAGCATAAAGTATAAGGTCGCGATCGAGTACTAGGTTGTGAGAGACATTAGAAATATGAGCACTCAATATATTGAAAATTTTGTCATGGAATGATTCTAAATGTTAATATTTAGGGCGCATTTATTTTTGTTGCAAGTCAACGGAATCCTGTCAGAACTTTTTTCTTCGTGTTGCCTTCTACTGAGTCGCGAGTTCACAAATTAAGAAAACTCCGTCATAGAGAATGCGGGTTGCCATAAAAAAGGTCCATGGGGCTCCGTAACAAGGTCGCGTAAAAAGGAAATAAGATCCGAGATCCGAAAAACACTGTAGCAGCTTCTTTATGAAATTTTATCGTCCAAGGGCTGAGCGATACTATTTAATCATTTTTAGCCTGGAGTTTCCTCTGGAAAAAAATCTGTGGTGGAATGCGGCTGTATGTAGCTTTTAGTGAAAATTGGCACGCTTTCACAGATAAGATGAGTTTCGAATAACCTGTTTTGATCTAGAAATAAATAAATGCTTTCGGCAAGTAAAATAAATATAAAACCGTTTGTGTGAATTGTTCCTTCAACCTGCTGGAATGTTACGGCGAAATATATTCATATGAATATATTATTGAAATTCAAGATGAAAACGAAATACTCGCTTCACATCTCTCGGGTTTGTAATTTAAGAAGAAAAAAATCAGCTCATTTGGCATAAAACGTCCCACTCTTTTAAGCCTAAATACAGCATAAAGGGCAACTAAAAATGAAAAATAAATAATTAATTTCGCGGAGGTTTTTGATTGGGATTAGTTACTTTAGCAAATATTACTAAGGCCTAAATTTACCGTAAGCAGCCATTAATCTATGTTACAGGAACAGCATTCAATTCACCATCCCATATCTCTACATTTTCATAAGTTCAGTCTACCCAACGGCTTTCATCATCCTCCTAAAATATATAGCAAAGTTTGTCTTAATTAAGAAATAACTTATGTTCTCCCTTCAATCCCCTGTAATACAGCAGAACTCCTCCATTTGATTTCCAAAACCCATTATTGCATTTCATTATAGGTCATTATTAAAACAATTCACACCTCCGTTTTTATTAACACCAATGGGATCATGCAAAAGACACTTCATATCTCCCCACCTGCCATGGATGGAACGGATAACCGCTCAGAGACGATCCCTTCCAGTTACCGTATCCGTGATCCAGGTACCACCTGTCCTTGGTCGAAAATATCAACCTGTACCCCTTGTTGAGAAGTTCTATGGGCAGCGTCTCGCTCGCAGGCATCCATGCTTGTATCACGTATCTATCCTTGTCAAGGTACTTTTCCACGACGTCTAGATTGGTCAGGTCACTCGTCCAGAGTATGGCAGTGGCACTCGGAGCGGGCGTGTCCGCTTCGTTCTCCGATGCAACAATCCTGTCCAGTTCCCTCAAGGCCATCGCCTGGAAACCTGCCCACAAGCGCAGGAATCCGTCCTTTGTCCTCTCGTAACCGTTCTCATTCATCCAGTCCACTATCTCCGTCGAAGAGTTCCAGCATCCTATGTGCACTTCGTCCCCTCCCATGTGGAGCAAGGGACCCCTCGGACCACCCGCAATAGGGGTCTCCTTAGCGCCGAAATCTTCAACCATGTCCGTGTAAATATCTCGCAACAGAGGGTATAGATTAGGGTTCACAGGGTTAAGCTGTCCGCAAGGTGGTTCTATACACAGTTTCTTCCATGGCTGACTTGCCACGCATACAGCGAGATTTCCAAGACCAAGCGTGGAAGTGGCTCCGTCCCATCCAGCTCCTGCGTGGGCAGGGGCGTCGAATTCCGGTAGGACCCTTATTCCGCGGACTTTGGAGTACTTCACCAACGAAGCCATATCTTCGGTAGAATAAACCATTCCTGGATACGCCCCGTAGGAAGTCAAGACGGGTACCTTTCTGGAAGTGTAAGGGAAACTCTGGCTGTCGGTCAGGTGGAGATGCAAGACGTTCATCTTGCAAGCAGCCATCGCATCCACGGTCCGGTAAAGAACGTCCATCGGAAGGAAATTCCTGGCTGGGTCGACGAGGAATCCTCGGTGGGGGTACATCGGTCGATCCTGCAGTATTGTCGTATCGGCGGCAACAACGAGAGACTCCCTATGCGTGTCCCAGGCTATCAGCTGCGAGAGGGTCTCCAGTCCGTGTCGGAATCCGTAATAAGTCGAGGCGTTGATGAAGACGTCCACGTAACCGTCTGACAGTTGGGTCTGAAGGGAATATCCCTCTTCGGTGTCCCAGGTCAGCTCCGTGTCCTCATCAAGAGGCTGCGTTCCTATGGTTATAGAGATCTTGTTCGCCACGCCTTTCCGATATCCTCTGGAGCTCTCGGGAATCAACTTTAGCAGGTTGTCGCCGAAGATTACGACCGCTTCTCTGATGAGGGCCACCACCTCATCCGATTGTCCCGGATACGTGAAAGAAATGTCGTCGTGTTCTACCCTGGCGAGGATCGAACCCAGGGATATGGTTCCTGTAGGTATGGGCCAAAGGGAGCCCGCTGGGCCGCAGGTGAGGCGACACGCCTCGATACCAAGGCCCACGTTACCGGAGGGGAGAAGGGTCTTGACGCAGGCTTTTTTTTCTTCCACGCATTCCCAGGACCAGTTGGCCGCCTCCGGGGGCCTGCGAAAATTGAAGACAATTAGTGAGCTCTTACTTTTATATCCATACTTTCTAAATCGCTGAAGAGATCTTAAGAGATTAGATAAAATTAATTGCTTAGAGCATCGAGACGTAGGACTACTTAAAAACGAATTCATAAAGATCGTTCCGTTAATCGACTCATTTAGTTTTCAACGAAAATGACAGTGTATAATTCGTCATACCTCGCAAATTTCCCATATTGTATACATGTAACTTCGGGTAGAATTTCTATTTTATACCGTTCAAGATTGATGGGCATTCTTAAATACAAAGTGGAAGCACCTAATGTTAATATTGTTCAACTAAATCACCTAACTAATATAGTTAAAGAATTAATATTTTTGGGAAATTAGGCTGAACCTTAAAATCAATTTAAGAGAGAGAAAGAAAATACGTATAATCTATAATATATTTTGAAGCGTGTGTTTGTGTGTTTGTCTGTTTGTTCATGGAACTCCTCCTAAACAATAAAAGCTAGAATAACCAAGTTTGGTACGATTCTTCCTTACATCCTAACTTAGTGAATTGTCAAGGTTTGGTCAACCCGGATTAATCAGTGCTGCCAATATAGGGGATTAACATTTTTCCATAAGATAACACGTATGAATCCATTTCTTGACTTGCAAGGTATTCTTCCTTCAAGCATCAAAATATGTAAATATGGACCGATTTTTTTTATTTTTGCTTAATTCGACGAATAAAACTCTACACTATCTTATTCCTGTGAAGTTTACATGTTACAAGGTCGAAGTTTTCAGAAATACGCTATTTGTTTCGAAATTTTGTGGATTTTTCGTACCCCTCCCGGGCGTTGCCAAGGCAGCCGTTATTGTTACCTCCGATTCATTTAGCTTCAATGAAGCTTATAAATAGACGAAAGTAATTGAACCTTCTTTCGTCTATTGAATACTGGAATCTTACATTTTTTGTAAGTAAAATAATTATATGCTACATTATAATGTTTATTAACGTAAATAGGTTCAAGTATCTGGTGTACATTTACCAGTCAGTGTTCAATCATGTACAACTGTACGTTGCTTTTCACGGGTTTCTTGCTTACAAGACATTTCATAGGCATAATTACACAAGAAATGAAGCTGGATTTGGCGAAATATGACAGGAAATACAATTGTCGTTATTTTTAAATGCAATACGTTTGGAAACGGATTGTTACAAGCAAATATGATTAATTGTTAAGAAAACCTAATTGTAATTTTGAAAGTATCTGCTATATATTTTAAAGAGTTTGTATGTTGTGCTGTAGTAGCTTCACTAAATCCGTTGAAATTCAACGTGAAATTCTGCTAGTAAACTATAAATTTTAGTTTATTTTGGTATAAGTTTCACTTCATAATTTTAAATACAAAAGATAGTTGTGCGTAACGATTTTTTTCTTAAACGGAAAAGGTAAATGGAGAGAGATGAGAATATTTTCGAGAAAATGTTCATTAAATTACCGGCCATACAATGAGTGTTTAGACTGATATGTCAATCACACTTACGTTAGTCGGAAATATTTACTGCAGGTGTATCTTTCGATATCTTAATAGTCTTTCCATGCACTACATGATAAGTGACGTTCGCATTCATGACAAAATTTCAATTATTATATATACATTGGCAAGCACTCCACTTCATCATCAAAGGCAATTTGCACCACTTCCTTGCATTTTCACTTGCAAAACCAAAACCATTAGGCGTTAAAATAGGAATGGAAAGTGTACGCTATGAGCAAACATCGGTCACTCCGCCGTTTGCGTATATCTCTGTCTTTCGCAGCATGTTATATCAGATTAGAATAGTGCATTTTTTCAGGAGTCGATGCAATCCAAGAGATAAGCATTGACAAAGACATGGTTTTAAAAGGTATAAACACTTTCTCTGAGACTTAACACGGCAGGATGAGAGAATAAATTGATTGATTGATTGATAGATAAATCTTGGGATTAGCATCGCGGAAGTTAACATAAAACCGTTTGCACCGTTCCAACATTGGATAGATAGTGATAAAAAGGGTTCATTATTCATAGATGGAAATAGCAGGATAAGTACCTTCACTTATTTACCTTCAAGATGAATATAAGGGTTTACCTTATAATCACGGGTCTGTCTATTGACAGGTTGGCAATGATGATGCCGATAATGAGAGATGGCCTTGTTTTTTTTTTAATACATACGTGCAGAGGACTCCTCCGACAACCAATAAACTCGCGGTTAGCGCCGAAAGCTTAATTCCACTCTTGCAAGGCGCCATCTTATAACTCCACGGTAACCTAATTAGAATAAGTTTGTATTTACTCAAATTGACACTTGCAACATTTTTTTCACAACAGACTAATTAAATATAAGAGTAAAAAATATTTTATTTATTGGATTTTCCCTTTGACGTAGTGTACATCAGTAAAAATTCACATCATTACTTACTGTCGCTACATTTACCACAGACATAAAACCTCTGAAAAATTTGCTTCACCAGAATATACTACTCAGTCAACATTTAAAGAAATACGTATACACAGTGATATCCATGCACTTCATTTATGAATTATAATTAACGATTAAGCTGTAAAACAAGCCTAGAAGCAAATTCGTAAGAACAACTTTATGAGTGTTTAAATTCACAATTTCGAGTGTTTTTTCTAATTTTTTCAACTACAAACTAATTAATAATGCGTCAAAAACCAAATCAAAAAATTTTCCGACAAGGTCGCCCCCGAAACGTGCATATTCATCAAAATATCGAGGGGGAATATATTCAAGGACACCACAATTTCTCTGTATATTTAGTAATATTTGAGAAAGAAAAAAACGGAGTAATTATTTGCCTACGTTACCATCCGAGAGTCTTTTCTGCCCTTCTGTCTTGTCGTTTTTCTGTGCTATCGTATTATGGTGCTCCATCCTGCATTGTCGGGACCTCTTTATTTTTGGCCCCTCTCCATCGTTGGCACTTCTGTATTGTATGCCCTCCCGCATTGCCGGCTACTTGGCACTATGATCTTTGACACGTAACCGACTCTTAACAACTTCGTATCCAACCGACACCTTATGGACTTCTCCACGCCGCGGTCAACTTCGCATTACAATTACCCGGCGATGCCCAATTGGTAGCTCACTCACCTTTAAAAAAATTCCAACGCCACGCAACTGCCATTCTTTAACAGCCTTCTCGTTTCGCTCCGCCTCCTTGTCAATTCTTTCCCCACCTTATTCGTCTATGCCAGGGATGTCATATGATTTTTAGTCGCGTGCCAAAAAAGTAGTGTGAACCGTCAGAATTTTTTCGCGTGCGACTAGTTTGCTCCTTCACTAAGAAACGTCAAATTTTATACAGAAAATACAAGCTTACGCGTGCCAAGTAAAATCGCTCGCGTATTTGCCATCCCTTGTCTATGCATACCAGTTTATATGGTTACCCGCTTGCTCGGCTGCGTTATCGTTGAAAACTGTGCTGTACCT
The DNA here is from genome assembly GCA_036926305.1 of Uropetala carovei. Classification (NCBI taxonomy): domain Eukaryota; kingdom Metazoa; phylum Arthropoda; class Insecta; order Odonata; family Petaluridae; genus Uropetala; species Uropetala carovei. Next base: position 14,425,591 of record JAXCHB010000065.1, on the reverse strand, counting down.
GTTTAAGCCACAGTAATGTAGCGAAACGTTAAAGTTTTGGGTAAAAGAATTTTTCACTTAAGCAAAATAATGTTCGCGCCTTGGACGCGGTTAATTTTATCCTTGGAAACGTATCAATAAAACAGAAACGATTACGCGAAAAATTATACGCTTCGCGGTTTCATTGAGGAGTAATTACACGTTCGATTCGAAAATCGAGCGAAATAGAAGCACTTTCGATTTATTTTCGCACCTCATAGGTATCAACAACTTAACGGAATCTTTTATTATGCACCGTGAACGCGGTCGTTTTCTAAATTATTCGAGGTTTCTTGCTTGTATAAAATATTTCAAATTTTTAACGCTTTAGAGATATGCTCTGTATTTGAAATCGATCCTATTTTGTACATTTTTTAATCTATAAGGATATTATAGTCCGTGTACTCGAAATGGTATCAGTGATCTTTTTGAGATAGCTTTGATTCCATCTTACTGCGGAGATAAATCAAACGTTGAGAAATCCTTGTCGCGAGCTTTTTTATGCATCTACTGATGGAATATTGACAGAGAATTGAGTTTTTGCCGATCTGGAGGATAAATCTGCATTTCTTCCTAACAACAGATGGTGCAGAACAAAAGATGGCGGAGATTCGAATTATCACACCGTATTCCTCACTCTGCGCTGTAGATGCGCTCCTGTATGAGGCCGTGTAAAACGAAACCGTTTAAGGTGAGGTAGTTTTACCATATAATTATTTGAGTTTGCATTTGAGGTCAGTTTGTAACAATTCAATCACACTGTATTCAACATTGCTGCATATATCATTTATTTTAACCACTGAGTCGAGTTGTAACATTTTATACATGGAAACTGTTTCAAAACCGTGCTGTAGTGGAATCGATGGCGAGGTATTTTTCTGAAAGGAAACCGTGCTAACTCGAAAACGTGTAATTGGAGGGATTGGTGTGTTTGAAAAAAATATTCCCTAAATTCGACGGTCTGCCAATGGATATTGGAAGATATTATTTGCAGAATTGACTCTCTCGCATAGCTTTAAAGACATGGACTCGCTTCTCAGTCGTAACGAACATTAATGTTACAACGGATAAAATGAGCAGTTTCTCATCCTTAGTTTTAAATGTACCGCAAACTTGCGCAAGCTTTAAAATTTCGACAGCCTTATTTGACGATATGAAAAAAATCAGCACGAGATGCAATTTTTAATGAAAGTCAGACCGTTTTTTGTAGGATGCATTCTTACACCAGTTGTCATATTTAACAAGTTAGGAAAGTGTACAACGTATCACAAATTGGCGCGTTTCGTGCAATGGAGTATTAGAAAGAAATTATATACGTACCTGTACCTAAGGGAAATAGCGTTTTAAAGTTTTTTTTTCATCATCCCTGAACGGTATAAGTGATTCATTTATGCGATTTTCTTGTTATATTTGATTGTAAGTCCTTAATATCAAATTTCATGAAAATCCGTTCGGAAGAAGTCAAGAACGTACATGCGGACGGACGGACAGACGATAATAGGCGCTCACGCTGGAAGCGAAACGCGCATAAAAAACACGCTTGATTAGAGAATTAATACGGAGAAAGAATAAATGGGTGTTTCAGATTTAGCGATAAAATTATCTGTTGTAGAAAGTCATAAAATCAAGGAGGCGAAGACGGAAGAGATCTGCGATTTTGGACAGATTAAAAAATAGATAGCTGCTGTGTGATGAGAAGGAAATGACTTCCTTGTTTAGAGTGGACTGACGGGTTTAAGCTGAAACCTAAAAAAGAGAGTTCTGTTCTAATTAGAAGCGATACGTGGCAAAAAAAATTCTACTATTGCTGAAAACCGCGGCTGAACGAAACGCCATGAACTCTGGAAGATAAGTTCATCGATGATCCAAAAGGTATTTCGAAAGAATTAACGACCCAGAAGCATATCATATCATCATCATTCCGCATAAAATCTTATATGTTTCAGCAAATTCCATATTGATTTATCGGCCATGATGCTACTTGGTCCTTAGGCCGATAGTTCCTCGACTTCTTCATCTTTCCTCGTTGCGCGCCAACGCTGATACGATTGAATGAGCTCACTCGTGTGGTACTCGTATAAAAACCTCCTTCGCCGAGTAACATTTTTAAGCAAAAAAAAATCACGGTAATTCGACATTTGCGCGGCGAAAATAATACACTTGCACTTCACGCCTCCTTTTCCTCGCACACGCCCGTTTTCCTAAAGAGATATGTTATATAGAGGAAGAGGAATGGGAGCGAGAGTGATAATGCACGCCGGGAGATTAAAGTCACTCGCTCACTCAGAGGCACTCATAAAAAAGGATGCCTGCAATAAAAAAGATATAGGATAAAGAGAGATGAGATGTACGAAACGCAGAATCCCCCAGCGTTTATACATCTTTGAGAAGCGGAATAAAACAAAGGACATGTGTACATAGTTGTGTGTTTGTGCAGTTAATGCTTTCGAGCTGAAATTGGGAGGACGCCGGGAGGTCGTGACAAGTTTTACCATTTCGTCACGGACGCCCAGGCCATTAGGTAATTTTGTCCGAAATGATAGATTTTGTTTCTTTTATTGAAACTCTGGAAGACAATTCCAATCGAAAACAAAAAGCAAAAAAAACTGCAAAAATTACGGGCGAATACCTCTAAATTTATCTATTCGTGCGATTCCGCGATGATAATTGTTTTTTTCATTTTGCTCAGATTTCATTACCAGGTACACCTGTCTAGACTACATATTGACCACAGTTCGGACGTTAACTGCGACGTATGCGTTTCGCAACGAAAAGGTTTTTATCGCCACACGTCTCGAAGAGGTTGAAAAAATTGAAGAATCAGGTCAGGACGAGTATTTTTACGGTTTATCTGAACATTTTGAGGAAGAAAAGTTGCCGGAATTGCTGAAATTAGAGGCTGCGCGCTGAGGAAACGCCGTGCTGCGTCCAAAGAGTACAGAAAAAGATTACTCTTTACTAAACGCTGAGTCGTGATGTGTAGTGCAAACACTTACTCGTTGTTTTTTTTAACTTGGTAAATAAAGCACACCTTTTCCTCGATTTTCACAATACATGCGTTCCTGTGAAAGACTGTGAAGCTAAACTGTGCTAAAAGGGATAAGAATACTAGGTTAAATTTGTGCGCCGTCTTGAGTTCCAGATGCAACACCTTAGATATATCATAATCAGAATTGCATCTTTTATTCTTTATTATTATAAGCTTTGAGCCAAGCTGAAACATTTTTATGAATTTTTAATACTTATAGACCGTGCTGAAGTAAAATTGATTGCCGTGCAATTCGAGGTGGCTCTCTCTAAAATGAAAACCACGCTAGACCGAAAGCGTGTAAAGTGAATCTGTGCAATTCGAGGGATGGGAGTAATCTTATGGAATAATGAATTCCTAAATATGTAGTGAAAAATTAATCATTATATACGACCAGGGCCGACCGGTCTTATTTGGCGACCCTAGCGTCATTTTAAGCAGCAGGGCCAGTTACAGGCGAAAGTGACGTAAGCAATCGCCTACAGGCGCCACTTCATAGGCGCGGCAAAATCAATATTTTTAAGTTTAAAAATTCTAAGAATGGAGTATTAGATAACCCAGAGGATATATTTCGAACATTTATCTTCAGATTGTAGATACTGTAACTGTTACAGTCCGATTCGAGCAGCTAAATGAATAGAATAAGCCGTGAAAAATTTTATATGATATAAAAATACACATGGATTGACATAAAAAAGTTGTGTTATGATTTCAATAAATCCCTTACAAGCAACGGTTCGTCAAAAATTAACGGTATATAACTTTTAGATTACCGTAGAATGCTGCAAAGCAGGTTGCCTAAAGAAAATAATTGCTCGATTTCAGTTTCGCAGTTTATATCGCAGAACCATTTCGAAGACTAATTTTCGAACATATTGGTAACATTTCGTATACTGCTTACAATTCCCGTAGCAATCGCAAGAGCAGAAATGAGTTTTTTCAAAATTCAAATTGATAAAAACTTCTTTACGTTCGTCTATGTTGCAAAAAAGACTGACAGATATAGCGAAAATTTATATTGAAAGCGAAACAATGTGAAAAATAAGATACGATGATATAAATAATTTTGCGCAGAAAAAACCCGAAATATAAATTTTAATTAGTTCATTTTGAGACGTGAATTTTTAAAGTGACAATATAACTTATGTTGTTCTATAAACAAATTCTTAAGCATTTATCAACTAAATTTATGTTAATGATTTTATTTGCGTTATTGTATTAAGTTTAATAAATAACATTTTTATAAGAGTAAACTTAATGTGCTATATAATTATCTTTTCATTATTTATAAATGTATCATTATTATATCCTGCCTTAACTTCTTTAAGGACACAATTTTTGGTAATTTTTTCATTTAGTTGAAGACAATTCCCACGATTAAAACATTGAACTGATTGTGAGATTTTAAAGTTTTTATGTATTGGCAGACCTAAAAATAAGATAACCATGCACCGATAATCTCTCAAATGAAAGTTTCGATTTCCATCAATAAATAATGGAACTTAACTTCCTCAAAGAAAATTATTTTCTATACTAACTAGTGGGGCGGCAAATTTTCAGCTCGCTTACGTATATTTTTTTAACTGAAACCGGCCTTGTTAAGCAGATATCTTAAAAATCAAACCGATGACTGCGAAAGAAATTGAAGGAATGCCACTGAGATTCCGCCTGCTGCGCCGTACATATTGCCATTTTCGCCCACCCACTTGCAATTTGTGCAGAATAGAACGTCAAGAAAGCATCTCCAAGATTTTTGCGCTCCGGGCAATGCGAGGATAAACTGGGACATGTGATGTATTTTTTAAAGAATCGGCATTCCGAAATTCCAAACGGACTAATCACTTAGCGGCCAGAACCGTAAGTGTGAAATAGCGGAATTATGTCATCATGGACATAAATAGAGAACGGCGGACAGATGAAGATATACATACACTCATACATATAAATACGTGCATATATATATATATATATATGTATGTATGTATGTACACACGCACACGTGCGCGCTCTCTCTCTCTCTCACACACACACACACACACATATATATATATGCTAATTTATCCGCTTAAAAACTCGCGTTAGTAATTGAATCTATTATAGAAATAGTATAATGAGTTATACTTTAATGTAAAAGGAAGCGGTTAGATAAAAGAAAACCTTCCGCCTTCGCAAGTAAACAAAACAAATAAATTGGCGCTGGCGAACCAACCTCGAGAAAACGGGTCCACGTCACAGATGACGCGATCGGGATGCTGCCGCAGACACAGTAATTTCTTCCGAACCCCTTAACGATCAGCAGAGGAATTCCAGCGCTCACATACACACTCCCATCAAATTAAAAGAACCATCCACCCAACCTCACAATCCTTCCCCCTTCCAGCTGGTCGAGAAGGCGAACTAAAGCGATAGACACTCCCTTCGCATATGGAACGCGGAATATATGTTACGCCACGGTTACATTACCGAGCAGTCCAATGAGTCCTGGTGCAGCCGACGGCGAGTGTATTTCACGCTTGCAAATGCCTCGATCTGTCCCTCGTCCGTCGAGCGGCACGCATCAGAACCTTCGGACGGGTTAAAAACACGAATAAAAAATACAGCAGCGGGTCGTTTTGTACCGAAGTCCTTCAGCTGAGGGGCGGCAGTTCCTGAATAACAACGCGTTGACTGCTTGGAAGGTCTCTCTCTCTCTCTCCTCCCCCTACTCTGATCCCTCCCACCCCCCTCTCCCCTTCCCCCCTACCTAAACAGTATGAAGTCGGTTTTCTCTTCCTCATATCACACACTGTTGTCACCCCTTCGACATATTCATTCCCCCCATTTCCCGTCACCAACCGGTGCCACCTTTATATGCACACACACACACCTCCACCCTCTTCACGTAATTCACACGTCACATTTTTCGAGCCGTCAAAAGAAACCATAAAATAAAAATGCCCCTCCTCCTCTTCCTTCCTTAGCCAATACGTGCTAGTAGTCCCAACCTTATTCGCGCACTTAACGATAACGGCTCCCCCTTCTCCTCCTTCCCAACCCCTCCCAGAAGATATCGCGAAGACATGGGTAATTTTAGCTCTTACAAGGGACGTGAGGAATTAGTGGGGAATTGCAGGTCGTGTTGGAGTAAGGAGGTAATACGAAGGGTGGTTTGGTAAAGTGCGTGCCACGTCCGATGGGCGTTGTTGGCGAGGTCGTGCGACGCCCCGAAAATCTAACCGCGGAAGGGTTCGTCGGGTGTGTAATTTCGGTTGGGAAATCGTTCCTAAAGGTGGTGTTTTTTAATGAAGGGGGACTCGAAAACTCTCGAGTGGCAGTATTCATGAGGGTCTTTGGCTGCGTTAACCTATTTTCGTTGCGTAACTTTCCCCGAGATGGAATGCGGTTGAGCTGCTAGTGCGCTCCGTAGCTCGAGGTGTTCCCTAAATAAAAAGTAGAGTAAAATTTCGAGGGAGAAATGTTTTTATCGTGCTATGCACAGCGTCAAAAAGATCTTATTCATACATTCAAAAATAGGCAATTAAGTATCAGGAATTGAAATTTTTAGAAGCTACCGTCTGCGAATAATCAGTGAAGACATGTTTTGTAGCAAAAATTCGCATCTGGATTGTTTAATTTTATGACTGGAGATGCCAGAGGCAAGTAATTAATTCTTAAATATTTTTATTCTTAAAGTGTTAGTTAAGGAATCTGCGCATTCAAAAGTTGCCTCAATTTTCATACAAAAACATGCTTCACTTGCCACCAAAAAACGACGATCAATATTATAAAGATGCATTTTTTTTATAGATAAATTGAAATTCGAACTGAGTTATCGAGTGTAAATGAGGTCGAAATTATAGACTGTATTTTTTCTTCTTGGATCGTTCACATATGTTACGAGATTGGTCAAAAATATTCTTGGCATCCTCTCTAATTCCCGAAAAAAATTACTCCGACGTTACCTTATTCATTATTGCTAAATTTAATCCCACCTCGTAAATAGATGTACTAACGCTAGGAGAGAAAATGTTCATAAGCGTTGACTAAAGGTGTCTCTCCAGTAGACGGGGAAAGAATGAGAAAACCAGAGATTAGCATTTTTATTATACCTACTAGAGGAAAGCTGTCATTTACTCAATGTTCTAATTATACGTTTGTCAGTATTTGTGTAAACATTTCCATGGAAACGAGAGATAATATAAAGAATTATTCTCCTCTCCCTCTCTTTTCTCTCATTCACCCATAATTAAAAGCGAGGAAATCCGCAACATCCGACTAGAAACTGATGAAAAATAATCTTTCGTTTCCTTTTTGTTAAATATTTCCCGGAAATCGTATTTTCCTCGTATTTAATTTCTAGTTTCCAAAATTACTAAGATTCGTTCTCAGCATTTAACATTTTAACCTCCATTAAATATTTTCTAAAAAGAAAATCCAAGTGTCCTGTGATTAAAACAAAATCCCAACATTTTTCCAAAAACTTTTTATGAATTAGAGCGATGTTTATCATCCTGTGGGCATTTACCCCTTCGGCGATAATTTCAGGTGTTTTGGGGTAATGGACGTTTGTGGGAAATGTATCACGGTGAAAGTGGTATCAAAGGCGTGAAAAACTATCTGAAGTGGCAATAGGAGTCATTTATTTACTCTCTATCAGTGAGCCAATCGAAATCTTCTTAGCTCACACGTGTCACAACTGATGTATAAGAAAATGACAAGCAAAGATCAATCGCTATAACATTTTTCGCAACAGATGTGTTTATATTAAAAATTCATGATTTTTCTGATTTCTTTCAGTTACTCTTCTGTCTCCTGCCAGAATGTACATTTACTTTCAAGTCTTTCGTGATCAAAAGAATAAATTCGTAGTCAAAGAATTGGCATATTCAGATATTGATCATGATTATAACCAAAGCTGGGAAGTACCGATTCGGTTCCGAGCGTTCCGTTCCGACCTTAAATTTTCCAACTCGTTCCGTTCCGGGTTTGGTTTCGAGTGATCAAAAGAAGGAACGGTTGGAATCCGGAGGTGTTCCTAGTTCCAAACAAGTTAGGAAAGTGTACAACGTACACAAATGGGCGCGTTTCGTGCAATGGAGTATTAGAAATAAATTATATACCTGTACGTAAGGGAAATTGCGTTTTAATGTTCTTTTCTTCATCATAAATAATCCATTTTCTTCCTATTTAAAAATCGTGCATGCACACGTAAGTAAATTAAACATTTGTTTGTGAGATTGTTCATGTTAGCAACAATGAAGAATTAACCATGCAAGAAATTTTCTAAGTTCAACTCGATTTAAGACTTTCTTGTTCGATTTTCTTGATGACGGCTACTACGATAAAAATGTATAGGAAAAGAAATACTCTAATTTATTAGTTCTACAAGTTTTATTGGTAAAATATTTTGATATGAGCAATACTTTACGAGATATGATGAAAATTTCATTTTTTGTCACCAGTAAAGTGGTACCCCTGATTGTCGTACGTGATTCATTTTTGCGATTTTCTTATTATATTTGATTGAAAGTCCTTAATATCAAATTTCACGAAAATCCGTTACGTAGATGTCGAGAACGAACATGCGGACGGACGGACGGACGGACAGACCGACGATAATAGGCGCTCACGCTGGAAGCGAATCTCGCCTAAAAAGGTGATTTATTGATAACATTTTACATGAATTACAACTTTTTTCAATTACCTTAAAAAATGATGAAAGTGTCTGAAAAGTAATGTGACCAAAGGTCATCTTTTAAAAGAAAATTTCCTTTTTACTTTCCCTACACGTAATTTATGTAAAATTATTGTATTCGTGAAAATGATCGAATTAGAGACTTCAACGGAAATACACGTTTTGAGGTCCTCTTAGTATGTTTGAGTGTTTTCTCTGTGATGCCTGTGTGTGTGTACATAAAAGTAGAATTAACTGTTGATAATTCTTCATTGTTTTTATCGCACCACCCGAAAATATTAACAAGAATAGAATATATACTGACCTTCAACTAACGACTTGGCAAATAGTAATTGTCAAAAACTAAGTAGCACTAAATCACGAATATCACCGTGTACACTGCTAAGAGAAGACTGAAATTCTCTTTAAAATTTATGCGGATAGGGGGTGGGGGAGGGGTTGAAGTGGGTTGCACATTGCCCTCTGGTGGAGGGATTCACCATTCATCCATGGTACTTGGGGAAAACCTTTGGCGGAATGCAGACAATATTTCTCTCGAAGAAGCGTAGGTACTCCAGGACGAGGGTTGTTCCGAAAAGATAAAAAGAATTCACTGCTTAATATTTTGTCCCACATTCATAGGAGTTTCTTCTGGTCATTTAAGTGTGCAATAGATTTTATCTTACTAGAGACAGAACGATGGCCCCTGAGATGAAATGGATAGGAAAGAACCATTGCCCTCAAGGGTAGTGAGGGTGGGGATGAGGGTGTAGGAAACCTTTCCTCTACCTCTCGGTCTGAAACAAGGGCGAGTAATAAGTACGTATTTCGTGACGATATCTTCAAAGGTGTGGAAATCACTATCTGTGGAAAATCTACGTCTAATTATTTAAGTTACTTACGTAGTTTTAAAAACAGTTTGCTTTGGAGAAATCTATGCCACACGAAAATATCATTAAAAACAGTTTATCAGTAATATTTCAATTAAAATTAACATATATTTGGTTGCCATGTAAACAAAGCAAAATCACACAAAGATATTGAAAAACGATATTACGTTAAAAATATTTCCCTTATAAATGCATTGGACTCTCAACTTCGGTGACAATGGGAGTTGTCATGGTATTGTCATAAAACTGATAAAATCACGCATTTTTCGGATTCTAAACGTATTTTTACGCTAATTCGATCAGGATTAGGATTCTGTCTTCAATAAAAATAAAACTATTCTTTCCTGCATAGAACAGCCGAAGTCTCAAGTTCGTACCATGTTTCTAAGTAATTTTAAAATTCAAATGAAAAATAAGCTGCACTCACCCTTATATTATTCAAATGGAGAAAATTAAAAAAGAAAATATTTTTTAAAATTAGAAAGGTTAATCAAATCGGTTTTAAAAAAACTGACTACACCACTTAACTCTTTATTCCGGTTATAATAACACCTTCCTCTTATTTCTACGAGCTGCAGTTGCTGAGTTATAGAAAAACATACATATATAAAAACACTATACTTTATAGATATCTATAGATTAGAGAAGACTTGTAGTGTCTATACTTGATTTCAACTATGAGGTGGTCCCGGCGATTCTCTCTTTCATTCATAAATTGAAATTTTATTTTAAAACATTTCCGGGATGTCTCCGTGGATGAACTCGAATCTTAGGAAAATGATGGGAGGGGTTCCATATATAGCATAAATAGATTCTAAAATAACAGAAAAGTTCTTTTATAATACATTTTCGGTGAATTACCACGGAAGACGGCTGCTTTGTAGCCTAAATGCGCATCTGGTTTTATATAACCTTGTTGTGGTAATTGGAGATACCTGAGATGCTTGTACTTGATTTTTCTCACTCATAAGACGGGCCCTGTTGAATTCACGTAAGCTTGCAGAATTGTCACAGCTACTCACAAGAAAAATGTGATGTTTCGCTCGTTCCTTTGCTTACACAATGCGTCGAGTTTGTGAATCACACTAAATCACATATTTGCTCAGAGATTCCAAGAAGCTGTTGGAAATATTTGATGTCACAAGGTTACAAAGAAGTTGCCAAAGTTTAGTATCCTTCATAAAATTAGTCAACTGCGTACATCGAGATTAAAGATGTTTTTCAGTTTATTGTTTGACATCAGACGAACTTTTCGTACTTTTGTAACAATCTACGGTAGCCGCCATTTATACGTATACGTACTTATGGACAAAACAATGCATTGGAAAAATCAGTATTAGAAAATAAGATAAATTGTTTCAGCTACCATCTGTTGCACAGAAATCTTATCAACAAAATAGGGCGATAAGCGAAATCCATCATGATTACGAAATCGAGGGATATCCATATCTTTTGATTATCATTCCTCGATTGTTTTTTATCGATTCTCTTCTTAATTTATTGATAACGCGTTCTCCTTCATTTTCGTTTTCTTCAGTTTCACCTTTTATCTTCGAGTCTCTCATTAAATGATCAGTCCAGATTGCTTTCCTGTTCATAAACAGTTGTTTTATGAGTTAAATTGAAGGAGAGACTGTCTATTGTCGATATCGGCCTATTAAAGACATCTGTCTTTTATCATTATCTTATCCACTATTCTTCCCGATATTCTCCATGTTGTAATCTTCCCATCAATTGATTTTTAGCATTCTTTTTCAATTCCATGTGCCGAAGCTTTTAAGGTACACCCATCCCTCGCTTTTCACTTTACATGCGTTTCCGGATAAGACCGCGTGAAGCAATAAGGGATAGATTTTACAGTAGGAATACTTGAGATTGAGCACCGTCGTGGGTTCAACAATTTAGTTATGCAGTTTCATAATTTCTTTACCCATGATTATAGCTCAGAGTTGAACTGAAATATTTAACGAATTTTAAATCCTTAGAGAGGGTTCCTAATCTTTGCTAAAGGGAAACTGATGGCCGTGCAATTCGAGGCAGCATTGTAAACTAAAAACTGTGATAAACCGAAAACGTGTAAAGTGAAACCGTGAAAAGCTAGGGATGGATGTGGCATAATTCATTCTTCCAAATCGACCTTTTTCTTCTCTATGACGAGTGCTAAATCACAGCACATATAATCAATTTCTTATTTAGCTAAACATTTATTTGATTTGTTAATGGAGGTTTATTTATCCTGTGGGCGATTTCCGCTTACGTTTTTCTTGCGCCTACTTCATATGCGCATTTTTAACATACACTAGCAGAAATACCCGGCGTTGCCCGGGGAAATTTGGTTCAAATCCGATCGGAATTCTAGATGATATATGGTATTTAAGAATTCACTCAGCCGCCGTGTTGAATAAAACGGGCAGAGAGAAACAAAAACCACGTATGAATTATTTCTGGGAACCCTCCAGAATCGTACCAAATTTGATTCAAAGCAATAGTAGGACTTGGGAAAATACGCGTAGTTTAATGTTTAAATCGACCGCCATTTTGAATGAAGCGGACATACAAACACTAAAACCCCGCGTCGACCTTCCCCTTAGTGCCCCCTACTATCCTGCCAAATTTGGTTGGAATCTGTTGGTTGTGGGCGTGCATAAAGGAGCCGACAGAAAATGGGCTGCCATTAGCATTAGCATACAAAGTTATTTTGCTTTTTGTACAATTAATATAAAACATTTGGGATTAAAAAGTAGCCTACGGCCTTTCTATTTGTGAAGAAAGTATCTGTTGAAAGTTTGATTACTCTAACGTTAACGGTGTGGAAATGTATAGATGCACAAATAAACAAACAAACAAACACTTTTATAAATATATAGGAGATAGGTATTAAATCCAGAAATGCTAAATGCAAATGTAAATGATGCCTTGAAGCAGTATTGCATATATTCAGGATAGCTCAGCAATTACGATAATTGAGGGGTGTGAGGCAAAAAACATGGTAACCCACAAACTTATCTATTTGTAGTTAGGTTGCGTACAGAAAAGAAAAAAACTTCAATTATGATTTTGGAAATTTGTTTATCATTTGTTGTAGTTCATATTTTGTAACTTGTGTTTATTTATGATTTCTCTTACGGGTGCCCCCCTCCCCCACAACCCGCCCTCCCCTTGGTCTGATTTTGCTCAGCTACAAACTTGATCTTATACTTGTATTGAAAGTGACAAATATCAAATTTGTACTTCCTAAGTTAATTTACTCGAGAGTTATCGTCGAAAAACCAAATCGATGCCCCCCCAAACCCTCACTTAAAATTTTTTTTGAGATACACCACATAGCCTATATTTTAAGCTGGACCAGTCTAAATATACGCTGCAAGTTTCATAAAAATTGGACCAGCCGTTTTTGCGTGATGCGGTAACAAACAAACAAACAAACAAACAGACCCAAAAATTCTGCAAACCGGTTCGAACGTCTTCTTGTGATGCAAAACACACAAAAAAAGTAAAACCCCGACAAAAAAAAAACAAATGTACAGACAGAGGCTACAATTTTATTTATATAGATAGATGGACGGGAAGGTGGACCAAAAGTATTTTGGCTACCCGAGTAAGGGACTTCATTCACTTCTGAAGGCGATTTAATTTGTATAAGCGGTACTATAAACAAGTGATCAAAATTGAAGCGATAAGATAATTTTTTTAAATCGATAGATTCATTCAAAGATATAACAAAACTGATTGATCGATAGTTATTCAAATCTTCCTTGCAACCTTTCTTGCTTCACCTATACGGTATATTCCTCTTTCTTAAGCAAGGCGCAAAAACCTTTGAGTGGATCTGTTGAGGGAGGTAGTTAGGTGAAAGGAAAATAGGGAGGAACAGTGATAGGGTGGAAGTTAGTTCAGGATAGACAGAGTTAAAGAGAGAGAGAGAAGAAATGAAAAAGATTTGGAACGGAGAAAAGGGGAGAGGGAGGTATAGGACGGAGTGGTAGGGAAGGAAAGGAATGGAGAGAAAGAGGGAGGGAAAGTGGAGAAGGGAGAGAGAAAGACAGAGACAAGAAAGGAGAAAGTGAGGGAGGGGGAGAGAGGAAGGGATAAAGGAAGGGGGAGAATGCGTTACACATGAAAACATTATGTAGCAAAGTAACAGAGAAAGCTTTCAATATTTAAAAAAAATATACAATAGCCAGTGTGAGATAATCCTGTTTCACGTAAATTTTATAATCAAAATCCCGACACTATTTTGATTAGTTATTATACTAATCATATGGTATTTATTGTATTATAGGAATTATTCGCTCTCAAATGAAATTCCGATTTAAAATTTGATATGGTAATTAGAAATTGAATTGTGAGCGAGTTTCCATGCACTTTATCAAACATTCGTCTTAGCCATACGCGAGAAATAATTTTTAAATAACCTAACATTTCTTTTTATTGGGCCAGTTGCAACAATTACGAAAGTGTCACATGTGTAGTTCAAGCCTTTATTAAACACACGGAGATAAGTTTGTCTCTAGTGTGTTTATGGGTTATATGGAAGAAGACTGCCTAGTCTCAATCTCGCCCAAATAAAGACGAGCATCTGTGCGTGTGCCTGCGCGCGTGTGCGATTGTGAATCCCGTTACAACGAATACCGTTATAACGAAATCTTCACTAGAGCGAAAACATACGAGTATGTAATTTTCAACGAACTAAGTTACGCTGGTTTTTAATCATTAGTACGAAATCGTTCGTCACAAAAAATCAGTATGGCGAAATCTTCTGCAAGTCCGTCTTCTCCTAAAATTTGTATATTTGCGAAGAAATAACTCATTCAGGATGCTGACTATTCCTCGTCCTCCCCGTTTTTCTTCATAAAGAGCAGGTAAATTGGGAATGCTAGGCTACCTGATTTTCTGCAAAAATAATTTCTGCAAGACATTATTATTGCATACGTTTAACTCTCGTACCCATTTGGCTTAATATCTCCGTAAGTGGTAATGGGAGTTGTTTCAAAATTAAGAAAAAAACTCCTTAACCGTACTAGACCTCGTACGGTTAAGCAGGTTATTCTTAATTTTGAGACATCCATCTCGCCGTAGCCTTCAAGCCTTTTTAATTATCGTCACGACTTTCCGGTCAAAGGATTTAAACCGTTTTCACAAACTATCCACCCAAATCCAGATCGTCGCAGCCGACATTAAATTCCTCAAAGACAGAGCCTCCTCCCTAAATACACCAACATATTTCCTAACACCACAAATCACACAGCATCCAAAGGCCTTGTACGGTTAAGGAGTTTTTTCTTAATTTTGAAACATCCATCCCGCCGTAGTCTCCAACCCTTTTTAATTATGGGAGTTATGAGTTACCAGCAGATCTATACTAATCACAAAATATAAAGAGGAATTCCCGGACAAGCTATTCTTCTACGTAACACAAATTATATTGGATTTATTTCGGTTCATATCTATGTAACTGATTATTCTCACGGAAAAGAATATGATACATTGGTTAATGCTATTTCCGCCAGGTGCAAGAATGGCAATTTGAAATGAATTACTTTAAAATTTCCCTTCTAACTTTCTGGAAGGGCAAGGACAAAGCGATAGATTTATAATATAAAACCGATGGAGTGGATATTCAATTGTTACATATTTAGAAGTCACTAATTTGCCGCGATCTTTCTTGGGAAGAGAAGCTAAAACAGAACGTCAGATCTTATTTCTACTTACAACAATTATGTTATTCATCGTTCATTAGAACTATATTTATAACAAAAAAATAAAATTTATATAACCTCTGTACATATTGATTTATATTGATAGTTACCTACTTGGGCGCTTTATTAGTTATTAGTTAATATTTCAGTAAATAAAAGGTGTATATATATACACACACACACACTATAAAAGCCTTAGGTATGTTTCCAACACTTGGAAAATTTTTCCAATGGGACTGACATTCAAATCGTCCTTCCCGTGCTCAAATGCCCTCCCCCATCCTCCTATACCCCTTCTTTTCAATTCTCTTCCCCTCTCCGCGGCTGTGATCCTTCCCTTCTTCTCGGCTTGACCCCCACCCCCTATTGAGTGCTTCCTTGCAAAACGTACCCATTAAAACACTCGCACTAAATCTACTTCCAATATGAATAGCGCCTATAAAAAAAACACTAGAATAACACTCTCCAAGTTTTCCCCGAAATATACCACTCAAATTCAAAAGAAGACAGTTTCCTATACGTTTGGCCTTTTTCATGACCATCAACATGTCAAACAGAATTTGTTAATTGCGTTTACAGTGAAATATATGAACAAACGTGTTCAAAGGGGGTAAAGCTAGTTACTAATAACTTCCATTAAAAACTTATATTTGGAGTTACTTAAAAACTGGTATTGCGATTAATTTTTAGAATTATTCGTTAGAACGAAATCTCAGTGCATATGATTCGTGATCTCCTACAAGTTCGTTGTAACGGGATTTTACTGTATATGAATTTTTTTGAGGTGATATCCTGCAGAGAGTTTTATTATTGTTCTCAGCTCACGTAAAGAACATAAAAGCATTTGTTGCTCAAACATTTTGGCTCGGTACTTCTTCCTCGGACGCCTTAGGTACATGATGTTGGCAGTGTTTTACGGATGCGCGTTCCACTTCTCGAAAAAGCTAGGCCACTCATATCGTTCCCGATTGCATTCTCCCAGTCGGAAGACGCATCAATGAGCCTCGCCACGTGACACACGAGGGGCGTGACCGCGGTCGTAACGCGCGTGCGCCCCTTGTTCCGGAGGTTCTTTCTCAAACATCGCTAATTGGAGGGGATTTATGGCACCTTGAGCGGATTGGATATGCGTCTCGCGCCAAGAATTAAAGTGCCTCGGTTTGTAAAATTGTAGCCATTTTCTCGGACAATATGCTTTTCGAGCGAGGCCTTTTAATAGCATGAAAGTGCTCTCTCGAATGGTGCATTTGTTCTTTGTAGGCGGAATGATCGGATATTAGTTTAAATAAAAAAAACGTCGGGAAATTATTGAGGCTATGTTGCGTGGAATATATCTTTTTATTCTTCCAACGTAGTAAACACGAGAGCGATTACAGTTACGAAACGTTTTATGGCTTCTAACGGCAAAAAAAATCGCCGTTAAAAAACAGCCTTTGGTTGTTCCGAAACGAAAATTTGTATTGGCAATCCGACAGAAGATATCGATTATTCATAAAACCGGAACGAAATTCCTTTCGGTTTTTGCGGGCGCCGTTATGCAAATGTTTCCTGTCTTTCCTCCGACGGTGAGAAAATTCCTTTCAGGTTTTGTGGATGCAAATTCTTCCTTTATTCTCATCCGTCTGCGATAAATGTCTTCTGCATATTTGAGAAAATAAAATTCGATGATATTCGAGAGCTCACATTTAGGCCCTACAGCAGTGACTTATGGCCTTTTTGATCTACTGAGCCGAGCTAAATATGGCTACTTTTTTATTTAAAATTCGCGTAGGTTTATACATAGCTACCCGCATAATTAATTATGAAATGATTGGGATGAAATAGATCCGCAATTTCGGCTAAAAGGCAGCAATTCTCGATGGCAGGCTCTTTTGAAGAATAAATGATTTCCACGTTGCCACGTTGGTACAACCTAGCAGTTGGATTTCAAAAAACGTTTCATTGCTCTCGCGTGGATTGATTTGTAATTTATGCCGTAGGTTATATTCTTTTAGTGTAATTCATCCTTCCGGATAAAATTCTTTTTTTAATGCCTTGCAATTTCCAGGATTGGTGAAATTATTCGTGAGAAAACAACACCGCTGCATTGTTTATCGTTAGGTTCCTCTTAATGTCGTTATATAAATTGGAGGAACGTTTTGGAAAACAAATAATTGTTGATTTATTTTATTAAATTGTCATTTGGATACATTAAGGTTCAGAGTAATTTTTACAGAATTTTTTAGAAGCCAGCTGATTTCATCTTACGTACGCAAAATGGGTATCTCAGAGATAGTGCAATGAATAGCTGGTCGGTTTCAATAGTGTAGGAACAAAGGTGACTTCTACAGGTCATTTTTAATATTCTTTACAGATATAGAGACAAGTAAGACAATATCCAGACAATATGAGAGAGTTATTCAAGAGTGGATTTAAATATGGTAACATATAGTAACCTACTTATGGTCAGAAGGCATAATATGGATTGTTATACTTTTATTAATGACGTCCATAATGCTTTCATTTTTGCTCTAAAAGTTTTTCTAAAAAAATGACCTTAGAGAAATATTTTAAATGTTATCTCTTCCTTTTCACACCTACAGCATATACTGTACGTGAACATTTCTTATCTCTTTGTTCGCCATTTTTCCTGAATTTAGAGGACTACCATATTAATTTAAAAATTTCAACGGATGTCGGTGTAAGAGACAAATTTACAGGGGGGAAGCGTTTGTAAAAATAATAATAAAGAGGGTCGATTGAAGAAGATATCAGTGAGTAACCGCCCATCGCTTTATCGATCCTGTTTCAATGGCCTTCACGGTACGGGCAAATTAAACCGGTATTTCCGTGTAATTTTTTCCATGTCCATTTAAAAACAAGTTAGGAAAGTGTACAACGTATCACAAATGGGCGCGTTGCGTGCAGTGCAGTATTAGAAAGAAATTATATACCTGTACATAAGGGAAATAGCGTTTTAAAGTTATTTTCTTCATCATAAATTATCCATTTTCTTCCTATTTAAAAATCGTGCATGCGCACGTAAATTAAACGTTTGTTTGTGAGATTGTTTATGTTAGCAACAATGAAGAAGTAACCATGCAAGAAAATTTCTAATTTCAACTCGAATTAAGACTTTCTTGTTCGATTTTATTGATGACGGCTACTCCTACGATAAAAATATATAGGAAAAGAAATACTCTTAATTTATTAGCCGAGAACGAACATGCGGATGGACGGACGGACAGACCGACGATAATAGGCGCTCACGCTGGAAGCGGAACGCGCCTAAAAATGATTGAGATTGTATCGCTGCGTATGGGACGTAATCCCCACTTAATGCTACGTATCGGATAGTACGTGCTTTTTGTGCCTATGAACGCGAAAAAAATATACGTGCATAATGTAAATTTCAAAGTTTGCATCTCTATTTTAATAGAATGAAAATGATCCTACTGTTTCAAACAACTCAAATGTTTGGTAAGCTTGCATAACCATTTAAGGAGAGAAAGGTGTGAGATCGGTTTTTGTGTAATTAACGTCCATGAACTCTGGTTAAAGGGAGATAAATCCAAGTCAGAGACCTGATTACCCGCTCTCCATTGGGTTAAGGAACAGATATAAATCGCCAGTGGCCAAAGAAACTCACTCGCGGATATAGAAAATCATTTCCTAATCCATAATTATATTTTAACACCCGAGGCATGTACAACAAACCTTCTCACGTTCCAATGCTGCAAAAAATATGCAAAATATTTCAGAGCCTAGGAAGTGCATTAATCCTCTAGACATGTAATTGTAAGGAACCCAAACATATCCAGTAATTAATCGACAAAATATAGGCTAGGCCTTTCATTAACTTCTCGGTTAATAGCTTAAGCGCAGTATGTACTGTCACACTGTGGATGATGACTGCATTTGGTAAAGCGACCTACCTTTCGAGGCTTTCTAATGAACGTGAAGGGCACTCAGTTTATGTCAAACCGCGTTTTGCGTTCAATCTTATTAATATAGATGTTATTGCTTACAATTCTGCCTTTTTTTCTTACCGCTTGCGTTGTAAATAAGAAGAAATCGAGGAAAATTCAATTGAGGGACGTACATGGTGCTTACCAAGCGAAATCGTCTTGGAGGCTACTTTTCAGAATTGATGCTGTCGAACTCAGATTCATGGCCATTGTGTTTAACTCCAGAAGGTTCCAAAATGCTATTAACTGAAGGAGTAAGCCGGTTAGGAAAAAGAGCAAATGATTATCCTCGTTCAATTTCAGATCCCGAGATAAAGGGCGAATTTCAGTGTGTTCAAAATGTATTTCAGGCCTTAAAAGAGAGAAAGGTGGCTTTAAAGGTTTAATATCAAAATTTCAATCCGAAAGATAAACAAAGGGCACATAAATCAAACTATAACGATTGTAGTACCATAGGTAATGCTATAAAAATATATTTCTTGCGGTCGCTTTCGTGTAAAAAAGAAAGTTTACTATTTTAATGCACTTTGGATGTCGAAGAATATTAAATAACTCCAGATATAAAAAGGGATTATCGATATCGCCTTATTGCTGGCATCCAACTGATAAATTAGATAGCCCCAATAGCCTAGCAAAGGTTGCAAAAACCGGATGTCCTTTTAAGGTAGAAAGCAGCCACAATCAGTAGTGATTACACCATAATAGGTTTAGAACGATATGGAATTTACTATCGGTGAATCGCCACTGATGACGGTTGCTTTGTATCCGAAACACGCATATGGTTTTACTCGACGTTTTAAGCTTTAATTTTATGTTTTATTATTTACTTCAGATGTTAAGTTCAACCTGTAGTTATGTACTAACCAGTGCTGCAGTCGTAAAAAAAGCAGAGGGTATACTGTATACTAAGGTAAAACTTTGAGGGAGGGTTCTTAACCAGTTCTTTAGAGCAAATTACACGATAGTAAT
The DNA here is from genome assembly GCA_036926305.1 of Uropetala carovei. Lineage (NCBI taxonomy): Eukaryota > Metazoa > Arthropoda > Insecta > Odonata > Petaluridae > Uropetala > Uropetala carovei. Next base: position 14,405,387 of record JAXCHB010000065.1, on the reverse strand, counting down.
GTTGTTACGATGCCAGGAGAAAACGTATGAGTGGTTTTTTTCATTCAACCTGTATAATTTTTCATAAGGCGTGGATATACGCTTTTTGTTCGACAAAGAAGAGGGTATACCGTTTTCACTCGAAAAAAGCAGAGGGTACACGGCGTATACCACCGTATACCGTCCACTACAGCACTGGGCTAACCAAATAATATTAAAGGACTTCTGGACCATCTAAAGGAGAATGATGTTAGTAGATTGTAAGTAAAAGTTTGTTGAACGGAAATGGTTAAGGGGATTCAACACTGACCATTCGAAATGCATGAAAGTTTCAATTTTTCAGGAATTAAAAGAACACTAGATTCTTACATTCCTGTCAAACGATGCCTCGAATTATTTAAAATGGCTTTGGACCCAGTAAAATAGTCTTATTTGCATGCGGAAAGTTTAGACTGCCGGAGTCGTGTAACGTGTATGCGAAAGATAATGCCTGAGAACCAGCTCTAGCCGCGAGGACATTTCCATTCGGCCCTCTGAGCTCTCAAGATAAAGTTACACGTGGAATACTTCAGTGTCGTAGCGAAAAATCTAAAATGTGATCGTAAATTCTTTCCTGCTCCTGTTTTTCACCGCAAAAAATGTGATCCTTTTGCATATAAGATATAGAAATGTCGAGATGAGTTGTTTGCAGATATATATATATGGATCGCCGAAGTACATTCAGTTTTTTTATGAGCAAATCTGTCATGTCAACGTTTATCTCACGTCTGACACGGATGATAGGTCTGCAAATGAATCGTTAATGATTTCTGTCAAGCAGTTGTCGCGGCGACGAGCTCACTATAGTAAGAATTTTTTCTCTACATCGGATGGATTTTCGCGAAGTAATGGAATATAATCTGCAAATGCGAAGCCTTGAAGTAATTAGGTATTTGAGAAAAACGACAAATATGCGAGTAAAAAGCTTAGTTAATTTAAACGGGTGCTGACTATTATATTTTCTCTTGCGCCTCCTTCTTCAGGATAGAAAAGTATATTACGTAAAATCCATTTGCTGTAGAATACGTTGGTTTTTTCTCTCGTCCGAGCTGAAATTTTTTAGAAAGTTAGCCATTAAATAAAATTAAAACTCATTCGTTGCCTCGATAGTTCCTTGAGTAGAGTTTTATTGCATACTTAAATTATTTTTAAGGTAAAAGTATATAATAGATATAAACAGCAAGCAATTTATTATAAAATGATTTACCGTTCGAGCTAAGATCATCAAAAAATGCCTGAGTTTCCTGAATGTTTTTCAATCGCCATTTTGTTTAGCTCACTGCCAATTATTATATAGGGTCGTGATTACTTCCACAATTGAAATTCTGCCAACGCGCCTCTCATGCAGCGAACCTCGAACAAATGAATAAACCGACTCTGTGGAGACGCCATTTTATTCTAGTTACCCCGATTGCAATTAGATAAAAATATTTTAATTTAAATTGGCATACTTATCGTTACGGTATCCGCAATAGTCTTATGGCATTCTTCAAATTCAAATTTATTCATCTCAATCAAAGGTGGAAATTTCTGAATTTCAACAATTATTTTTTTAATAAGCCTGTAAATAAATTGGCATTTGTTTTGAAATTGATTTAAACGAAAATACTGAAAAGCTCCTAAGGGAAATCTCAGAGTGCAAACTAATATATGTTTTATGATTAACCATAAAAATTTTATGGTAAATTTATATTTCATAATGAGAATTAATTCACAGGTTAGAGGCAGGTGAAAGTTTCATAAAGAGGATATGAGCGGAAACAATAATCATAAGAACTATGTAGAAGGAGTAAAGAATTCATTTAAATGAGAACGCTACAACTACGAAGGAACGGAGAGAAAAAATGAATGCGAAAACAAACAATGAAAAAAATATAAAATACGGTAATAATCGTTTCTTATCGATTTCCCAGCTGGAAAGCAAACATAATAATGGGCTTCAGTTTTCACTGAAAAAAAACTGCTCACAATGAGAATTACATCCCAAGGAGGTTTGGGATCTTCTTTCGATGACCTCACTACCCTTCCTTGTTTTCGTATGCCGAACGTTGAAACGTAGGCGGCGTTACTATCCAACAATGTCTCTCATTATTCTAAAATGTTATTAAAAGTTACATTAACGTGGCTTTTTCACGAGAACGTCACGATGAATGCATTAGGTGGCAATGTAGTCGAATGCAATCGCGTTTGAAAAGGAATACTGGTCCCCTACGTACATGTTGAAAGGTTTATTTAGTTTTCTTAATGTAATATATTTAAAAAATATTCTTTTTGAAAACGTCGGAATACCTTAGCAATTAATATAGTATTTTCAAGGACAAAATAAAAATTTATATTACCTTAAGCAAAGAAAATATCCAAAGCTTTCAGATATCTTTGAGCAACGGCCAAAGATTTTTTTCAGCCTTGTGACTTATGAAATTAAAAGAGTCCTGACCTTGAAAAAATAAGCTCTGTTAAAGATTTTTTTATAACGAAAAAATTGTTCAAAAATTCCATATGCTCGAAGGTATCTTTGTCCCGAGGGAGGGAATGTTGTTTCATTTGCTGGAAATATTCCATTCGGAATACGTTTTACTTTTAACCGTTGAATGTATATATAGGTGTCCGGATCGCTATATATTTTTTTGCAACAAATACATTCATCTAAATGTAAAAAAGAGTTGTAATTATTTTATTGCGACTGTTTTTAAAAACAATGGTAGAGATGGCAAATTGAACAAAAGCTTATCTGCAGAAATTTTCACTCTGAATCTTGTAATAAAATAAAATTACATGTTTTATATGGTTGACGCACAAATTGAATATATCTTCTTGGAAATAAAACCTTGCCGTGCTGTTCCGCAGGTATTGTGAGCTACGCTGCCGGAACGTCTGATCTTGAAAGTGTCAATTAGGGAAATAGATAAAGATCATACTATGAGTGGTCCAAATAGTGTCAATAAAGATAAAAACATATCTTTCGTTGAAAAATAAGTGAACTTCTGCGACTAAATGTCATCCATAAATCAATTCCCGTGAAAACGATTAAAATAATCTAGCTGCTAAAAATCGAACACATTACTCCCCCAATTTTCGCGATTGTATGATAGCCGAAATTACTGCACCAATTTTCAATGATCGCGGAAGGTAAATTTCGCTTATTCGCGCCCCCTTACTGCATCACGCCAAAGCCCGTTAGAAGCTAAATCTTCTCGATAATAAAATAGTGCCAATTACCCTAAAGTAGTGCGCATTTGGCATTTAACTCGAAAATATAATCAGTGCCTACTTCTCTCCGAAATATTGCTCCGAAACTCGTAAAGGACCACCATTCGAATCTTGGTTCTGGGAAAACATCAAATAGATAAATCGATAACTCAGTGATTCGATATCATTTATCTTTCTTGGGGGTTCGCGTCAAGTTAGACGGCACTTGTGGTTTCAAATTTCCCGCTCGTGTATACGTACGTCTCATTCTCTCTGTATCTTCCCGCTCGTTCTTCGTTTCTCTCTATTTATCTCCGTGCCTCAAAACGTGACGTGTTTTTAAAATTTATGTCCAGGCGGTCTCTGTGATGGACCGCGCAGAGGCGAGGAATGGAGAAACAGGGAAAGAGAGGGGGGGCGAGAGAGAAGGATTAATACACCCAGCGTTCGCGCGTCTGTGCGTGCGTGGGTGTGTGCGCTCGACGACTCTTGTGAGCTTTCCGTGACATTTGCTCGCAATAAAAAAACGAATGTCTTCTCTCTATTTGAAGAGAGAAAGAGAGGCCGGACCTGTTTCCCTTGGGTGATTAGGATAAATGAAACAACCCTGGTCGGGATTGGTTTCATAATTTTGATTATGCCGAAAAAAATCATGGTTCGTAAACTTGGCAAAAATTTTCTCGACATTATTATATCCCACGGCCTAAGAAAGAATAATTTTTTATTTTACGAACTTCCGAGCCTTGTGGGTTGTATTTGCCTTGAACAACGCAATTACAACAACTTTACTCAGAAACTGGCGATAACAATTTAAACAACTTTTCGCATGGTTTAATGGAAAATAAATTCACATAATTTCATAAGCAATTTATTTTAGAATAAATTACAAAATGCTGTATATTTGACTATGGAATCAGTCCCTTCAGCGCATATTGCGCCAACCCTCGCCTCCGTTCGATCATGTCTAAGCATCCCTTTGGTGAGTTCGGATATTCTTTAATACGCTTTGGTCATTTGGACATCGCTAATATAGGTGGTTAATGATCATTTAATTCGTAATTTTAATTCATTCCTCGCCCTACTACTCAGTTCTTTTCGGCTTGAAGGTTTTTGATCTTGGAACAGAGACTATTGGATGTTCTTCATTAAACTCTTTCATATGTAACATTAGAGGTTGTTTCATAATCACTTCACTGGTATTAACTCCGTCTACCCATGGCGTACCTCTGACGAAGATCCATGTTTATTTTACTCGCACTATTCTGTTAAAAATATAAAATTGGTACTTAGGTAGTGTGAACAGTAACAATATAATAATTGTATAGTAAACACCCCTGGTTCAGAAAATTCCGCAATCCTCCGGTCCCGGCCTTTCCGAATTAGAGGGGTCCAACATGTACACCGTGTTTGCCCGATTGCAATGCGACTTTTTAAAATGAAATTCGAAAGAACAAGGTGGGAGATATCTCACATAGCTCTCATACTATGGTCCTGTATGTTTTGACAATACTGATACCATCTTCTGGTCAGCAATTTTAAATATACCTACGAATGAGAGTATCTTATTGTATTGTAGTTGGAAATTTAAAGGATATTATGATTTTTTTAATAAAAATTTTCTTTATAAATGTTTTCGTTTTAGCATTTCAGCATACATTTATGTTATGAGCAAATTCATACATGAAATCCCAGTTATGTGCTTCAGTGGAAATCTTACCATGACTTCTTTATTTTATCTTGATGTGCTATATTTGGAAACTAATGATCGTATAATTGGTGCCATAGAGATATCATATGCAATTCTTTGGTTTTCTATTGACAGGCAACTCAACAAAAATGTTTCCCCATCAACATCTCACTACTTTCTATCTACAGCCTTTTTCTCCTATCTTAAAAACATCACATACTTCTCCCAGTCCACGGTCAATTTTAAAAGGTGCCTTGCCCTAAACTCGTCAGTCACAGTTTAATTCTAACATGATACATGTGTTGGCTGGTATCAAACGGTACAATAAGCTGGTCCATATACTAAAATATTCCTTTTATTTGAGAAAAATCTGCCTTTCGTCACCAACGGTGTCAAAATTAGAGAATTATCGAGAATCTTTGACATCAGAAATAATATATCAAGCGGAAGATAATTTCAATAAAGTAAGGCATTTAAAAAAGTAAATTTGGTGGATTTCTCTTTTAGGTAAATGAATTTGATTACATTTTAAATTTAAATGCAACCCCATAGGCCAGTGATGGAGAACATATGGCACGCCTGCCGTAAGTGGCACGCCAGACGATTTTGGTTGGCACGCCACTGAAAGGTGAATACCAATCAAATAATTTATCTTACTGATTTGGTGCCCATAAAACATTTGCGTTATTTAGTTAACTGATGTAAACATTAGTTTTATGGTTACAAGTTTCAATCTCTTATGTCTTGGTCACGAATTTGATTTTGTTGGCACGCAAAGAAAACCAAGGACTTATTTGTGGCACGCGAGGCAGAAAAGATTCCACAATTTCAGTAATATTGGCACGCGGACAATAGAAGGTTCGCCATCACTGCTATAGGCGTACAATAAATGTGTTGAAAACGATACCAGTAATTATAGCATTACGTAATAGAGAAGAATGCCTGCCCTGAATATATAGTTCTTTTCAGAGTGTGTTCTTATTTGGCCCCACATCTTTTCAAATAATAAGGGACAAAATTTCTCAGCCCATGAGTTGTTCGTCTTGACCGTTTTTAGGCCGTATACATATAGGTAAATAATATTTATTCGAATAACATTGAGACTATGAAGCCATCTAACTTCTCCTCGTAATGATGCACGTAACTTATTTGAGAAAGCATTCGACAAGAAAGGGCGAGATGTTAACGGAGAAAGGGAGAGAGTGAATAGTAGAAGTCGAGGAAGAGAAAGACGGTCGAAAAAAGATGGAAGAAGGGAGGATAGGATAGAAATCAGAGATGCACAGAGAAAGAGAGAGGAAAAAAGAGAGAAAGGGGCAGTCTGGAGTCCGCAAGAGTAGTTCAAAAAGCCCCCTTCCTCCAACGATTCTCATCGTCGTGTCTTGAAAGAAACTAGCGCGTTGCAGAACTGGTTGCAGCCACGTGCCAGCAAGCGCCCTCGCGCGCGCGCAGCACACACACACACACTCACAGAAAATCAACCGCCGCTCTCAAACAAAAAAGAATCGATAATCTAACCGGTGGAGTGTAAGACAGGTCGCACTCCCGTACATGTCTGTCCAGCTTTCTCTCTCTCTCTCTCTAGCACTCGCTCTCTTTTGTAATGGCCTTCAGTCAAGGTGACTCGGTATTTGATAAAAGCTCTCCGAAGGGATTTCAAGGGGTCGGAGGAGGAAATGGAGGCGCGGGTGCAGTTTAGCATCACGGGAGCTTTCTCTCCCAAAATCCACCCCTGCACATTTCTTCCCCAATTCACGTCATAGCGGTTTTATAGGAAAGGGAGCTTCAAATAAAATTAAGCTCGTTTTAATTCTAGTTCTCTCCCTCCTTCATATCCTCCCCGTTCTAAATTCGACATCGAAGCGGCTGCGATAAAATGGAGTTCGTTTTGATACACACGATACATTTGATTTATTGGCGTATTTGCGCTGGAAATGTTTTCGAAAACGATCGCCGATTTTTTATTCGACGCTGTTCCCTTTTCATGTTTTTTCTTTTGCAACCTTTTATCGACGTCGGTAGCGCGGTAATAATAATTATTAACGGTTTAATAAGGTACTGATGTCCGTACTTCTGTCACTACGGAATTTAAGGCTGTCGATAGCAACGGGAAAGATATTTTTCTTGAACTTCTTTTAAGAGCTCGTTTGGCTTGTCTCGCCATCAATTTATTTCTAGCTTTAAAAACGTCTCAAGAGAGAAGAAAAAATAATTTAACGGTATAAATAATAGTAGTTAAAACTTTTGCATCTTGGTCCAACACAGAATTAAAATTCTTATTGATAGTATATATACTACTCTGACGTAGACTTGGATTCTGCATGAAAAAATGTTTTAAAAATTTCGACAAATTTTACCATGAGAAATTGTAGCATTTGAAGCATATCCGGTAATATTTTAATCTTGAAAAACTATAATCAAAGGAAAGGTTTTGTCGATGCGCGTCATTTAGGGAGTTTTTTCCTACATTCCGTGCACGAACGGATTCACTCGTATCCATTCGCACGATTACGGACTCACTGATATTAATTAATCATGCGTACTTGCATGTATACGGCTTGAATCCCTATTTGAACTTTGAGGATGTTTATTTTTGCGTGGCTACTTACGCACTTTCCTGCATCTCCAGCGTCAGATCCTCGGAGGGCATCTAGTCTCTTCCAACTCGTGGGAAGTACTTGCTCTCCCCACGCTCTTCCTTCCTTACCTTTCACCCAATGGGAATAAAATTATCCAATCACGGTCATGTAGCATTATAAGAAACGCATGATGCCGCCGGTGACGTTGACATCATCGAACAGCCAATACGGAGAAGCTGCCACGCATTACAAGCCGTTTGCGGAATTGTTGAATCATCCGCTTTTGAAAAAAACACGTGCTTTTTTCGTCGATACACCGATGCCGATTAAAAAAAAAAAGAACAACACGTGTCGAAAGCTCAATTTGTCGGAACGTGTACGAAATTTTTTCATTGTTTTACGTAATCGAGTTTCTTTGTATTAGCATAAATCGAATATTCATGTCAAGGTAGATTAAAACATCAGACGGAGCGTTGGGTAAAAAATTTCGTTAAATTCGCGGCGCTGGACTCGCATGGAAACCTTGCCAGTATATCCATCGTCGGAGAGTATTATCGTATGCACGTTTACTCGATCGGATCGTGCTCCAATCAAGATGTTAACAAAGAAGCATTTATCCTCCTCATATTCCGTTCACTGACAGATTATTGATGGATGACAAAGTCAAATAATTACGCGGACGAAGCCGCAACTTAAAGCCGGAATTGATCAATCAACTTGCACAATGGATCGCCAACACTCTGACTAACAAATTTTTGTGCGGTAGCGTTTCCCGAAAGAGTAGCTGATGTTCTTTTTTTTGACAATGTAAAAGAATACGTTCCAAAATTGAAAAATGCGAAAAAAATGTTTCGGTGCGTTTATTTACCAGGAGGTAAACGTTTTCTGCGCGATTTGAGGTCTATTTAAAAATTTATTTTAATCGATTATTAGTTCGCTTTCAAAAACGTGAAACAAAAGAGCTTTTTATCGCTTTGTCGTTCCTCCGTCTATAGACATTCAACTTTTTTGTTTTAGCAGCTAGATGAAAAATTCTTTTTTGGTTGGATAGGGACTAATAAAATATTACAATTCACTTTTTTACGAGTCCTCCATTATTTTCATTGTTCACTGATCGAGGGCGCTTAGTTTGGATAACTAGTAGAGTTTCAACAAATATTGTAAACAGTCTATTTACGCTATAAGTTTTATATTTGTGCGGTAGGGTAAGGTGATGATTTAATAAATTATACATTGAAATCCACGGATTTACGTGTATTCCAGCGAAAGTTTAGAACAATTTGAAATTTGAGATATACCATGACATACAGAGATGTCTTTTCTTCGGTGATGCTGTGTTATGCTGCCATGAATAATTTATATTTAAACGAACATTCCGTATTCACCAGAGACGATTAGACATTATTGTTTTTCGTGTTTTTGGCAATGGTGCTGATGTCTCGTAGTTAAACAATATTTTTAGATCCACAAGAAATAACCTTCACATATTATAGAATAAAAAAATAATACTTGGAAAATCTCCTTTGGATTGCCCTCATCTTTACATTTGATATCGTCAGGAAATAAAACTTCCTTTGAGTTTTATTCCTAATCTTAAATTATGTAGAGCGATATTAAGCAACACAATCGTCCATTGTTCAAAATTACTAGCGGAATTGTACAAAACAGCGACCCTACTATCACTAAACATGAGCGTCTGCAGAAGAAAAGAACTTTAAAACTCTATTTCCCTTAAGTACACGTATATCATTTCTTTCAAATACTGCATTACACGCAACGCGCCCATTTGTGATACGATGTACACTTTCCTAACTTGTTTACGATACTGGCGGACAATGTTCCTCTAAGCCAGGGGTTCTTAACCTTTTTGTGCCATGGACCCCTTTGGTAGTCTGGTGAAGGCCACGGACCCCTTTCAGAATAATGTTATAAATGCATAAAATAAAATACATAGGATTACAAGGGAAACCAATTATATTGAAATGCAGTTATCAAAATATTTTTTTAAACAAATTTATGATATAGTAATATATGTGCATTAAATAACAATATAATACATTTAAAATATAGGAAAGTTAAAGTTAAAATTAAATTTTATTTTTCAAAGACATGTCAGTGTGAAGGCTGCTGTTGTTTATCTTGAATAAGAACATTAAACTGTGGGGTAGTATTTGACAAGGCAACACGCATGTCATGTTGGACATCCAATCGATTTCGATTTTTTGTTTTGATGGTTACAAGTGTTGAAAATCCCGATTCGCAAAGATATATTGTTGCAAATGGAATTAAAGCTTCCATAGCTTGCTTTACAAGGCGAGGATAGGCTTCTCTCAAGGAGCACCAGAATTCTCCAATGCATTGCATTCTCTCGATACTACGCCTATTATTCTATTCATTCAACCTGTGTGTCATCACTTGGACAATAGATTTCCTGATAATGAGTTAAGAGAATGGCAAGCTTTTGACCCCATTGCTATGGCAAACGCAACCAATTTTGAATTTGAAGAAGAGAATGTTAAACGACTAATAAAAAATACTCAGCTACCATTACAATAAACGAAAACATTGTCACAATAATATCGCAGCAGTACTGTGATTTGAAATTCGTCGTTTCTGGGAAAGTTAAGAGTAGTTCAATTAAGTCGTTCACTGATATGTTGAACTACATGCTTAGAAACGAAGAATTTGAACAACTGTCAATTCTTGTTGACATCTGTGGAACATTTAAAGCTTCTAGTGCTGAATGTGAACGTGGATTCAGTGTCATAAATTCCATCAATTGTAAATCTAGAAACAGACTGGAAGTTGAACATTTGGATGATCTGATGAGGAATAATACTTATCTTGCATCTGGGTGCGAAATTAATCTAGACAGTGTTTATAGTCAATGGATTTCTAATAAGGACAGATGAGAAAAAGTTCTCGAAACGTGAAATAATTTTCTTTGTTGTACTAAATTTTATTGTACCATTCAATTAATAAATAAAATCAAAAGTATGCAGTTTTTCAATTTTCATTGTAAATATTCTTATTATGTATATTACAAAAAAACTTTTAAAGTGCCGCTCAGTCGTCAGGTCGTGTAAAAATTTTCTGCTCAGAGCAGTAGCAGGTCCGCGCAGCTGTAAAAAAAATTAGAGGGAACGTTGCTGGCGGAGTGCCTTGTTTTGTCAACAGTCGCTTTCGCGAATTTTAGCGAAATTAATGAAGTATTTTTTACACCGAAGTAGACAGAAGATTTACTATTTGACATATTAATGAGAAAAACAGCTATTACACTTTCCATTAATATATTTAGAAATTTTTAATTGTCTCAAATTTTGCGAATATATTTTAATTTATCTTGTATTTTATAATTTAATTTGTTATAATTTACTGGCATCTAAAATTTAGTTCAAAACAAAAACTTTGACGTGGCGTCTTAATTTAACTATACTTGTTCTAGTCTGACAAGCAGTGATTTCTGTGGAGATATTGGATACCTTTTTAACGAAATACTTTCCTTTTGCTCGGGTAAACAACTGCAAAACAGAACTACATAAATCTTGTATACCTCTCTTTATAAAATCTCCGCGTGCGCGCTTTCTACGGCGTCCAAAATAGAACCAAGGACTTAACATAAAACGTCAGGTTAAGGAGATGTGTAATCGCTAGGAATGTACCAGTTAGTTAATTTATTAAAGGATATCTCGAAATTTAATTAAGGGAAAGTTATTAAGAAGGGTGCATGGTGGTAAAAGGACACGCAATTAGGCTTATCACTTAAAATTTCGTAATTATTTGCTGTCAGTCACTGAAGGTTTCGCTTTTTAGGATCTGCATAATCGCTGCCTACGCGTCAACTCGTGATTAATTGGTCGATTAAAAAGATTCATACATAATTAGAAAGTTGGTGTGAAAAGTCATTCTGAGATTTTTACATCTAGAAGTAATGGGTCCGAGTTTAGGCGAATCTCCATCCTACGTAATAAATAAATGGAAATTTATGCAGGACGTTTTAATTGCGATTTTTAAATCGATAGGAAATAAGATAAGAACTTGGAAATTCTTACTTCTATAAGAACAAAAGGGAATTCTGACAAATAGAGAACAAATGTCCGAAATAAAAAAGCAATCGATTTTTCAAGTCTTTAACTCTAATTTAAAGTAATAAATTGTATGAAAAATAATGCTGCCGCCCTTTTAAGTTGCAGTGGATTACAGAAAGATCTGTTATCGTCAAATCACAGCTGAGGGCGGATGCTTTTTGTAGCCGAAATGTACAACTGGTATTTTCAAACTTTTTATAGTAATTGGAGCTCTCTAATTTAAATATCGCATCTGTCTATAAATCGGATTTTACGAATTATCTCTCTTATCATGAGCTTCCTTTATATTGGCCTACTTTAAAATTATGTGTGAGCCACGATTTAATTTAGGTGTTATATATTGAATAAATGCGAATTTTTTATCATTAGGGCTAAAATAATACGTCATCAATCCGCGAGTAGAATTTAGTAAAGAGAATGTCGGTGAGTTCATATCCTTCATCAGAAAATAATGATGGCAGTCAAAACGACATTGTAAGCCTTTCAAAAACATAATACGGAGACGCAACTCTCTCTCTCTCTCTTGTGTTGACGAATGGGTAATCTCGAAAGCTACATCTACGTGTATAAATGTGTCTCTCCGACACCCCAGCGGATCTCCTTTTTGTGGTCACTGGGGTTCCTTCAACATCTAGTTGCCCTCGATGTGTATGTTATGTATGTATCTATGTGTGCGCGCGTGCATGTGTGTGCATGTATACGTTCCATTGAATTTTAAAAGGATCTCTTAGATAATTTTGAAACGGGTATTGAAATTATCGCCCGTGAAATATGCAAAGAGATGAATAAAAAAAACAACGATAATATTTAGGCGCGACTCTTTCCGTCGTACTTTTTTTTAGACACATGCCCTCATAATTTATCCCTTATTTATAACTGCGATTCTTATCGAAATTAACGGGACAAGGAGATTAAACATCATCGCGTGTACCGTGCCAAGCGATTCAGGGACGTGGAATATGATGAATGATCGACCGAATAAATCATTCCAATAAAAATCCCCGGGAAAATCGTCGTCCATTCGAAAACTTTTGATGGCCTCCGTTGTTGCGCGTGATCCAATAAGATATACAACGCATGTCTTCGAGGGCAATTTCATTTACGACTTAATTGCTCGTAGTTTCGGGCTATTTGTCCGATCATTTCGAGAATTGAATGATGGTTTGAACGTCTATCTGCACGTTAAGTTTTTAAGTGGCAGATTTGACAGAAATAAATGTCCGCGTTCGTTTTTTTTTTTTTGCGAAATGCTCCGCAAATATCCACGCGGATATTCCCGCAGCCGCCGCGGACGCGACCGGGCGAAATCACGACGCATGATCTGATCAATCCGGTCACACCCAGGGAAAAACAATGCTTTCCGTGCAGGCATTTGGACACGCAAAAAGAAACGGCGTCTTTGCATTACCATTATCTATAATGTGCGTGACAAACATGAGATCACGTTTTGGGCGTGGTTTTTAGAACAACGAAAACCTTCTCTTTCCCTTCCTATTCCCTAAGAGTGGGTGTTGACACAATCTCATTTCATCTCGGACACGGGACGCGAAATTCTATGTTGGGAAATGTTCAATTAATTTTTTCTTCTCTTATCTCTCTGGACAGGACACGGAAAAGAGATAGAGAGAGAGAAAGGATTTTTTGAGCGCGACTCTTTGAAGAATTTTTTGCATAGGATGGGGCATTATACGCTCCCTTTTTCAAATTAGTTTGCGCAAAATAATTAAATCAGTGGCTACGCCAGACATTTTGATTAGCGTTGTTTTTATTCATAAACCAAATACTTTATCGCGAAAAATATTACTCCGATAAAAGCGTGGAATGTTGAAATTCCTCGTTGATTTGTATGATTAAACATTAACAATCGAGGTTAGATTAAGGAAGGTTACTTGTCAATTTAAATGCTGTTGTTGTTTAAGCAAATGCTTTATAGTTATACCTTCAGATATACTATAATGTTATGCTGCTATGCTACTGTTTTATATTATATGGAATTGGACCAAGTGATATTATGGTGTTATAATAATCTATTATGTTATGTACAAGAAAAATTGCCTGTCCAGATAACGGAAATTTATTAATTTGGCGTAATTATTTACGGTTAGTTATGTATTGTGTTACTTTTGTTGCATCACATATAAAAAAACTTACCATTACAAAGTACGAGTTACGATCATTAATTAGTATAGTTCTGGTTTTACATAAGCAGCCATGTACAGAAATGGACATTAACTGCAACAATTTACCCTCAAGACTTCATTAAAAATTATCTCATTGCCCTAGTCGTATGAAACGACTTGGTTCGCGTTTAACCCATTAAAAAAAATCACACAACAATCAGGCGTCTCATCAGGATCAATTTATATTTATACGTATTTTTATAGATGCTACTATAGTACACTATTTTACTTCACCGTCACAATATTTTATTTGCCTGCTTAGACTATGTTAAAAAAATTATAAGCTTGGAATGTCTTCCATTTAGCCTTGCGAAGAATATTGTCCAGATTAAAGGTTGCCGTATGCTTCAAGTGCAATTAATGCATATAAATTATCTTCCTAATTTATTCTCCCGAAAATTATGGACGGGTTAAGGGCGAATTTCACGCGACTCCGGATGCGGCTCCGTGACAAGGACCACTTTTCATCGATGATTTATCAAACGCGCACGGAAAACAAAAGAAACTCTAAGAAAGGCCAGAGGAGCCCTTCGAGACGAAATGGTAATTTCGGACCATTATACCGTTTTCGTCAAGTGGCGCGGGGATGAAAGTTATCCGACGTCGTGTAAATAAAATGTTTCCGCTATTTGCACGGATGAGATCGGCGGGCGAATTTCAAAAGTTGAGTAGGACGAGGGAAGGCATGTTTTATTCATGTGGGATGATAAATGAAGGCGGGGTACAATGCGCAAGCACCCGGAGCGTGGAAAAATTGTTCGTTATATATGTAACAGTTTTAAGTTTAAAAAAAAATATTTTGGGCAATTTTATTACTGCCGAATGAAATAAGGAGTTGAAAAGCGAGTGAGGGATGTTACAAAAATAACTTCGAAACAGGATTAGCCGTAAATATATAATCGCAGTGTTGTTAGTTCATGACTCCAATCAAACTATGTGTCCTAACTCATATTACACTACGTTTCCCTCAAGTTCGACTTATAGAATGTTCTTCCGCTCGCAACATGAATATCACATATAATTTATTTTCAGCGGTGAATTTATCACAAAGTGCAAGAGAAACACGCTAAATGTTTCAGATTCAGGGCAATCTTAAATCAAAATAGTTCATATACATCCACGTAAGTACAGTACGTATAAACTAACTATAAATGTCTAGCAAAAAAATCTTATAACATTATTTTATTTTTCATCGACCACCATCAATGTACATTGTAATATACACGCAATTCCCATAAACATGCTTTAACTTTTTCAATGGCTCCCTGAAATATTTTTCTCTTCATTAATAATCGCTTTTTACTAGCATATGTCTTACCGATTCATATTCGATTCACACCACGATTATTAATCTAATTGATTTTGTCAACCTTTATGCTTATATAGGACACCAAACATGACTGGCTACTTGGTATCCGGAATTATTGAATTTGCTACTTTTTTCTTATTATGATTTTTTTACAAATATATTCCGTATAACTATATTGTGAAACGGCGCCAAAACAATTTATTTCTCGTTATTTAATTAAGTAAAAGGAAAATCAGATGCAAGGGTGAATGTATAAATGCCTTTGCTCTCGTTAAAGTGGAGCATTCTATTTTGACCTAAGCTCACTCCTTAACCTTTCAACATGATGTAGTGATCTGTTCGAATTCTAATTCGAATCCTATTCCGTTTAGTCCTCCTCGTCCGCTCTTGACCCAAACTGATAACGGCCCGGGCATGTAACCTGAAATTAGAGGGAAAAAATTATGTCGCTTTCGATATAAATACCGAATTATTTACGCCAACCAAACGCAAAATTTTATTCAATTGCGTTTAAAGTGGTGAAATGATACAATTTTCTAAAAATAACTAAGTTTTCTGGACAAAATGCGTATAATTTTTGGCGTAGTTACAAAGTTATATTTATTAAACTCTGGAAACAAAATAAATAAATGAAAATTCATAAAGGGCTGACTTTGCAAGAAAAAGTATCCCGTAGAATTATAAAAAATGGCATTATACAACATCATTGTATAATGAACGTAAATTAAAATCCCGGCCGTATATGATCATCGAAAAGTTCTTTGCTTGACAATGGGCAATCTCATGAATTACAAATGAATAAACTCCGGTATAAGTACCAAAATTGAAAATATTAATGACTATTGGAAATACCTAACGTAAGTACTATATTTTTCTATTTTTATTTATACTTAAGTGTTTATTCTGGAATTCATTTTCAGCCATAAGGAGAACTCGATACTTCTCTAGTGAATTATAATGAATCGTTAACCACATATTGCTCAAGAATAAGCACTTAAAAATCAAGAGATTAAAAAAGTACTTATCTCCGGTATTTCCAATAGTCACAACAAGGTTGTGAAAAACGATATGCGTAATTCCGCTATAATGCAGCCATCATCATTATAA
Source organism: Uropetala carovei (assembly GCA_036926305.1). Lineage (NCBI taxonomy): Eukaryota > Metazoa > Arthropoda > Insecta > Odonata > Petaluridae > Uropetala > Uropetala carovei. The sequence goes on along the minus strand of JAXCHB010000065.1, from coordinate 14,389,230 downwards.
TTCATCAAAAGTGGATTTTAAAAGAATTCTTTTAGAATCTACTTTCGGTTGATGTGGCTATTGGAGATCCCTGATATATGTACAAGTAAGTACCTTTTCAGTATTTTGACTTTTATGTGCTTGATCTTGAATAGTTTCAGCCTTAAAAATAGCTCGATAATTCTATGTTGAATTATATATTGTTGAAGGAACTTTTCGCTAAACATTAGCAAAATCTTATACATTTTTATTGAAATCATTTAACATGCGGAGGAGAAGAAAATTTCGGCGGATGAAGGTTATTGCTTGACTTTCAAAATTGAAGTTCAGCCAAAGAGGCACTGGTGCAGGGAATCAACAAAAACGTAAAAATATGCAACTGAATTACTGCGAAACTTGGCTAAAAAAAGTGTTTTCTTTCTCGAAAATAATGTTCGGAGTCACCGTTGAGAAATGTTCACTTGCATTCAGACGCCAAAGAGATAAATTTCGCCCGGCGCTCTTTTTAGATTCCTCGTCTGCTTTACTCTCCGAGCTCGTTACCTAGCTCTGCCTCTTACCTTTCTTTAACGTTTTCTTTGTTCTTTTCTGTTTACGCTGAGGTCGATTTTATGCGAATTCGTCTGCTATGCAAAGAGGAACGCGACTGATCGATAGTAAAATTCTTAATGCTGCTCGAAAAATTATCTTGGCATTGAAGTAACGGCAGTGGCGGATTTAATGGGGGGGTCGCACTTGACGCGTGCCAGGGGCCCCTTGAAGTGAGGGAGCCCCGAACTAATGTATTTCTGTATAATCTCAGAAATATGAGATATCTCTTTTTGAAATTCTCAAAGAAAAATATTTTTGCGATACTTGATTTATTAAAAAGGGGAATCAAATAAAGGAATAGTCGTTAGATGAGATTTCAGTATACATATTACAGGGCCCCCAATTGTTTAGCGTCAGGAGCCTCAGAATGTCTAAATACGCCACTGGGAAACATAATCCGTAAATAAAGATTTATTATTATTATTTATTATTATTATTATTATTATTATAAAAATCGCTCATGTTCTCATATATATCAACCAGTTCATTCGAAAACTTTTGATTCAACTGCTAATATTAATTACATTTAAAGTTTCCCTTCCCAGTCTTCCCATTACAGCCAATTAGACCCCTTTCGCATCGCCCTCTTACATTTAATCCCCTTATTTTAATCCATCCAAAATTCTCTAAACTTTCCTCACATCCCTGCCTCTTTATCAGCACACTGATTTCTATGAATTCCTTCAATTTTAATTGGAGTGATCGAAATCTCATCAATCTTTTCCTTTTATCTCAAATTACCTTTCTCGTTTAAACTACATTTTCCTTCATTTCCATTGTTTCTCTTCGATGACTTTAAAACTCTCTCGGTGTTAACATAAGTTTTGAAGAGCACGACTGATAATTAAATTCAGCTTTAGTTTCGAAAACAGAATCTGCCTTACGCTTACAGTTTTCGCTTTCCGAATGTGTTAAATTTCTATTCGGAATCAGCGAAAAATAATTTCCTCCGTCATTCAGTACGAAAAGTGAAATACAAAATAATAACTAAACGAACGATTGCGTCATATTGACTCTATATTTTTGTTATTCGGCATAGGCAAGATTATAAGAAATTTTCATAAAGTTTTGACAAATAATACCTCTAAAAGAAATAATCTTTCCAGTCCATCTTTGGTGGGTTTATTTTCATTCTCTCGTTTATTTGTTTAATTTTGAGAAGGGAAGAAAGTCTGCGGATGAATTTGCATCCATGAAAACGGGTTCTTGCATGGTAACCGGGCGACATATAGAGAAATTATTTTTTTAAGATCACCGACGTCGGAAAAATTCAATTGAATACATGCATTATAAAGTTTAAAAAAGAAGAGAATTTTGGACAGGACGTAATGTCATCGCCAATGCCTATTTAAGGACGATTTTTTCACAAAGCCGGCAGGTGCCAACGTCCGAAACGGCCGAAGAATATGTCCACTCTTTATTTATGTCTCGAAGCGAGCACAAATCCGCGACTACATTACTGTCGGTACAGTAACGGGATGTGATCGCGAAAAACTCGCCGGACATTTATCCGAGTCCGTATGACCTTGCGGCGGGATTTGGCCACCTCCCAAAAAACTAAAATAAAAAAAACCTTCCCCATGGGAAATATTTCGGGACAGTTTTTTTTATGAGGACATTGTCCGGCGATAGCGCTGTTCTGCAACTCTTGTGACACTCACTGGTTACCGGCGCCAATGCCAAAGACTCCCCGAAGAACTTCCCCTCGTGTCCGACAGTGGCGCTGCGATCGCCATGAGAAACTCCTCCCGGAATGTACACGAACACCTCCTGGCCGAGGTCAGTACCCGAAGCATGAGCGGACGCTGAGCGGGCGCCACCGACACCGGCTTCAATTGTCTCGTTGCCAGCGAATGCTGAGAAAAAATAGAACGATTATTAAGCTCGCTCCGCGGTCGCGTGAGGGTGGGAGCGACAGCTTGGAGCGAATCTTTTTTTAAGAATGCGCTTCTGACGATGGCGGTCGATAAGATGTCTGCATTTCGACATCGGATAATGTCGTCCATGGCGGGATCCAGAGATTCTAGGCCAAGAACCAGTGCTGTAGGTGGGGAGAGGGGTATACGATGATATACGCCGCATACCGTCTGATTTTTTCGTATGAATAGGGTATACCCTCTGCTTTTTCGAACAAAATGTCGAATACCCACGCCTTATGAAAAATTATGCAGGTCGATTGAAAAAACAACTCATACGTCTTCTCCTGGCATTGTAACATTACAGTCGTATGATTTGCTAAAAAAACTGGCTACGAAGTTTTACTTTAGTATACAGTATACCCTCTGCTTTTTTTACGACTACAGCACTGCTAAGAAACTTCTTGAAAGTCTCAACATTTTTTATGCTTTTGGTACTCTTTCTTGTATGAAGAGTTACAAAGAATAAGACTAATTTTTTACAGCAATGTCTGCTCCGAATCGATAATTTTTTTACATTATCAAAAAAGTTTCCTATAATATTCACATCGCGATTATTTTTCTCTTATACGAGAATTATCAATCGATTTCGCAATACGAATAAAAATATTGCTACTTTTGGTTTGTATTTGCATAAAAAAATAATTAGTCTTGTTTCCCTATCTTCTTTTAGGTACTTCTGGCGACTTGAAAATATGACCGTAACCTGTTTCGATAAACCTGTATTTATTTACGCTTTATAAATTAAAATATCAATTTCACTGTGGAATCCCATATTCATTTTTCAGGGAGCTCAAACTTTTTGCAATGGACATATTTTCCACTACACCACTGCAAATAAGATACAGCTTTTCAGAATAAAGCATTTGGCGAATTGCTCTTTTGAGACGGAAACATGCTATTGATTTCTCAATCATCAATTGACATCTTTCTTGTTTCCAGGAAAAAGAGAAAAGTTATGATATTTATCTGTTCATTTAAAACCTATTAAAATTAATTTAGAAATAGCCTATAGTTCACGGGATTATTTTATAGGTTTCTTAGCAAAAAACGTTATATGAAAAAGTCATTTATTTCAAATAAAAAGAAAACTAATTTACTAAAAAAGACTATTTTTATATGGATGCAAGACTTTATCAGAAATATAGAGAAACATTTACATTGTTGAATCACGAATCAAAAGATTTATCTGTTTAATAATAAACAAACGAAAATATTAATTTGTGGAATAACTATAGCCATATATAATGCTATATCCATCTCTAAAGATCTTTTAATCTTCCGTAATTTCAGTTTTAAAATATCCCATGGTCTTTTTCAATTAACAAAAATTAAAATAAAAAACTCCCGTACACATGCGTACATGCGTATAATAACAAAATTTACACGCGAATAATAATAAAGTTGGTAACGTTGATTCTGGTTTATCCCGCAAAATGAAAAAAATACATCACGAACGCCGTTTAAAAGTCTTGTTTAAATATTTGAAGCGTTTGGACTTTTAAGGTTAAGCGTAGGAATTCAGGATGAGGCATTTGAAAAGGGACGGCATTCCTTCGCGATAACCGTAATTACCTGTTTCTGCAGTCGTCTCGCCAGGAGTCGATGGCATCTCTGCCGAGGTGGACGATGGGCTCCCCGACGTAATTTTTACATCGGTGGAATTGCTTTCGTTCGGTCCTGGTTTTTCTGGCGCGGGAGAATTGGATTCCGGGAGCTTGAAAGCCATTCCGGGAGACGCGTAAACGATTCCGCAGGCGTTCGGCGAACGCCTTATGCAGACCGAGTAGTCCAGTCCAGCTGGCATCGCCGCGGCCGGTGTAAGTCCGCCGTAATTCGAAGTTTTCCCGAATCCTATACTTCGGAAGATGCCTCTGTCACCGTTGTAATACTGGAGGCAACCGGTTGGCGCTGGAACGTGACAAAAAACGAGGAGAATATTTTACATTCTTTTCCTCAACGCGATTTGAAGATAGTGCGGCTTGCCACTTCAAGTTAAACCCTGACCTGGAACATTTTTAACTAAATGGAAAAGACCATTTTTTAAATTTATGTCAATGGATACGTTCATTTGTTTAAATTTGTATAAATAAATAAAGCGTAAAAATCGTGTTGTTATTTTTTATATTATAATTTTATTTAGTATTTATAAGAAATAAGAGAGGTTTTATTTATTTAATTTTGAAACTCTATGTAAGCCTTATAAAATTGACTCTCATACAAATTCGTTATTTGTACAGTTACCCTCCAATATCATCCCTTCCTTCCATGCAATTATTTAATATTAGTGAGAAATTATTTCTTTAGTATAAAATTTTAATAGGATAAAATACTATTTTCACTAGGAATATAGGCAATTTTTACAAGTGCTATTGCATTTTTATCCCATTTTGTTTACTGGAATATCAGGTTTTTTTTCCAGAATTATAATTAGGTTTTATATTTTTAAAACTGAATGTAACTAACTTTTTATTTTTGGGGTCATAATATTTTTCGAATATTAATTGTTATCATTAAGCGCATGAAAAGCTTGTTTTACAAAGAAGTCTTCATATAAATTTCCAAAGTAGTCCATGGTAGCTAACGATATTCTTGTGCATCTCATTCTCGGCTTTAAATTAAAATTCAATGCAAATAAGTGGAAATTATTTTTTAACTGGATATAGTTTCAATTTCTTCCATAATCCGTAAACTTGTGGCCAAAACTCGGAAAATCCGGATAGAAGTCGGAAAAGTGACGATTATATGCATGACACGTGATGACATGAATCAATACCACGATCTTTCATGAATAATAAAGCAGATGATGCGCAATGCTCATTCTTCTTTTGGCATTCAGGAAGAATGGCTCGTGACGTCACCTCCAGTGTCTCCTTGATCTTTCTGGTGGGCTTGGGACTTCTCTTTCTTTCTTAGACCCACAGATATTGCGATACCCGTCACGTCGCTCATAATTTCTTGGTCTTGAAACGTCAAAATATTCCTTCGATATTCTATTCGTTCACGTTTTTATGGATTATTTGCAAATGGCGCACGAAGTGGGCTGATATAGGGAAGACCGTGTCAGTCTGTAAGTTTGAGACCACTGTAAAGCATTTATATTTATGATATTTTATGCGGAAGTTCTACTCTATATGTTGTCGAGCGAATTTAATTTTGGTTCGTATTGAACAGTTATATCATCCAATTTAAATAAGGATCTAACTGAATTTTTTATGTGCACCTCGTTAAAGATAAGAACAAAATTTTAGTTAAGATGACGTCCAATTTTTAGCCTTTTTCCAATGTTATAATTTCTGAATTTTCACCATAAATTATAACAGTCATTGGACAAGTTGTTGGCATAGGATTATATTTTATTATTTTAATGATCATTTCAAAGCTTTTTGAGCATTCTTTTCTTAATCCCAAGGAAAACATTCGAAAACTCTGTGCTCTCCTTTATGGAATACAACTTTTCACTCATGTTCATACATAATATTAGTATAACAGTTTTTACTAATGTTAATATAAACCAATTTCAATTAAAAACTAGGGCACGTTGTTTGAAACATGATAAATAACGTGCGTCGACAATTTTAAGGATTCGAAAATTATTCATCGAGCCCGTATACGCATAAATGCCTTTATAAAATGCATGACGCAATGAACTAGTATGTTGAGTTACATTGTGACAAGATTACTATGAATATATCATAAAATTTCAGCATGAGATGAAGGAAAAAAGATGACTTGTATGAATTGCAAACCATTTGGAATAATTGCGACAAAAAATCGCACCCTTCCATTCCAGGATTACTTATATTCTTCCAATCTTTTTTGTTAGTAGAGCGGGGTGATTAAATAATAGCGGACATATGAGAAACTTTGCAAGAAAAACAGTAAATCTTGCACGCTAACACAAAGGGAAATATACATATATATGACGTACAGTATTATCCAAACCCATAGTCCTGCGTCGGCATAATACACTCGGCATGAAAAAAAACTCTATGTATGTAGAGTAATTTATTTTTTTCCTCATTATCCAATTACGCCCAATTTTATCATTTCCCGTCCATGCAACCGTAAACACACAGCACCGCTCTCCAAATAACGGCAATTAATTTAATAAGCGAGGTTACATGCAAGTCCGCCGGACGGCAGGAATGGAAGCAGAGAGTGAAAGCAATGTAAACTGTACAATCTTTTAGTCTTAAATGGCCTGCTTACAACAAAAAAATGCAGACGAATCAATTATGGAAGAGAGATGCAGGTGATTTATTGCCGGAGAAGTCACGCACTCCGCTAATGAGGCATGTTTTCGCTTTGCCTTAAAAACGGGCGTTGACACTAAATGTTTCATTAGCCTGATTGTATCCGTGTGTTTGCAAACGCTGTGATTTGAACGATTTTCTCATTCTCTTGCTGTCCAAATTTAAATAGTGCTGTCAATAATTACACGCTCATCTTTGTGGAATTTGCGATTCATTATCAAATTATGAAGAAAACTAAACATTTCCACACGAAATTTATTAAGACCTTTCAATCGTCAGTTTTATTGAGGGAAGGTTTTATTTTGGAATTGATATTTAATTCTGGATACTCCAGTAATTCCTTAACCATTCATTTTCCAATATCTTTTGATATTCACTGTTTTGTCGACAATATGTGTCAAAAGTTTTGAAAATAATGCAGTTGAATGTCCATAACAATGGACATGGTGACTGAAAGGGTTAACCAGCGTGCAAAATGTTTCCGTATTTTGTCCTAATGTAAAGCTTAAGTTTAAACCAATTATTCGTAAAAAAAAAATTTAAAATTTGTTCCTTAGATTTTTTTATATTCATAAAAGTAATCTCGCGGTCCCGGCTTACATGTCCCTTGTGTGATAAATCCATTTGAGATGGTGTGGATACATATAATTTTTCATCAAATGCCTGACGTAAGTAGTCAACATCTACACGGAGTTACTACGTTTAAATAACTATTCTTTTTAGAAGTATAATTGCGCGCAAATATTTTCTAAATTCCTATTTTGGAAGAACTCTTGATCACTTTTTCTCAAAATGCTCGCATTGCATAATAGGCAGGGGTTCTTTTTCCCATTATTAATGTATGCGAATCAGGACGCACTTAAGTTATGAATGACATAGTATTCATACACAAACAGTACATTTAGACCAACATATGAGAAAATAAAGTATGATCTAACTTCTGAGATAATTTACACCCGAAACTCGTAAGCATTGAAACCGTTCGATGAGCGGAAAAATACATTTTCCTGTAGTTCTTTAGCCGCAAACAACACAACTTCCATAACTTCCTAGATTTTTACCGAACTCGAACTCACCGGTATATTATTTTTCATATTTATCCGCTTGCTACATATACCCAGTGGAGTGAATAAATATGTGAAATTATGCAATTCTTTAACTAAAAATACTGTTCGACTACTATAGGTGAGTATACAATGAGGCCAATATGTTCCTCGGAGAAGCCGAAGAGAAGATTTATGGCAAAGATGTGAAGGAAGATAACGCTGTCCCTCGTCCAATCGATGTGCTCAATTCGTTTGAGATGTCCAAATCCGGGAATTTTTTTATCGTTCTACACAATTACGAAATTTAATTTCTATCTTCATCGTCCTTTTTTAATGAGCAAAACAAATCAACCCCTCGCTTTTTTGAAGAAAAAAATAAGAGTAAATACGGAATCAATTTCACTGATTTTTATACATTTTTATCTTGCGGTCCGCCAAGGCTCTTGCTGAAGAGGGTTATCTTTATGTATGCGTTTCGCAGTTTTGTATTACATTGCATTGCTAGTTTTCTAGATTTATTCTATTAATTCCTTTGAGCAAAGACGAAGAAAAATATTTTCTCCAATGCTGCGCAGGAATTATTATGTTAGCCTACCGTTTTTCATATAAAAAAAACGTTCCAGAAAATATTAATTTAGCGTGTCGTTCGCTATTTTCTCAGCTATTCTAAAACAACTCAAATATGCATCGATACAATGAACTGAGCCGCCCTAAGAATTAACATCCCTACTAGATATGAAATTCTATGTTCGCTTGATTATTTCGACGTAAATTTAGCTACGCTTTTCGCTGGAAGCAAGTGGTGCAGAGATATTGGCAGCCGATGCAAATTGCAAAAAAACCATTTATAGTAATGTAAACACTTTTTACGTCATTTCAAATCGCTGTCCCCGGTTCGCATTCTGTATTCATTTACTTGTACCAATGTTCTCATCCGCTCCGTATGAATACTTCCACATGATGGTTTTTTATTCGTTTTATTCGCAACGATGATGTTGTTGCCAACTTCCTGGCAATTTACGTTGCCCTCAGCGTATATTTTATCTGGCTTGGGGGGGAGGGGGGGGATGTAGGATGGAAAAGTGGGGGGTTCTAACCGCTTATGAAGGACTCCGCCAACGGATACACACACAATGAAAGACCGCCATTTCGAAATATTCCCTTTATTGAGGACGATATACTTTCGAAATCCAGCATGGAGGGCATTACTATTAATCGTTAAGCCGTCAGGATTTTCGGGCAGAGGAAAGAGAGTGCTGTCAGTCGAAGGAAAATAGTATTCAACGCATTTTACTTGTTTACTTTGTTACCCAAAATGTAAATTAATAGGTAGTAAAACAATTAATTCGGAAATACATCGAAATTGCAGATTTTTTAAAAGTTTCCTAACGCTCTCGTCACGGGGATGGAAATTTTAACATAATTTACCTCTGATAATATCAATCTGATTTCTAACCAATACGAAAGCATACATTTTAAAGATGTGTGAAGCAACAATTCGTTTCATTGCAAACAAACATAGTGTTGATTCATTAGAGATAATTATGTTTCAAAATAGTTCAATAATGAAATCGCAATATTGCATTTTAGAGATTATTTTCCTTTAATAACAGCCAGAATTTTGCAAACGATCAATAAAATGTACGAAGTACTTTCAGAGGTGATAGCAAACGCAATCCCAAATCCACCTCCTAATATGCTACTTTCAAAATGCTTGCGATGCGTTCAAGAATTTTCCCAGTGCGCGTATAAGAAGCATGGTTATAGCCTCATGTTATTATGTGCGCAACCCTGGGACACTTTTAATTTTCGTATTTAAACTGTTTACGACGATATATTGCTGTTTATGCGTATAACCAAACTATGCTAACTTCGACGTCTACGAATATTCTTTCTCAAACTCGATAAGATTCAAGCATCTTAAGTTCGGCCAATAATAAAATACAGGGATAAACGGGACTCTGAAGAGTGGTCCACTGAGTGCGAAAGGAATTTATCTCTCTTTCAACCAATCGACGAATATTGCTGCGCGGACCTCTTCGAGGAAATCTTATCTAAGGACCTTGAAATGGGCCAGCGTGGGGCGGCTCGTTTTGATAATGTCCATTACAGATATAACGCTAGCGTGTCAGAGTTTTTGAGAGACTTGAGCCGGAAGGCTATTTATTGGGCGTACATGAAAAGCGCTCTATATTTACTCTTAGAGAAATTCATACCGAGACATTTTTGTGAGCGAGATAATTTCTCTTCCGTGACGCTTCAATAAAGTGGGAAGGAGCGGTAATTTTGATAGCTAAAGCTGTCATCGTGGGAGAGGTTAAAGACAAAATGCATAAAAATTCTGCATAGCTTTCTTCTCTCACAGTCTGCCATGAAATATTATAATTTAGGTTTATTTTAAAAAAATACAAAGTAGATCGAGTGATAAATTATTACTCGAAGGTTAAAGATTTCGTGAGGGAAAGAATGTGGTCCCACATTTGAAGGGTTTTTGGTCGTCATAAAGTGAGATTAAGCTTGACTAGAAATTTATATTATCTCATGACTATAAATCTTTTGGGAGCCGTGTACTTATTTCATGACCTTCACCCTGTGTAGCAGGGGTCCCCAGCGTTTATAGTATATGTGCCTAACGGCAATGCTCCGTAACCGACGTGCCGCCGCGAGCTGATTTGCAAGCACGAATTACTTGATGTGCCGCTTTACAATAGGAATTTTTGGGAAGGAAAGAATACCGATGCGTAATATTGTTAACAAGCTAACATAAGACCGGAGAAAATATATTATTTGGAAAACCCGTTTCACCTTTTTACTTTCTCATATAGTATATTGAGAAAGTATTGTAATCGCGGAAAAATTCGACCTCGAGATTTTGATGGAAATATATATTTTAGTTGTACCTGAGTCCGAAAAAGTGGTTTTCGCAATGCCGTCTGTGTGTGGGTCTTTCTGTCCGTGGGTCTGTCTGTTCGCGGCTCTAGAGCCTAAACGGTAGATCGAAATGAATGAAATCTCGTACTTAGGCATTTTATCATACAGAATAGAAGCTCTTAAGAAATGGTTGACATTGCTCAATAACCAAGGGAAGTTTATTCTACGCAACTTTAACAGCAATTTGATTTTCTCAAAAACGGCTCTAACGATTTTGATCAAATGTGGTACAATTACTTGAATTTACGTCTTCAATAATACTACATATTTCACCTTTCTCAAAGAATGAATATAAGGCTAGTTAATTCTTGGATAACTTTAATAACAACTGAATTTTCTAATACGATTTTCTTCAAATTTTTTATAATTATTTAAGTTGATATTTATAATGATTATACATAGCTCATATTTTTCAAACGATAACTAAACTTCGCATTAGTATATGAGAAAGTTTGTACAATGTATTTTGTACCGAGTTTTTAAAAATTGAAACGAAGTAATTTCTTAATTAGATAATCAGCCATTTTTATTTCAACTTGGGTTCGTCATATCGGCAATCCCAATGAAATATAAAAGAAATAGAGTATTATTTCTGATTCAATTTTTCGGAACGTGTTGTTGATTACTAAGTGATAAAAAAATGATCGACAGTCTCGTGAAATTTGGCTCGGTGTGTCGTAAGGATCGAGCGAACCCGAAAGTAAATAGGTAAAATAATGTGGCGAAGAGCTGCCACGTTCGATTCTAAGAGATACAGCGACGGGCTCGGAAATTTATGGACGTGAAACCATAACATGCAATTTGCCTTTTCTCGCGTAACATTTTGTATTTCGAATTTCATATTTTATTCCTACAAAAATTTAATTCGTATAAGTTTAAAAGATACAGATCCCCTAAACCTAGCGTATTGATTTGCACGCAGAGAAATTTGGGCGCGGGAGAGAGAACAGTCCTCGACGGGCGCCATGCCTCCCGCGGACGAGGCGTTAGCAATCCGTGCTGTACAGTGTTGGATTTCGTTACTTTAACGGCCATATCTGTTAATATCTTCGTTTGTTACGTAATGCGTCATTGGTGATATATAAATTTCAATTATTTTCGCACGGCGTAAGACTGCTCAATGGCAAATTTCACGGTAAATTTAATGGAGCCAATTTTGAGGATTTTTCGTAACAATTTTTTATTCGGAATTTTCTCTTGTTTTCCTAAACCAAAAATATTTTGTAGAGTATTTTAATCTATAAAAACATTTATCGAGTTTTATAAACAGTAGTTTTGTCTGAACGGGGGGTATCCCTCTTGTTATCACGAAACGGCTAAAATTCAACAATAAACGCACTGGTATATCACCGGAGATTTTCTATATAGCTATAACATAGATAGACATAGATGAAGAAGTTAAGAATAAAATACTAAGTTAGTGGTTTTTCGGAATATTTACACGACTTTCACGATTTTGTTTGCATAGAGAATTATCTATACCGAACACTGTGTCGACATAAACGGAACGAACTTATAGTTATAGCTTAAACCGTTGTAAACCGATGGAAAAAAATCGAACAAAACCTCCATAGATAATCGACATATAATTACGAAGGAATTATTGCGTCACACATGAACGTACGCCCGGATATGGTAAGGAGAAATATATCTCCCATTGTTTGCCTTCCCTACCTTTCAAACGAGAATTCCTTGTCATTCTAAATCCACATGCGAGAAACTCTTTCGTAAGAGGCGGCGAAAATATATATACATATTTCTTTAAGCGATACTTAAGGAAGCGGACACTCTTTGGAAAGCATTCCTTTTTGGCCCTCAGACATGCACGCATTCGAGTACGCCGAGTCCAATACACTTCGCCATTTATTCAAATAACTTAGCACCTTAAGATCGAAAATGAAGGTTTCAGAATTCAAAGCACAAAGTGTAATAAAACGTGTCTCGACGAATCACCGACCTTATTTTACGTGCCACGAAAACTGGAGGGGCCTCGTGCGAGGGAGCCACTCTCTTCGCGAAAGGGGCCCTGAGGCGGAAAAAAAATATCCTCCCGAACCATTCTCCTCCTCCTCCTCCTCCTCCTCTCTCCGGACATCCAGCCAGGAATGAAAAATTAATAGTCGAACCACAATGGCGGACCTCCTTGTAAAGCGCGTGAGAGCTTTAGTGTTAGGAATTCCAGATAACTGCGCGAGCGAGGACTTATCCAATCTGCAACCACTTAACCGGAGATAAAAGCAGTTTTCTCCGATCGATGTAAAACTACGGAAAAACTTTATATCAAATTATTCAAAAAGGATTTCCTTCTAGTATTACGGATTAAACTTATCTATATCTGGACGGATATCCTGGGGATAAACTATTTCCAAATCAATGAAGCATTATTATTCGTATTATATCTATTCCACAAATACATCTGATTTTGTTAATGTATTATACTTTTGTGAAATCTACCACATATTTCCACCAGTTTGTTATTCATCTACCAACCATTCCAAATCCGAAAATGTCAGATATAATTAAGAACCCTAAGAATCAATCCATCGGATACCTTGAAATTTTTCCACAAAAGAGCAAAGCGATGAGGATTTTCGATTAAAAACGGATCCGCAATCCGAGTTCTCCTTTCCCAGTGACTCGTTGGATAGCGGGAGAGACGAGGAGGTGGATTGATTAGGTAAAACTATTACGAGTAATATGTATGTACTACGTGCGTTGAACCCTTCCGAGGAAAGCGGTATTTCTTGCCTCTCGCCGCTAAGTTGGCAATACTTTCGCCTATCCGTCACTCAACGGCCGCTTTTCCTCCTCATCCCCCTCTCTCTATCTCTTTCACGTTTTTTTCCTCCCTCTTATCCGCCCTTTCCTTTTCGGGAGGAAAAGGAGGAGGAGAGATATCGAGAGAGGTAGAGGGAAGTGGAAAGAGCGAGAGGGTTGAGTGGTAGAAAGGGGATTCTACTCACCGGCCAGCGACATGTCCTTGGAGCAGTCTATCTGAGTGGCCCGTATCTTCCATCTGTATGCCGAGGCGCCTCTCAGGGTTGAGATGACCATTTGGACGGTCGTGGGCCCGAGGGAAGCGTCCACTGCTACGTACACTGTCCCGTGCACGGATGAGGACGCGGGGAAACGGAAAACGAACACGTGAAAAAAAATAAAGAAGTGTATAGCGAGACGTGCCTGTTGTGGTAAAGCCCCTAAATATGGAAGGTCGCGCGCACCGATTTGATCGGCCTTGCGAATCTCGGGGAGGTGGGTTTTGAAAAGGGGGAGGGGAGGTGGGGAAGGGGGAGGGAGTGGGGGGGGGGGGGGAGGAGAATAAGGGATACGCGCCCACCTCTCTCCACGGAGGAAGGCTGCGATGACGCCCACGTTACCGTTAAGCGCCTTACGAGTTGCGAAAACGAGATGAAAAATTGAGCGCCCAAAGCCGTCCTCTTCATTTCCATTAGGGACGAGGATCGAAAAAAGTTACCCGAATTATTATAATGGGAAGTGTTTTTCAATTTTGGTTATTCCCCCCCGTAGGATAAAATGGCGGAATGAGACAACGTCGGGTCTATTACGATTTTAATATTAGCCTAAGCCAAATATGTCTATTAATAGAAAATTAGGGTCGTGGATAACGAGCCAATCCACTGGAATTCTAAAATGTCAATTATGAATATTAAATTATAGAAAATTCGAATAATATACACATATAATACGGATAATCGACGGTTTATTGGCAATGGAAACGACGATAGCCATAACCAGCGTATTTTTAAAAAATAAGTAAGTTTATATCATTAAAAACTCGGTAATTACCATTCCTTAAAGCAAGGATTATGAAAAAATAAGCTCTTCTTCTCTCCACCATTTCTTTCCTACCCTAAAATCATTCCGTTCGCTCCAGCCATTCCTTCAATCCATGGATGTGAAAGTGAACCACGCTGCTGGCTGGCTGGCTTTGAACAGAATCTCACAACATCGTAATGGCGTCGTCAAGCTGAAGCTTTAAGATGCCGCTACTACGCTCGAAAATAAAATTTATTTGCCGCACATTATGCAACCGATTGATTGATTTTGACGTCTAAGGCTCGACTGTATCATTAGTTTCCGTTTGACTGCGATGATGGTGAACATTATACAAGATTCATGTTTCATATGACTTCTGCGTATACGTGCGCAACAGTCAATTTTCAAGTTATATCCCGCGTACGAAATTAAATTACATAAATGATTCAATTAATCACTCAAATGTCGTCATGACGAGCAAATCGTCTTGTTGAGGACTTGAATCTTACAGGAATTTCGATTTCATGCTTTACCTCGAAAAAGTGAGTCAATTTTTTGTTTATAGCACTGATATCACATTATCTCGCATATTAAACTTCTCCGTAAGGTTTTTGTTCGAATTACTTTGAGGAATTTACTTACCATAGCTCCAATTTCATTATTTTTAAGAAAGACGGAAACATATAGGATCGTCACACGTTTTTCCTAGACCACAAACTAATTTTTGAGATTTATCGAAATTGAATTTATAGATCTCTAAAAAAATTTTCTTTTGTCTTAAGACATGTCTGATTGCCGAATTATAATATTAATTATAAACTTTCTTTTCAAAAATATTTTAACAGACTCACGGCATGAATTGTCTCTCAATTACTGATCTAAATAACTACTGCAGCCATAAAATAATTTACTATACCACATACGGGTAACCTTTATATCCTCTGTGTTCTACTTCAAGACGGGATCTCTTCAGTCCATTATGTGTTTAGCTTCTTCATTGGGAGCATGTCCATTTCTTTTCCTGTCGCCCACATTGAGGTTGTAGATCTTTCTCCAGCTCCTTTAGGAGTTCTGCCTTGTTCGACTTAATGTCGGACATGACGTAGAGTTCCTCTATTTCTTTACTTTAGCGCAACGCCATTACCGTCGGGAGACGGTCTTTCCGCCGTCTCCAGCTTCTCTCCTCCGAAATAGCCGGTTTTCTGCCACTCAAACCTGGTGAGCGCCAGGCATAAACGAAGTTTTGCCCAAGTGTGGTAGATGATTGTTTGTGCCTATAACGAGATCGAATTCCGCTTCTTAATTAAAGCAGTACATCAATGCTGGATTTGCCAAATATTTTACGTAAAAGGGCAACATGAGACATTAGATATCACCGATATCTACAATCGGGGCGTGCGAAAATTTCAATATGTTACTTTAGAAAAATTGTTTTAAATGTGTAACGCATCATACTCCCGCATTGAAAAAGAAAATGCTACAAACACGCTCTCAAAAATCACTTTTGGATTTCATTGAGGATTTTTAATGACACTTCCAGCAGGCACATATGTGGGCATGCATATCTTAAAGCAGGGTCACTCAAAGTGTGGTATCGGTACCAAAAGTGGTACCGGGAGGCCCTCAAAGGGGTACCAAAAATTGATTTTGTGTGCCTTAGGCCAAATTTATTTGATAAAGAAAAGGATGCAATTACCAAGAAGTTGATGAAATTATCCAAGGGGTAGAGGGAAAAATTTTGAAGGGCACTGCAATTGATAAGTTATATCAAGCTGCAATTGTTGTCTTTAATTAACGCTTACTACTTTGTCTGCCTATATAACGATGATCCAACTGCAGTCAGTTGTAACATATGGCGTGAATGCCCATCACACAAGCCTGTGAAACACCCACTGTCATTTTTATCACCTTGGAAGTGGCATGATACCTGGAAATACTGAAGATTTCTACATAGAAATTGGATATGGAAAATTAATATCTCATATATAAACATACATACACACATATACATATATATTCATACATATACAGGCATATACATACATACATACACACACGAATAAACCAAAAGCTTCTTTACTGATCCCACCCTGAAGAGGCCTTCAGCCTAAACGAAATTTTCCAGGATCAATTTAAGTATGGCACAAAATATGTGTAAAATCGAATTGTACAAATTACTGAAATATTAATAAAATTTAAATTGATTTGAAATAGATGAGAAGACTCGGTATAAATTTGTAACGTCGGGACCGAAGATGAAGATTTTTAAAAGCTTTCGTCATAATATTTATCACTCGCCCACCAGTTTGTGAGTAACAGGGAGCTCTCAACGAAAGACGAATGGCTACTTCGGGAAGATATTGTTTTACGCCCGATGGCATTGCATGATGATTCTATCCATTATCTTCGTCAGGCAGAGGCAGAAGGGAAATATCGGGCGGTACTTTCCAACAGATGAAAGATTCTTCTCGTGTTTAAGAATGCGGACAAATCTGGCCGTCATCCAATGTGTTTGTAAGTGCCCCCGAGGAGTGAATGCGTCGATCATGTTCGCTTGATGTGCTCCTATACCTATAGGTAGATGTACCGGCACCTCATTTCGCAAACAATCTTCTCCTGGTGATTTTCTGGGGCGTAGCCTCTTTTATAGAGCCAGCAGTTTCCGCTACTTCAGGGCCTTCGGTGTCTTCGTCATGCGTGCTTGCTTTGTCGTCGGTGTCCTGTTGGATGTCAGAACCAGGGTTGGGTGAGAATGCCTTCTCCGAAGAAGTTGGCCAAGTGGTCCACACGTGCATGTCGTGATTTTCTTTATACTATATGTAAAGGAAGTGAGAGGCATACATCCTGGTGGGCGGATGTCCGTAAAAGATGAGGGTGGGGGAAGATGGGTGTTTAAAAAGAAGGTTTTGTTACGTAAGATTTATTAGCGGCAAGGTGTGAACCGTTTTCATAGTGATGCTTTAGGCAGATTTATTCTTTTTAAGCGTGAATAATGAGAAATGCGGGACGGTACACCAACGGTCATTAATAAATCTGTTTTCATTTTTCAAAAGTCCAAATTGTATAATTTGTTCAATTCTTGTATTTCTGTCGTAGTAAATTTCGGATGATGATGATGATGGTAAGATAGCCAATTTCCAAAATGGTTTTCAGCCATACTATAATTCTATATACTACAAGGGCGGATCTAGAAGCAATTACTGACTATTTTTTCATGGGGGTTGGGGTATTTTTAATTTGTACACTAAATCCTTTTCAAAATTATTTTTATTTTTTTTATTACTTATTTTTTATTACTTATCTTTTATTAATGAACCATGGAACACGATAGAATAGTATGACTCATTTTCACCGATAGTGAAGGCTATTGGGGAAATCCTGCAGCATGACAACCCTCTCGGATTCCACTTTTGCTACCACGAAAAAATATCCAAGTGGATCACCCCCCACCCCTTGGATCCGTCACTGGTATACTATAGTTTTTGATTGATTGGTACGTCAGTTAACCTATATACTATGATGCTGAGAACTACTTTCATCCGTGTGCTATGACGAAATGATTTTTGGAACCTGTAACTATGTGTAGGTGATAGGTAGAGATAGAGTTCTATTTCGCTACAGTTTATAACAGTAAGAAGGATAAGGAATGGTTCTTCTTAATTTATATCTAATTCTTGAATTATATTTCGGAGTGCTGATTTTTTACGTTTTCGGAAAAATCGCCATGTTTTGGAGATGGTTTTGAACACGGCGAAAATAATATCCATATTTAGAAGTCTATTTATATTTTCTTCTTGGCATTTGTAAAAGCTGTCTATATGTGTTGTCTTTAGAATTGATAATCGGCAAATAACCTAAGAGGAAGGATATTGTTACTGAAATGCTCATCTATTTGACTCAAGTGTTCATATATTATTAACTACTTATAATGTAAATTTATAAGCCATCCAATTTTTTCAGAAAACTAAATTTTTCTAACACAATTTGTCGCCGGATTTCATTTGGGATGATTGTAGATGTGGAGAGGATGATCTATATAGTATGCTTTTCTCGACAACGAAATTAAATATTCTACAACTAAAAAAACAAACCCTTTCGCAGCAAAACCAGTAAAAACTACTTTTTTATATATTACTTTATATTACTGAACATGGGTTTCCTTGTTGTCTTAAAATATGTAAGTGTATATTATATTTATGAATATGCTAGGTATTTAATAATCTTAAAGCTTGTTATAAATCTCAAGGGAGTATTTTTTGCGCGCCACATAGTCTATTATCACAGGCGATAATCTAGTCAGCTTTAACGGTTAATTGGAAGAGATTGCAAATACTTTTGGAACGAAACAAAGAGCTTAATTACATGCGCGAATCGCGTTCGCTCATACATAAAACACAAAGTAACTACTCCCCGCCTCGCGATACGATCTTTTTACCGGCTTTATGTTTTTATCATAGCCGTTAAATATTTATATTACGTCCAAAGCCATTTGTACGGAATAATAAGAATGAATCAGTTTGCAAACGGTTAAACTGACAAAAAAGGTATATCTCGCGAGATCGAAATCGCGAGCTTAGATTTCGAGATAAATTCGAAGAGATATCGAAACCAGTTTCGACCAAGTAATCGGCACGGAAGAACCCTTTTACCGGTTTACTCGAGCGTCAAGACACAAGTTATTGCGACGAACGCGTTTATTTGCGATACTGAGATTTTTTCCGGGGGAAAGAATACAAGAAAAAAAAGAAAATAGATTAAAATGGAGAACGTTCATAGATCAGAAGTCTGAAACATACGATAGCGGTTTAAATAAATAAATACATTCATAGGCACACACGCATGTATACCTACACGCACGCATACATACATAATTAAACTCGAAACACATGAGAGAGTCTGGCACGTCCAATTTGACGTCACGCCGCAATGGCTGAGAAATTCTCGATGTCACGCTGCGTTCTCACTTATTTCTGTCTTCATCTCTCTGCCACCCTCTCTCCCTTTCTCTTCTCTCTCTCTCATCCTTCTCTCCTTCCCTCTCGCTGCGTTCAATATGAATCCGAATTCTTAATAAGTCAAGCAAGAATAATTTAACGCCCCGTGAAACAATGGAACAACTGTTATGAATCCGTTCTCATCTGGAAAATAAATTGAAGTGGAAAGAGAGAGAGAGAGAGAAAGAGAGGCGGAGAGAGAATGGGAGAGTGAGTGAGAGAGAGAAAAACACACGAGCGACCGCGAAAAGTCGTGATCTCCGTCACTCTACGGAAACGTCGGTTCTCAAAAGTCTTCCAACTCCCTTGAGATACGAGTCACATGATGAAACTCCTTAATCGGCCTCTTGAAAAGCGGCGTTTGACTGTTTTACATTACCATTTTTAGCCGCGCTCGATCGCGCGCGCGCAAAATGAATGAGGGAGGGAAAAAACACAAGAAGGACGCCTCCAGCTGGGGACGACACGTTGCAAGCGACCAACCCTCTCTTTCTCTCTTCCCGCGCGCTTCGGAAGAGAAGGAAAAATCCTCTTTAGGGTAAGGGAAAGAGAGAGAGAGAGAGAGCGAGAGAGAGAAAGCGTGGGAGAGAGGATGGGTGAGAGAGAGGGAAAAAGAGAAATGGAGGAAGAGAGAGAGGGAAGGATGGAGAGGGAAAGAGAGAGGGAGGGATGGAGAGAGAGGGAAAGTGAGATGGAGAGAGATGGAGAGAGAGAGATGGAGAGAGTGAGAGAGTGGGAGATAGAGATGGAGAGTGTGGTAGTGTGAGAGAGAGAGAGGGTGGGAGTGAGAGGAGTCGGAGACGGGTAGCGGCTGACTTGATTCATGCGAGTAGGTATCGGAGAAGTCCGATCGCGTCTCGTAAATCCCGTTTGTATAAAAGGAAGCATTACACAATTTAATCCCTGTGGGCAGAAATAGAAAGGAAGATGTCATTCGTTTTGAACCGCGTGTAGGTTAATTTTCCACCTGTTACATATCTCTTCTCCTTCTGGTACCTTTCTTTCTCTACACCTACCCCCTACTCGCGTTTCGGACGTTCACTCCCTATTTTTTTTTATTTCTACGATATGTGCCGCGTTATTGCTCGCGGGTTGGAATTTCGTCTTTCCATCTTATAAGTGTGAAAAACGCCCTCATGAGCAGACCAATGAAGCAGGTGTCCAAATACAAGACCATGCAGAGTGGGTAGTATATTTAATTTATGGGAACAAAAACTCCCAACGAAATTTGTAGGACAGGCTTATAAATCCATCGTTTGCGGTAAGAAAGCGTATTTACCAATTTTAACTGTAGCAGTTGAAGTTATTATCCCTCTTTAGCTGTGCGATAAAAAACATATCGGTTGTCCCATGATCATCGCCGTTCACAAATTTGGTAATCTACGGTAAAACACCAAAAGTTCTAGGTTTATATAACTGCAGTGACAATTTTTTTATACGTATAGGCCGATGAAAATGGATGATGGTTAATCCATTTTAATAACTTAGAGAGAAATTTCTGCTTTATACCAAATTATAATTTGCTTTTGATGATTTGTTCTAACAGCTATTTAAATATTAATACTATTCGATGGAATTTTGTTTTCTTTTAGGATAAGTGTAAAACTGTCATTTATTTTATTGCAGCGGTTCCGAATCTGTGGGTCGCGACTTCCTGGGGAGTGCAAAATATAAAAATAAAAAACATTCCCGTAAATCTTACACAACTGGATCTTTAACCATAATAACAGCATATTATTGTAAATTGGATTCTCTAAATACAAAATTTTAAACTCCAATAAATTTACATTGTAATAAGTGGGATTAAAATTTAGAAAACCATCGAGACTTGTACAAATAAATAGAAATAAATCTTTGGAATTTCCAAAGTATCCTATAATGTTGAATTCGACCAGGTTTAGTTGACAATACTACTTTAGAAAATGAAATGAATATAATATTGCCACGCACACACTCAGTTTGATTCATGAAAATGTGAAAGATTAAGGGATTTAATTTTGTAATAATATTTTTACAAGATTAAAATTTTATTGCAATGTAATATGGTATCTTTAAAAAAATCTATGCTACGACATGGTTTTTCTGATTGCCCGTATTAATTTATCTTTTATGAATTTGGATACATACAAAGTAATCCTACCTTCCGGTAGGTTTTAGGCACACGCCACCTAATCCTGGCTATCCAAAGCCTTTCTCTTAAAAATCTCATATCCTATTCCTTCTTTTAATGAATCCAATATACCTTTCAGTAATCTGTTTTCTTTCAAATTTTCACCCACCCATTTCTTCTGTCTACCCATTATTACTCTAATTAAGTTCCTCTTTTCTCCTGCTATATTCAAAACGAACCTCTCCGTCCAATTGATTTTCTCTATTATACGCCTCTAATCTCCCCACACCTTTTCTCATTATCCAAGTCTTCTACACTCCATATCAGTGTTTTCTCTAACCGCTTTACTCAAACTGCCGGTCAACTGAATTTGGATATTTACCCTAATTGATTTCATAACATTTCATTCTCGAATTACAATCCTATTTCTCTTACCTATTCTCTGATTTGTAGGAGCATTGAACAAATTTAAGCGGTGTTTACATGAAGCTTGTTATGCTAGCGGAATTTTAAAGGACGTTGCAGAGACGGTGACTGCATCTCTTGTCAAAAGTAGGGAGAAATTGGGTTTATATATTTCTGGATTTTTGTTTCGCTTTTTTGGTGCATTAATATCAGTTCCCATGCAGGAGAACTCTCCAGAAAGTTTGTAAAAAACATTCCGCCATTCCTTGCTAATTTTCCGCAACAGTCATTCCCTTTAAATAGAGTAATTTTGCATGTTTCTGCCTTCGAAATGTGTAACTCGTATTTTTTTTAACCTCGAGTCTTCTTCGTCCGTACATTTCGATAAACTCATTCCGTAATCCCACTCTGTAGAGCATGTGCCGTCTCAAATCTCCCGATAGCGACGATAATCCACTCGCGTGAACGATTAAAGTAAGCTTTCCTCGTGAAAAACCCGAAACGACGGTTTAATCTTTTAAAGATGGTCGACTCCGAAACTATTTCACGTGTTCTCGGTCGCGAGGCGAGATAGTCAGGAGGCAATCCCTCTCCTCAGCATCACTCGAGGGAACGAAGGAAATACTACTTTTAAATGCGGTGAGAAGAGAGAGAAAGTTTCCGAGAGGTCGTTGGCTGACTCTTTCGAGTCCTTCTTTAGCTCTTGATCTCTTAAAAAGAATTCTCTCTCGCTATGCGTAAGAGGCGGTGTCCCGGTATGCCTATGTGATAAAATCATAGGATAAAAATTTCTTTTCCTCCTCGGTCAGTTAAGGATAAACGTGTTTTTACGTCGTCCCATATAGGATTCGCCGTGTTCGCATTAAGTGTGGAAACGTGTTTTGACGTTTTACGAGGATTTACAAGGGCTAACGCGAATAGTTTTATTCCATTTTCTACCGCTCGGTTGCTTCCATGGCAACAGTAGAAATTATTTCGTCCCATAAGGTGATTGGATGTCGTAAATCAGGCCTGAGCAACCCAATTCACTCAGTGGACCAATTTTGAGGACAAATATTTTGGGCGGGCCGCAGGAGAAAAATTTTTAAAAACTTGATTTTTCATAACAACAAAATTTATTAAATGGGAAACTTGTTTTCCTTTGCACTGACTTAATTTATCAGAGTTTACTACAGTTTTTGTGGTAGAAATTCTTACCTGATTTTCTAACTTAATATCTTCCAGAAGGAGCCGCGAGATTTATTCTTCGCGAACTTCATTGTATAACAAGTTAGGAAAGTGTACAACGTATCACAAATGGGCCCGTTTCGTGCAATGGAGTATTAGAAAGGAATTATATATGTACCTGTACGTAAGGGAAATAGCGTTTTAAAGTTTTTTCTTCTTCATAAACAATCCATTTTCTTCCTATTTAGAAATATTGCATGCACACGTAAGGAAATTAAACGTTTGTTTGTCAGATTGTTTATGTTAGCAACAATGAAGAAGTAACCATGCAAGAAAATTTGTTCAACTCGAATTAAGACATTTTTGTTTGATTTTATCGATAACGGCTACTCCTACGATAAAAATTCATAGGAAATGAAATACTCTTCTTTACTAGTTCCTCATCTTTTATTTGAAAGTTATTTTGATATGACTAATACTTTACGATATATGACAAAAATTTCATTTATTGTCACTAGTAAAGTGGTACCCCTGATTGACGTACGTGATTTATCTTTGCGATTTTCTTATTATCTTTGATTTTAAGTACTTGATATCAAATTTAATGAAAATCTGTTCGGTATAAGCCGAGAACGAACATGCGGACGGACGGCTCACGCTGGAAACGAAACGCGCCTAAAAAAGGGACTCACAAAGCGAAGTACTCCCAAAAGCACCAACTATTTTTGCAGCATGATTTCTCAAGTTTGGGAATTTTGATTCGTCAACGTATTTGTTGTAAAATTGAACTATATCATTCTTCTTCTCAAAAATGAATTTTTATTCAGTATTGCATTGCAAATCAATTATCTTCATCTACAATAGTGCTGGTGCTATGCTTGCATCCACGTCGATCGAAAATAGACGATTTGTAAGAGATGGGCCACTTTTGTGTGGAAAACCGTAAAATTTTTATGGGCCGCAAAAAAAACTCGGAATGGGCCGCATGCGGCCCGCGGGCCGTGGGTTGCACAGGCCTGTCGTAAATAATCTTATTTTATATTTCAATCAAAATCGCCTTGAAAATATTATTCGGACTAAAAACATATGCTCCAAAGTGCAAGTGAAATTAAAATAAATTATGCATTATCTCTTGCACTTAAATTGTTTAAAAAAGTTCGTTTGCAATTGCGTTAGTTACTATAAACTGGAAAAAAATTATATCAAATAACTTGTTATATGTATGTTACTACGAATAAACTATCATTTATCGTTGCGCTTATCATTCATCTCTTCAGGATGACAGTATGCATTACTCCGAAATATCATTCGATTTCGTTCAACCGTTTAGGTCCTAGAATCGCGGATAGAAAGACGGATAGGCCGGCGACATTGCGAAAACTATTAATTTTTGGACATCTAAAACAGATATTTCCATCGATATATCGAAGTCGATCTTTTTCGCGATTAAAATACTTTATATAGTATTACGCATGTGAAAAAGTACGAAAAACTGTTTTATTTTGCCTGCATTGAATACGCACGTATATAACTAATTCCTGCATCCATAAAAGTGCTCATTAAATGCCAAAGAGAATTATCGAACTCGTCTTATGGCTGAAAATAAATTCTAGAATAAGAACTTAAGAATAAAAAAATTGGATAATTAAGTATTCGTCTTAAGGTATCTTGAATAGCCTTAGCAAGGTTATTTTTAAAAAACATAACATATACCTTGTTATGGCTATGGGACAATTTTTTATATTTAAGTTATTTTTTGGAAGAAGTTCATTGTGGATGCAAAATAGACCTCCTCAGCGATAAACCATCGACCGTTTTATCGTACAAAGAACAAAGAATAAGAATAATAAGCATCTAATTCCCGATTTTAACGAGTAACGCTTCACCGCTTAGAGTCCCGCTTCTCCTCTCCGCTTTGAACTAGAAGTGGGACAATAGGTAGCAGAAATTTAGCATTTCTCGCGGATGCACCCGTTCGCCTCTTACGACATTTAGCACTAGGATGTTTTTGATGCAACTGTTAACTCTTGCACAACTGGCACGCTGCGCATCTAGCTGCAAGCACGAGACACTTCTGCCTCGTGAACCATTAATCTTTCGTCCATAATTCGAGACGAGGTATGTGTACGCGTGCATTCTCGAAATGTACCGTTCTGTTCATTGTGAGTTTTTCCAGAAAAACCGCATCGATATATTTCACTTTTTCTTATATAAACGGTAATTTCCAATGTTAATGTACCTACGCGAGTCTCAAAATGTATTCGTTGTTTTTTTTAAATCTCTGTATGCATATTTCGCATTGCTGAAGTCTTAGGAGTCTTGTGAGAATTTATTTGGCGTCATTATTACAAAAATAGACCGTTCGTGAGAAAACTGTGTAGAAGCCTATCGCTTGAAATAACATTAAATGATTTGCTGTGCAATTAGATTTTTTTTAATTTTATTGTACTGACTGAAAAAGAGATTCATTTTTCAATCAGTTCCAACACACGACTATAGTAATTAATTTGAAAATAAATATAAATAAAATTTAAATAATATATAAACAATAAAGTTTGAATAATTTATTAGAGTGATGAAATATTTGAAGAAAATAATCTGTTAGTTCGGATATATTTTTGGTGCAATACAGTAAAATATTCTCATTCGAGTTATTTTTATTAAGGCATTTTAATTGTGCTATTTGACGTGGCCAATATCCTCCTGCACACGCGACAAAAACATAACGTTCGATGAGAAAACAAGTAATAACACGCAGAAAGTTTTAAAAATAACTCTAATTTCTGCATAAATTTTTGTCATTAATATAATACAAACCATCGAAAAAAATATTATTTATTGTGATCCCATCGGAAAAAGTGTGGAATTTCTCAGCGCGCAATCAAAAATGTTAAACACGCGGAGTATCCAGAGAATTTATAGTGTATAAAATTATACGTTTCCTTTGTGTATTTCTTCGATTTATGATTCAGATTTAAAATTTTATCCACTCTCACAACAACGACGGTGGCTTTCATCCTATGCAGGTATGACAGCGATTTGATCGGGTGGAATGTAAGATTTATTTAAGGCTAATAATATCTCGCGAATCTTATGCTACATTGTTCACAAGTCTCAAGGATATATTCGTTTCATAGTAGATCTTCACTGCTTCCGAAGCGGTTCCAAAGCGCTTCACCCTACCAAATATTCCCATACAGTAATACCTTGTTTAACGAATACCCTCGGCAAATTTTTTGCAAATATTGAAAGATAAATAAAAATTAAGAAACATAATGCAAAGCGATGAAAAAGAATAAAATTTCATTATCGCTAACGTCGTACAAATGGCTTTGAAAGTAGGTATCGAGACATTCGACGACCTGCAATACCTGCTGGATAGCTACGGATGATAGTAACGGGCTTGCCTCCGTTGTAGTTCCTGCTACCTTTACACAAACGACTTCCAATTCGGATGAGCATGGCCTTTTGATTTACTACCTAATTTAATTTATTTTTAAATCAATTAGAATATTTCATGTTTTTAGGCACATTTGATATTATTTTTGTTAGCACTTACCGATATTTCAGTGTATCTCCCCTTCCCCGAAGTCCTGTAACATATCCCTATTGCTCCTATGTTATTTATACCTCTATTAACGAAGCTTCTGATAACGAAGTGGCGCATCTACTTCCTTAATCGAGGTATTTCTGTACGTACTTATTTTACACTGAGGCTGATAAAAAGGAGATAAATGTTGTATGTAGATAACACACACACACACACACACACACATATATATATATACGTATATATATATACATATACGGTATGGAAATTAATACAGAAAAATCCAAGGTTATGCGAATATCAAGTAAAGAAGAAGAAAATTTGAACATAAGTATTGGAGGAAAGCCATTATAACAAGTTTCAGATTATAAATACCTTGGAAGCATCATAACGAGAGAAGAAAAATGTACCGATGAAATCAGGACTAGAATAAGGAAAGCAAAAGCCGCTTTCAGAAGAAAGAAACTCCTGCTAACGGGAAATATAAAGCAGGAAATCCGCAAGAGGTTGATAAAATGCTATGTATGGAGTATAGCTTTGTACGGAGCAGAAACATGGACGCTAAGGAAAAATGATATAAAATACTTGGAAAGCTTCGAAATGTGGACATGGAGAAGAATGCTGAAGATAAAATGGACAGATAGGGTGAAAAATGAGGAAGTACTAGGAAGAATAGGAGAGAAGCGAACGATTATACAGACTATCAGAAAGAGGAAGGCGAACTGGATTGGGCATTACCTGAGGAGAGAGTGCATGATTAAAGAAGTGCTAGAAGGAAAACTGGATGGAAAAAGAGAAAGAGGTAGGAAAAGGTTTCAGCTAGTAGACGACTTGAAAGGGAAAGAGAGCTATCAAGACATGAAGAAAACTGCGGAAAATAGGAGTATATGGAGAACCAAGTTTAACCTAGAATAATCACGGACCTGTCAACGGACAGACTACCTATGATGATGATGATGATATACATATATACACACATACGTATACATATACATGCATACATACATATTATATATATATATATATGTTTTATAATCTTAACCTTGAGTATGCCCAAATTAGAAAGTAAAGGCTCAAAGAGTTCCACAGTTAAATGACCGGGTTCGAACCCTGGTCTAGGCTACAATCGTCTCCACTCCGTTGGATTTTATTCATTGTAACAACGTTCACTAGATTTAACAGTTACAGTTTTAAAAGGAAGTATGCCGGCGCGCACGAAGCATTACGTCGTCAGCGATTAAAAATATTGCGTATTGAGTATGGCTTCGTCATATGTGACCGAACGTTACAAGTTTCCTCTCCAGTGGTTTGGAAGCGTTGTCACGTGTTGCGTGATTGTGCATGTGAATCTCTGACGAAGATGATAGATGCTCAGCACCCCACGTCCGCTGGTAGAAATTACACCGCCGGGAAGTAATATACTCTTAAACCCACTCATTTATGCGATAGAATTCATCGAGACCGGACGAAGGTTCATGTTTTTGCACCTGTTTCTGCTTGCACATAGACTGCAGAAGCTCGCTTCTCGCTGAATGGAAGATTTTTTTAAACTTTTAAAAAATAGTTTGCGCGAACGATCATCGGTGTTTCTATAAAAAAAATTCCCATGATAATAAATGCAACAAGTTAAGTTACCCTTGTTGAAACAAGATTTGGAAATGCGTTTTCTTAAACTTTTAGCAGGTTTTATTTACGTCCCTCTCGAAGAAAGGGGCCTCACGCACCGTTAGAGTGTAGATCCTCACTAGAACTTTCCATTCTTAAAAATTTTTTCTTCTCTAGCTTCATTGGTTTGACTACAATACCATTTCAAAGTTTCGAATTTTCTGACTTGAAGCCAACTAGCGAAAAATTTATAAACTGGGAAAATCTAATCGGTAGAAAATTCATAGATAGATAATTTAGAAAGGAATTTTCCAGATTTCTCTTTAAACGGAAAATGTTGATTGCTTACAGAGTAATCATACCACGTTTTAGCTTTTAAGAAAGTCTGCAGAATATTGATATTTTTTCCTTTACCAATGGACAATAAAGATTATCTTATTAGATAGAGCATTTTTCTCTTCCTACCTGCGTATCCACCTGGAAAATGGCTTCACAATAGCCGATATTATACAGAAAATATTAACTTAACGGCGATTAAATCAAAATGATTAAATAAACAGAAAGAGTGGTAGATGAACCAATTAATGCACCAAAATGTGTGGCAGTAATGTAACGCCCCAATCAGAAGACAGGTTCGAAAGCTAAAAGCAAAGCAGAGGACCAAAAGCCGCAAGGAAATATTTATTATTTTCAAAAATTTATTAAAACTTCTCCCTAAGATATTGAATTAGAGTTTTACGAAGGAATATTCGACTTTGTTTTACGATATAAAAATGGTCTGTAGGACTGAGAATTGTAATCCAAACGTTTCTTTTGCTTTAGTTATTTTTTATCCCTGTCATTTGCCTGCTGGCAAATTACGGGGCTCACGTTGTTGAAGGTTCCTCATAAAAAAAACCGGAAATTGAAAAAAATATCGGATATCGTTGTGAAATAATTTAGCGAATCGTTTCTGAACTAAAAGAAGTAGAAAAAGGTGACTGGATTGCCTCCATGATGTAATTTGTAACTTATTTGTCGAAAAATAAAAAAGTAATCCCGGTAGCCAAAAACTGAGACACACTAATAAAAACAATTGACAGTCAGTAAAGCGTAAGGGATAGTCATTCAACCAGTACCAAAAATGGTATAATCCTTTTAAAAAAGACAGCATCGTAAACTTTCACCGACTCTTCGATAAGCCGATTTTCCGAAACTAGTTGATTATTCGAGAATCTTGTTCGTCGACATCTTCCGTTTGACTATTAAAAAAGTCCGCTCGTTTCGTTTTTTATCGATTTCCGGTCGATGAATACCATTTTTTTTATCGAATGACTCGTTCAGCCTCGCTGCAAATCAATTACAGAAAAGGGCTTGGGAGAGAGAGAGAGAGAGAGAGAGAGAATAAAGGACTGTTGAACATGAGTTAAGAGAGAAAATGACTCGTGACTCCACGCGTTTTAACGCCCACGTTACAGTCATTACGAGAACATGTGACTTAGCGTGCGAGGATTGGGTGTTCCCATCCGTCCGATATCTAACGTTGCGTGATAAGGCGCGAAAATGCAGCCATCGCGCGTTTTCGATTGGAATTCGTGGCGATTCCCAGGGTCACTTAGTGCGAATGTTACGACCTCTCGAAAAATTCCCCCTCGCGAATTGATTACACGGCAAGGTGATCGATCGCTTCGAAATTAAAGCGAAATTGTTCGCAGGAAATAAACATTTTCAAACCCTGATGATTACTCCGCGAGTCGAAGTCACGGTAGTCTCTATCATTTGGTAGTGGAATTTGTACATACGAATTCATTTTAGTAAATTTGTTTTTATAAATTTTGTCTTTGAGTTTACTTTATGAAATTCCACAAAGTTACGGCTACATCGGTAGAATTTATTTTCAAAACCATTCGAGTAAAAAAATTCTATGAGCGGAAAAGTACGAGGTAGGAAACGTGGCATGCTAAGGTACGAGCATAGTTTCAACAACGGCGGAGAATTCTTTCTTTGGATCACTAGATCACAGGTTTTAGTACAAATTTTAGGTAATGCGATTTGTGCGAAGTCATATAAAATTACTTTTTAAATGCGCATTTAATTTCTTTAACTTCTACGCAGCTACAACTTCTTCCGTCAATCTCAAGCTATACCTTTCCTGGGCGTCATTTTATCGCGCCAAAATGGTATCTCTCACGCCATCCACATATTGGAGAGCCCCTCTTCATAAAAATAAATTCATCTTTGAATGAGTCTGCAGGTAATGATAATCCTCGAGTTGCCATATTCCCACTTTTTTCGCTCGTTCCGCAGGGAGGATGGAAGCAATTATAATGTGATCATCAGTTACGCCACTCTGGGTTTCGTTTTTATCTTCTCTTTAAAATTTTTTTTCTGTTTGGTAACCGCCGAAAACATTTCGCGCATTGCGAATAATCCCTCTTCTCTCATCGTCCATTGTTACGCAAGTGAAACCTAGCGTGAAAAAAAAAACTTTTCAAAGATAAACTGAGATGCACGTGTCTTTGACGTCCGTCTCAAACCATTCTCTCCCTTCCCCCTCCTCTCTCTCTCTCTCTAACAACAGCAATATCCGCCGAGATAAATTCTAACGGTGCTTTTGAATGTGGGAAAGAGGAAGTGGGCAGTACTCATTTTTTTTTTCGCAACCTCCACGTGTGGCTGATCGTCTTCTCTCGAATGACTTGTATCTCTCAAGTCTTCCGCCATTTTGTGACAAGAGGCTCGAGAAGAAAAAAAAAAGAAGAAAAGCAAATGGACCGAGATGAGGTCCGCTCGGATTTTCATCGCAAATGCTATTGCAAATATATCGAGATTGTCGAGGATTTTGGATTCGAGGATGAGGAAAAAAATCGACGGAATATTTTTTCCTGTGTCTAACTGAATCTAAGGTATCTGATATCCATCGGCAGAGGTATATAGTTATCGTAATTTTCTTTATCTTTTAACTTATTTTCCCTACAAAAGTTATATATTTCACCTTATGACCTTACCTTTTTATCCCAGTAAAATTTATTTGGTCAATTTAGATATCCCTTCGTTTCGGTATAAATTGAGACACACAGACTTCGTGGAAACCTCACTGATTAAAAAATATTTTTGGCAGTTAATGAATGTAACGAAATTCTTGCAAACTCAGCTTGAAAATTTTGCAAGTAGCGGTGCAACAGGTAGACTAGTTCTACATAATTCACTTTCTTGTCTTTTTAAGATTCATTATCAGTGAAAATCTACCTATTCCGACTGCTTTATAGCGCATCTGAATTTCCCAACCTGTTTATAGTTTTTGGGAGGCATACTGTGTTAGTTCTACTCTCCCTGCCTAAAATATGCAACATATTTCTGATAAAGGATATTACTAACATATTTTATGCTATCGTTATCTTAATATTGACTTATAAATTCAAATCTCTACAACTTCTTAAAAATTGATGGTTTACGATGATAATCCTAGAGAGTAGCAGATGTCGATGTGGAAATTGACAGCCAATTAAACCTCGACAAAAAACATATTGATCATTTGACTATCGCATATTTCTTCGACGGCGTAGTATTGTGAATTGTAGATACATACAGAAAAAAATAATTTATTCTTCCCTTTCATTGAAAAAAGCCAGGTTAATTCCACGTTTTGAAGTACGCGTTGATACACCAAACAAAAAAAGCATGAGCTGCACATTTTCGAAGTAATTCTTCCACTTAGAATTAAGTCGACAAAGGCAACATTCTACATATCGATACTGTTACTCTGACTGGCTGGTTATAAATCCACTCTTAGAGACAAACTGCGTATACAATGTTCAACCACAATTGCTCTAGTTCTTTCGTTTCTTAGAGCGTCGACTCGACAAAAATTCCTCCAACGATTTATCTGGGCGGGTTACCGTGTGACCGACACAAGATGTATGGCATTGTATCGTAAATAAAGTCAACCACAAAGAAACACAACATACCTAGGCAATTCAATGCGACATCGCGCTTTTGATCATACGTCAAATCGTATCCCGAGTTATTCCTTCCTTGTCTTCTTAAACCTAGCTACGAGCCATTCGGTGCCAGCTTACGAGGGATAATCCAAAGGACGATGTGGCAATAGCGGATAAACAGAAGCGGTTTTAAACAATTCCACGAGTCGGACGTAATTCGAACCGCACGCCTCGAGGATACGCGAGAGATCTCACAATCAGCTCCGCTTCGCGAATGAATTTCAATCTCTTCTCATGCAACCGTATAACTCTTTGAATCTTGCTAATTGATTTACCGTTCACAGCTTCGTCGAGTGTTATGCCGAGTCTGAGAGGTAAATATATCGAAGAGGGCTGATAATGGTGTAACATCAGCGCTCTGGGCATGATGCGGATTCAGTTTTCCGTACGGAAATATATCTGTCATCCCCATACGGCGCCGGGAGCGGATTCGCATGAATAATTAATCGAAATTTGCGTCCGCGCCCTGTGTGAAAAATATCGAAAAGGGGAGTCGGCGCGTGAACGATAGGTATTTTCGTGCCCTTGCCGTTCGTTTTTTCACATTTTGCTTGTTTTTTTTTTAAATTACCGTTTGCGGTTTTTTATTCGAGAAAAACGTCTTATTTATAGCTAAGAAATATGTTTCGTTTCGTCGAAATAAAATGTTGATTTATTACTACGAAGTGTGTGTACTGTTTGTCAGGGAGAAACTGCTTATTTATACTTATGAAATACGTTTCGCGTCATTCAAAAGAAAAATTTGATTTAAGAAATTGCTAATCTGTAGCTACAATAATACGAATCGATCGGAGAGAGAAATTGCTTGCGTATGGCTCCGAAATATGCATTGTTTGTTGAGAGATATTGCTTATTTATAGCCACGAAATCTGTTTTGTTTCGTTGAGAAATATTGCTACGAAATATGCATTGTTTGTCGAAAGAAATAGCTAATTTATAGCTGCGAGATATGTATTGTTTGTTGGGAGAAATTCCTCATATACTGCCACGAAATATGTTTTGCTTTGTTGAGAGAAAGAATGCTTATTTATAGCCACTGAGGAGGCTCGGGTCGAGCGAAGGATTGCTTTGAAGGCTGGGCAGTTTTTGAGAATAACGGAATTATGTATTTACACGTGAACACGTATGTATACATATGCACTTCATCCTATTTGATGCCAGCAGTATGTACGCAAAGATGGGCACTGCC
The DNA here is from genome assembly GCA_036926305.1 of Uropetala carovei. NCBI lineage: Eukaryota > Metazoa > Arthropoda > Insecta > Odonata > Petaluridae > Uropetala > Uropetala carovei. The sequence continues at coordinate 14,355,734 of JAXCHB010000065.1, read as the reverse complement.
TCTCCCTCTCTCTATTGTCTCACTCCCATGCGTCCTGCATTCTAATTTAGCGATTAATCCTTCAAGTTTTCTTAACACTATCCTCACGTTTCGACATATTTCAAAGATCCGTTTTTATATAATACCCCTTGATACGCATAATTTTCAGTCGTTATTTTAAAAAAAGTGTGTTCAGTTAAAACACTTGTTCGTCTGCAGTTCAACACTTACTTGTCTTACACATTTCTGACAGGATGGCTATTTTCTTATTTTAGAAAATCGCGATCATTACTTTTCTGTTGAACAGCTGTATCGAATGACCCCAATCCTTTTTTAACGTTTTATGTTAGAAATTTGTGTTGAAATACAATTTTTAAAAATAGTCGGTAAATCATTCAGTCAGGGCTGTCATATTACCGGAGACCCTATGAGAAAATCTTCAATAAATTCCCCATTTAGAACATTTTCGAGAGAGAGTGAAGTTGAACCGCCATCCGATCAAGTCGCTCTATCAGGGCTACCACCTTACCGGAAGCGAAACAGAACTTTCAACTCGTGAACCTCTCAAAAGAAATGCGCCTAATTTATGCAGCGCTTCTCATATTGTGAATGTTATCTATAATAAGAGAAGATGCCTTGTTGCGAATATTACTCGTATAAATAAGACTCCTCTTTCCAATGAAGAGGAGTAAAAAACTGATCGTGAATTTCGTTTGCGGGGCGGATTTTCCACAACTAAACCCCAAGATATACTTATTCAATTATTGAGTTCATCTTACGGTTAAAATTACACAGGAAAATAAGTACTTGGAAATAAAATAAAATAATTACTTGAGTATATCTAACCTTTTTAACGGCTATTAGGGATACTATTCTATTTTATCGAGGAGTAAATATTTTGGTAATCAAGGTAGACTGTTTATCCTAAGTTTTAATATCTATCACATTTTCCCCTGTCTACGTCAGATATTTTCTAATACGTTACATCCCTCCCATTCAAATTTATTTATAATGCTTCAAATTTCATGTTGTTTTCTCTTTCTGCTCGTGGATTTACGTATGTATTGTCCTTGGTCGCTGAACTCATCGCATTGAAAACCACCCAAACGCAACGCAATTTTTTTTAACTGTATCGCGCCCGTGTATTCCACGCTTCACGAGTCGCGAGGACCCATTGTCGACTTTTGATTTGTTTTTTCCGGCACGTGAAAACAATGGGACGCCGGTGAAAACGTGAGGAATTCGTCTTGGATATGAGCCTTCGGAGCACTCTCCCGCCAAAAAAGAAAAAACAATCGCCTTGGCGCCCCGTGCGCCCCGATCAGTAAAAAACAAAAGAGATCCTACGCGCTCCCACTTCGGAACGTTATGCACAAGCTCGGCACTCCGGATAACAGTGAAGCCATGTCCTACGCAAACCAGTTTTCATTGCCACCGTGTCCTTGATTGTTAACCGGTGAGAGAGCACGATGGCCGTTCGGAATCAACATTCCGCGAGCCCTCTCCGTCTTTTTCGAACTTTTGATTATTTCTCGCGCCCACGGCCGAGAGATTTCCGCCATTTTCTACATATTCGTTTCCCGCCCTTTTTCCTCGCGTGGCTCGTTTTCGAGCGGCTTGAAATAAAAAAATTGACGGACGAAATGCGACTCTCGATTGCGGCACGACACGAATCCATCCTCTTAGGAATACCGTATTCGAAAAGCACCGACGTAATGCGGTCCCCTTTACCATTAAAGACGAGTGTTTTATTTTTCCTTAGCCGACCTATTGAAAGACTCTTTAAGGAATGCCGATTCTTTTTCTCTCTTGATAATATTCGAAGAGCAAACTCGGAAGAAAGACGGTCGTTTTTTTCCGGGCTAAGTGTACGTTTTCTCTAAAATGTTTCGTTATTATCATGTAAATATGTTTCAGGAATCTAGAATGAATAAATTGAGCCTGTGCTAAATGCGGTGCGTCCGCATAATAACTTCTTCTGACAGACGTCAGGCATGGTGCCACTGTGATGAATCGCATGTTCGGCTGGCTTGTTTGTCGCTGGAAATGGAGTTTTCCTAAAATGAAATTACCTTTCAACCTGTGTTTATTTGATCTCCCTTCGAGGAAAAAAACAGCCCCTTTCACATGCTGGCAACCTAGTAATTACTCAGCTGCCCAGTTTATTTCTGCGAGATAATCGCTAACTCGGTGTGTGAATTTATAATTTTCAACGATAGAAACCATATACATTAATTTAAAATTTGGAAAGATAAAAAATGAGTACACTTTATCCAGTTGGAATTATATCCTTCCTATCAGTCGATAAACAAAATTAATGAGTAGGAGGAAAGATTTTGTATTATGCATCACTGGATCGGCGGAGAGATAAATATTTATTAAATATTTATTAAACGACTGCTTTCTGAAAGTGTGAGTAAAATCTTGGGTCTTAATTGCCCGAATAGCTTTTCTGGTGAATAAAAACGAGTGTATAATCTTCGACACTGTCTAGTATAAATTAGTGAATTAGTTTGTACGTAGAGCTGAGGAATTACTGCGTCACAGTTCAGCATAGCAGCATTTCGATTGAATATCGAATATGTTTCGTTTCAGTTTATGTTATTAAAATAGCTGTTGAGGATATAACCTGATAGATACGCTATTATTTTCCCGTAAGATGCCAATGTGATGTAACTTCTTAGGATTTTTTTTTTACTTTAACGTAGGTAATTTTCGCACTCATAGAACCATAAAGGTGGGACTCACGCTTATCTAGTCCGCGCAAGGTCTAAATATGGCATACACTTCTCAGCTACACGACTTTTTCGTTCCGATAAATTATATTCCAAAAGCAACATGCACTGAAGACAGATATGCTCAGCTTATTTTCTAAATATCCCTAGCTTCAATAGATGTATCTGCTGAATTGGAAATCAGACATCTCTCCGTTAAAAAATTAAATGAAAAATATCGTATGTGACAGATGTGGAACACCATATAGTGTCGATATGACTGAATTCGATGTTGAAAAATGAGAGTTGGTTCTAATTGCATGATATTACGTACCTGAAAGATCGTTAAAAAAAAGTGCTAAATGTTTCCACGAGATTTCCACTAATTAAATTCTATAATAGAAAACGTAATGCATACACTTTCTCACATGCTTAAAAAATTCTTCATTGTATGGTAAATACTAGACGCCATTTAGGATTATCAACTAAATGCGTAAATAGACAAATGCATCAGAGAGTTAAAGCGCTGTGTCTAGAGCTACCTATATTCCAACCTCACGTTGTGATAACTAGCTACTATTGCCAGAAGTTACGCCGCACGTACGTATATTTAATTAAACTACCATGTTTGGAACGACACTCAAGTTCCATCGTACCGTAAATGGAATCAAATAGTCTCTTCGTCTATTTGTACTGAATGTCAATGAAACCAGAAATTCTTCAATTAGCTCAGAAGACTAAGGAATATAAATGTTGCTAGGACTTGGTAAATAGGTTCTTGAAAGAATTATATGGCATCCTTCTTAACGCTCTAGTCTTGGTAACTAATTGGACACATTCGCGTTTTTTATTGCATACGACATAAAAGTGTAAAAAGGGGGAAATAGACATATTTTTTCTTTCTGAGTTATTTCGGCTTGTTACATTTCATTCTAGGAAATTTATAACAAGTAGAAAACCTTCTATTGACGACTTATTAATGTTCCCGGATTTCTTTGATTACTTCGTGCCCTGAATTTCAGTTACTTTTCCATAATAACAACACTTGATGAATATAATTCAAAAATATGTTGGAGCTTTTCCATCTCAATGCGTTTGCGTAGCCTTAAACAGACATGTTATTTTTAATTGCCAAATTCTGCATACTTTTCCAAACAATAATTGTTATAAATTTTCTCAATTTTGACCAATTATAGGGAGCTTGAAAAGGGCGATGAATATCGCAAGCTCATTTGCGTTCGCAATATTTAAAGCATGCTTCGAATATGCTGATTTCAACCCACTCACATATGCAAGAAATGAAATTTATGAAAATTTGAATTCCTAACTACACCAGCGGTCAGCATCAGGTTATCTACGAATGTTTTTTTTTAAATATAAATCTGGTCGAAGAGGATGTATTAGTCTCATACGAACGGGACACTGCAAAACCATTGTTGAAAACCTTCCCTTAATTTCATTCGAACGAACCGAGGATCCGGAATGAATTACTGCGTCCTGTTCCCAAGTGCGGTGCGTACGGGAGATAACCTGTTTGAAACGACGTCAGGCAAAGCGGGCAATTGCTATGGAGACCATTTTCTCCCCACAGGTGTGTAAATTCTTTTTCGCAAATGCTCCCATTTCGCCGGAAATCAGATATGGGATCGCACGTCTCTCTGGCGGCTACGTAAAAAAAAAATACGTCGCATCCTTGCCAGTTCCTTGGTTTATGCCCACGCATACATTTTTATCAGTGAACACCACTAATGACGTCAGCCAGCTTTTCTAGGCGAAATACGCACCTGGTTTTCATAACGTTCCTATGCCTATTGGAGATATATATTTCGTCAATTCTATTTTAGCCATAACGAGAGCTCGATCATTCTCAGTGGAACACCTTTTTATAAAAGTATGTATCTTCTAGAAACCTGGACATGCCTCGCTTTGCATGCGGTCCTGGAAAGATAGTGTAAAGAGAAACCGTGCAAAGGATAAGCTTACCAAAATGAATACATTAAGTTACATTTTAATGCATCCTAAATCAGCATACAACTACATATTTAGCTCTATTGGATTTAGAATTATTTCCTTTATCCTTTCTTAAGTGAAATTGATCGCCTCGCAATTCGAGTTAGTTCTCTAAAAGAAAACCGCAATATAGGTACTATACTTTAACGGAGACTTGTAATGCACAGCCGTGCAATTTGTAAGATGAGTACATGGTTTTGAAATATCCCATTTGAATATTATAAGCGACGGAAGGATTTTTCCAGCCAGTCATTAATAGTTAATTACTGATACAATTTCACCGATAAGGTATTGTTAATAATGATGTTTCCATGGAATTTCTAAATTTTTGTTTCAAAATAAAAAATAAGAATTATATTTTATTTTCAGTCCTTATATATAAATGATTTTTAGAATAGATGATCAAGGAGAAAAATTTTTCGTATTTTTAATATTTATTATACATATACCTAATATAATCAATACGTGTTTGAAAATTTAGTGAACTTGTGTTGTATATATTATCGTAGTCATCTTCACTAAAACCTGATTTTATTACTACGTAATTTTAGGTGGACATTATACTCATACATGGTGATGAGATAATTAAACATTTCACTTGTGAAAACCTTTGTATTATATCTGGTGCTTACAATAATCGGAATATAACGGTACATCCTGCTGGATCCTTTTCCTTTTCATTGCGCTATAATAAAAAGGCTTTTTTAAATGTTATTTTATTTTCATTGTAAAATGTATTTTCCCATTTAGTCTTTCTTCTGCGCATTTGGATTCCTCATCAAACTTTGCACGATATCATTTCAAGGTTACATTTACAGTTATATTCTAAAGCCACCAAAGCAGAGACGTGGTTTCGGAAGCAGCTTAATCTTGAGTCCACTGAGTAGCAAAATCTTATAATACTTTTGGCGAAAACGCCATGTCTGCTATTCTCTTATACTAGTGTATTGCCCGTCATTTTTCCATTTCCCATTCTTGTGCTAGAAGCATATTTAAATCACTTGACTGCGTGATACACAAATAAAAAGAAATAAATTTGTAGACTTTCATTTAATTTAAATTTATTATAATTTATTTAATTTAATTTTTTCTAAGAAAATGTCATGATAGACAACATTTGACGTAAATTTTCTATTATCACTTAGCAGAGATTACATAAAAAACGAATTTACTATATCAAAATGTCTCTGCAATGATAATTTATATCGTTCTCTTTTCGCTTTGCAATAACTTAACTTTTCATATTCATCCTATTTTCACATCACCAATTCCTTTATGAGACCTAAAGCACCACATAGTATTATGTGTGTTCGTAATATTTCCGTTAATCGGGAGGATTCCTGAAAACCCGAATTGAAAGTCCTTTATAAATAGCATTTAATAACTCTGGCTATTCGATCACTCACGATCCACAGAACGCTTATGAAAATAGCATGGTCCATATAATAGTAGTTCATAAAATGGTTTTATTCACTCATACATATTTTATGTGCGTTCATTTCTTCACTTTCCCTAATAATGTAATTCTTTCAATACTCTATAAGATCAATTGTTTAAAATACCATCATTAAACTTTAGAAACGCGCACTTTTAAAAGCTTTAAACTTTATATTGAACCTTATTTACGCCAAATTGTTTACGGCATAGTTATTATATCTACCGCTCAATGGCGCCACAGTCGAGCATTACTTACAATTAGCCGTAATATCGTAACTTCAACAACAATTAGGTTATTTCATTCTTTTATCCGTTCTTTGGTTTAAGTCCCGAATTCGTATCATGATTCTAAGTAATTTTAAAATGCAAGTAAAAAATACGCTACACTCACATATAACAAATAGTTCTCGATTCTCACGCTCTTTTATAACGGCTCTTTAAGAGCAGCGCCACAGTCGAGCGTTACACGGAAACAAACACATCACGGAAGAATTACAGATAGATAGATTATTATTATTTTCATTTAAAATAATTAGTATCACACTTTTACATATGAAATATTTTGCCATATACAACATTTCTAGTGAATATTCTGTTTTTGACGGGCTATCTTTAGTTAAACTAAAAATAGTTGCCTCTCTTTCCCACGCTCTCCCCCTCCCTCCCTCTCACACCCTCTCTCCTCCTCCTCCCCCTCTACTTCCCTCTCCCCCCCCTCTCGTATTAAAAGCATTTAAAGCACGTTTATACCCATATGGATTGAAATAACAATATGATATAGAAGTCTAACAATGGAATTGGTTCGCAAGGTAATATCCCTTTAAAATGGCAAGATTTCCTCAAACTGTGTGAATTAAACGTTTACATTGAGAAATTTCGAACTGTAGGTGGGAAAAGATGAACAGAATAGGAAACTTTATAATGTTTTCTTAAAAATTGTTCATATCCGAAGATTATAGGCCAAATCTTTCTAATTTTAATCTAAAAAAGAATGAAAGCCTGCACGTCGTAGAGCCGATTTTACGTGTTAACTTATTGGAAAATAAAATTATCCCCTAGAGTCTAACCCGGGTCTTTGATCTCGACTTCGATACATTAAAATGTTTTGTTATTATATCATAATGCTATCCTGAAAATTTCATCAAATTCGGTTCAGTCGTTTGCGAGATATTAAGCTTCAAAAAGCATTGCATGACAAAGGGACAAAGTGACACTCTTTTATTATAACCTGATGTGCTGCCATCTATAAATTTTAAAATTCTAGGCCGCGCCCTGAATCTTAGCTATTCGTAATCGGGTCCTTTCCTTGCGTCACATTAATAAGGACGAGACTTCCTCTTACTTTGGCATCACGACCTTTTCCAAACGAAATAACACAGACCTACACTTTATCCACGCCATAATAAAGGATAGCTTTATCTGGATTAACCACACTTCTTACTCCATCTGCCGTTTAAGTCCATCATCCTTGTTTTCACCTTTCCACTCACTCTTTTCTTCTCGGATTGATTCTTTCTGCAACACCATGAGAGGAAAAAATCCAGCAATAGATATTTTTCTTGCCAAACTACTTTTAGAAGCGCTCCTAGTCTTAATCTGTTTAATTTTTTAACAAGGTTGTTGTGTGGTGTTGTTATTGTCGTTTTTTTAAAACTTAACCTTATTTTTTGTATTACATATCTATTATATGAGTTAACCACGTTCCAAATATATCAGTTGCCAACCTCCGGCTTTCGGGCCGGAGATCTCCGAGTCATCGCCATAATCTTCGGTCTCCGGGTGAATAGCACAAATCTCCGGTTCAATTTCGATTGCAGCGGAAAGCCCTTTTTATGACTTTTTTGCGTTTTTTATAAGATTCGAATTAACATAGTTTGCACTTTAATTTCCACTGTATTTTGTTTTGTACAAAAAAACAAATTGGCGATGCTCGTACAATTTCGTCAATTAGCGATATTAAAAAAATAAACAACGATTTTTAATCAAATGTCCTAAAATAATGAGTGCCTTTAAGAATATTTAATATATTTATCATTATATATAATTACTCTTGGGTTTCTTCTAAAGTACCCAGGTTTCATGAAAACTCCGGTTTATGAATATCTTAAAGTAGGCAACAACATCTCCGGTTCATGAAGATCTAAAAGTTGGCAACCCTATTACTGTTATTCATAATATAATAGTGGACCTTAGCTCTTTTCTTCGAGTATATTGTCAGTTTGTTTGAAATTTTCTGTTTTATCCACTTATTATGATTTTTATAAATTTGATGTATATTTATCATATATTATTTCATTTTTCTACAACATCTTGGTTGCTGATAATGTTATCATTAATTAACACAAATGAACAAGTGTGAAAGTATATAGTAGATATTGAAACGCTGCAACTTAGTGATGAATAATTTGCTTTGAATGGCGATACTCATATTTTGCATACATTTCGTAGCTCTAATTAATGGAAATATTTTTAAAACGGGAGAATATATTAATAAATGGTATAGTAGTAATGAGATTGGTACGAACGAATGTCATTCATCATATATGACCGGCTTTAATTAGTTATAAGGCGAGTACATTTTTTTCGAAACGTTTGTAACTTCCTCCTAATAGTTTTTTATATGTTTTACGGAATGCTCCGCTGCCTTAGGTAAGATTGAGAACAAATAAAATGCAAAGTTTGCTCTTTTGTTTGTTCATCATGGAGCAGTTTCAGACGATTACGCGCACCACCTTGAATTTTATTTTAGGTAAGATGAACTCTGATTGAAGTTAGAAAGATGAATCCGTGATGGGAAACCAATGGCACGAATGCCAATTTTGGTTGGAACGCAACAGAAAAAAAATTGTTTATTGAATGTCTTCCAAATATTTTTCCATTTATAACACCATATAGAAGGCTATTTCAATCTAAATTTCAATTACGTTGGTAAAATAACCGGTTAATAATCCGAAAACAAGATGCTTGTTGCTCCATAAATGTCACTCTTCTACAAGTGAGTTACGGCAATGAGTCTTATTATACGATAAATTAAATTTTATATATCGTTTTCTAAGCTTCATGTCTGAGAATATAACGATGATATTCCAACCATTAAATTATTTGTATTTTGTTTTATTTTTAATTGGCACGTAAGTTAGAAAAGGAAAGCCAGTTTTTGTAACTTTGGCTCTCGAGCAAAAAAAAAGGTTCGCCATCCCTTGTCCAACTACGAGAAGTTTTAAAGAAAAACGAGGGTCCCGTCCGTACTTATTATAACAAAAAAAGAAAAAAAAAGAACGGGCTCCTACCCCCTTCCACCCACCAATCTGGTGATTTGAAGGTATTATGCAGATGTAGATAGATCGTTGGGATTTCGCAAGCTTTTAATTCCCTCCAAGGCCACGTCACCTACCGGTCAGATTTTAAAAAGGCAATTAATATAAATTGCCCTAAAATAAGCACCCCCCCTCCACTCCCCACTTGACAGCGGGGGTCTTTATCGCGCGTTTTATCAAAGACTTTTGATTTTTTTCCCGTCCCTTTTACGCGTCTGAAATGTCGGATTCGATTCTCAGCACGCCGTCTCGAATGGACGGAAGGAAATGTATCCACATAATGTGTTGGTCAGAATGTTTTAAGGCGTCCGGGACCGAGACCAAATTTATCGTGATGTGCTCGGTAGAAACCTTCGTTGGCCGACAGAATTCTTCGTCAACCGTCGGCGAGCTCCCGAAGAAATGAAAAAATTCCCTTTTCGATTATCTCGTACTCTTTAAACAATCATCCATAAACTTCTCGCAGAGAATTGCCGGAGAGGTAAACGTGAAGGGCGGTGGAATTTATTGGGCTGAAATTTTGCAATAAACACAGCATCTACGGCGTCGTCGCGAGCTAAATCGGTACAATTTACTTCTAGTCGGTAGGAAAAATGTTTCCTTAAGCAGTATATTTTTTTTAAAAATAAATAACGTCGCCTTCAATCAATAAACGACGCTGTTGCTTGACGGAGTTTATCACATGAACTCGAGCGGCTCGGAATCAATTCTTTCTCGAGCAACGAACATTTTTGTACGTACACGAGACGGTAACGAGCTTTGAAATTTATCGCCACTGCGGATTTAGTCGTTCATTGTTACACATACGCTTCCATGAATTGAAATATCGACGGTTTTGAAAATGGCACAATTTTTTCTTGCGTTCAAATTACATGTATTGATCAGTCCGCCGCGGCGTTTTGGCATTATCTTTTTTGTGGTCCCGAATCGCAGGATCTTCGCTACAAACGGTCAATTTCCGTAATATTTTATAATAGCTTGTGGATGATATTTATTTGTTATAATAACAACATGTTTTCGCATCGGTTTCTGCGTTTTTAAATTGCGTTCTGTTAAAATTATTATATTTGAGACGCATTTTAATTAACTTGAATTAGTTTAATTGCTTATTTTGGCAGCAGGTGCTGATCTAACTTGCCCAAATCTTACTAACCTAATAAAATGATAAAGTCACTTTGAGAAAGGCTGACTTGATAGCAATATATTTAAGTTATTAAAAATATCGAAGTATACGTGATTTTCACGAGCCATACAATCTGAAAGATGTTGCTATTAAACAACTTCAAATTTAAGTTTGTTTGACATTCGTTTATTTGTATTCAAACCTTTGCTGCGGGAGCGTTGGTAGGAGGGAGATCAGAGTGGAAGCCCTAGGGAACCGCTTATCTGAAATTATTCCTGTTAGGTTTCTTCCCCAGGAATACAAACTTGAGCCGCCATAACATCAATCAGACATTTTAATAATTTGATGCCGACGTTGAAAAAATATTTAGTTTAATTAATAATCAACAAACGAGAAATAAAAATATGAAATTTTAAAAAGAAACTTTATTTGCATACTAAAAAGGAACTTATAAAATATGAAATGATACATTATATGATTATCTGATATAAGACGAGCGGCTTATAATTTTATCTGTATAATTTATCCACTGACAGTGATAATCATAAGCCAACCGACTTTTAATTGATCAACTTTTTTACTTTCTTGTTTCGGATCTCCTTCACCTTTTTATACATAAACGAATTAAAACAAATCTTTCCTAAATTTGTTATTAATTTCGAAATAGTCAATAATTTATGGTAATACGAACATTTTTCATGCTTTCCACTTCTTTTTTTCTGATTTTTTCTGGGTTCCGATTCAGTTTATTTGCTATTTCTTTGATAGATAGAACATATTTTTTACCCGTTTCCCGATTAATACTGTTATTACCTCTACGCAATATTTCTCGGTGGCTACAATCTCTATAACTCGATTATCTAAATAGTATATATAGGATGCATAACTCGAAACGCCTATCCCTTCATGATGCTTATTAAATACACACACCCGAGATGATGCTAAAAAGTAAGACCTTTATTCATGTACTTTTTTTAATCTCCTCCAAATTTTACAAGCTAACTCTTAATAGCGGCCATTCGAAATGGTCCGAACACCTGCGGAGCAGAACAGGATCCGGGCTTCATAAAATCGTATTACCTTCCACGAAGCAATAACGTTGTCCTATGGTACACACTAAAATTTCCCATGCTTGGGAAAAAATTGCCTTCCTAATTATGCGCCCTGAAAGTAATTTTGAATATAGGAGTTACGTAAACAGCCATGCTGATATTTCTTTTATCCTTGTAGACAAGGGCGGATCCAGGCTTCATCTTTAGATAGGACGGGGTAATCAAAGATGAAATATAAACTATTTGAAAAAATATTCAAAAGGATACATATTTTAATGCGTAAGGAAACAGATAACATTTTGTGCAGCAAAATAGATACGGTAAAATATAACATTTCTTCGATATGTTATTTTTATTTTTTAATCATTTTTTTCAGATTTCTGAAGTCTTTGGGTAATTATCTCCTGTACCCTCTCCTCTGGATGCACCCTTGTATGTAGAATTGTTTATCATAACCTCACCATTTTTTTTACAAATTCATTCGCGCGTCAGTATGAAATTTAAAAGATTCTTTTTAAGTTTCCAACAATAAGCATTTGGAAAATCCGTCAAAAATTTTAACCCTTAGAATGTTCTTTCGCGACCTACCTTGTCATTATAAATTTCGGGTATAAATTTAGAATGAGGCAAATTTAAACGAATGCGAGAATAAAACAGAGGGAACGTCGCCCTTTAAAAAAAAAACTATTACTTGTCAAAAACTAGAAAAGAAATCTTTAACGGTCGATTTTTTTCCTTTTTGCTCCTTTCGCTTCGCTCTGTCCACAAGCGCCAACATGTTTAAACTCCGTTGTCATTCTTAGCTCAGGCGCGTCTAGGCGCCCGGCGACGGTCGCCCTCGAATCGATAGCCATGCTGATATTTCTTTTATCCTTGTAGACAAGGGCGGATCCAGGCTTCATCTTTAGATAGGACGGGGTAATCAAAGATGAAATATAAACTATTTGAAAAAATATTCAAAAGGATACATATTTTAATGCGTAAGGAAACAGATAACATTTTGTGCAGCAAAATAGATACGGTAAAATATAACATTTCTTCGATATGTTATTTTTATTTTTTAATCATTTTTTTCAGATTTCTGAAGTCTTTGGGTAATTATCTCCTGTACCCTCTCCTCTGGATGCACCCTTGTATGTAGAATTGTTTATCATAACCTCACCATTTTTTTTACAAATTCATTCGCGCGTCAGTATGAAATTTAAAAGATTCTTTTTAAGTTTCCAACAATAAGCATTTGGAAAATCCGTCAAAAATTTTAACCCTTAGAATGTTCTTTCGCGACCTACCTTGTCATTATAAATTTCGGGTATAAATTTAGAATGAGGCAAATTTAAACGAATGCGAGAATAAAACAGAGGGAACGTCGCCCTTTAAAAAAAAAACTATTACTTGTCAAAAACTAGAAAAGAAATCTTTAACGGTCGATTTTTTTCCTTTTTGCTCCTTTCGCTTCGCTCTGTCCACAAGCGCCAACATGTTTAAACTCCGTTGTCATTCTTAGCTCAGGCGCGTCTAGGCGCCCGGCGACGGTCGCCCTCGAATCGATAGAAACGAAAAAAAAAAAAGACACTGCGTCCCTTGTCTCCTCGTTTATGCCGTTGGAACGGTGGCCAAGCACTCGCCCTTGACCTGATTGATGGCTTTTGGATGACGGGAAGCGGAGATTGAGTGGGTACGATCTTACGAGCGGAGGATAGAGATAAGGAGGTTGCTAATTAAAATACTCTCTCTACGATTCTCGGCGCGGAGTGGACGACATCAAATGAATACCGATCTATGTTCCGTTATTTTTGTCAGCTTTATGTCTTATGCATCGACATTTGAATAAATCATACAGCATATCATGTGTGTTTATTTATTTAGGCATTTGTTATTTTTTTAAATATTCGCTCGGAAGAGGTCATTATTACAAAATGTCATAACTTGGATTTTACGACATCTCGATATTGATACAAAATCACATAATGATAATTTCTGCGGTAAAAAATTTCTATGTGAAAGAAATAGGTTTAATGCGATCGGTAGTCAATATTTACGGAGAAACGATTTAATTTAATATTAAAAACTTTTAAACATATTAATGGTGCGTGTCATATAAAACTTCTATCTCGAATCTTTAACTCAACGGTCTTCAGAAAATATATCGTCCAATGAACTTTACGCTATTATATATTTCCTTGACAACGCTGCAGACGCTCTAAAGCAGTGGTTCCCAAACCTTACAGCCCGAGGGCCACATAACTCACTTCTGGGCCACATAGCTCAATTTCACCCTCTTCACGGGCCACACCCAGTCGAAAGTAACTTAAATAAATTAAGGATTTAGCTTTGAGTCGAAATTACCTGATTTATTTTAAATGCATTTAGATATTATGGGATTAGAGAGGTAAACAAAAAATATATTCCTCTTTGTAATTTCCTGTTTTCCTTTTACATTATGTCCTTTAATTGTTAAACTCGTGGCGAGCCGGATGAAAACACATGGCCGTAGTTTGGGAACCACTGCTCTAAAGAAATAATTAAGCGTACGCTTTTTCATATCTGCTACGATCATCAGTGTCCAATAGCATCTGAGTTACTTAGCGTACATTTTATAGACAGCAACATATAAATAGCCCCGCAGCAAATGCCTGCATTAATCATTTCAGTTTTGTAATACCTTTGTTGCTAGATCACGGATCTTTTTTACTATAAATTTGTATTTCATACAATTTGTCACGGATTATTTTTTGTTTTTCGTCTATTTATGTTATAGTCTCCGTTTTTTCTGCTGAAATCTAACTGTGGGTATATTATAGCCTGTTAATGTCACTTTCTGGACTTTGAGGGTACGTCGCACGCATTTGCGCGAAAAGTAAATTACCACTTTTATGTATTTTCTCATAAAATAATATCTTTAAATAATAATTGTATGGAACATTACGCTTGGCAGGCTGGCAGCTTAAGTTATTTTGATCGATGACGTTGTCGTCTAAAATAGTTGTCGAACGAACAAATCTCCTTATACAACTGTCATAATAAACATGAATCGAGCCGGCAGCATTAGTTTTGTAAAAATTAAATATATTTTCCCCAAGACAACTGTATTTTAAGCCATTAATGTCTTCGAAGAGAAGTTTTATGATGTTATTAGTTCCATTTTGTGTTCCGAGGGCATTAAAGAAACGACGCTGTTATTCCCTTTCATATTGAGGCATGAAAGATGTGTAGGAGGCAAAAGGCGAAAGGAAGGACTTACTGTTAGTTCTTAACATCACTTAGCAACGGATAATGCCACGTAGATGAACGGATTTTCAAATGAAAATAAAATTAAAGAACTTGAAAAAACAACTCTTTTGTTTACGCGCTAAAGAGGAAAAAATTATAAATTTTAGCAGGAGGCACATCGATTTGAGCATTTGTTTATTGCAAGAGTTTCCAATTTGAGATTTTATAGAAGAAAACAAGTTATTATAAAAGTTTGATGGCACTCTCGAAACAAATAATGAAAATGAGATGAGGAATTCAAGTATACCATAAGAAATTTATATTAATTTTTGATAATTAGTGAGCCCCAAAATTAAAATCCTTGCAATAAGAATATATATGTATGTTTATACATATACATATACTACAAAATTTATTTGAAATAACCAGTATTGTTTCATAATGCATTTTTTGTTCAAAAGTTACTTTATGATAAACAATTACTTCTATTTCAGGTGAAAAATTAAATCAAGGCAAGAAAATATATTGCACTTCAGAACCGATTGTTATTATTTCGTGACTATTGAAAAGAGCCTGTTCTTTAGCGCATGCGTGGCCGTTAAACGTTCGAAGCACGCTTTTTATTTATTTTTTAAGTTGAGGAAAGCATTCCCCCGAACGGCCGTAAAATGCGAAAGATTCATTCAATTTTCTCTCGTAAAGTTAATGATGGATAAAAATAAATAGGGTTTTGCGACGCGATAAAATTTGAAGACGCAAGCCCGCGCGTGACGGTTTCGTGATTATTTTTTCTTAAGTACCTATGAAATCACCTCGATTTGATCGCGACCGTTACGTCGATATTTAACGAACGCGACCGTTCCGAAATTTACGCATTTTTCGCGGTAATCGTTCGTGAAAAGGAACCGCAACACCCTCACCGGATACTTTCGCCGCGCTCCGAAGAACATCCGAATTTATCGTACAGCCTCAGTTAAATGGCGTCTTCCGTCTCGATAAAATTAAAAGTTAAGGGAATTACTAAGGTTCGGCCCGCGTGTTACCTTTTAAATGTTATTTAGTTTTGTTTTTTTTTTCATCGGTGCTGCACATCTCTCTCCCTCTGGATCCATTTCACCGCAAATTAAATCAAGAAAAATTGGGAGTTACTTCCCTCGTTTCGCACCTCGAGGATCCGGAAAAATGTACGAAAGTCTGGTTCTTAACCTTATTCCCGACAAAGTCTTTACAAAACCTCATTTCGCTAGAGAACTATTGAGTTCGTCTAATGGCTAAAAATATCCAGAATAATCTTATAAGTATCAAAAAATAGGAAAAAACTAATTACTTGCCTTAGATACCCCCAAAAATGTCTAGAATCTACTTTCAGTGATTCACCATTGAGGACGACTGCCGAAATTATTTTCATAGCTTTGTTGCGGCTGTTAGAGATACCTAATACAAGTAGCTAATTGTACAATTTTTGATACTTAACTGATTATTCTTGGAGGAAAACATCGTTCCCTCACTAGAGTTATATTCGGAAATACGTTGCTTCGCTTCAAATGCCAACTCTCTGTAAGTTTAAAGAGAACAAAAATTTATGCGAATGTTTTGGATATTTTAAAAATTTCGTGAAAAGTTGAACCTATTCAGCCGAATTTAGGGCGTTAACATACTTGTAAAAATGTATTTGTATTTATGAATCGATAATGACCAAGCTTTGCAACTCATGACTTTGATGACTTATTATTGCAATCGAATCCGTTGCTTGGTTTTAATGTAACAATTTGAATATCGCGTGGCAATTTAAGCATGTTGCCATATCGCGAGCAGATAAGGTTTGAAATGAAATTGCATTGTAACGTATCGACAACTTACACTAAAGTAAAACATAAATTAATTCGTTTTTGACACTCGAAATTGATCTTTTTCCGGATATAATTTATTTACTTATAATAATAAGGCACACTTTGTATTTAAATGTGCGTTGTCTCGTGACGGTGAACGAAACGAGTGAGACAATGCACGGATCGAACGACCTTAGCACACTGACGGCAGATCGTAACACGACACCCATTTGCCGTTACTTTAACTCATTTTCTGCTCACTCCAAGTATGCTGATAGTTTAACGGAGCCTCATTTATTTCTCTCTTTTCCAGGAATTGTGCATTAAAACAATCGGATCATAAATAGCCAACAATAATAGCAACGTATATAATCCTGCTCCATGTACACGCATTTAATGACACAAAATCAACATAATTCGAAAAAAAGAGCTTTTATTTATTTAAAATATACGTCATTCCAGTGTATCGTTCGAAATGTTAACATTAAAAGCAAAAAGAAAAACGTTATTAAATGACAGTAAATGCCGTCATTTAATTTTTATAATGCGAACTACAAAATTAGGTGTAGCGCATTTTAAGTCCATAAAACACGCACGAAAACACGTAGAGAATTCTATATCTAGTATATGGTCTAATTTACCGTTTTAACCTTCAGTATCGCTCGTTGGAAAGTTGACATGAATTAAATTTAAATATTTTTCGTCCGAAACAAAATTAAAACGCGACACCGTCACTGATTTTTAAAAGGTTTATCCGAAAAAAAATCTCGTTCTCGTTCGCCGATAAAGATCCGCACGTACTTTTGTTTTTTTGTTTATTCCTCGAATGCCAATATCTGCTCATCTCACCCCCCTCTGCCTTCCTCTCCCCCTCCCCCCCCCTCCCCATCTCCTCCTCCCCGCACGTTCCCTCTTCCTCGTCTGGTAACGTCGAGTTCCGTCAGCGCGTGACGGCTTCTGAACCCTCTTGTTTTTAAGCACGGCTTCAGTTTGTCAAAGAGAATACCTCGATTTGCTTTCGCGTCACGTGCGCAAGACAGTTCTCTCGCTCCACGCGAGTCGGATGCTCCTTGCCTCCTCCTCGTCTCCGCGCGCTTCAGATGAGAGAGTGATATGAGAGGGAGGGAGGGAGAGAGAGAGTGATATGAGAGAGAGAGCGGAGAAAGATGCAGTGGGAGGAGGGAGAAATAGGGAAAGGAAACGAGTGAGGGAGAGAGAAGAGAGCGTAAGGAAGGAATAGAGGCGGAGAAAGAGGAGGAAGGGAGAGGGGAGGAGGACGAGATGAGAGAAATGAGGGAGAAGGAAGGACAGGGAGAGGGAGAAAGAAAAATTGAGAGGTAAGGAAAGAGAGGCAGAAGGAGTGAGGGATAAAGTACAGGGTGTGAGTGGGAGGGAGAGAAAGGGAGGAGTAAGGAGATGGAGGAAGAGGGAGGGAGAAGAAGGGAGGAGGGAGAGAAGGAAAGAAGGAGAGAGAGGGGAATAAAAAGAGGATAGAGGAAAGGAAAGGCAGGCTAAAGGAGTGAGAGATAAAGGAGAGGGAGAGCGGAAGGGAGAAGGAAGGAAGAAGGCGGGAGATGGAAGGAGAGGAAGAGAGGAGAGGAAAAAAGGAGGGGAAAAGGATAGAGACGAATAAAAAAGGTGGGAGAAGGAAGGGAAGATAGACAGGAAGAGGGAGAAAGAAAGGTGAGGGAAGAAAGAAAAAGTAAAAGGAAAAGAGAGGCATACGGAGTGAGTATGAGAGAGGGAGAGAAAATGGACGGAAATGGGGGAGATTGAGGCAGGAGGAGTTAGGGGGTGGGGGAGGAAGAGGGAGGAAAAGGGGATGGGAGATATAGAATGATAGCGTATGAGAGGGAGAAAGAGAGTAGTAGAGGGAGGGAGAGAGAGAGAGAGAGAGAGAGAGAGAGAGAGAGAGAGTGGGGAGGGATGAGATAGAGGAGGGAGAAGACACACGATAGATTGAAGAGCGGATCTCCGGATCTCCTTGAGATGCGGGCAAACGAACCGTGTCGTTGCGCGGTGGGTGGAGAGAGAGAGAGAAAGAAATAAAGAAAAGCCACCCTGACACCGCCTTGCCTATTTCGTCGTCGTTCCTATAATACTTTCATACGAGGAAGAAAAGTACGAATGAGCCTCGTTCCCAACGTGGATTTCCGTTTTAGGGTTTGTTTTGGGATCCGCTTTGGCGGAGATGGTATGCCGCTTTTCCTGTTTCGCGTTGCAACCCAAATCCACGAAACTTGAAATTACCCACGTGACTTGAAACTTAGCTTTTCGAACCTTGACTCGAAAAATAAACAGATGTCTCTTCGCGATTATTTGATGTTTTTCGTTTTTTTATTCGCATTAAACGCCGTCATTAACCGTTAGCGACGTGAGCGTATGCTGGTACGATCGATACACAGCTTACGAAGGGTTTCTTCTTATGAAAACGCAGTGTATTTCGAAATCCGCATAAGTCATAATACTCGTGTCATAACCGAGGAACACTTTCAAACATACGATGTGCCATTAGTAAATAAATGTCTAAATTTTCGGATAAATTTTACTTAAAACACAAGAACTAAAGCTAATGATATATTACCAATTTTATTGATTAACATACATTCAAATTTATTGAAGGGAAGAGGGAATAACTCTCCATAGAAACGCAGTATAAATTAGGCGCTTCTCTCACACTTGGTTTAGCAATTTGAGTTATAAGTTGTTCCGTTAAGATATCGGCGTTGATCGAGAAACATTACATGACTAAATTTTATATAATTTCTGAATGATTAATGAAATTCTATCTTAAATTTTAGGAGGATAAATTATTAGCTTTATTTCAGTATAATTGTAGCCGCGATTGATTAACATATCACAAGTATGTAATTTTCTTTCAGTCAAAAATTTAGTGAAAATTTTCTGTGGACACAAGTAAAAAATGCAAAATGTTTGTATCTGTTCTACGAATTAAAAAATAAATAAATGGCTTAGATAAAGAGTCCTAGATTAAAAACAAAAGTTTATTTTCTTGCTCGAGTAAATGGGCTGCCCTAATAGAGCGATTTGACCAAAATACCGTATTCCGGCAGTGTTATCCCCCCTTTCCGATTATATAGACCAATCTTCGATACTGGTCTTGTTAAAATTAATTAATTGAAGTTAATATATGAAGTGCAGCTTTTATCTATTAGGTAAGTTCTCTCTATTATATGTGGGAAATAACAGTTCGAGTATATATTTGGACGTACAGACTAATTGTATGGCATCTTTTAAGAACTTTATTGCCATTAGGTTTTTAATCCGCCGAATTTCTTAGAATCAACGTTCGGCAAATCACAACTGATGAGGACTGCGTTGCAGCCTAAATGCGCAATTAGGTTCCTCGAATTTTTCTGGCTATTGGGTCTATCGTTGTCGTAATTTGAATAGGTTTTTATATTGCATTCAAAGGATGAAAACAAATTACGCAAACTGCAATGTCGTTAATTGTTTTGTCCTAAGGCATAAACTCTACATCATGACATCACCTGGTTAAATATTACCAGAACATCAAACATTATTGCCAAATTAGTTATTCAAATTTTTATGCAAATCAATTCCTTTATAAGCATAAAGTACTTTTCTAATTTTGGCCATTCTCCTGTCTCCACATCGGTTGCGTGAGTCGAACTTTTGCACGCAAACTTTGGCAGGCTGAAACAAAATATAGGAAGCATAATTGGGTAGGTAATTTACGTCACTCACATAATAAACGAATATCAGTTAACATTTTAAAAGATACACATGCATATCAAGTGCGTGTCCACTTTTATTTACCCCGTTATCGATTCACGAAAAGATACAATAATTGGTGCTGACATTTTTAACAGCGTGATTCAAAATTCTAAAGATGAATGATTACCATGACAATCGATTATCATTAGAAATAGCAAATAAGGTAACTCAGTACACCTGGTTTACTCAACAATTCCAATGCAGGGGTTCCCAAACTTTTGGAAGCCACGGAACACTTCTATTAAAATATTTTTCGTCGCGGAACCCTAACTAAGAGTTGGTAAGCCAAATCGCAATAAAATTAACTTTATAATCACTGTAATTTTTATTTACGTAGTTTATGTATCTTACATTATAAAGTTTTTAAGTGAAGCTCATGTTTCCTGCTGTAATTCGTAGAATAAAGAACGTATCGGGTCTTTTCCTCTGTCTATCGCGGAACCAATACAGCAGCGGTTCCCAACCGTTAACATCCGCGACCCCCTATTAAGACAACCGAACGTATTTGGCGTTTTTAAATTGCTTCACATCTCATTTTCTACTCCGTTACTTCTCGTATGTGCTATCTCTTCCGCAGAAGCGCAGTAACGGGAGAGAAACACTTTTTGAAGTCGCGAGCCACACGCGGACCGCTCGTCACGTGTTTGAGAACGCTGGTTTAAACTACTAAATCAGATACGCGATTCTATATTCCTCTAATTTATCCCCCCCTCTCTATCCCACTCTTTTCCACTTTCTCTCTTTCCTTCTTTCTCTCCCTCTTTCTCTTTCTCTCTCCCTCTATCTGCCCCTCTCTCCCTCTTTCTGCCCCTCTCTCCCTCTTTCTCCCGATCCACGACACAGCGTGTAAAACCTGCACCGAAGCTGCCCAGTGGGATAATTTTCAAATTCTACGAGAAATAAATCTATGCGAGTGATGAGAAACGCCCGCTTCGTGTAGAGTGAGATGCTGCAGCATCGATAAACATCTGTGAGCGGTGTCGTAAGTCCCCCCCTCTTGCTGACGACGCATATGAACGACGCGTATGTTGTATCAGCTGTTGCTGTGGCAATCGACCAGGGATACGCGTACATACACTCGAGGACACGTGAGAGTTTTTAAGGGGTGAGCATATGCATTGCAGATAACTTTTATCCTCATGGTTTCGGAATTAAACGCTGCGAAGTTAAACTCTGAATACATTTATGAACGCTGTATCGACAAAATAGTATTATAATACGACAATTATATCAATATATTTGCCCCTCTCTTCATGTAATCTTTTCTCACTACAAGTAATTTTAACATTTTAGAGGCCTGAAGGTATTTTTGAGTGAGAGGTCACTTTGTCCGAGTTGAAATAACGTACTCAGATAAAAATTCCTCACATTACATAATATTTACATTTATAAACACGAGGCATTTATTTTAATGTGATAATTTTCCCCTTCATAATCACTTAAATATATACTAGGGGTGCGTGATTGTTTGGAAAAAAACTCAAAGAGAGGATGAAGACCAATTATTATTATTTCAAACAGCATAAATGCAGCGAAGCGTAGCTGTTGATTGAAACTTCCTGGGCGATTCATACAAGAATTGAATTACGGTAACTTTTTTCCATATGCTAAATAGAGAGTATTATGATCGTGAAAAATATCGGTTTCGAGATTTTTATGAACACGAACGTTTTAAGTGCCTCTGAATCCGAAAAGGTTGTTTTTTGCAATGTTGTCCTCTGAAATCAGTGCACGACTCTATTAGCTTAACAGTTCAAAAGAATCCGAAGAAATCTCATACTGTAAGTCATGCTGAAATGAATCATGTCGCGCAATAATTTAGATTTGTTTGCTCCTTTCGATTTTCACAAAATGTCGATCCACACGAAAATGGTTCGGAGGATTTTGATTAAAATTTATTCATTTATAGGGCATGGTGTCCTAAGTTATAATTAATAATCCACCGATCTTTAAAAATAACCATATAGTGTCCAGTGTCATAATGTATACGGTTTTATGCCCAGTTACCGACAAACTTATAACGCCATTCAACACACTTTCTTAGAAACTGACTACTATCCTCCCCCTCAATGTCCACTCCTGCCTTTCATTAACTCATTGAAAGATTGCCTAGACTAGAAGCGCTGAAGACGTCGATCGCTAACTCGTTTTGACGTTTATCTTTGAACGCTTTGCTTTGGCATACAACTCTGATTCTATACCGACGATCACAATATCTGTATATTTAAGATAAATTACTTTTGCATAAGGGACAGGGCTGGTCCAGGCGACAAAGGACGGGAGCACTGCGCGAGCAGATCGAATTAAGGGGAAGGCCCTGTCTCTTACGACAACATATATTTTTAATATAAAAAAGCGTTTAGCTCAGTGGTTAAGAGCTGAGACTGCTGGTTTTATTAAAGTCCTCAAATTTATTGACAAGTTCTTTTCCCTTTCTGATTCCTCTGCCGGTAATGTAATCCGTGACAAATTATCAGTATTCTCTTCTAATTAGTACTGCATAATGAATTTAATTAAATAATTTGTATTATGCGTAAGGCCTACATTCTTTTCAATAAAACATTCTATATATAAATATACGAGTAATCTTTGGTAATTTATTGATGTTAGATCACGTTAAGAAAATGGGTACTTAAGTATCTTAGATACCTAAATATCTAAGATCCAAACAGCCCTGACCTAGACGTAGTACTTCTGCTACCAGACAAACTTTGGCAAAATGTTTTCCGCATGAAATGACTATTTATTTAACCAATGACATTAATGCGTAGATAAGAAGCGCACGGATATAAGAATGTTTGTGCAGTGTTTATTTTACCGATTAAAAAAAATCTACATTCGAGTCTCCATAAAATCGAAATCCTCCCGTATTCTTATGGTTCTATTACTCAAACCAATTTTATTTTCCGTTACATTCCAAAAATATAGAAAGGTTCGGCTTTTTATATAAAGTGATGCATTATACATATATTTCTGAAAGACGTAACTCTTCTTAAATTAATTCTGTAGCTGAAAAAAATGCGTGAATTCCTCGACGGAACCAATTAATTGCCCCTAATGGCTTTAAGCGTCAAGAAACCTGATTCGCACGATGAATTGCTCCTTTCGTGTGCTTTGCACCTGTTTTTATCTCTCTGAGATAAATATAGACACATGAAATTCCCGCTCAAATGTTTAGAAAGCAGAAACTGAAAAAAAAAAGAAAATATAGTCAAGATGAAAGATAAAGTATGTGTATTAAATGATCTTTATAAATGGTAGCAATAATAAACTTTTTCTGCGTGGTGACAAAATATGTGTAATCCTTGTTCCGTAAATTCTACCCATTAAGCATTTGTTACTTGAAAATTATCATTCATAATGCTTGAAAAATATCGCAGGTGCTTTCCGCAGCGGCGGTGAACGACCTTCGACCGAGAAAGATCGAGGCAAATGTTCGTAAATGGAAATGCTTAGACTTGGACTCGGTGAATATCTGCTTAGAGATTCGTTCTTCGAAAAAATTCTTCCCTCTCTACCGTTAAAATCCTGATTGAATTCGTAGCTTCTTCACAATGGGGCGATTTCCCGAACTCTTTATTCCAGCTTTTTGTGAAATACGGTAAAACTCCGATTATGCGTGTAAATCTTGTCGCCAAGTTAATTCCCGCACGGATAATCGGGTTTTTATTGTACATAAAATAGAATGTCCTTAATCATACGCCGTGTGTTAAAAATCCCAAGGTTGAGAAGCCTTTAAAGCGAATTGCTTTTATTAGCACAATCCGGTGAGAGTGGACAAGTTATTCGTGGCAATTTAAATTTCTCATTGCTGAAAAGAGAAAGAAGTTACATTTCTTCGTATTCAAAGATTTTTTTGTTTCTTCAAAACGTTTTTTTGTACCCGCTGCGACGAAATTAAATTTAAATCTCCCACTCTTCCATCCGCCCCTAGTTCGTGTCTCGACTATTTAATCTAGGATATAAATTTTTTGAAACATACAAATGTGTACATTTTTATATTTCTCGCCGAGACAAGAAATTAAAAAATAACGATTCTCGCAAGAAATTTCTCGCGAGAAATCTCGAGTCGGACCCTCTATTTACGATGTCCTGCCACCACTCGATGATCGGGAATTTTGGCATTCACCAAATCACCCAGCCACCCTTCCTGAGGACAATTGACGCAAAAGTCCTTTGAAACTGGCGAACTATGTCACTTCGATAGCCATCAAAAGATTAGCAAAGCCAAATGCGCGCTTCGTCTTCAAATCAACCGTCATTAGCACCGATTACGGCTGATTTCCAGCCGGAATTCCCATCTGGTTTTCCCAGCCTTTTTGTGGATATTGGAGAGACATACAGTGTCTAGTTGATTTCAGCCATAATATAAGCTCGAGAATTCTCTTTATCATTAAAATTTGGTCGAATAGATTCGTTTATGTCCAGAAAATAAACTCGCATTTCGTTATCTCAAACTTATAAATTACAAAAAATCAACGGAACCTTCGAAACTAACGTTCACATTTTATGCAGAGCATACTCCCGAAGCTTACGATGTCGATTTGTCTTGACGGTGAAAAATTCTCTTTTTTTTGTTTTAACGATAGTTTCAAGCGTAAGATATATCTTCTCCCCTTAACGTTTGCCTCGATCCTCATTAATTACGATGAAAGAATTTTCAAACCCCTTCTCAAACCATAAATCAGTCTGGATTCCTCGCGTTTCTTACCCATTTTCCATTCATTCTATTCCGCCCTTGCACTTCCATTAGTATCTCTCTCTATATATAATTTTTCCTTGTCTCTGGAACAGCAAAGGAGGTGAAACTGATAGAGGGGAACTATTGGACAATTATCTATTGGTGTGGGCTTCATGCTGTGACCGGAGAATGTTGACTTCTATTATAGTTCTATATAGTTCCTCCCAATCGCTTTTCCTTGGGTAAAGATGTGTATGCTCAGTTCTGTTCCTGAACTACTACATAAGAAACGAGATTGGTTAGTTAAGGTGGGTGCCTTCTAATACCGGAGGCGCGAGCTTGAATCCCGCCGCAGTTTGAAACAAATTTCCGTAGAACCATCCATTTCGGAGATATTTTGTTTATTCGTAAATTTCCAGTATACAGCGCCACCACCATGTAGCGGTGAATTCTGTAAACATATTCAGAATATAATTTACGGCAATAAGGACGGCTGTATTCATTTACGATACGAAATAATAATTTTGCCTCATAATGCTATTCATAATAATTTAAATAACTATACCCGAAATATGGAGAAAGTCATGTGTTGGCCACATCAGATTTTTTTACATTACGATCCTTAATAAAGTCGTGTTCGAAGTATAAATCGTCAGAACAGAATAACTACATAAAAACACCGCAATTTCTGGGTGCCAGGACCAGCCCGAGGTGTATACTCCCCCACCCCCGCTCTCTCCCGCTCTTCCTCACGGGCGAGAATACATTCCAGCGTAACCCGTTTCAGTCCTTTCATATGATTTTTAAGAAGATATCATGCACGCAAATATAAATTCACTATTGCTCCTTCAAAAAATAAAACAAAAATCGAAGGAATATCATCGATTCGGCGATATTAATTGCTACCAACATTTATTTATTGGCAAGAAAGATCGTCAGGAAGGAAAGCGCCCTAAGAATTGGCGCTTCGGGCAGGCACCTCACTCGCTTGTACCTCGGGTTGGCCCTGCTGGTGTAAATAACTTATGTCGATATAATCAGGGGCGGATTTATGGATAGTGGGGCCCTGCGCGCAGGCTTTTTTGAGGCCCTATTTTTTGATAATTTTGGAATTCGGGGGGTCCTCAGCAGCAAGGGGGCCCTACTTCTGCGCGCACTGCGCATACCTATAAATCCGCCCCTGTATATACGTAATCCACAAGAATAATATATTCACGTCAATAATTTACCTCTATCATACTCTTACAATCACTTGTCATTAGACTATCAATTTTCCATACATTTTTAGGTGCATAAATAAATGGTTAAAAACAACCTACATTTTTTCACTCTTTCAACAATAAAAACCTTGATTTGCATATGAGTATTTAAATCTTTTGCGTCATGACATAATAATCAATAATCCTACATCAATGTCACGATACTTCAATATTTTGCAAAAGAGACGCGATAATTGTATGCTTACTATTACTGTAATTTTTTTAAATTCATACACGTTTACCAAGTCAATTGCACCTCTCAAAAAACAATTGTTGTTGCCGAAACCCTGTTAGTTTTCCGAAGAGTTAACTACATACCTTAAAATGATTGCCCAACAGCTACAATGTTATACTTTCAACCATTGCAGTAGTTCTTCATACGCCTAAAAAGAAACGGAAACACGCCAGAAATATTTTAAAATTACGCGTCTTGAATATTTCAAATAATATGCCCATTTGTGACTTTCTCATACAAGGAAGCTTACGAAAATATGTAAACTCCCTCATGAAAATTTAAAATTTATTTTATCTTTCTTTATCACGAAAATTCCTGGATATATACATCCTAACGATACAGTGACAGGATAATTTATCGTCCTCCGGTTCTTTGATTTATACACCTATACGCTGTCAGAAGAGATATGTGATTAAAAAATATATATTATCCTTCTCTGAAGTATTTTTTCTGAAAAAGTAAAAAACCTAATACGTTCCTTTAGCGGATTCGGAAGATTTTTTTGAACACCTGAGCATTTCTTTTAAACCTCAACAAAAAAATCTTTTAATACCCTTTTCGGTGAAATAATTAAGCCAGTTTAAGTGACATATTGAGGATCGTTTTTGTGTTTTATTTTCAGTTTTTTGGAGGACACTCCTTTTCCGGAATTTCTGCCGACATGAAACTTCACGATCCTGTTTCATTCCATTTTTATCATCGCGGATTCTTCTTTTTTTACGTGGAAGCATGCGTATACCGTGTCTCATCCATTGATTAACGGTTATAAGACAGCGAATTCCTTTCGATGCCATTGATTTTTTTTAGGGGCTCACGCTAACGAAGCGTATTTTATTTGAAGGAAAATTCTTCCACTGCTGGTTTGGCCCGATTTTATCCTAATCTCTCCCTATCGTTATATTCAGAGTTATTGATCATAGAGTTGATTGAACCGAATTGTTTCGTGGAAAAAACACACGCTGAAATATTTGGGCTAAGAACAGCCTCATAGTCTCATGAAAATAGCTTCACTATTATGCCCATCTTTATTTTTAATTAAATTAACGCAAGATATTTAGAGCCTCCCATCTGAAGTCTATTTTATTTGTATTTTCCTTTAAAAACATACTTTATCCTTCAAATAAAGGAGTTTAAAATGAAATTTATCGAATATAACCTCCAATGTTTAAGAGCAAAGCAGCAGTACTGATATTTCCGTTGTTGCCTATAATTTTTTTTAAATATAACCTCTTGGACGTTATTTCTTCCACGTGCTAATACACGAGTACTCGTCGGCATATCCGTTTTCTGGAAAGGTCTGTTCTCGAAATCTCCTTTTTCCTCTCGCTTGTCCCATCCATTCATGCATCCGTCCGACTCGTTTTGCCTCGCGTGTGTGGGAAAGTTACGTTACGTACAAGTTGCTTGCATAGCTTATTTTCGTTGATCGCGCATTCAGGCCCATGTTCATTATTACTTTCTATTCAAAATCGAGCCTAGGTTACGAGGTACGTGAAGATTTGAAGGGAGGTCGAGTAATTTTCCGTAGGAATAATAACAGGAATATTCCAGCATGAATTGTGATATAACGCGAAAATGGTTACCGGGCAATTATAGTTTTTTTCAATTTACATTTTGAAGAAAAACTTGTTTTTAAATATGATATTACGGCGATATTTTCAAGAAAATACAAACATACATGGATTAAGCAATTGATAAGCACAAGAGAAGCTCATTAAAATTTTTATAAATTTTTTGCAATAAAATATCGAGCTTCTAAAAATGTCCAACCATGAAAGCTTAACTTTTGTTTCTCATTTTACTATGAGTCGTATTTTAGTCCTCATGAATTATGAAATATTATTATGTTTGGAACTGGTTCCGGAAGCGAGAGAACCGTATATTTTAATCATATGACGTTTTGACCCGAATTCAGATATGACTCAACAATTCATAACTGAAATTTATACAATAAAACTAACCTTTTAAAGAATGCGACTACTATAAGATTAAAGAGAGAATTACTGAGCTCACATTATGGTTGAAATCAATTTGACAACGGACATCCAATATCTATAAAAATAAAAGGCTGGTATAAACTAGATGTGCAATTTTATTACAAAAGCAGCTCACATCAGCGGTGATTCAAAAATAAATTAACCTATCCAACTTTTTCCTTGCTTTTGGAGACACACTATTCCTCAACATGACAAGCTTATCAAGACGGAATTTATCTGAATATTTGTAGTACGCACTTTTTTCGTCTCGTGAAATTTTAATGTTAAATATCACCGATAAAAGTCCACGCTTCGGACGTTAAGTTCTCGAACGTACCTATCCACTTTCAACCACCCGGAGAAATCGGAATGCAATTTAAAATCGATCCGACCTCCGAAAACATCGACGGCGAGAATTTGGCGCTGGAATTCGACCAGATTCGGGTTAATGGCGACTACGAAGTGGATTTAATAGACGGTTTTCGCCGAACGAGCCTCTCCTTGTGTCGTCGCTCCGCTCCGTTTGTAGGATAAGACCCATAAAAATACTCAGACTGAGAAAGAGAGAGAGAGAGAACGAGCACCTTCCTCGTGCACTCGCATTCCTTTGTGTTTTTTTTTTGTTAAAGGGACATGTTTTGATTTCTCCCTTCCTCCCACGCGAACTAACGGTAGCCTTTTCCCTGTGCCGCAGCTGGTATCGGCGGAGACCTTACGGTAAATGATTCAGGGAAACACCCACTCCCCCCCTTTTCCTTTGCTTTTCAAAAAACAACCCACCCTATTTTTTGTCCCTTTTTTTTCCTCCACGACCCTTCCACCGAAATCCACAGACACCTGCCCCTTTTCACTCCAGGCTTCCTCCCCTCTCTCCCTTCAAACACCCACTCGTTCGTCTATTACCCTCGCTGGAAGACGCGCTCTCCAATAATAAAATGGACCGTTCCCATAGCTTTCACGTTCGTTTCCGTCTCGGGAGGAAAAAAAAGAAGAACATGGTGCGTTCTTTCCCTCCCATTACGGGAGTCCTCTTTAAGGTGTTGACCAGGTGTTTTGAGCGCCCGCAGGAAAACCTCAATTATTTTTTTCCACCCTCACAAAATCAACTGAACCCACGGTCGACCTCCTTGTCCCTCTCCCTTTTTTTCTAGGTTAACCAGAACACGCGCTCACTCTCTGGTGAGCATTTCGGTCGGTTTACACGGTTCGTAGGCTGCGGCGTAGACGATTGAGCGAGTCGTGTCGTTTAAATCTACGCGGCGTGCATGAAAACCTCCGAGTAGGATATCGTTTTCAATCGGATTCTGGAAAGTAATTTTTAGGCTCGAATTTTTACAGGAAATATTTGAATAAAGAGTCTCAATTTTATATTCCTTCCGCCGTATTAGATATGCTGTCCAGGTCGTGGGTCCCCAAACAGGAAATTTATGACATCTAAACGACATTTTTCGAGCACTTGGATCTAACGTACTTTTAATATAGCAGTATAATTCGTCAAAAAATGAAAACCTTCTCTAAACTAGTTTTTTGAAAGTTACACATGGCCCTATCAGTGGTTTGAAAGGTTCTATGGGTCCTACGCAACGGTATATAAAGCCTCGTGTAACGTTTTAGTAAAAGGTTTTATAACCCCTGGTTTAGGTGAATTTTTTTTCTGAGGATTTTCGACGTTAGAAATTAAACGTCAATATCGCTTTCGTTCATTCCATCATGGGATTCTTTAACGTTTCCGACTTTATCAGTGTACTTATACGAGTAGGATAATGACAAAAAAACCAAATTTACATAAACTCATTTTTAATCAACGTTGAGAAGCAACCTGCAGTGTAATACTATCGACGATGATAGCTTTATGTTTGAAATGCAAATATTGGTTAACCAATGTCTTAGCCCTAGGGATTATCTAAATCGTTGATTATTAAATCAAATTTAGGTCGCAGAATTTTCCGTGCGGTTCAGATAACTCTGCAAACATTTTTTACGACAGCAGGCAGAAAAAGTAAAAACTGTAGTCATTTACTTTCTCATGCGGAAGGTTAACAATACTTCTCTGTAGATTTCGAACTTTTCTGAGATTCTAGGTAATTCCTTCCTTTTGCAGGGAAAACTGTTCGACCGCTGAGCTTTAAAGACATTTCTCAAGCTTGTGAGTAAAAGGCGCTTCTATAAAAATAAATGTGCAATCAGCGAAGCACTTGCAGAAAACGAATAGTTTTTATCAAGCAGTTCCTTGTAAAAAAAACTTTTTAACTCTTTAAATAATAAAATTGGTTTTTTTGCATAAACAGGAAGATGTGACTCGATGTTTTTGCAGGTACGACGCAAAAACATTGCAATATATTTAAATATGCCTTAATAGCAATACAGCAACATCTGATATCATCTCAAGAATATTACAAATAATTTTGGCGCAATCTGCCAGTATATCAACGCGTATATTTTGTAAATATTTCGGGGTTTATTTAACATGAATGGATGACTCAATAAAGATAACGTATCTAATTCAGTTAAAATTTTAGGATCATCGAAACGTGCTGGATTCTGAAATTACTACTAACAGTGGTAACTTAGAAATATTTTCACTAATTGGATATATAAATATAACGTGAGTCCAATTACGCCTAAATGTTAAGTGCGTGCAATTCCTTAAGGCTGGTGTCGTGTTGTTTCCCCTTGGGGCAAATATCTCTTCTAAGCGATTTCTTTCATGTTAGCTCTGAGTTTATTATATGCAGATTGCTACTAAATGAAAACAATGCAAGTGCGACAATGAGAAATTGCGAAACATTAGTCTTGAACACGTAAAGCAATACCTTAAATGCTCTGGCGTGACTTGAACCCACGACCTGATGGCAGTGAAGCGGAATGTAGTTACCTGTAATATACGTATGTAGGTAACGGGTTCTTCATGAATAAAATTAGCATAGCCGTAATTTTTTCCGCATTTTTCTCATAAACATCTTAAAACAGATTGTCTCCGTATGCCATTATAATTAGCGTTTCGCGATAAAATAGATTTCTGTCGATTCTTGTCGCAATCCATTAGGAAAAAACCGAGCAATTTACGATTTTTATGCGTCAGATGCTATCAATCCCGATAGCTGACTTGAGCCTAAAAGTGAAAAAAAATGACGTCCATAACCACATCGGGATTCGAACCTGTGACCTCGAAAACCCACTGCCGAGGTCGACCGCAACTATTCGGTTCTTAAACATTGAAATTTAAAATGACATATCGTATAACGCAGGGAAAATACGATGGATAAAATGCAAAAATGCATAATATTTAATGTGATGATGGAGTTAACAACCGTTATTATATCGTCACCAGATGTGGCAGTGTAAGAGATTTTCGAATGATCACCTTCAAATGTGTTAGAAGTAAATATGTTAGATCGAAAAAAATCATCCTTGATTACTGATAAATTCAAAATCAATTCTAAGTAATCTCATAATCGATGCTCAAAAATTTTTAAATTTTCAGATTTTGTTAGCCAA
Source organism: Uropetala carovei (assembly GCA_036926305.1). Classification (NCBI taxonomy): domain Eukaryota; kingdom Metazoa; phylum Arthropoda; class Insecta; order Odonata; family Petaluridae; genus Uropetala; species Uropetala carovei. The sequence goes on along the minus strand of JAXCHB010000065.1, from coordinate 14,323,655 downwards.
GAGAGGTTTCCCTTTCGTTGAACGACATTACATTACATATAGAAATAAAATTTAGTAAAATTCCAATTTAATTCAAATTCGCCTGATGATACAGTTTTTACTTGTGAAACCTGTCGCTAATATAAATTGAAGGGAAGTCTGTATAGTGAATATGATTTCATTTGTATTTTTCAGACGACTGGGAATTTCATCACTTAAGCAAATCAAATGTACTTTTCCGCATTCTACACACGTAAAAACGACATCATACTAGCCTAATGTCTTTTTATTAATAAATAAAACATTTTAAAAGTAAAATGTAAAACAAAAAATAGTATGGCACCAACTTATGTCACGTCAACTAATCAATGAATGGCAGGAAAGAGAATTTAGTCGTCGGGCTCTTACGCGGCTACGATATTTATAGTACTCATGGGAATTAATTTTATTCCGATTAAAGAACTTGAAGATGGACTTTAATTCGTATTGCTAATTTTTGGGTCAATTCGGAAGAATATAACTGAAAAAGTGCATCAATCCACCACATGTACGTGGTTGACTCGCTACGTGTAGTTAGTGGCGAACGTAGTGGACAACCCTGTCGTAAGGAAATTTATCTCATAGCGTTATTTCTCTTTCTCTGGTTTTATGCAGGAAATAATTTTTCCCTACATCGTTCCAACGCTTTTCTTTACCACGGTGTACGGTAATACATATATGAAAAACTTCTGTATTGGCTCGTAAAGAATTAAAACCAACGTTTCCTCGTTGCTCGAAAATATATGCTAACATTTGTACTCACAATACAAATTCCATTCCTACGTGAAAAATGATCCGCATAATTTTCTCTTCTCAAATGAGGGAAATCATTCGGTTAAAAAGGGTAACGAATTCTTAATCGTACTTACTTTATATATCATTTTAAAAATTGCAAGGTTTCAGCGCTTATGGGTCTTCCTGCAGATGGATCCATGGATAAACACTACAGTTATCAATTCTTATTTACGTTTCAACAGACGCATGTAAAATGATATCTTAAACTTACTTGTAACAGCAAAATTATTAATAAAACTACGCGTTTTGTTATTTTTGCATAATTCATTAATTTTTCTAGGTTGTGGTCCCGTCATTAATTCACTAGAGCCGACGCTGTTGTAGTTAAGCCACTGCTAGATTACCTATATTTTCTCATAAAACTCGAATATACTATACATATGTTTAAATCTTGCACTTGGCGTTTTGCAAAGAACATTCAATTACGCAAATTATGAATTAAGTTTCCCCTAGCGCTTATTATAGTAACATATCGGTCAACAAAAGCAGATACACATATCTTCTACGAAGCAGCCATAATAGAGGTAATTTACCAACTGTCTATAAAAGCAATTCATAATTCATTTTATAATCAGTATAGTTAGCATATATTTTCGATTTCTTATTATTTTGACGAGTTCTAATTAATTATCCCATGTCTATTATTTACGCCCAATAGCGTTACGCATAGTGCGAAATTCCACCAATTTTCCATAATAAACTACTTTCAAATTCGTTTAAAATTCTTCGGAGACTAATTTACTTTATAAAATCGATCATTGAAGGACTCGGAGATTTACAGTTTGTTCTCAAACATCTCGCTCGATTCGAAGGAATAACGCATAATCAATAGAATTAATCTCTCCCCCGAAATAAATCCGAAGAAATGAAAGAAACTTCTCCGTAATTTATTTCACACGACTAACTCCGCGACATATTTAAAAAAAACAGATGCAGAAGTTTGTCATTATAAATCGGCGAAATCTGAAATGTCACGTTTGTTCCTCGAATTACGTAATTAAGCGCATAATCGTAACGATTCTCGGGCATTGTTGAACCGCGGAAAATTGAAAAAAAATAACCCTTTCCTTTCGAGAAAATCAGCTAGAGATTTAACGACGCCTGATAACAATTGAAGGTGTAAATGGCTCTCTCAGACACCGCAACCTTCGTCTCGTAGAGTGGTAAAACCTTCCATTATTTGAGGCGATCATTTGCGGGACGTGCGCAAGCATTGAGACCCCTCCTTCCCAGTATTTTATTGCCTGATTGCTAAACCCAACATATTCAGTATTGAAATGTTCCGAGGTTAAAGATAATAGTTGTACGTTAATGATCGATGGAGTCCGCGGCTAAGAAAAGGAAGAAAAAGAAAATCCCCCTCAACTCGTGGCGAAACTTCTGAATAACGGTTTTTTTTTTAGCAGAACGCCTGCTTGTAGATTCTATGGGAGATAATGGAAGAACAGTTGTACTTTTCTCGTTCGGCTTGATATCGAATTATAACACAAGGAAACCATCGGGGTGATTTAGTAGATACTTAGGGAAACATCATTTATTTAGGGAAAACCTTTCTTTCAAAATTTCTCTCGGTCTTCATCGATTCGACAGCCTTTGCCGTAACGCGTGTGTGACTGCACGTGTGTGCGTATGTGGATCGGTTAACGAACCCTCCGGGAGCGAAACTCCTTTATAACAAAGTCGGAATTATTTTTGCAAAAAATCGAAAAATTAAACAAAAACCAGAAAATGCATGCAAAGTGATTGAGAATACTAAAATTTAATTGTCACTGACGTCGTAAAAATGAACCAAGAAGTGGTTATCGAGAAAGCCGACGACGTTCAATACCTTCTGGATGGCTACGGATGACACTAGCTTGATTGCATCAGTGAAATTCCTGGCACCTCTCACCTCAACGCTGACAATTCTGAGGAGCGGGACTTAAGTGGGACGTATTTAATTATTGCCGATTTTAATTTATTAAACTACATAATTGACATTCTTCTACTCGCGACACACCTCATTGCATTTAGAGACACAATAGAGGCACATAGTTTGGAAATCACTATGGTAGAAATTATGTGCACATATGTGTTCATGCGCAATCTGTTTTCACTTCAGTCAATACGTAAATAAAAACCTTGGGTAAATATTTTCGCACGTGATGTGTACAAAGATTTTTCTCTTTTCTATGGATAATGAAGGCCACCAAACAGAATTCTGGAAACATGTTCATCTTCGTATCATTAGGGACATCGTTCGTGGAATCCTTCACCTTTTTGTTTCATTGTCTATAACCCCTTTCGGTTTTCTATTACTCAATACAGATTTCTATTATGCCTCTAACAAAAGCTAACATTAAATCTTAGATCAATTTCAACATAAAACGAGATTTTTTTTTAGCGCTTAACTATTAGTTTTCAATAATGCAGTGGGAAGCAATATATATATATAACTGCCATAGAATTCACTTTCGCAAAAAATATACGCAAGTCGAGGGCTGCAAATATTAACTCGGGAAAGCGGTTAGACGTAAATAAAAGGTGGCGGTATATTTCGCGGACGAACGTTTTGAAATGATTTATCGAAAAGTAATTAACCTCACGGGAGTCATTTCCGAACACGTGACGCTCGAGCAGAGAAATATCACGTTATTTCCGGTAAAATATACCGTCATGTGTCGGCGGAGATGAAAAGAAAGTTAATATTTTCCGCGTTGCTTCAAAGATGTGGAAATTAAATTGAGCGTAAATTTATGTGCGCAAAAAGGTAAAAAATAATTAATCCTGGTTTACGAGGTCGATGTTAAAAAAAAATCTCACGCCATAACGAGCAGATATGCAGATTTTATTCAATATTTTAAGCGAGTGTCGAGATAAGTTTTATAGCGCGTAGTGCTTTTAAATGAGAAACTAGTATAAAAATAAAAAAAGGTTCTCCTAATTATATTTCTTAAATAATAAATATTACCTGTTTAAATTAATGTTTTTTGGTCCTTTTTCCTATCTCCTATAACCATTACATCCAAACTGAAAACAACTGCAATGAGTCGACTAGTTCTATTAAAGTCGAGTAATAAATTTTGGAAATATAGCTTAATTCTGTTTACTCATTGATCATCTCTCGTATTCAGCGCTTGATCGATTCTTCATTTGGTCTTGATTTATTTTTTCAATAAAAATGGCACAACATCGTAATCAACATAGAAAGATTGTATATTTGAAGAAAACTAGAAATATGGAGAAAAATTGCTATATTGAAGAATATAATTACGATTTTTTTACGCATACTGAAAATCGGTTCGCAGATAAATTATGAGGGAAGAAAGATTTGAGACTTTCCCAGCGGATGATCATGATGAGTATTATTTAAACGAAGAACATTTTGTGAAATGAAACTGACTGTAACAATTGCTATGTTATACGATGAATAAAGATAAAAATTAAACAATTGTTTAAAAACTTCTTTAACATTTTGACTGCCCAACTAAATTTGATATTTCCCTGCAGAGGCCCAATCATTAAATTTATTTTATTATTCATGCACGACACTTAGCTTTATGAAACCCATTCTATAATGGCTTATACGTACATTGAAATAATGAAATAACTTTATGTCCAGTTAACTGTACACGTTCCTATCCTTTGTATAATTTATTTAAATTTAAGTATCCGTCTGTCACCCTTTGTATCTTAAGAGCCGTATGTTGTAAAGAAGTGGTACAACTAAGATATTTTCACTTCCCTTATTCTAAAAACCAAATGTTGTTTTCTTATTTTGGTTAAATTTTTAAATTTATTATTGTTTGACAAATTGCATAAATTCGATCATAGAAGTTTTTGTTATTTTTCAATTCAGATTCTAAAAAATAAACAGGAAAAATTTCTTCATAAAATTTTAATATTAAAAAATGAAATGTAATATATTACTTAACAATTAATTCCTCAGAAATTGAATATTAAAATGGTTTGTGAAGGTTCGTAATACCTTCGTCAGTTAGATATTAACAAAATTTCCATCTATCAGTCGATTTCGAAACTAAGACGACTACTTGAAGGATTGAAACTTCCCCGAGGCCCACTGCAAGTAGCAAAACAAACATGCAAGGCCCAGGTATTCAGGACGTAAGGAAATCGGATGATGCCCATGTGCAGTTAACTGGTCATGGGCGGTCAATGTGTTAAAGTTTGCATTTACAGATTTAAAATCCGCCTATTATAATAAAAGCAAATCCCATTATGTTATTCTGGGTGTTTATGAATTAATGCGAATAAATCAAAAACTGGATTTCTGTGGTAAAACTGGCCACACGTATGATATAATGACACAGGTTCGATTCCAGAAATTTTTTCTTTCTTTATTTCATTATTTTTCGTTTGCATTTTAAAAATAGTTAAAAATCTGGATTCGAGCTCGGGACGACGTTCAAACAAACAAAATTAATTTTTCCGATCAATTTTATAGTTACTCTTAACCGCTTATTTAAAAATATAAAATTTGTGATTGATTCTTATTTGTACATCTAGATTTGAATTTGATTGAAAATAAAACTGCCATTTTATATCAGAAAAACAATTCTTAAGGCGTAAAAATGCGCCCATTAGCCGCTTGGAAATGCGTCTCACCTGAAATGTCGCGATGGAGATCTCATCCAATTCGATCCCAGGGCTGTGGACGGAACGTAGGTAATGGATCTCTAAACAGGTTCTTAGTGAAGTCGTTGCGCTCGCGTAGGTTGTACTCGACATTTTAAAAATAATAATAATAATTGAATATATACTAATAGATATAGAGCTGACATTTTGCATAGGGCAAAAAAATAAAAAATTTCATTAATTTTGTATTAAATATTTGATTTGCCCCAAATTGGAGGCTAGATAACATTTGAAGTGATGTATTGCGCCCGAAAGAACTGCTAAGAGAAATAAGCTTCTTCAAATGTTCTCTCCACAAGGAAGACTATCGCTGTCAAAATGAGGCTTTCACCGCTCCTTAATGAAACTCCTGGCGCAACATTTTATGATTTGGGAAAGATCATGAACGTTTAAATTAAAGTAATCAGCCATAATGAATATGCGGCCTCTCTACCAAGGCTTCATGATGCGTTTAAGCATAACGTAAAATCCTAACTACTACGGCTGCCATTCATTGCAAGTGCTGCCATTAATACGCACAGGGCGGAGCGAATTAAAGTGTTGGCAAGGTTTATATGTCTAGTGGAAGAGATTGAAGACCATATGAAAAGTGGGGAAAGGAGCATTATGCGTTAATAAATTATCCTTTCTATGTGATGAATTTCGTTTTAGACTCTGGAAATTAACAAATCGGACCAATAAAATCTAAGCAAGTAAGCAGAGCGCGGGGATTATCTTAATCATACACAGATAACATACAGATACACGAGAAACATATGAGTGAGCGAGCAAAGTAATATTTCTCCATCAAAATCAAGAATCAGAGGTGAGAAATTCTTCCGTTTGCTCCGGAAAATCTTTTCTAAAATAAACAGTAAAAACTAGTGTTAGTCACTGCGATATTTCTAAATTGTAAGGCGACACGCTATGACAAGCTATGACAATACCTGATATATCTATGGACCCAAACATACTAAAATAATATACGTAATTCTTCCTGAAAAGTGCAATATTTTCCGCGAATCGAATCGCCTTTGAAAATCGATTCTCCTTCGACTATGAAGAGCATAAAATCAAGGTAAAGGTCAAGGGCAGTGGATTCGCACGTTGCTCACTCCGTACGCGCTGCGATGTTGCCTTAGAATTGCGATAGAGACGCGTTATGATGTTCGATGACGTGTTTGGAATAAATAAGACGCGAAATATGTCTTACGGAATGTTAAATTTCGGGCCGGTATTTGGAATATAACTGTACATTATAGAAATATTTAAAATGATTTATTCAGTTCGAGCATCATACGCAATCAAGTCATGTCGAGGTACTAAGAAAAGCATTTTTTAAATATCTCTCTAATGGAGCATGATTTGATTTCAATAAAAGTTATACACAATGAACATAAATATTCATTTTATTTAGATGGTTTTCTCTCGTAACTTTCGTTTTATAATTTCTTAAACCTTTTTATCATTGCTCTTATAATCTGCGCCAAATGTTAACCTTTACATATATATATATGAATCGTTTGAAATTTGTAAAATATTATTCGAAGAAAAACTATATCTTCGTTTAAACAATCGATCAATTTTCTCTTAAATATAGGAGAGGTAGCTGCTTTTCAAAAGCTTCGTAAATGCTTTGAAAGTAGTTTAATAAATCAAATTCAACACGTGCAAGAACCCGGTGCTTTTAAATTGGCGATTAATTTGTAAAGGATATGTACGTATACTCTTTAGTGTATTACTCTTACTTTCAATGTCCTTGGTGTAACAGACCATGAAAAATTGTTTAAAAAGTTGATCACCGTAGAGAATGCAAATGAAGTGATGTGGAGGCGCTTAGCGGTGTGCGGGATTAGTGCGCGAAGCGCGCAAGAGTAGCGCTAGCGTTTTATATAATATTGATTCCAGATATCTATAGAATTTGCGATCCAATCGACGAAAATTGGGCAACTCCATAACGAGGTTTTGATTTTAGCTGTCAAGAAAACGATATAAACTGCTCCGTTGCAACACTTAATTGAGGTAACTTTTTATTTCCAAAATAAAACGTCCATCTTAATTTGCGGCTCGAATTCGAAAGCGGGTAACTCCGACAGCCATAAAACGGTTGGGGAAACCAACCGCTATCGAAGTTATCTTCATCGTCATTTGAAGTGTTTATGCTCGCTCGGGAGATTATCTGAAGATATATGGGTTGAGATAAGGAAATTTTTAGCGAAAATAATTTTTATTTGCAGATATAGTTTTCACTGTTATCCACTGTCTCAAAGTCGTGCAAAATCCATCCTTATGTTTTGAAATGTTTTTCGTCCACGTTAAACATTTTATTTCATCAAGCAAAGAAGAATTCGAGAATGCATTTAGACGGAATTAAAAAATAAATTTCGCCATTGAAAACGATTCTGAACTGCAAACCCGATTGATTTATAAATGCTTCGCGTATGCCACTTGTAAATATATTCATTTCCCGTGGCATTTAAATCTAGATTTAATCCGACTCGGAGCGACGAGAAAGCATTTTGATGTACGCTCTTCTTAATATGTTCTTCTACCCTTCAATGGAATCGCGCTCATTTCTACATGTGAAGTCGAATACAAATGCGTTTTTTTTTTGCTTAAAAAAGAATTTTTTCCCGGAATTTATCTTGAACTGAATCCTATATACTCGCATATTATTCAGTTTACGTAATTTTCTTTCATGCCGTTCTCTCCGTTGAAAAAAAAATGATCAAGACCATAAAATATCTGGTTGGTATTTCTCTGGCAAAACAGAACTTCGATCCCGTCCCGGACAACTGGTGAAAAAACGAACGGTGAGGGGATAAATTAATTCAGACACCGTGTCTTGGGTCGGTTTTTATCTCGAATCTTGACACAAAAAAAATATAGTTCCGGTTTTACAGAAATTGAGACTTCGTGTTTCTCCGTCTGTCATCATTAACCAGAGCGGAAATAACGAGAGACCTGGCCGTTTACTCGGTTCTCCACGTGTCAGGACAAGGAAAGAGTGGAGAAGGGATGCCAATGAGTTAGATTCGCTTGTGCCAAGTCTAGTAATATATAGGCTTGATTATTTTCAACAAAATTTCCATATTATCCGAAGCAATTAGTATTTAATCTTGGGTATTATCAATCACTGATCGATCGAAATGTTTGGGCATTTCTGGGGAAAAATCTATATTTATGGCTTAAAGAATTATCGTGATCATCTTATGGCTAAGATCGAAATTATAAATCAGAATTTCTCGAAAGCCGTGAAATGGATGTGAAAACCAATTGCGCATTTCAGCTGCATACGGAGCCCTGTGACCGAAATGCGCATTTTGTCTTCACAACCATTTTATTGATTTTTGTAGAATTACGCTTTATCGGATAACAGTTATGATTTTTAGCGTTATATGGGTGTGTGATTGGCCTAGATAAAATTCGTTGGGTTGAGAGAAAAACAAATGATGATGTTTTAAATACAGTTGGAGAAGCTGGGCGATGGAATAAAAAGGGAAAGGTAGAAGTAATGGGTGGGTCATATAATAAGAGGCAACGATCCTCTTAAAGAAGTCATTGAAGGGAGAATCCTAGGAAAATGGCAAAGGGAAAAAAGAGAATAGTAATACTGGATTTATTGCACGAATGGGATGACTATTTGAAGATGAAGATAATGTCCTTGGTTGGGACAGACTGGTTTTAGTGAGCCTTAAACAGTGTTCCTTAAACTTTTTGTAGGAGAGTAACTCTTTCAAAGGTAAACAGATTTTCGCGGCAACCCAGCCTTGAGACAAAGTTTTTATATTATTATATTACAACCTTTGGACACATCCACATTTTCGTAGTACACCATAGTCATATTTATAAGAGGAAAGATTATTGCCTTAATTACCTATCCGCTCATCCAAATCGCTGATTTATTTGCCGAACAAAGTTTTTCGTGGCACCCAGTTTGGGAACCACTGGCCAAAAGATTATCAAGAGACATGATGATGAGATCAATGAATACGAGAAAAGTGATTATTCCCAATTTTTAAAAATTTTCATTTTTTTGGCAGCGTTTTCGACCAATTTTATTCCATTCGTGTTTCCCATAAGGAAGACTTGGGAATCAGCGCAGAATATTAAGAAATCGGAATGAAAAAATTGTTAATGTGAGATGCGAACTCCGTACTTAAACACACATAAACACCGAAGAAGGAACGGTAAATTTGGAGTCATGAATAGTGAAACTTTTTCCGAATAATCCGTGCAATTGGGGTTGAACTAGAAAAAATGAGCTATTTCACAGACCACTTTTAATTTTCCATCTCTTTCTGCCACAACGATATATTTAATAATAAAAATTTTTTGTTCATGTGAATGGACGATAAATACAATGTCCTTATATAGCTGAGCAAACGTAAATACCAAATAAAGTTTTTCCTACTATACATTAAATAAAATCACAAAACTTGAACACGATTTAAATTTAAAATTTATTTTAAGAGCGGACTGAATTCTTAATATTAATAAACATTTGCATTGTGTTATATTTATTGAATGCATCGGAGCAAACGTAATTAAGATTTTGACGATTTCAAGAATAATTTATATGCTTCTTGAATGAGCGGAAAATATGTAGATTAATTATTATTCGTTTTGCGTTTTCATATACAATTTCGCCTTTTTCTTTGAAAAATTCATTGAGTAACAGACACATGCATTCGATTTAATTTGCATTTCAAAACAAATCTACCGTTTTAAATATTTAAGTTTTCAGCCTGAATGTAGAATGCACACCTTACAGATGCCGTTTTCGCGTACATAATATGTACTGAACATTTAAATTGATCCAGCGGTTGCTCCTCCTGAAATACAACTAGAAAAAAGTTGATTCCGTTTGAGTAAACGTATTTTTGATTTAGCATTTGAAATTATCGATTACCGTCTATCTTTTCGATAAAAACGGTGCGAGAATAGGACTATTTTTCATGAAAAATAAATGACTGTTGCAGTTAAATAACAATTTAGTATATCATATACCCATTTTAACGACAAAGTAAGCGAGTAATTGGTGGTAACTTTCTGGGCTGGAATACGAATCAGAAGACGTCTAAAGCTTTGTACACATATGCGCATTTCCCTGCAACAGAACAGCGAACCAAACCTCGCAACAAGAGGACGCTTGGCACGGTGTTGCAAATCGTTGTTCGCCTGTTTTCCGAGTAGACATAACTTCCAAGTACCTGCTGCAGCTTATATTTTTATTCACTAATACGCTTCCAAGAAGAAAAGGAGACAAAGACGATGGTGGCAGACTCAGCCGTATAATAGTAGAGCAGTGTACAGTGGATCTACATAGTTAACAGACTGAAGAGTAGAAGAAGTGAGTGAGCTATTTCACAATTTTACTATAATGCATTCTGCTGATTTTGATTTACTTATGAATTTAATTGGGCCAAAAATTGCTAAAAAAAAAGATACAAGCTATAGAAAAACTATATCTGTGCAAGAAAGATTGGCCGTGACTCTTCGTTTTATCGCTACTGGTGACTCGTATCCAGTCTAAAATACGTTTTTAAAATTTTAAAGCAAACAATTAGTAGTATCGTTCCAGGGGTTTATGAAGCTATCATTGAGGCATTCTTAATTAATTTATTATAATGGTTCCTGTCTTTTGCAACCCAAAGAACCTCTGTGCTCCTATAGATTTCAATAAATTTCAACACCGTTTCATTGGGCCACTTCATTTTAATAATATACTCTGCAACTGAACGGTATACACAGGTGAACAACGATGTGTCTTCCTTAGTGGTAAGATGATTACTGGGTGTAAACACGTGTACGCTCGCTTAAATGTTACACGCCCGCCCAGACAGGTTGCAAGGTGCGCGTGCAACATCCTTTGATGGTTCGCTGAAATACCGACTATACATGGATCGCCAGTTTGTTGCGCAGAAATGTTCGTTGTTCTGTTGCAGGGAATGCGCATATGTGTACAAGGCTTAATGGCGAATTATCCTTGATAAATACTGCTTGCTAGGTTAAATTAGTTGATGGTGTAGTCAGAACGTTTCGATGCTACGGGAGTTACCGATATATCATTTGATACAACCCTAGAGGTGAGGCGTTTCATTTAACTCGATTATTTTCGAGACGTTAATTTTACCAGCATAAGCTTGTTAAGTTACACGATCGTAACATAAATTTGCGCACAATTTATCTTCTTGCTTTCGTGAATAAAACGGCTATGAACTGTCATACTTAAAGTTGCATCATTGAAGCAATGGTGCAATTCAAGCTTAATTATTGGATTGTATACATCGTGCTAATAAATTTCCTTATCTACGGAACAGTTAGGAAGTATTTCTTGTGAAATAAAATATGCAATTGTTCGATCTTACATCTTTCTGCCCGTTGAAATAGGAAAAGAATAATGTCTCCATATACTATGATTAACTTTTAATAGAAATAATGTTTATATAAGTAGTTATTACGTAAAAGAAAATTAACTCTTATATACATCGTTTATATTCTACTTTCTCAAATAAACTTAAAATTTCTGCTTTTATGCTAAATACTTTAGATATACTTTAGATACTGAGTTTTTTACGTCGATAATACCGCGTCGCGTCCACCATCTATCAAATTTTGATTTATATTGAATCGGCTTATAATAAGTAAAACTAGATCAGGTGTTATTGTTTGATTAGACGTAGTTATGCTTCCGATAAATCAAAAGTGTGATTACGGTTTCAGTTTTTACTCGTTAATGAAGGGCTGCGTTGACATTTCACTTGTTTAAGGAGGGCTGCAGACAATATTTTTCTTCGAAAGTGAAAAATTGGTTAGTTATCATAAGCAATACTTAGGAAAAAATACTGTATCACGGATTACTGATAATTAAAAAATACTTCATGGTAGTGAAAAAAGATTATTTATGAAATATAAATTTTTTATTTTTTTTTAATGTAACACCTGGGCTACAAAAAGGCACAAACAGCTCGTCCGCGTGCCTCCAGTTTAACATTCCTGAATTAAACTACTTGCTTATCGTTATTTTTACGAATCGTCCATTTAAATTACTATTTAAGTTTTGAAAAGAATTCTTTGCCATGTACTAATACTGGTAATCGTTTCCAGTCTTAAACTAAGACACCTAACAAGCGCGGTGAAGATACGGAGATAAAACAGGATACCACATTAGGCCGTCGATTCGACGATTAGTTAAGCCGAATGCAAATAAAGTTGGTCCTACGATTTCATACGTAAGTGGATGGGTTAACAAAGGTAAAAAAATAGGCATCGGGAACTCACGATGTTGCCCTGAGTTGTCACCGCAGAGTTCTGCGAAGCCGAGGTCGATCCCATGTGCTCTGCGAACTTGGAATCGCTGCTTAGTGCAACGAACACTTGACCTGTCCTCTTCGGGTTGAGATAGCTGGAACCTGTCTAAATCCAATCTGAAAGACAAAGAAATTCAACTTCAATCAAAGATGAAGCGAAAAGGAACCTCAAAATGATTTTAAAATCGATGGAAGTTTATACATTTAAAAAGTTTTTATTCGACTTCAGTTACCTGTTTATAGAATAATTTTCCGTGTATTTTTATAAATACTGCCGTTTTTTTAGTCTTATAGGGGTTCTGTTTGCTGTTTCAAGCTCGAGATCATTCAATGGCATACGTGAGAAAATCGCCATCTGCATTATTCATTATAAATTAATAAAAGAATATTTCCTAAAGCGCGAAACGTCCTTTCGAATGAAAAAACATTGTTAGCTCCGTTATATACTGAAAGCATACTAAATCGAGGGTTCTTGGCGCGCGGATTATGCAAGTAAATCAATCCGGTTATATGGATTTAAAAAAATATGAGAAAATTCCAGAAAAATATTAGAAAACTGTGATAACATTTAACAATTCCTTATCCATAACTTATTTCTGCAACTTTGATCCCTAAAATGTCTAAATAGTTCTAACCAGTCTTTTTCAATCAACTCTTTATGCAACTCGTACAATCCGTAGCGAGTGCCTTGAACCTTTCGAACCTTTTCTCTCGTATCGCTATCGTTTTATATCTCGTTTACCTGGAAATGTAGTAACGAGCGATAAGGTATCTACGCTGAGGCAACGGATGCAGCGCTTCTGTGGAAAAAAAATCACTCTGATGACGTGGACCACGAGTGTATGCCTGATAGCAAAATTATTGACTTTAACGTTGGAAGCCTCGGCGCACAGCTCCTCTATACGTTTAAACAAAGTTATCTCTCGAGTGGAATCGAACAGAATATCCACTTGTAAAAAACGATTAATCGGTTTAAAAATAAATCATTACAAACTTTTATGGGCTAGGTAAGAATAAATAAGCCGCGAGTCGTTTTACGACAAAATCAGATAAGGTCACTTTTACTCCCATATTATTGCCTTTTAGTCACTGGTTAACCTTTAATGTTAGAGTAAGCTGCAAATAGAAAAAAAATCATGTGCAAGATTAACTGAAATCCGATTGAACCTAGTGAGTCTTTTACGATGTAATCGAACTTTTGGGATGGTTTCGCTAACATTATTATTACATTATTTTTACATTTTTACATTTTAATTTCTTAGACAGGTATACGAAGAAGATTTGATCGCGATCGTCTAAACCAGCGGGTGTCCAACTCAACTGCGTGGGGGTCAAATAAGCCATTTTGAAATGTAATAACTTCGAAGTATTTGGTCGTATGCCATAATCTATCTACTATAATATATTTTGAAGCGTGTGTTTGTGTGTTTGTTCATGGAACTCCTCCTAAACGATAAAAGCTAGAATAACCAAATTTGGTACGATTCTTCCTTACATCCTAACTTAGTGAATTGTCAAGGTTTGGTCATCTGGGATTAATCAGTACTGCCAATATAGGGGATTAACATTTTTCCATAAGATAACACGTATGAATCCGTTTCTTCACTTGCAAGGTATTCTTCCTTCAAGCACAAAAATTTGTAAATATGGACCGATTTTTTCGTTTTTACTTTATTCGACGAATAAAACTCTATACTATCTTATTCCTGCGAAGTTTACATGTTACACGGTCCAAGTTTTCAGAAATACGCTATTTGTTTCGAAATTTTGTGATTTTTCGTAGCTCTCCCGGGCGTTGGCAAGGCGGCTGTCATTGTTACCTCCGATTCAATTAGCTTCAAAGAACTTCCAAATAGGCGAAAGTTTAGCGTTATTCGCTTCGCACTTTTGTTTAAGCAACGAAACGATCGATTTTCATGGATAGCAACGTAAATAGATACTGATTATCATTCAGGAAGCGTTTATTGATGAAAGTAATTGAACCTTCTTTCGTCTATTGAATACTGGAATCTTACATTTTTTGAAAGTAAAATAATTATATTTTACATTATAATGTTTATTAACGTAAATAAGCTCACGTATCTGGTGTACATTTACCAGTCAGTGTTCAATCATGGACAACTGTACGTTGCTTTTTCACGGGTTTCTTGCTTACAAGACATAAACGTAAACATTTCATAGGCATAATTACACAAGAAATGAAGCTGGATTTGGCGAAAGTAATATGATAGGAAATAAAATTATCGTTATATTTGAATGCAATAGGCTCGGAAACGGATTGTTACAAGCAAATATGATTAATTGTTAAGAAAAGGTAACTGTAATTTAAAAAGTATCTACTATATATGTATTTTAAAGAGTTTGTATGTTGTGCTGTAGTAGCTTCACTAAATCCGTTGAAATTCAACGGGAAATTCTGCTAGCAATGAATATTTTGTAGATATGGCACGACAAAATATATTTTGGTTACAAAACTACCTCACAATTTCTTGATATTAAACATTTTTTATCGTCTCGCATCCATTTTTCAACTAGTAGTTTTTTCGTTCACGTCATCTCTTCCACCAACAGTTGAATCATAGTGATGAAAGGGCCGCATGCGGTCCGAGAACCACATTTTTTTAGACCCCTGATCTAAACACATTTATACATAATAGAGGTTGAAAAAACGAAACTTAAAAACCAATAACTTAACCGAAAGACGTAATTGAAAATACTTAATCCTGCTCGAAATAAAAACCGCTCGTTCCTAACGTGACCAATCATAAAAATCCGAAATAAATAAATAAAAAAGGATCGGACAGTGAATTAATTTATTCGCTTTAAAAGATCTCTTGACTGAAGGTTTTCAAAAATAAATTTTCTCTCCACGACATTTCTCCAGACGGACTAAAAACGCTCTTATTTCTCGGCATTTAACTCGGAGGCACGCGAAGTTGCGCCGCTGTCCCGTAATTAAAACGATCGTATTTTCTCCGCTAGCGGCTGACTACGGAGATAAATCATTTGTACGAACTTAACCTCCAGCCGGTACTTCAATGGCTTCTGTTTTTGTGCCCACAACGAGAGGATTGCGACGGGGCGAGCTGTCGCAAGAGTTACGTGGAAATTCGAAGGATTTGAAAAAATAAATAAATAAAACAAAACGGGGCGAACTTTTGTTTGGAAGGGAGGGAAGGATATATGAGAGTAAAATTAATTTTTTTACGTCCAGTTTAAATCCGTAATGGAGCGTGTAGGAAGTTTTCATTTACCCGCGCCTAATTGCTATTATTTTGAAAGAAAAACAGCCGTTTATAATAAATTTGACGGATGGAAAATTAACGGAGTATTAATTTATTGGGCGAATTATGACTCGTAAATATTAATCCTGATCGAAATAATCTTTCTACCTAGTAGCACATATACGAAAACGAAAGGGCGTAGGTAAATCATTAATAATTTCATGGATTTTGATGAAATAGTGCCGCGCTACAGATGACGTGACGCGGCAAGAATACCTTTAATTTGGAACTTTTCGATCGAATTTTACCGTGACGATTTTCAGTTATTAAATAAAACATAAGAAAAAATTTGAGAAAATTTTTTCCCGATGTCAAATGGCACAGATGTTAAAGTCGGCCCTCGAAGGATGAGATACGATGATGACCCATTCTATTTGAAGAACAAACTGCAACCACACGACGCCAAATCAAGCGCACGTGAAGGTAAAAGGAGGAATGTCTTCGGGTCTCTCACGGATCGGCGAGGGAATGGTTGCTACGTGACGAGCCGTCTCGTGCCAAATGTCAGAAGAGGGCATGAGAACATGGCACGCAGTCAAGGTTCAAAATCCGTTTAACACTCGAAAGAATTTTTTTTCCATTAAACACGCTACCGACATCTTGTTTATGCACGGGAGAATGCAAATAGCCCAACCATTAAGGAAATATAAATTGAATTATTCAAGTTTTTTGAATTAAAACTTAGTAGAATAGTAGGAATATTTAGGAGGAAGACTGATGTTCTTTAGACATCAGAAAATTCAATTTATAAATGATCTAGTACGTATAGATAAATGTTGAGTGAAGATTTCCACATATTGTCCTTTCAATGACATTTATCTTTCTTTCAATTTTAACCAGATATATTTCCGACAGTCATTGGTTTGATCTTCGTTCTCTAGTGGATTTTTATTTATGACAATAAAAGCCAAATTGAATTTTCATAACGATAGTTTCTTTATCTTCTCGCTATTTTAATTTATCTTCTTCACTTTATTCATAAATCATTTTTATATTTCAATTTTTTCGAAAAAAACCTTGCATGATATCCAGCGCCGCAATTGGCCCATATTTATCGTCATATACAGAAAAATTACTCTACATTACCTTGTCATATGAATGATATTTTGATTTAGTATAGTGCCACGATGGAGGAATTCTCTAATAATTCAATGGCACCATTTAAAGGTATTCAGATTAATCTTCAATATTTCCGAGATCACTTATCTACTCGCCAAATTTTATTTCGTTTTAATTACATTTCGTGACTTTTATGAAGCCTTCTCTTAATCAGCGTGTAATCAATCTAATCCTTCGGTCAACTCAGCATGCTTATAAATTTGAATTGGCGTTTCAAGATAAAGTTATTTACCGTAACCGTGCTTCAGGCTGGAAATTGTTACGCTTGCCAAAAAACTGCATTCGGAAATATAAAACTCTTTAATTCATCGAGTTCCCTTGAATCACAATGCAATCCAATCTCGCCCTCAGCCATCTTATATCACTTTGGAAGAGATTTGGTTGAAAAAATAAAGAGGTTTATGCATGACTGGATTGTTTTTTACGAAACATTTTACGGAAAAGCTGCGCAAACTTCGCAATTCACTCTAAAGCTTCGAATCAATGGTAACAAAATACATTAACAAGGTGGTCGCATGAGGCAGTAAAATTTGCAGAGCGGGCCAAATATGGCATCTTAAATGAATGACCAGGTCTTAAGAGGAGGGCCCTCCGCAGACACCGGGAGGCTGTCCGGAGCGCCAACTCTTTCGAGTCGCATCCTGAACGATATATCTGCACATTATTTGCAAGTAGATGAATGTTGGCAAGCAGTGGATGCCTTGGAAGAGGTCGGTATCTCAACAGGATTCCTATAACGTTATCATCGTCATCGTTTAAATTTTCTCATAGACGTAAAACAGTAATCGATAAATTATAGCGAATCCGCGAAAATCATTTGAAGGGTTCCATGTAATTTCGGTCCCGGTAATTTGAGTACCGGTAATTTCAGTACGGTAATTTGAGTCCCAGTAATTTCGTTCCAGGTCAATTTTAGTCCCAGTAATTTCATTCCCATTTATTTACTCCTTTTGTAAACAAGCAGTAAATGTAACTTTTATTTAAAAATAGTTTATTATAGGCGTAAATACTAATCAACGCCGGTAATATGAATTTGTTGAAAGCAGTTATTATTGATCCTTTTAACAATTTCTCGCATAGAAGTTTAGTTAAACGTTGAGAACACTTAACAACTCAAGGAATATGTTTCTCTAAGGATGTTGCAATCATTGAATAATAAATACATTAGTACAAAATTATTATTGGTTTTGGATAAGCTTTTAATTTTAAGAACACGATTTTTCGCATGTAAATTTAGTGGAACGTTGAAAACACATAATAAATAAAATAAATAATAAAAACTAAGGAAACATAGTCGGCATTGGTATCGATCAACTAAGAATTTGCCTATCATAAACTATTTTTAAATAAAAATTACATTTACTGCTTATTTACAAAAAGAATTAAGTAAATGGGAATGAAATTACTGGGACTGAAATGGACCAGGAACGAAATTACTGGGACTCAAATTACCGTGCTGAAATTACCGGTACTCAAATTACCGGGACCGAAATTACTGGCCACGCATTTGAAGATAAGAGGTCGCTGAAATGCATCCTTGTCCGAAATTTCTCGGGCCGATACTGCCAATGATGGGCAATGATGAGCTAGCTACGAGATTATTTTGGAGTGCGTAACGCGTCACGCGTTTATAAAGTAAAACTTTGGGAAAATATCGTTTAGATTTTATTATAGTTTCTTGTAACACTCCCTGTTGCTACAGATTCGGATAATCGCGTTTTAAAGACATTTATAATTGGTTAAAGATACCGGGTGAAATTACCCTCTGAAACAACTGCTTCAAATTCTGTCAGCGTTTAAATTGCCAAAGATTAACAAATTTGACAAAAAATTATCATGTAATTACTATTCTACCAAAGTACTACCGTCCTCTTTTATGTAAACATTGTAACAATGTAACTTTTGGCTGAAAAACATGAATTGCGTACTCTGCTTCTATGGTTAATATGAAACGATTTCAAGAAATAATGCCATTTACCGTAGTTACCCTTTTTCTGTCTACCATCAATTCAGTTTCTTTTCTCACGATTTTATATTTAACATTGAATATTTAAAGCGGTGTTATTCTACTCTATGCAATTATGCTGTCCATTATTTCATACCGAGAAGCCTGGAAAAAATAACACGCTGCCTCGAGTGTAAGAAAACCGTACAAACTTAGAATATTTCTGTGTTCCGAGCCAGAAGCGTTGTTACGATAAAATTACTGCCCGTCATGCCTAATAAATTATTAGCTGTGATTTTTTCAGGCTATTCATTTAAAAAATTTATTGTTTCCTCAAGTCGAAAAATGGCAGTTTAACGGCTTTCCGGTTTACAGATCTACACCTCGGTACCTACCGTTTACACCGGTTAAGTCAAATGCACTTCTTCCTTTGGACGCTTAGGATCATTTATGCATAAAAATGTTGGTGAAACAGATCTGCCCTATGGTTTAGAAAAAATAAAGGATAAGTTTACAAACTCCTGCAGTAGTTCATCGGGGATTTATACGAAATGCGTAATTGCGTAATCACGGTACAAAGAAATTCCTTTTCTGAACAAATGTTTTTAGGTGTTATATGTCTAGAAAAGCCTTTGTAAAACTAATGTCACCTTCAGAAAATACGTTTTAGTTCAACGAGTTCCTTTACTCGGGAACGATTTCCCGGATCTATTTTAAACGGAATTCCGAAATGATGTCGGATAGGAGAATGAAAACAAGCGTCCGATCGAACGAATTATACGTGAGATGTTTATCGATACTCACGGTTCCCGTTACTTTCGGGAATCTTTCGTAAGCTTCGAGGCATATAAAAATAGTAAGAAAAATCCCCAATTGATTCAGTTGTTCGGTCGTAAGACGCAACTCGGTTTTAGGCGACTCACGGGTATCCTTCGCTTTGAAACTTGGCCAAATCAAGCACTTAAACCTCTTAAAGCTGTCGTCGTTCCTCGCTCTTTTGAATAGGTATTTTTTTATCAAGTTTTTTTTATTATTTTGCGGAGACAATGCCATTGGCCAAGGCAACCTCCTCCCCTGCCGCCCAAGGGGAAATACCTCTTTAAAACCACAGAGGGGAGTAAAAAAAAAAACTCTTGCGCCATTGAAAAGTTTTACCGTTTACCGTGTTCACTCGCCAGAGCGAATTAATACACCGCCGGCCTTAAAGCGTGCTGTTCATTTGCAAATCTGATAAAAATCCCGGGTTAACGAAGCACTTTCCTTTCGAAATTATTTCGGCGCGTTCCTTGCCGACGCTTAAAAAAAAATATATTAAAAACTTACACTCGGTCCGTAAAAAAAATCGAGATTTTTTTCCTTGTGGATTTCTTTTTTTTCGATTTTTTTAACCGAAAGGAATAGCTTTTCTTGAATCGGGAGACTTCGTTTTTTATTCGGCAGAGTACAACCGAAAATCTCCCCATTCCATCCCCCCCCCTCTCTCTCTCTTCGCGGGTTTCTCTTATATTAAACGTGTTGCTGTATCGCTCTCCTCTCGGCTCATTACTTCCTCCTTATTTTAATTAACATTCCAACTCGTGGGTCCTATAAATACCTTCGATTTAACCACGCGAAAGTGAGTTGCTCTATGATTAATTTTTTGAGGCGGAAAGACGCATGATGCAAAAGGCGTTATTATTTATTTTTAATCGTAACGGATAAACCCAAAGACAGCAAAAGAAATATAGGCTGCAAAAAAATTGTAGTAATATTAGGCAGAAAAAATGCGTGTATTCTATCTCATGACAACCTTAGGAGAATTGATAAAAATAATTACTTAGCCGAAATGCTCGTATTGTTTTTTTTACAAACTTTTTGTGGCAACTGGTTATACTTAATTTTCCATTTTGATTTAAGGTCCACTGAACAGTTTTATGCGGTCCACCACCAGTGTTTCATAGTTTTCAATACTTTTTCATTTTATTTTATTAACTACCAAAAATATTATTTTCCGTATAGAAAAATCTGTTAAAATACCATACGTTAAATTGCGACCTCTTAGTAAATATTTCTCAATTCAAGTAAATTATTTTTAATGCAGTTTTTGATGTTTTTCTCAAAGATATTTCTAAGATTGAATTCCATCATGATTTTAAATATTGAAATTTTAACCCTAAAAAGCTAATTATAACTTAATTTTCTCGCATATGGTGCCTAAGAATCTACGATTTAACTATAATCCATTGACATTTTCCAATGCGGCCCACCGAAGGATTCACTGCCACCAATGCGGCCCATCATGCAGAAAAGGTCCACCACTGGTTTAAGCTATAAGAGACCTCTATACCTCTCTATTGAATCAGAATCTATCTATATCTATAACTAGTGTAATGCCCGTTGAAATCTCAACGGAGGAATTATAGATAGATAGATAGATAGATTATTATTACTTTCATTTAAAATAATGAATATCACACTTTTACATATGAAATATTTTGCCATATACAACATTTCTAATGAATATTCTGTTGTTGACGGGCTATCTTTAGTTAAACTTAAAATAGTTGCCTCTCCCCCCCATCTTACACCCTCTCTCCCCCTCATTTCACCCCCTCCCTCCCCCTCATTTCACTCCCTCCCCATCTTTCCCCCTCCCCCCTCTACTTACCTCTCTCCCCCTCCCTCTCGCTCCCCCCTCTACTTCTCTCTCCCCCCTCTCTCTAGTATTAAAAGGATTCAAAGCACGTTTATACCCATAAGGATTGAATTAACAATATGATACAGAGGTCTAACAATGGAATTGGTTGGCAAGGCAACATCCCGTTAAAATGGCAAGATTTCCTCAAACTGTGTGAATTAAACGTTTAAATTCAGTGCCGCGTTTAGCACATTTTGGGCCCTAGGCAAATCAGATTTCTGGAGCCCTTGATCAAAAATTAAAACGTTATTTTAGAATGAAAGAAAATCACATATATACTTATCATATAATACTGTATATAGAGGATATTTTGTTATGTAATATTTTTAAATAACCGTAAACAAAAACTAAATCTTTAAAATTACTAGGCACTTGCCTAGTTTTCCTTATGGTAAACGCGGCACTGTTTACATTGAGAAATTTCGAAGTATAATGTTTTCTTCAAAATGGTTTATATCCGAAGATTGTAGGTCAATTCTTTCTAATTTTAATCTAAAAAAGAATAAAAGCCTGCGCGTCGAAATGTCCCTTTTTACGTGTTATCAGAGTGCAAGGTTTTTTCCTTCATTCATTAAAACACGTAAATATGGACCGATTTTCTTCGTTTTTACTTTATTCGACGGCTAAAACTCCATACTATCTTATTCTTGCGATTTTTACATGTTATACGGTCGAATCATTCAGAAATACGCAGTTGTTTTCGAAATTTTACGGATATTTCGTACTCTTTCCGGACGTTGTCATGGCGACCGTCATTGTTACCTCCGATTCAATTAATGCCAATTAAACCTTCAAATAGGTGAAAGAATATCGTTATTCGCTTCACACTTTGTTTAAGCATCGAAATTATTGCTGTAGCAATGTCAACATTTATACATAGCAACATAAATATTTACGGATAATTATTCAGTTAACTGCGAATGGGAAGCGTTTCTAACGATTTAATCAAAGCAGTTGAATCTTTCTATCATCGTTTTAATGCTGGAATCTTATCTCTTTGTAAGTAGAACCATTATATTATACATCCATAATTTTTATTAACGCAAATAGGCTCACGTATAAATTTAAAATTACATGAGAATAGGGACACACGTTATTTTTTTTAAACACATTACATAGTTATCTTCTCTTCATTGATAATCTACATAAACGGTTGCATTGATTGTTATATAAAAAAGAAAAAACATATATTTGACTAAAAAGAGAAACAAAAGTTCGCGATCAATTACTGTGTAAGGAAATGCATTTTTAGAGTTAAATGTGAATTATTGAGATCAACTTATTTTACATACTTCATCATTTTTTATAAATCAGTTGAAAATTCACCGCGCAAATATTTCGCGGGATCAGCTAGTAATTGATAAATTAGGTATACTACATGAATCGGGAAAATCGAATTCGCATTTCTGCTACAAAGCAGCAGCCATCGGTGGAGATTCGTCAATGGCAGATTCTTAACTATCATCAGTTAATCGCAGTTGATGGTGTCTGTTCAGTATCAGAAAGAGGCATCTGTTGTTCGCAAACTTTTCATGGCTATTAAAGTTAAATAATTTATCAATTGCATTTCAGCGCAAGGCAAGATAATTCTTATATGAACCAGAAGCACAGGCAAGTAATCTGTATTTTTACTGAAGCGCTCAACCCTCGGGTTATCTTCCAGTTTCAAAAACCTGTCTTTTATTTTGTAATGCTAACACATATTTTGAAATTTTGGGAAAAATATAATAATTTTTATTTAATTTTTCATCGGAACTGTAAATTTTAAAAGCTTATCTATATAAATTTCCTTAACGACATCGAGAATAGTCGTTTCAAAACAGAAAATATTTAGCGTTAGAATTTCTACAGCCGTGATTTTCATTCGCAAGATTAATGGCATTTTAGAAGCGCAGACTAATTGAGTCGTGATAAAAATCTAATCCATTCGCTCGCCTAAATAAATCTGACTCGATATTTCCCTCACTCAAGTGGACATATTTTGTACATTTCACAATTAATTAACTTTTCAACTTCCGTTAACACAGTATCAGAATTCTCCACATCTGAGCTAAAAAAATGTTTCTCAAATTAACAGGTTTCATTAAGACGTTAAGAATAATTATTTGGTATTATGAAGTTCCCGCCCACTTCATCCACGTAATTAAAGGAGTCAGCATTCATACTCATTTCACCATGACAATGTAATTACTGACTTCCTTGAAAAATTTATGGGATTTCCATGTGAGATTTTTTAACTCGATGCTAAGCGCGAGACAGCTTCAACGAGACTCACCTCAGCTGACAGACCTTCTTGTCAGATATTCGGACGGTGAAACGGCAATCCCTGACCGCGTCCGAGACCCCTTCAAGGGTGTCACTCCCGGGGTAAGATGGGTTGAAGAACTGAGAGACCTTTGAAGACGTCTGCGCACCGCAAGTTGTCCGCCCTGGATAAATTAATTTGAGAAAAGTCTTGCATTATTGAGTACACCGGTGGTGGAGTTTTTAGAGTAAAAATAATGACGTGCTTCAAGGCTTCAGGTTTCTGTTTTTTTTTTAATAATAAAAAACTGGATCACCTGGTAGCATGCAGCATTTTCGACAGCCATAAATGCGAAAATAAATAGGGCATATTTACTCTCTGCGAGTGAGCAAATTCTTTTCTCGACCCTGTACACAGTATTGAATTGAGGAAAACTAGAAGAAAATGCCATATCTAGATTTACTATTGCCGACTGATATAGTTTGAAATGTAATAACGAATCTATCTTCGGATCGATGACGGTTATTAATCCGATACATTAATAAGCGACAGAGGAAAGGGAACAATTCTTATCTCGAAGTGATAAATTAATTCATTCCAAACCATCTTCTTGCTGTAAATATTTACTTTAAACTAGACTAATAGAAGAAACTACTTACCGATTTATTATTTTAAGACTAATCGGAACGGAAAAATAATATTAAGTGAGGGGACCCTTCGATTCTGTGGATTTAACATTGCACGAAATGATGAGGTTAATTATTCCGTGCTGTAATGGAATGTCTCAAGCCAGAAGTTTATTTCCCACTAATTGCGGTTTTGATAGGGAAGAGATTTAAATAAATTCCTTCATCATTTCGCTCTTTAATTTGACTCTTCCGAATATACATACTCGTATATATACATAGGACGTCGGTAAGTACGGCGCGAAGATGTTGGATAAAAGTCATTAATCCTAAAAAAAGTTAATTTACTGAAGAAAATGTGAAAACGGCCCCCCCTCCCCCGAATGCCCTTTTTAATAACGAAAACCACTTTGTAAAAACCGGAACAACATATGTCGTCTTGAAGCAATTAATAGGTCGTAATATAATAAGAACTTTCATCCAGCTAATCGTGGGAAACCCAACATTTCAAGTTTGGCGAGTTTTTCCGCCGCCCCCCTCCCCCACCCTCTAATCTCTCTCCGTATCTCAAGGCTTCTTCAAACAAATAAGCGAGATGAGTTTTCGAGTTTCGTAATTAATTGTGAGATTAGCGGGAGAGGATCTCGCATTTGCAAAAACTTTCTCGAAAAAAAAAACGCTCGTAAAATGTTAACCCTCGTTTTCTCCCGCTCCCGAATCCTCCTTTTCACGCAAGGACGCCGAGGAGTTTCTTCCCATAAAGTCCGATTAACGAAAATCAAAAAAAATAATAATAATAATCTAAAAGAAGGTGCGCGACTTTGCATCAAAGCTTGCACTCTCTCGAATGCCTTTACGACGTCAATGAATGCACGTGCCGAAATCTTTTTCGATTATAAATCTCTACCCGCCTTTTATTCCGCCGAGTATTCATTGTTCCGTTGAGAAAATAATTAATGGCGATCCTTTCAAATTAAAGACGCGCACTGCCTCCTCCCTCCCCCTTCAACCCCACCCTTGACCAAAACAAAACGCATCAAGAGGAATAAAAGCGGTCTTTCGACGGGGAAAGGAAGAGAAAGAGAGAGAATCGCCGAGCCCGATTAAGGCAGGCCCCTTAAGAGGGTGGTGCTTGGGGGCGGGGGAGAAAGGAAAGAGACACAAACAGCAGACTATCGAGTAGAGAGAGAAAAACAAAAGGAGAAACATCCGCGGTACAAGAGAGGGCTGCTGCGGCCTCCTTTTTCCCCCTATGTTTTGATAATGGCTCGAGAAATGATTTGTATGCGAGTGAGGAAACTCGAACTTCCGGTCCATTGCTTCGACCATCATCATTTAGAAAACACCTCATTGCCTTCGGAAGGAATTCAAAGACGGCGTTCCTCTCTCTCTCTCTCACTCTTGTGTCTTTTTCGTCCTTCCTTTGTCTTTTTAACCCCGGTAAGAGGATGATGCTCATTCTTACCGTGCGTCGCTCCGCGGTCGCTCCTGACAGCGCAAGACAAATGAAACTGCTGTCACGCCACCTACATTTCTGCGTACGAGATTTAAAAAAACACGAAATGCGTCATATTAGGCGCTTCTTTATCTCTCCCCTCCCCCTGTACATCTCCTCAACCTTTTTGTCGGGTAATTGGAGAAGCTAGTTCTTTAGATGAATGATTGTAAATTCCGCGAGGAAAGAAAAAAATCGTTCCTCTCCGTTGGGAGAGGAACGATTTCGGAGCAATTCCACGGTCTTAAAGGAGGTTTAATTTTTTTTAACTCCCGCAATTTCGCGCGAGATTATTATTTCCCGTGTTTTTCGCTTTTTCATTCCTTTTTAAAAGTGCTTTAGTTTTTTTCGTCGGAAATTGCCGTCTGGCCTCTTATTTTGGGCGGGAGGGCATTTCGACGCGGTTTTTATTCGTCGTGGCGTTTTTTACCGTGTCCAACTAGAGCCAAATCCCACTGAAAATACAGAATTCGAGTATTTATATTATAAAATGACGTATTTCTTTTAAATTTCGACTAAATCGATAATTATGGACAATTTATTTCGAATAAATTATGGGCAATTCAAGGAGCCATTAAAACTTTATGGTAAGCCATACGAGTGTTTATAGTCGGGTAATTCAAAGTTGAGCTCCGACATAAACCAAACGATGGGACGATGTTGCTCAATCGCCCAATAGACAGGGCTGTAGGGAAACAGAGGCAGCGATTGTGTATGATGTGGCAACTTAGATGTTCAGTGATTGGCTGGAGCACTTTATCAAAGCTCCCCTACTCTATATTTTTCTTAGTTGTCAAAGCTCAAGTTAGACTACCGAGACTATAGTAACGAAGCGGTCCTTTGCGTTTATGCACGTACAGTTAACCGTGCATTGGAAATGTTCTCCTCTTTTTATAGCTAAGGAAATGTATCACTTATTTAACTTTAACACCGATGAATAATTGTGACACCATTCCTTACAAAAAAACGAAGAGGAACGAAGGGCTAGATTCGTTCTAATTCTCATACATCTGAGTAGTAATTTATCGCCGAACGATCGCCACTGCCAACATCTTCCAGGTTGATTAAACGTAACGCGTTTTCTTCCCACATACGGAAGACTTTGATACATTATATCAATTCTCCTCGGAGTTAAACATTGCGCGGTCGCATTATCGTAAAAGTTTCATGTAAAACAGTATACGCGCCCCGAGACTATCTAAGCTTCGCGAAACATTTCGTTAACAAATCGCTTCCGTTCTTAGGAGAAAAGGTTCTAGAGATGAGAACCGACACGAGACAAGGAGGGGAGAACGCCGTTCATTCGCTTATTCAAAACGAGGGTGGAGAGAAACCCGTCGACCGCTTCAAAAAGAAATGCATTCCTGAGGCCACGCACCTTAACCTCACATTGGATGCGACGCGTTATGTACTTGCTTAGCCTTTCACAGAAGAAACGAGCCATGGCCGGTGGTTAGACAAATCGGGAAGACTCGAGCCCGAGACCGTAAGGATGGAAAGCCGGTATTACACAAGCGGTCCAGTTGCCTGCATAAACCACATGCCTATACGTCCGACGTCTTTCTGTCCTTTGAAAACGAATTAACCCAGCGCGAATTTTTATTTTCCTGTATTTTTCTACTCCCACTTCGTTATACGAAGAGGAATTCGCTCTTTTCATCTCCTCAGATGGTCGTCGATTTAAAAAAAAGACAAAACATTCGTTTAAGCGTCGATGGCATTTCACCATCGGCTATGACCGCGTTAAGGAATTTCTCGTTAAGGCCACATTTAGGACTTTATCGCGATACTCTTGAGTGCGCTTCGTTGTTCTCCCAGAAGTAAGATAATACGTGTCTTGTAGCAGTAAATGAAAATTCATACGCTATGAATTATGAAGATTTTGCATTGATATATCAAGAAAAAACAAGCGGAAATTGAAATATACTTCATGAAATGTTTAAACAGGAGTTTCGGTTGAAAATAATTGATGAAATTTCCGCTTTATACCCGTGCCTTCGAGCGTCTTTTTCTGGCGTACCTAAAACAGTATATTTTTTAAGCGATGGCCTACCCTCTATTAGAGTTTAAATTGTTAATGAACCGGGAAATATACCAATGAAAATACCTCATCTATGTTTATAAGTGTAATAATAAATTATTTGGCACATTTCTGCTTTTAGCGCATTTTCCAATGCGCCCAATACGACCGTGCGAGTCTACATGCGCGGAAAAAGACAACACAATCTCTCTAAGGGTAGCTTACATTCAAGCACGTTTATTTGCAGAGATTACCGATTACATAAACAGTAAGTATTACTTAAAGTAAATATTCTGTTCAAACGTTGCCTTGTCGCTAAAAAAAACTGCCTCCGATGTTTTTTATAAGTTAATTTGCAGTCATAATATCAAAACCCATTCATGAAAGTTGAAGTAAGAAGGAGGAGTTATTATCTTTCGATAGCGTACCTTCGCATTCCTTTAAAAAAAAAAACGTCGACGTACCACAAGAGGTAGGCGTATTCCGGTTTGGAAACTCGTGCTTTAGATAAATAGCGAGAATTCTCCAAATTGTTAACGAGTGTCGGTATTTAAACTCGCGGGTTCCGCGCGATAGCAAAGCACTGCTCGAAGGTTCCCTTTGCAAACTTTCAGCCTTTCGCCTTATTTTCCTCGCCTCTTCCACGTTCAACATGGAGAAATATTCCTCATTATCTCACAAGCTGAGATCTTCCTCGGCAAACCCAGCTTCATCCTTTATTTTTTCGAGAATCATCGATCAATCATACCCTTTTACTTTTCGCCGTCTCATCGTTACCTCTCACCGCTTCCTCTTCTCACGCCTGCCTTGACACTAATTTCGACTCATTAGCAAAGTTTCCAGCACATTAATACATTGTGATCCTATAATAGCTTTTAAGGCGTTAGCAAAGTAGTGCAATTTAAAATAAAGTTTTTATTAAAAAGTTTTATAATGTGCATGACCGTAAAATTTAAAAACAGGGTTGTCACGCAATTCGCACTAAAAAGCATTGGTATTATTTTGTGATGATTATACTTACACAGTTTATTAAATAAAAAATATTTATGAATGTGTTACGAAGTTGAAAGCGTTGAGTTATACGAATTGCTGCGTTAAATCACTGGACTAAGAAACTGAAAAAAAAATGTCCTTCCATCAAAAGTTTGGCCTTTTATGGTCGTTGGATAAAAATTGTTTTTCAAAATTTTTATTCCGGCTATTGGCTGAGTTCCTTTAAGTTCCCCCTTCATATCTAAAAAGAAGCTAACGTTTTTAAAAAGATTAACGTGATAATATCACGCATTGAAACTTTATGGTCAGATATTTTGATGGGTAAATGCCAAAGAACAGCTGAAACTCCGGACCAGAGAACAAAACAATTATATTTCACAATTCAGATAGGACAGCTTTCAAATTCTTCTCGAGTTTAGTGGGGGGTCAAACGGCCGCTATAATCAGGATAAAAAGGTCTCGTTGAAAAAAATTGAATCACATACAGAGTGGCAGGCGAGAGCGATAAATCCTCCGTTTACGAGTCATAAAGTATCCGTCGTGTAGGTTACAACACCGGTCATGAAAATGCAACAAAATATAAAGGTTTTTGAGAGTTTCGTACCGGAATAAAAAATCTATACATTGATCTAGACGCTAACGGATTATTCCTTGTTTTTTTTTCTAATATAACGATCAAACTGAAATAAGCGAGGGAAGATTTGCATCGAAAGTGGTTTTTTTAATCACTATGTCCAAATTTTCGCTATGCCTTATTTATGGAAAGAAGTTCATTCCTTTTTAGAAAGTCGTCGTTCCAGCTTCTTAAATTAAACACAACTAGTCTAATAACTCAGGCATATGGACAGTGGTAAAAAAGTAGATGCTTTAATTTCGGACACGCGATCATACCCAGAAATTTTGTCTTGACCTGACTTTGATCGTTCAGCTGATATTTTGTGTAAAGACGAAATGACCGACCGAAAATGTATGCGATCTGTGCTAAAAAAAAAAAAGAAAGAAACGTTAAAAAAATGGAAATTTTGAATTTTTCCTTTGGTATTCCAACAAAATTTGACGCAGTTTATAATCCGAGCAATTTTTTTTCAAACACTGAAATCTCTTAACTTCATATGTTGATCGTGATTAAGTTGTGTGTATTCATGTACTTTTCTTTTTTCTTCCTGTATTTACCATGTCGTTAGCTCAATTTTAAAATATTCGACATAATAATAATTAGCCGATTTTTTCAAATTCCCGGAGGAAACTAAAACATTAACCGTTGTAACAGAAATGACCCCGAGATTACGAACGCTATCGTTACACGCACGAGACCACTTTAATTCCCGATTTCATAACAGTAACATGACACCCTCCGCGCGCGCACCCACGCGAAGTAGGATACATGTGAAATCCGATATGCGCCTGCATTAGCCTACTCACGCACTTCGCCGGAGCTTTTTATTTCTCCCCCCATGCGTCCTTCCCGAGGGGCGTTGTACCTTAACTGACGTGTGGCAACGCTTACTGACGGCTCTGAGAGATCGTGAGCGCTTTTAAAGAGCCGGCGTACCGATATTCCAAATACGGAATAACATTGAATCTCTCCCACCCAACCATTCCATCTATCGATCGCCGACTCGTTACTTTTATTTGTTCTCTTTGCGAGGTGCTCTGGAAACGTAATGGCGCGCGAGTTTTTAAATAACAAGAATTTATTTTTAATCAGTACAATGTACGTGGTCTTACTACGCTCTTTCCCTACTGTTACAAAAACAACAAAACTGCGCCTAAATTATATTAATATATTTATCACCTCATTTATTTGAAAATCAAACTTGATAAATATTTATATCATACATAAACATAAAGTACCAGCAGAATTTCTCGTTGAATTTCAACGGATTTAGTGAAGCTACTACAGTGCAACATACAAACTCTTTAAAATACCTATATAGTAGATACTTTTTAAATTACAATTAGCTTTTCTTAACAATTAATCATATCTGCTTGCAACAATCCGTTTCCGAACGTATTGCATTCAAATATAACGATAATTGTATTTCCTATCATATATATCACTTTCGCCATATCCAGCTTCATTTCTTGTGTAATTATGCCTATGAAATGTTTACATTTATGTCTTGTAAGCAAGAAACCCGTGAAACAGTTGTCCATGATTGAACACTGACTGGTAAATGTACACCAGATACTTGAGCCTATTTACGTTAATAAACAATATAATGTAGAATATAATTATTCTACTTACAAAAAATGTAAGATTCCCGTATTCAATAGACGAAAGAAGGTTAATAAACATTATAATGTAGAATATAATTATTTTACTTTCAAAAAATGTAAGATTCTAGTATTCAATAGACGAAAGAAGGTTCAATTACTTTCATCAATAAACGCTTCCTGAATAATAATCAGTATCTATTTACGTTGCGATCCATAAACATCGATCGTTTCGTTGCTTAAACAAAAGTGCGAATCGAATAACGCTAAACTTTCGTCTATTTGTAAGCTTCATTGAAGGTAACTGAATCGGAGGTAACAATGACGGCCGCCTTGCCAACGCCCGGGAGGGCTACGAAAAATCACAAAATTTCGAAATAAATAGCGTATTTCTGAAAACTTGGACCGTGTAACATGTAAACTTCGCAGGAATAAGATAGTATAGAGTTTTATTCGTCGAATAAAGTAAAAACGAAAAAATCGGTCCATATTTACAAATTTTTGTGCTTGAAGGAAGAATACCTTGCAAGTGAAGAAATGGATTCATACGTGTTATCTTATGGAAAAATGTTAATCCCGTATATTGGCAGCACTGATTAATCCCGGTTGACCAAACCTTGACAATTCACTAAGTTAGGATGTAAGGAAGAATCGTACCAAATTTGGTTATTCTAGCTTTTATCGTTTAGGAGGAGTTCCATGAACAAACACACAAACACACGCTTCAAAATATATTATAGATTATTTGAATTGGCGAAGCCGCAAAGGCACTGAAGCATTATTGCTGGACGAAGATTGTTGAGAAAGCTGGGTGGTAGCTCTGTAGCTAGGCATAAAAATGGATATGTATTACGATGTTACAGGGCGTTATTTAGTTATGTTTTGAGAAATATGGCTTATGCAGTATTATTTATGAAACTAATTTCTATAACTGAGAGAATTTTATTCGAAATCATTAGAGTCATTTGGAGTAAATCGACAATTTATGAAAATCAATAAGAATAAAGTGCCTTCATTGATACATGATATCGTTCATCTCCTTATAATTTCTATTCAGCATAATAATAAAATACGAAATATCGTTCGATTTCGTGCAACCATTTAGGCTCTAGATCCGCGCACCGACAGACAGACGGACATAGTTTCCCCAACACTTGTGTAACTATTGAACTTGTTTGTGTTATCCACTTAAAAACTATATTTATATAGGGACCCATCAGTGACTACTTAGGTATCTTCGTAATTAACCCGTAAATAGTCACGTTCTGTCAGCGGTTTGTCCGTTAATATATATGAAAGTACAATCACAAATGAGAAAAATTAGTGTTTTTTTTACTTTTGACAACTAAATTATTTCTAACCCAAAAATTACTTTTTTAACTATACGTTTTCGAGAGGTGATTCTCGCGGCGATTGAAATGCCCGCAGAAAACAGCAAATAATAATAATTAACATTGCGCAACTAAGGAAGAAAATTTATTTCAACGCGAAAAGCAATTTCAACGCTATCTTGTTTTATAAGTATTCAAGATTAAAACCGATCTATTTCAAATAAATTATCATTAGAAAAGTATACGTAAAATTCAACGAAAGAACCAGAACTTTTTAAACACGTAGTTACTTCAATTAGGCGAGCAAAGACGAAATAACGTTAAATTATTCAAAAGCATTCTTTAAAAACCCGATAACTTTCATGAGGATTTTTTTTAATTCAACGTTTATGGCATTTTCGTTGCAATATCACGTAGAGATTATGAACCCAGACTATTTTAATAAATTATATTTTATTAGTTATTGGTTATGATAAAGAAAAAAACGTAGAATTCCGTATTATTAACCGGATGACGCTATTGTACGACGAAACCTGGTCACGAATCAAAATTTTCATTTTTTTAGCGAATCTTTTAACAAGTGTCCTTGATGTTATGTTTCTCAATAGAATAAGCAATAGCTGAATAACGCAAATTACGAATTGGTCGTCGAAATCCAAATTTTATGAAGAAGATTCCTTTATTCGATATTTTATTGCATAACTAGGTATAATTTTTATTGTGTCTGTTTTTGCAATACTATAATATTTTCATGTTAAATTTTTGTTTTATTATTCAAAAGGAAGATAATGCAAATTATCCTTGTTGCCCAAAGGTACCGTCTCGCATATGATTTCTGTAGAACTTTATAGGCAATTAAATTACGTCGCATGGATCATTTCGCCGCTATTCAAGCGATAACTGTTGCTAAAAGTGTCTGATCCTTAAAATAATTCATTAAAATTATTAGACGCACATCATTTAAAAATTCTTATTTGCGGGTAAGTGTTAATCGACGATTTTTCTTCTATACCACATTTGAGAGATCCTTCAACCGGTTTGTCTCTCGAGAATGGTTTCTCAAAAATTACACCTCAAATTTTCGCGAAAAATTGAATATCGCTGCATTCATAAACCAGTTATGTATATAATTTATTGATATCCATATATGGAGGTAAAAGAAATCCTTCTACCCCCTCTCTCCCTCCCTCATTATATCTCTGGTGCACTCCCGGTCGAAAGAAAA
Organism: Uropetala carovei; assembly: GCA_036926305.1. Lineage (NCBI taxonomy): Eukaryota > Metazoa > Arthropoda > Insecta > Odonata > Petaluridae > Uropetala > Uropetala carovei. The sequence goes on along the minus strand of JAXCHB010000065.1, from coordinate 14,289,738 downwards.
TGAAAAATTTTCCCCTTGAGTTTTTACAACTCCAAACGAAATTTTACGGCCCAGCCCACTCATAACACGTGTCCGCACTTAAACGCAGCGAAAGCGCAAGGTCTTTTAAGCTTCCACAGGTCGAAAAACTCTTTCAAGGAGTGCAACGACCCAGTTGCACAACAGGGAGAGGGGAGGGGGAGGACTGAAAATGTTTATACCTTCCATTTCAGATGACGTCCTTAATTCATAGATTTACGAACGCGTCAAACTGGAATTCTTCTATAAATACGTAAAGAGCGGATACCTAACAGGGTTCTAGCTTTCGAGCATGTTTATTGCATCCAATGCTCCCGGAATCGCGGTCTGTTCCCGATACTAGACTGCGTCCGAGACAAAAGTAGAACGACAGAATCGATACTCGATTCCCAATTGCCGAGCGATAATGGGATGGAGAACTGGAAAGGACGATACAAAAAATCTCCGAATTTGGATTTTCAATTTATACCCACACACACACGCATATGCGTAATATTCAATACGCTACGGCTTTTGAATTTTATAAATGCTCACGTTACAGGCGTCGTCGGGGAAAAGTGTTTGAACAGATATTATTGAAGGCCTTATTTCAGGTTTTGTAAAACATACTCTGTAGGTAATTCGTAAACAGGTTAATCGGCTCGGTGATACTCGACTGCGTTTTGTGTATTTCCTCACCTCAATTACACTGGGAAAATTATCATCGGCATACGCGGTCTCTCTTCTCAACTGAACCGAATCTTTTAGGGCGAGTATGAATACGTAAATATCAAAGTCAAAATGCCGTTCTAACGAGGTTTTATTAAAAAGAGAGATTATGGAGAACTGTTCGCTGTATCCAAGTGCTACACCTTGCAATGTGAAATGGGCGATGTCTTAAAAAACGCGCGGTGCAGCCAGGTTATAAAGGAGTTGTACTGTATTATAATATAAGATATTTAATGCATCAGAAATCATTTTAAAAAATTAAAGGATCTGTTGTCGTTCATCAATCATGAATTCGTTTTAATCAGCTTAAACTTTTGCGGTCACTTAACATTGCATTAAACTGTAACAATTAATGCTTTTTATTACGGCAGTTTTATTACCAAAGTTAATTACGGATATTCAAGGACAGGTAGGCAACTCAACTTTGTGATGATGAAATGTATATAATTACCTTATACTACATTAAGGAACTAATCGTAATTTTACTTATCGGTTGAAATCGACATAAAACTTGAGCTTCGCATAGGTGTTACTTGCTTGCATATCAATATGATAGTCGCCACGCACACTTCTTTTATCTATTAAGCAAATCACAATGTATAAGCAAATAAAGCGTTATAGTTTAGGTTTATGGCAGAACGTGTTTGTTTGCTATTCCTTCCTGAGCATATTGTTTGTTGAGACCAAGTTAATATTACATTTTATGGCAAGAAAAACCAGATTAATGTCAGAGTTGCGGAGAGAGAGAGTACATTTACTTATTATGATTGGAAATAGTTTGTGTTTCTGATACCGTAGTAGTGCATTTATAGAGTTAAAACGGATAAAATTTAACTTATATGTAACTGGTGGTAAAAAGTAATTTATCGAAAATAAGTAATAACAAATAAAATATTTAGATTAAAACTTCAGGTAAAATAAATAATTTTTAAATCGCCATCATTTCGATTAAAATCCTTAAACTAACAGTATTTAATTAATTTTAAGGAGGAAATTCTGTGATTTAATACCTGAATGTTATTTAAAATTTGATGTTTGTTTGAGATCGGTGTACATTCGTAATTTTGAAATTCCTCCTTTGTCTTTCCGTAATAGTTTATTATTTATTTGCGAAATAAAATTATCACGGATGGAGATATGAATTTTTTTTAAACCTAATTGTATTTCAATCTATAAAAACAACTTCGAACGGACACGAAATCGAAATTATATTATCAATTTTGTTTTCGAATTCGATTCGTGTTTTGGGCAATTCATTTTAGCCAATTTCCTTAATACATTCGCTACAATGGACTTAAAGTCGATTGGCTATTATTTATTTATTTCTTAAATTTAGACAATTTTTTAAACAAGTTTCCTGCCACAATTAACATCAATATTGAAGGCCCCGTCAACCTTTTCTTGACATCAAAAAACTTTGAGAATTGTTCGTATTCCAAATTAAAATTTTTCTCTTTCGCCATCGACAATTCGTGTCTAAAATGGTCCAATTTTCTTCTAGATTTCGACCTGGTAATCTGGAACATCATCATTATTTTTTTAATGTTCTCATAACTCGAGGAAAAGCGTTTGAAACAACTTTTTGAAATTTTTTTAAATCGCCCTTCACGAGAGTCACGTCGTAAGCCACTTATCGACCGATTACGTGTAGAAGCCTTTCGTGTAGAATGAATTCTTGTCTTTAGGTCACGATAACCGTGGTTTTTTCGAATTCCTTCGCGCGGCAAAGTTTGCAGTGTGCCGATATCAAGTTCCATCGATCTGTATCCTCGATATGACATCCCACGCGGCTGAGAGAATAAATGATCCCACGTTATGCCTAAATACACGTACTACTCTTCAAGCGTACAATTCGCATGATTTAAATCAATTTATGAAGCAAATTGCTAACATCGAGACTCGGCTCGCTTTCACGGAGCCTCAAATCGATATATTTTATCCTCATCTACCGATTAATCAATGACAACTAAATAAATTAATTAACTCGACAAAGCGTTTAGGTCGTACCGCCGGGCATCGCAACATATTTTATCGCGTCAAATTAAATTCTCCGCTATAATCGAACGGAATGGACCAAAGTGAATAAATGATTTATTTTATCCGGATCCGTTCATGCCAGAGAATTAATTACTGCCATTCCTCCAGTTGTTGCTGTCGTGTATATGCGCTTGTCACGTGATTTCCAAAACTTTAAGCGTTTATTCGGCCTATTTGCGAAGAATTCGAAACGAGTGTTTATGCCGTTACTCGTCACTTGTCACTTTACATATGTATCGAGTGATCAAAGTTAAAAATCACTTATTCGGTAATTAAGAGAGAAATTTGTCGCATCTGCGATTCGTGTACTGGATAAAAAAGAACGAGCCATTTTCGCAATGATACATTTCCGAAACATGCTGTCCTATCGATAATCCACTCTTTTGATTTTAATTATTTATGGATGATTAAAGTTTGTCGGCAAATCCCCGCCCGAATCTATAGTTACGACTGATTTACAGTCTCGTAGTAATTTCATTTTGAAATGGAATTTCCTTTATATATGTAAATGTTCCTGTTAAAATCTCCGGCCTTCATGTTCGGAAGAAACATGCATCTCGTGACATTTTGTACCGGCGGGAGGAGGAAAATCACCGCACCCATTGCATAACATAAATGTCCAAACATTGCGTCGTTCCTTTTATTCGAATAGCTAGTTTAAATTTTCGTCGTGGGACGAAGCAAGAGATTTTTTAGCAAAAGATAATTTTGATCTAAAGTTGAAATATTAAACAAAACTCCTTATATATATTTAAAACTGCGATTACGAATCAGGTTAAAGTTATAATTTATGAACAGTTCAAGGATGAGTTTCTTTTTAAATATATACAATGTATTCTAATTCTTACTTTAAAATTTTCGTCGATATATTGCACTCCCTCCTGCTACACGCATTAAAGCTAATACGTATTAATAAACTATGGCGAGAACGCATTTATCAGAATTAACCTTTAAAAATAAATTCCGTTTAAAATCGTTGAAAAATAAATCTCGTACACTTTTTAAATATTGATTTCTCAATTTATAGTTTTCAGTGGAATATTCTCTCTCGTATAAAACGTAAAAAATTGAAACTTTTGCCTTTATCACTCAAAACAATTAAATCCGTACACCGATCCTAACAGGAACAAAGATACGCTTTGCTGTTATTTCAAAATGATTATTCCACGAATCATGGCAAAGAGAGCGATACGGATCTCGATGCTACACAAAACAATTTCATCTCTCCATCCTCGGCGAGTTCTCTTCCTAACAGCTTTCCAACCGTTTCCCCGAGTGCACGCTTCGTCCTCCGCAGAGAATGTCGGTCGTATTTCAGTCGTGTTTGTGAATGATTTAATAAGACGAGGGTGAAGGAGAGAGGGTACTATTTGCGTTCGAGGTTCAACGACCCTTCTCAACGCTCGTTGAGAGGAATTGGGACGAGATATGTTCTCTTTCGCCCGTGTGAGCTCTGAGAAATATGACATGTCCGGACGACGAATGTTGGCTCTTGTCATTCGCAATATACATATACCGAACCGATTGTCGAATTCCTCCCGTCCCTTCATTTTGTTTCCTAATTCGGGTTTAATGAAGTAGTATGTCAGCGTAACAGAGTGCTGATGATCCTAATTGCAGACGGACGCAATTTGTATTATACGTAGATTTGTCAGGGTAATCGAACAATAATGGATTTCCATAATAATTGAACTAAATGTTCGTAAATAATCGTATTCGACAACTATATTTCACATGTTGTACATACATACGCTATAGTGCAATGCGGTGCATATATAAGAATTAATAAGCTTGTAGTATTTTATTTAAAATAAGTATTGATTTTACATTGCACTAGGTCGGATTTCTTTATAATAAATCTATGGGTTTCTTTATTCAGAAAAATGCCAGAAAACTCACGTTGGAGATAACTGACTTTAGGATACTTGAAACTATTGTATATAAATTTAACAAATACTTATTTATAAAAAGAAAAATTGATGTGGGTTTTCGTGAAAAGTAACTCAAAAGATAAGTTGATATCACATTAAGCACAACACGACGTTTCTTAATCAAACATATAAAGACATTTGTAAAAAGATATAACTAAGGAAGTGACTCAATCCTACGTGTTAGTCCCGAGTCAAACGGAAAGCATTATTATCCATCATTTAATGTAATGTAAAATATGAATGAGCCATATTATCCCGAATTAAACACGGAATATGGCATAATTTGGCTTCACTTCTTACAAAGTAGTATATTGAATTAATATCAAAATTGGCCAACTTATGGCTCGTGTAGATATTTATCGAGCACTCCGTCCTTTAAAAAAAGAATTTTTATCGATTAACCTCAGAAATTTTATGCATGAAACATTTCTCGATGGGAGATGTGTATATATAATTCGTATCACCACCTTTTTTGTATTTTTACCTTTACTTTGGTGAAACATTATGTGTTGTCAAAGTAATACTTATGTTAGTCTTGGAATATAATAAGCTGGATATCCCAAACTGAACGATTTATGGTGTAACTGAGACGTTTCCAAATATTTTATCGGGGGGTCTGATTGTGAGCTGCAGCGGTACTGCAGGGGATGGGGTGTAAAGGCCTAGAAAAATCTAGCCACCGTCTGCGCAGGTATAGTTACGCCAATGGTTATGGAGTCCCCACATATTCGATTTTTCCCAACCGAAAAAGGGGATATGTCTCTTTTTCGGTTGGTGGCTTAAATCAGGTAATAAGATAAGTAATTCAGGTAATTCAGGAAATTCAGAAAAAAGATGATTTCGCTGCGCATCGGAATCGATACTCCATTAAAGCATCAAATAGTGGAATCGTCCACGCTGGCACAAATCACCAAATAATTTTTCTTCTTTGAAAGCAGCATTTAAAAGAGCCTCTGAATACATTATTAAAGACGAGTTAAAACGCAAACATGCGATGCTAAAGTGACGGACAACATGACATTTATTTAGTAGAGAAAGCGGAAAAAAGTTCAGCGGAATGGAAAATACTTTTGGGAATCTTTGAATTCCAAAGTATAAACTTGTAAAATAATAAAATTTACTCAAAAATTTAATTTTCGCAGACACAACTGCAGAACTTTTGCGTCATTAATAATAAAATTATACTCCGAAATTTTATTTAAATTGACGCGTGGTAAAAAAATTCTGTAATTGCGTGACAAAACGTAAAAAAAGTACTAACATAAGACGAAAAAGACAATGTTCGTAAGGACGATATGCATTCTAGACCCTAAACGAGTCATAATATTGTTTATTATTATTATATCGCATCGGAATTTTACCGAAACTCCGTTCAAGACTTCCAATCCATTTTCACAATACATTCATCGAGGAGGAGAAGTAAAATGCATTAAAACGCTATGAATCCAGCAACGCGACATGCTGTAAATATAAATTTGCTAATAACATAATTAAATTGTATGCTTCTAATGAAAATTTTGGTTGTTCTACAGACTCAAGAAAAAGTCAAGTAAGCGAGATTTTCTGCTATCTTAGTGTTTGAAGAGATGACCACGCAAAATCTTCTCCGAGTAAACGGAACGTTTTTCACCTCATAAAAGGCAGACCGCGTTGAGAATTATATGATGAACGAAAAATGGCTAAATGAACCACATTTTGGGTAAAATAGATTACTTTTGGAGAATTTTCCTCTTTACCAAATAGTTTGTCCTTTTAAGAAGTCGACAAAAAATATCCTGAATAGGAAAAAGGTTAATGTTGTATGACCAACAGATTGCTAATAATGCTGGTTATAAGTGCTCTGGTTATGATTTGTATTGCCTCCATAAAATTCACTATTTTAACATATTCTAATGAAAGGAGCAAACGAGAAATGCAATCCAGCCATCCTCCATGGCATAGTTTCTCGACTATGTATTTAATCTGACGCAGCACGGTTTAAATTGAAGAAAATGGACGAATATCGTTGCACACCATTATCCCAAAGCTGCTACAACAGTAAAGAATCTTTAAATGAAAACAGATATTCTGTGATGGAATTTGTTCCACCATATCAGTTATTTCAAACTGACTGTATTTATCCGAATAAGATACGCACGAAATATCCTCGCGAAATCTAAATGAAAAGGGAATATTAAACTTTTACAAATTATGAGATAAATTATAATATATTTCGTTCACAAAAGTATATTTCTTCGATATATATCCTCTTCGATATTATTCGTTTCGTAGTTGCTGCCGCATTTTCCACGCAATGGCAGATGCCCTCGTGAAATAGAAAGCGAGTTTTGGTTTGAAATCCCCGTATAAAACACGTCCTGAATTTCGAAGGAAAGTGTTGAAAAAAAGCGCGCGTGTCGTGCTGGTGTGTAAATACGGCGAAACAAATATCAAAGTCTTTGAAGGGAGAATCAGCGATATTTTATTTTAATTACTTAATAATCCAACCGAAGTATTTGAATTATTTGAAAGTGTGTCAATGTAAAAATATTTTTTCCAACTAGGTGGAAAAGGTTATTATTTTCTCTTGCAGTCATTGGCTACTAATTCCTCAATTAGCTTCGTCCTGTCCGTACGCATGTTCGTTCACGGCTTCTACCGAACGAATTGTTATAAAATTTTGTGTTTAAGATTTGTGTGCAAAGGCAGAAAAAATTAGCATTATGGCCCAATCAAGGATTCCATTTTACTGGAAACGAAAACTTCCGTCATATCTCGTAAAATATCAGTCTCACCGAAAAAATCTTCTAATAAAATTTGTAGAAGTAGCCAAATATATTTTTATCGTAGGATTAGCCGTTATCAAGAAAATCAAGCAAGAATGTCGTAAGTCGCTTTGAACTTAGAAATATTCATGTGTATATTTAATTGCTGTCAAGTAAAACAATCTTCGAAGTAACTGAGGTAAATAAGATCTGCTGTAATTACGAAAATGCGTTTAATTTCCTTACGTGTGCTTGCAGTATTTTGTAAGAGGAAGGGAATGGATTGTCTACGATGAAGAAAAGAATGCGGTCGTAAAAACTATAACTACTTAACTGAAAGGCGTGTCTGAAATAATTTTATATTTTTTTATTAGTTACAACGGATTAGAGAATAAATCAAAATTGTAATATTACCCTGGCATAATTTCTGATAAATCATTTTGCAGTATTAAGTCATTATACTAAAATTACGTAAATGCGTATAATAATGTACCATCTTAGGGTAAGGAATAACATTTTTAGAAGACGGAGAGAAAATCTATTCGTGGTGTATCGCTGTTTTATGATGTACGTCCGTTCAAACTACAGTCAAACCTCGGTAATGCAAACTCGGTTAGTACGACGTTTATAAATAGTGCTATTTATTCCCCTGCATAAACCTAGGTATATGTTCCTTGTTATAACGAAATCGTTTTTATAACCCTCTTTAGTACAAATCAAGAAGTTTTAAGTCCCTTGAAGTTTTGTACTAACGAGGTTGTACTGTATATCCTTTAGTTTCAAATAATCCATCGCACGAAACGTGCCTATTTGTGATCCACTTTCATAACTCGTTAATTCTTAGGATGACTTAAAAACACACGTGTTTATAAACACATAGAGTGAAAATCAAAAGCAGGGCTAAACAATCGGTGCATCCTGACCGAATTCAAACCAAGGACTACCCTTCCTCGAAACAGGTTGAGATAACGATTCGTATGTATATCTCGAAAGGCCCGCATAACCTTGAATCGAATTATCAAGGTGGGAGTTTTAACCACCTTTGCGGTATAAAAAAAAGAGCGCGATTCTTTTTTCTTTTGCTAAGGCTTACCCGTTTGACGAATCGGTTGACAAGAACACTTTCTATCTCACGAGACTTGCGCGCGTTGATATATGGCTTCGAGTCTCTCCGTGTGTCTCGCGAACGCTTGCGATCGATTTTCAGGAAAAATAAATAAAAAAGTAGAAGTAAAAGAACTATCTTTCGAAGATTTTAGATTTAATTCGCGAAAGCCGACACGGCTGTATTTTTTTAAGAATTAAAGTAAAGTAAATCTCTCGGAACAATCATCTGTTCCATATAGTGCTTTTCCCCTTTCCACTATTCAGGAAAAATTAATCCCGGGATCAATTGAAACATTAACGGAGCGTGAATGCGTTAATTGAGAGAATAACATTAAAGTAAATTCGTTTTTAATCTAGACGACTAGAATTACCTCCCGTTCCGCATCGAACTTAATTGAAAATTCCGCTTTTAAATGGAGTTCAGCGTGAAATATACCTTTATTGCGAGGATTTCCGCCAGCTTACCCTACCGCAATAAGGAAAAAACATTCGAAGGCATTAATTTCAATTGTTTAGAAGTAATTGTAGTTGAACGTCTCTTGAGAGAAGTTTTACAGTAAACAAAGAAATGCTAATTAAGGCGCTCGGATTTTATCTGAGGTAGAGTTCTTCGTAACTGCTCTTTCCGACCTTTTCCTCTGACCTAACTCGGAACTCCGAAAAAAAAAAACTCGCGTAAATTTTTCCCCCGGAGAATATAACATTCTACGTGCGCATATATGTCACGGCTAATGTCCGAGCTGTGGCTAATGCCGACGTTAGCCAGGGAAAATCCAACAAATGAGCCGGGTGGGACTGGCTAATAAAATCCTCTTGCGTTAGAAATAGTACCAGTCTTATTACGCAGTCACGCCAATAAAAAAAACTTTAAGAGCTGAGTTCGGTATTTTTAATAGGTTTCGGTAGCAATTTATACTTTTTTCTTTGAAAAGCTCTCCCTCTCTCTCTCTCTCAGCGTTTCAATAAAATAAACTTGGATAGCTTTTATTTTCTTCGGAAATATGAGTATCAATTACCACAACGTTCAGCCAAATTCCTTGGATAGCTTTTTAATGATTTTTAGCTGCGGTCTGTGAAATTTCTCTCAAATTTTCGATAAAATGAACAACAATCATTCCCGTCCACCCTATTAACATCGGCAATGAAACTAGCTAATTACGCTATTTTTTAAAAAAACCATAATTCCTTTAAAAATTATCTTACAACATTCAAAGGGCGCTATAACGAAAGCGGAGTCTGATTTTTTTTACTGATAAACGTGCGCCGACTTTAGTTGCGACAGCTCTTGCAACTTGAAAAAAAATAACTCAAAACACTTTTTGTTGCATAATGGGTTCAGAAGAAATAACGACGGAAACAAACATAGTATTCATACACGTTCGTGGTCGTGCGATGCATTATTTGGATTTCATTGTCTCTTCGGATGTCAACAGCAGCACCTTAGAGCGTATAGTTAACAACAATATCTCATTTAAAGGAATGAAATAAATTTACAGATACATATTTGTATTTTTTAAAGAAGGAAAAAGAGTCAGAAATAGTTCACTAAGTTTGGATTTTTTGAGCCGACGTTCATAAGAAACGCATTCGACGTATAATAAAGTGAAAGTCTTTTTAGTTATCATTCAGAATTTTTGCGGCACTGTACCGTCCTTCTTGATAACTTGGGAATACAATTGCGGAAAAGTTAACGATTTTCTTTTAGGACGCGTCTTTTATAGCGATTTTGGCAAACGCTAGCAAATTATCAAATAATTTGTAAATCTATTTTTTCTCACTTACAATAGCAGCATACTCCAAATCCATATGCGCAAGGCTCTCCTTGCATTCCATTCAGTTTTAAACAGCGGTCCCAAGGTTGGCAACTACCGTTTTGAACTCTGGTCGAGTCCTCGCATGTTTCATCTTTTAGCTCATATCCTAAGATTTTAAGCGGCTGGTCGTCTGAAAACGTTACAATCGATTAAAACATAACTAGCACCTAAAAATTTTTAAAAATATATTTAAAAAAAGATTAAGAATTTTTTACTGATAGGTTCACTTACATTTTAAAATTTATATGAGATATTTTATATTATAACACAATAACAAATTAGTCGATTTATGCAAGAGAGAATTGTAATTTTAATCATATAAATCACTTTAAGTATAAGTCTAAAATGGCGTTATTGATGATAAATACTGGTTTTTGAAATATCATTCAATTAGCACTCGCTTAACTACAGGTGTTTATATTAATTTATAACCTTAATTGGAGGTTAAACATTGTATTATTTAATTTGTTATAATTGAATTTTTATTCAAATACACCTACCACAATGTCGCAACAATTTTTTGGCTTCTAATTGAGGGAGAAATTTCACTAAAACAAAAGTTTTTCTTATTATTGTAAATTTCTGTTAAATCACCATGATAAAAATTATTAACGATTTTACTAAATAATAATAATCGGGAAAATACATAAATTATAGTTTTTTGTCGTCTATATGCCATATAAACAAGTTTTGCTTATCTCTTTCATGTTTTTCTTATATAAAGTTAGCAAATGATTTTACAAATCCAAACAAATTAATGGGAGAAAATGCTTTCGTCACATTTAATTCAAATTACAGAAATAACACAATCTCGCAATGAAAAATTAAAAAGTATGATTGGTAAAAAAATACGGTGTCCCGAAATACATTTTTTGGATACCGGGACATATCACTAAAAACCGGAACATTTGGCCACTTTAGGGTTTAGATAAATTTCCACGTGCATATTGTTCTTAATTTGAATTTCACAGTTCATTGTATAAAAATTCTCTCGCGATCATATTAGAATACATCGGATAATTTACATAAATTTGAAATCGTTCAAATGCTAAAAATTTATTTTTTAGCCAATTCTGTAGTTCTTTTTAATAATTAAAGTCAAAGGTAATTTGTAAATAATATTGAAGCTATATCAGTCGTAATTAATCAATTATATATATTTTTATTTATTTATATTTAATATCACGGATTAATTAGTTCCTCGTTTTATTCAAAATAAAAATAATGACTCACCAAATATATCATCGTAGTCCAATTTAAAAGACGTACCGCATGGCATTAACAGCAAATAATATAATGCTATGACTATCAGCATTTGATGTTGAATATGTAAAAGAATACTATGCGTAACTTGGAATAAGTTCACTAACATTCTTCTTTTGCCTGTGATGATTTTTTGTGTGGCGGTCCGTAATAGGAATCTCCCAGTCGGGAGAGCGCAGACCCTTGACTCGTCCGAAAAACGTGAAAGAGTTGTTTTTTACTTCACTGCCTTAAGAAGTAGCAGGCAAGACAGTAAGGAATCCCACCCTACCGTGGGGAGGCTAACGGCCCCCTAAGTATCCCACCCCTCTTTGGACTTCTTATATACGTATGTCGTTCTCTTTTCTGGTTTTGTACAATAAGGAATGTCACCACCTTTTGCATTTATCTTACTTCGCGTTTAGCTGTCAAAACATGAAAGAATACGTATTTCGTGAGGCACCAAGCCATCTTTGACTTTTGCCCGTCGTTTCATTCATTCTTTTCTGCCGCCGCTCCGCTCCCTGTCAGTTACCGTTTGCCGGTATTTCTGCCGTCGAAAGCCCCGGCTTCGTTTTAATGATACAAACAGCTTTTCATTAGCTGAAAAACAGTGAGAGGTTAGTGACCCGAAAATGTGTTATTTGCATTTAAAAAATTCAATTTCTTCCTCTGATATTAAAAATCTTTCCTTATTTTAATATGAATTCACATTGACTTGAAACGTATAAGCAAATAATGAATTAAATGATGACTTATATACATCAAAGGGGATAAAACATATTTCAGAATTATTTCCTTTTCTATGAACTCATACTGTAGTATTTCTAATGAAATAAATCGTGAAGAGTAATTATGCTTACAATTAGATTTGGAGAGAGCCAAATTTAAAAAAAACGCGATTGATATGGCGCGAACTAGCGGTACTTTCTCCAAACACTTAGACAGACGAATGTTCATTTTGTTGGCGTAACCGTTTATGATTATCTGGCGTTTTCGAAGTACTTCCGTTAATTGTTGGCGAAACGGAAAGAGATTCTGTCGCCGATAAGGGTGTTTCATGTGACTACTCTCATTACTAAAATATTCATCTGGAGATAAATTGTAAAGCAAAATTTATGCTCTTTCGAGGAGTGTGTCTTTACAGTGCACGTATCAGGGCCTCAGAACCGGTTCTTGTTGGACACGGCCGATTGTACGGGTCCCGTTATTTTCTGTGGGAACGGGAAAGTAGGCTCGCACGGCCCGTGCCCGTTGATATACGTGTCAGTGTAACAGTGCAGCAGATACGAAGCCGCAGCGGTGATCAAAGGAGACATTTTTCCAGTTGGGCTAGCGTGAGAGAAAAGGCCGTTTCTGCTAATCAAGCGTCATTCCTCGGGAGGAATTCTCTTTTTCTTCACATTAAGGTGTTGTGTGGACTTCCAATAGCAAATAATAAGTCTTGTGCTTCGAAAAAAATACACACGGGAAATATGCCGACATGCAAACCTTTTGAGAGGTTACCAAAAAGTGTTGTTCCAAGGCACTATGAACTACTGCTACAGCCCAACTTGAAAACTTTTGTGTTCCAAGGGAAGGAAACAGTTAAAATAGAGGTATGTGAATTAATTCGGTTTTCAATTTCTGTCATTCTTCAGTCGTATAAAAACCTCAATTTTGGCGAGTTACATCTGTTACGTCGGCAAATTACAGCCAGTGTTGAGGCTGTCATTTTCGTGAAGTCGGCATGTTTTTCCTCAACTTTTATTTTGGAAATATACTCCCAAGTGTTCAACAAATAGCGAATTTTGCGGGTCTTCTAAAGTGAAGAGGAGAAAGTATCATCGATAGTGAAAGTAATATACCCGCACGTGGTTCGTTTATACTCGTTTGTGAATCCTTAAGAAAGATGTTAATGAAACGTATTCTTTTAAGTGAAGCATTGATTTTTTTCTTAAAGCCCGACATCGTTTCATGTTAACCATATGCTTAGCACTCAGTTGATTTGGAAGGCATCAGTGATTTTATTAATTCTCCGGTATTCTGTTAAAGTATTTCTCGTCTGTCATTCAATTATAATGTTATATTTTGTGCGTATTCCGTACTTTTTCGTAGTCCTTGGTTGTTTTAGCGAAAGCATTCTTACTTTTGAGTAATCATTTACATTCAGAAATGCTTTTGTGTTGTCAGTGGATGTTTAACTGAAACTTTAAACTCAAAATTGAAAATTAAATAAACTGAAACTGAGTTTAGCTCTTATTCGATTGGTTTTGAAAATAAATGTAATAAATATCAATCGGTTTTTGTGAAGAAATCCATACATGTAAAGTGAATCGAGAAAGTTAGCAATTTTTGTGTGTTTATGTCATAATTTTGCTATGAAACGAAATTATTCTATATGCATAAACGTTTAATCTCATAGAAATTATGTTCTTTTGCCCTCGTTATTGATATAATTGCCTCAGCTTCTGTTGTACTTCGTAGTTTGATAAAATATTATGATAATATTTTATGCTCTAGCAATATATTGTTTCTAGTGTTTTACAGCGATTGTATCTAATGTGTTGTCACTTAAATACTTGATATTTTTACTTAGTCAGGTGTTTAAAAATGTTATATTATTCTAAATTAAGTTATCGAGCTGGACACTAGCAAATTTCTTTTTAATGTACATTGGTTTCCTGTGGTTATATTCTTCTTTGTATTACTTCTTGCATAGCTTTAGTTGTGCTTCTTTTTAATGACAATTTTTCTGTTGTAGATCAATGAAAGTACGGATAAAATTGTCTTGAACTCATTGGACCTCGTGATTAAACAAGTGGAATTCTCTTGTGGAGATGGCAAAGTCCTTAAACCTTCAAATGTGGCCCTCTCAACAGAAAATGAGACTCTTACACTTGCCTTCCCTGGGGTATTACCCAAGGGTGAAGGCAAACTCTGTATTAATTTCACTGGCGAGCTTAACGACAAGATGAAAGGTTTCTACAGGAGCAAATACACAAGGTGATATATTATTTAAATATGTTGAACCGAAATTTGAATTGCGTTATATTGTGTTAAAGAAGTTTTCTGTATCCATTTTTTATTTTTTAAACTTTATATGGCAACAGAAGTTAATGTAATAAGTTAGTTTGTAGCAATGTGTGTATAATTAGCCCTATTACAGCTCTTTTTCCCCTTATAATTTGTCAAAACTTATTTTTATTTGCTATCTGATATCTCATAAACTTTGTACAATGGTGTTTTCTCATAATGTCCCGATTACTGGATGTTTAGTCATTTTTATGCTCAATAAGAGGTTTTAAAGCCTCTGTATGAGTAGTTATTTACATCTAATAGAGGCAATATATTTTAAGATATTAAGTGAATTCTTATTGGGGCTAAGCATCTTATATATTTACATTCTTCCCAATTGAGAGGAATTTTATAATTTTTCTCAATCCTGGCATATTTTCTTTTTTGTTCAACTGTAAATCTCGAGTGAACTAAAGTTTTATTTGGCAAAAATTTGTGTTCAGAAAGAACATTTCACATGTCCTAATGGTTGGATTTTTTCATAAAGTAATTTAACTCGTGTTCTTCTTGTCACTTTTGCATGAAGTCCATCAGGCGAAGAGCGATTTGCAGGAGTAACACAATTTGAGGCGACTGATGCCCGTCGTTGCTTCCCCTGTTGGGATGAACCTGCACTGAAAGCTACCTTTGACATTGCTCTTCGAGTACCTAAAAAGAAAGTTGCTCTCTCAAATATGGTAAGATACTTAATGTTAAATTTGGCTACAATAGCTGCTATTTGGGTGAATTTGTTATTTAGTCCTTTCAGCACCATTTATGAATGCACTGGTGTTCAGTTTTAATCCAAATAAACTTCAACTTTAATATTTTTGTTTTTTGTCTTGAAATTGCATACTTTTACTTTAATTTGTAATGCATTTGTTAAATGGTGAATGTAGGTTTTTGAATTTTGGCATTAAAATCTTCCTTTGATGTTCAGTCAATGTGTTTAAAACATGGTGATGAAAGAATTATACCTAATAACTTCGTTATGTTTTCATATTATTCCTGCTTCTTTATCACACCTAATTAGCCAAACAAATTATAAAATCGTGTGTAAAATGCATAATTTTCCTGCGCAGAGTGCAAAAAGTTATACTATATATAAAAAATTGATGTGGATCGTTTGTCTGCACCTGAGTATAGTACATTTATATTTGCATTGGAAATAGCTTAGAATTGTGTTAGGCTGTTTGCATCCCCAGAATAACTTAGTTTATTTTTGTGGAAGAGAGACTTGAAATCCATGTATAATAAAAATTTAATGGAAATGTGTTTAGAATCCAACACATTATGTTTATTGAATCATCTAACTATGCATAATGATGATAGACATGGCATCTAACTGCATAGCTTTTAGTTCACTGAAGATAGCACAGTTAATATCTTTACTGAAGGATTGTAGTTGGTTTAGAGTTTTGGATTTGATCTTCTTTTATAAAAACTAAATCAAAGAAATAGTTTGTGTACTTATTTCAGAATCAAAGAATAATACAGTCAGTTACATGTCAGTATATTCCATTCTTTTAGTTCTTACGGTATAATAAAGTAGATCTCTAAATATTTACGTGGAAATTTTCCAACTACACTAGCAAGCTGCTTTCCATATGTTTCAAATAAATGGTCCTTGTGTTAAATTAAATCTTGACTATGAGGAAAGATGCGAGCGCAAGAATTCTGGCAAAAGTTTTAAATGAAAACAGACAAAAAATTATTCCTAATTATGTTAGCCATATAAATTAGAATATTATGTTACCAAAGGTGACTGCAGTGATCTATAACATACATTTAAGCAAAAGTTAACTTTTGATCCTTTAATATTGAAACCCAACTTTCACTTGTTAGATTAACTCTCTTCCATCTAACTTTAACTATCCAGTAAGAAAGAAATGTATAACAAAAAGTATTCGGAGGGTTGACAAAGTAAACAGTTCGAGATACTAAGAGATGGCAAAAACCATTTAAAAGCTATCCAGGGCATTCTCATACATCTTATACAGGAAATTAAATTTATTGCAAGTGCTTTGTACTAGAGAAGGTTAAGGTATATTCCAAAATTCAAATAGGTGCTTTTTTCATATGATAAAGTATTTTTTGGCATTTTATAATTACTATTATTCCATTGCCTAAATAGGAAATGTTTTTTATAGACTTCAGTTATTTGCATTCATATTAGTGTTTCCTCTGGACTAGTTTTGAGTATCTTCATTCCCTAATTACATATACAAATCTTAAGATTTGTTTCAAATCTATGAATATATTAAATTATCTTAGAGCAATTTTTATTCTTTAAAAAAGTATGTAGCCTTAGGCATTAATTGATCTTAATTTTAAGAATTATGCTATATTATTTATTGAATATTAACTAGTGTGTGTTTGAATAAGTCAATCAAGTTAAAACAATTTCCTGGCATTTTCATCTCATTCACCATTTTATAAGTCTAATAAATAATCTTTGCTTTGCTTTCTAATGTATGAGGCTAGTTCACTGTCCAAGTAGGAAGGGATATGTTACATCCTGAAATATATCCCTATTTTGTTGGATTATTTGGATCTCCCAATCATGAAAGAAGTACACTGACTTGTTAATGCTTTAAAAATCACTGTTTTATCAAGTAACTTCATTATCAGGAAAATGGTGAAAGTTGGCCACTCTGGGGACAACCATTTTCTATGAAAAAAATCTTAACATGGAAGACTACGTATAAGTATAGGGTGGCCTTATAAAGAAAGGGTGCTTTGCCTATACCTTCTCTAAAAAGTGATCATTAGAAATAGTGGGTGAAGGAGCATCAAAGGTGACATTCATTGTGGGACAAGACCTCTAATGGCAAATGCTGCAGAGTTTGTTTATGTGGTTCTTGAGACTTCCATGACTTTTCAACTAGTGAACACTCTGTACATTGCTGGATTTTACTGATCTCACAAAATGACATAATGAATGCACAACCTAGGAGGAAACTTAAACTGCTTGCTTTAGATTCTAAACTTCAGGTATCGGATTAGAATTGAATCAGGCTAAATGTGTCCCATGATGAGGATTTGCATAGTTTTACAGGAGATAAAGCCTTGATTTTTCTATAACTTGGTGTTATTAGGCAATTGAATGCTAAACTAAAGTTTGTTCTTATTTTGAAATTTATTTTTTTCAGCCCGTAACGTCAGAGAAAGATTTGTCTGCAGATGAAGCTAGTGAGTTGCTAGGAGGGGGAAAGGGAGGAGAGGAGGGTGGTGGATGTGATAATGGACCAATGAGGGAAGTACATTTCTCTCGCACACCTGTGATGTCTACGTACCTTGTAGCTGTTGTAGTTGGGGAATTTGACAAAGTTGAAGCAACCTCCAGGGATGGTGTTTTGGTTCGTGTGTACACACCTGTAGGAAAGGCAGAACAAGGACAGTTTGCCCTCGATGTTGCCACAAAGGTAAGATTATAAGATTACTTTCCTTCGAGTTAGTGCTAAAATATTTTTATAGTATTTCATGGAGTTTTGACAGTTCTCCTCAAACACTGTCAAACCAATGCTGATTTTGTATTTCAAAAAATTGACATCCCAGTTTGAAATAAAGGGTTTTCATTAACTCATGCATAAAAGGGAGCAAAAGGATAAATTTAAGAATATTTCAGCGAATGATATCATTCAGATACAAGTTTTTGTTATTGCTAGGTTTCAAGTAGCGAGTAGGAAAGGTATATTTTAAATGTTAGTTTAATGTTATGTTTGGTTGTGCTTAAAATTTTTGTGTGCAAGTTTCCTCCCATCAACCTTAGTAATTTACGTAAAGGATATGTTCAAATGTCCTTTTCCTTGAAATTAGATGATAGTTTATAATTCTACTTCTATTCAAAACCAAGTGGCATAAATAATTTTTTTGCAAGAAACAAAGAGTTATGGCCTTCATATCTGTTTTTCAGTCATGAAAACCTATCACTTAGTTATTTTGGACAAGGGTAAACATGCTGGCTTAGGTGCTGAGTCTTCATTAATTATTTGCTTGTTTGAAAATAAGATTTTTTAACATGACAAAGATAAATTCTAAATATATGTGTTATGCATCATGAGGCAGTTTAACAAATCACAGTTCAGATATTCAGCTGCATACCTTGCTTTGTGGGTTTCAAGATACTGAATATGAGTCTCGTATTTTCAGTTTATTTATGTCCTTCCTAAATCTCTATTTTAATTATTTATTTTCCTGGCAAGTACTTTGTAATTATATGTAATCCTTTATTTGGCATAAATTATTCTTAGGAAAACTATCATACTATGGTCAATTACATCTTAGTTATAATTTTAGAAATTCTTACTTGGTTAAAAAGTTTTACCTTTTCCTGATAGAACTGGCGTGCAGTATGAGACAACCACATGATTTTTGTTTCTTTAATGAAAACTAGATTCCTACCACACTCAGTAGCTTTCCTCTCTCTCTCTATTCTACTTCAGTTTAGTCTAACAATCATTAGGCCATTTTTTGTCATGTTCAGACATCATAATTTTGAATTATAAGGTATGATCTTATTTTGCATAATATAAAATCCTTTCTGTTATTAGACAAGGTGAGGTGATGCTTTTTGCCAGATGGAGTTAATTCTCTAAGCTTGTGATAGAGAGCATGCATGTAGAGTACAGGTAGTTCCCTCCCCCTAACATAGCGGTTGAAAATTACTAGAAGCTACCTTATGCCTCGGGGATCGGAGAGAATATGTAGTGTTAAAAATATTTATCATTATGAGAGAACATTGCGACCGAAGGCCGCTTTCGGGGTTGGCATGTGAAGCGCGCAGGGGCAGAGCCCCTAGTCACTATTATTATAATATTTGCATATACTCATATTCAATTTGGAGGTAGTTGGTTACTTATTGGATATTTTTGGCTACTAATAGTTAATAAATTATACTAACAAGGGAAGGACCCAAGTCACCCTTGACCGATTTTTGTGAAAAATTTTTCCTAGGCTAATTTTGGTTTGAGGAACACGAAAATTGTAGCCACTCAGAGTGCAAATGCATGCCTCAACTTCCAGAGGGAACCACATTTCAGCTCACATCAATGTTTGCTTTAGCAGTTATTTTGTCTGCTAGTGCTGCCAACATATGGAGATGGTTATATGAAGTTGCATATTAATACAAAAATGAATATTCAACAATATTTATGATTTGTCGATACATAATACACTTTTCAGGCACTTGAGGTGCTACCAACAATATTATCTTGGAGCATTATCGTAGTAAATTTTCCCAATGTTGACGTTATTCATTCCTTGCTTTCATTTCATCACTGTATTCATGAGTAAACTGGTGTACAGGCAGTCCACGACATCCGTACAATTCGCTCTTTCGTACATTATAAATTCTCGCCCCTAAACCGCCTTTCGGACTTTTGTACATCAACTGACAAACAAACATTTCGAGCTATCACATAATGGCGCTGTCTGTCAGCCAAGCCAACCCTTTTAATAAATTACCAAATTAAAGTATGCTACATAATAATATACGTATTATATGTAATGTAAGATTTGTGTGTAATGTTTTTTAATATTGTACTGAAATTTGACACTGTAAAGTCGGTTAATAATCAATAAATTATTATTATTCAGTCTCATTAATGTTACCATCTTTGTTTGTATGTACAGCAGTGTTTCTTTGTGCATTTTACATGTATTATTTAATAAACATAAGTGATAAATGGAAAACTGAAAGTGCTAATACAAGTGAAAAGAAACATAGGACTCATAAACTGAACACAATTGAGAGAAAGATGGAAATAATTAGGTGTGCCGAAAGTGGTGAATCTTCAGCTTCAATCGGACACTCATTGGACTTAAGCCAGTCGAATGTGTGTTTAACTGTGAAGGAGAAGAACAAATATAATAATACAATATGTACTGTGGCGTTCTGAATAAATGCCACATTTTTTTAAAGAGCAAGGAATCAATCTACACACGCTTCAATGACGTTGGCGATATCCCGTTAGCAGAACGTGAAACAATTGAAGACATAATGATTGTGCAGTTGCTTGGCTTTCTTGTGAATGACATTTGAACTCAGCGGGACTTTCTTGATCGCTTCTTCACTTTTCTTAATCGATCTTATTGTGGACTCGTTCACACCAAGTAATTTACCAGCTGATGAAGGAAATTCATTATGCGCAAACCTATCTAAAACTTCAGTTTTCTTCTCCAAACTCGTCACTTTTTTTGCCCTTTTTACCGACTTTTCTTTCATTTCAATCATCACTCTCTTTGGGGCCAAGATTAGGCAATATTACATGAAAATAGCAAATGCTTTAATGAAAAAAGAGGGATTTCGTATGTGCACTTCAGATGGTCCTCGACTTTCTTGCATTGAATATTCGTACAACCTGTGCATTAATAATAATATTTATTTACAGCCGGTAATCACATTGTAGTCACAAATCACAGAATAAGTTTCATTAATCACAAAGTAATTTCTTGTCCAACTCAACCTGTAAAACGGTATTGGGGGTCTTCCACCTCTTTCAGAAAAGGCACTTCCATAAACAAAGATAATTTCACCAAAAATACAAAAAAATAAATACACATAAACAAGAAAAAGGGAACTTAATACCAAGATATAATAACTGTAGTCAACGACTAGATTATGGTAAGGATAGAAGCACTGTGTTACAAACAGTACGAATAAATGTAACTCTTACAGTAATAAAAATTTCTTGAGAAAAAAGAATGAAAAACAAATAACGATAAATTATAAAAAGATAATAATCAACTACACTATGTGTGTGATAACCTTAGGATAATACAACGGAACAAGAACCCAAGATAGCATAGATTGACACCCCTGAACCGCCTTTTGTGCGCCGATCAGACTTTCCCGTGTCAGCTAAATGATGAACGAATATTGCGAGTGGTGCTGGTTGCCAGCCACCAGGCCACCAGTTTCCACCGCGTCACCATCTTTGTCTGTACAGCAGTGTTTATTTGTGCAATTATTTAAATATTTTATTGCATTTTGCCCTTTCTCTGAATATTATAAAATCGACGATTGTGTCTAAAAGACCCCTGCTCAAAAACATTTATACCATAATTAGAGATTTTATAATATTTTTTGGCTCTCTGGGAATGGAACCCCTCCTATAACATGTAAATCAATGTTCGACATCTGTACATTCGACTTCCGGACACGTTTTCAGGAACGCATTATGTACGGATGTCGAGGACTGACTATATTTTCTTATTTTTATAAAAAAGTTATTTTTATTCAATTTCTTCATTAAATTTATTATTCGTTATTGTTTTTAGTGATTTTTTTTTACAAATTGCTTATGTATTCACTTTGAGATCTCTGAAACAATTCTCTAGGAGAAACCAAATTTTCATGGTAAAGTTACTACAAATTAGAGCAAGAATTTGGTATGCTGGGATCAGAATTTGGTGGACTGGGATCAACTGCTGGTAGCTAATTTTGCCCCATTGTTGTCCCATAAGAAAAGTGACGTAAATCATTGATGAGGTTTATACATTTGCTTTTTTTATATTATTTCCTGTCAAGATTCGGGCTCAGAACTTGAACTCTCGGAAAGTTAAGAAATTATAGTTTCTTACTTTTGAAGACAGAATTCAAATCCTGATAGCTTTAGCGTACATTTTTAGTTTTTATTGGAAAAAAGTGGGAGTTTTTCTGGGTGGCAACAATCGGCTACCTTGGCAACGAGCTGAAAGCTTTCATATGGGTTAGATTTTAATGGGAAACAGAGGACTATATTATAATGTCATTGATATTAAACAATGATCAATGGAAGAAATTTATATTTTTGGAAAAAAATCACCTTGTAATATCTACTGTATTAATATGCAGTGATGTTGTATAACCATTTCTGTATGTTGGCAGCACCAGCAGACAAAATACCTGCTAAATCAGGCATTGATGTGTAGCTAATAATGAGCTGAAATGGCTCCCTCTGGAAGTTGATGCACACTGCACTGAATGACTACAACTTTCATGTTCCTCGACCCAAAATTGGCCTAGGAAAAAATTTTCACGAAAAACGGTCGAGGATGATTCAGATCCTTCCTTTGTAAAATTACTAATTTTCAAACAAATCTAATCAACAAGAAAGATTAGGAAAGAACTAGAAATTTATTGACTTGTCATAAAATGTTTATAAACGTGTAAAAGTTATCCCACAGACCTGGTGCCTCTAGTTATGTTCATATATGCTGTTCAAGCTCTGTTAGATTAAAGATTAAGTAAAATCAACAAAATCAGTGCTTAAAATTGCTTTATAAATATTTGATATAGTAGTTCCTCTCCAACAGCTGTTTTGAGTATATGCATTTGAATAATGGTACCTGTTTTTGCCAGCCTCTGTATCCATTGTTGAATATCTGTGGTAATCTACATGGCCATTTCTAGTTGGCTAATTTTACTAATACAGGCAGTCGTTGACTTATGACGCAATGGGTTTGTGAAAGACGCATTCTTAGTCGAAGTGTCGTAAGCTGAAATACATTTTCCCATAAGAGCAATGTAAAAAATTTGAGTTACGTTCCTGTCCCATAGGCCAGGTAATATATTTTTATAAAATGGCCCGTAATATTGTGCTCAGGCAAAGGCTAACAAAAATATAACTTATTAAAGACTAGACAAATCTTTTTATTCTAATCGGGATACAATAATGACTTGTAAAAACATCGAAAAGTAGAAAAAATTACTGAACGACTAAAGTATGTCCTTATAAAAATTGGAGGTTATAATGTTGCCGTTTTAGGTGCTTGTCACCACTGATGTACGAGGGATATCCAAGGCCCGACCGATGTTGACAGGCGTCTCACCTTCTTCAGGGCGCTTAATTATGCCAATATTGGTTTCCATTTTTATGGTTCTACGTTTCTTAGAACCAGAAATATCTCCAGCACTTGAAATTCTCTTATCAGACATTTTTAATGGCAAATAAAGATTTCAAAAAACAATGCAGACAATAGGAGATTTCCATAACCACACTAGCGTCGTAACATAGACTAAATGACTCGTAAGTTGAGGACTGCCACTCTAAAAATAACCATTCGTATTTCGTTTTCCAGGGATTTAACCATTTAGTTGCAAAAATCAGATTTGCCTCACGTGAAAACGTTTCACCAACGTTACTTCCTTCCCTCCTACCTCTGTAAGTTGTAATCACACACGGAATCACTCTGAATGTCCTTCTTTGTCTGAAATCTAATAACTCATGTAGAAGGGATTTAAGAAGACAATGACAGTTGGCCAGCCGAGCGTCGTAACTGTGGAGTGGCACCTTAAGTCCGGAGCACATTCCTCAGTTCGTAAACATCGTAAGTCCAGAGCGCTGTAAGTCGGAGCGTCGTAAGTCGAGGATTACCTATATATAAATTTACGATATTGAATAAGGTATGCACAAACTCGTCTCTACCAGGATAGACTTAGGAAAGATGATTTTGAGCTCTTGGTAATTCTCTGTTAGTCAGGAGGTATAGGTTTAAAGAACTTTATGAAAGAATTGGTTTTTAGCATTGTTCTTTAATGCATAAGGCCAGTAGGTGGTGTAAGAAGGAGCTGCTCTGCCCCTATCTACTATAATATATTTTGAAGCGTGTTTTGTGTGTTTGTTCATGGAACTCCTCCTAAACGATAAAAGCTAGAATAACCAAATTTGGTACGATTCTTCCTTACATCCTAACTTAGTGAATGGTCAAGGTTTGGTCAATCGGGATTAATCACTGCTGCCAATATGAGGGATTAACATTTTTCCATAAGATAACACGTATGAATCCATTTCTTGACTTGCAAGGTATTTTTCCTTCAAGCATTAAAATACGTAAATATGTACCGATTTTTTTCGTTTTTGCTTTATTCGACGTACGTTTTGAGATCCCTAGAAAAGGGGTTTCTGGATGTTGTCTGTGTGTATATGATAGGAATTTTTCGAAATACCGATTTATTTATTAGATATTTTGATCCCTAGAACACGTTTAGACTATTTTCGGAATGTCTGTGTGTATGTGATTGTGGGCACTCGAAAAGTACTTGCCATATCATTACCAAATTTCGTATATATCGCTTTGGTATGAGCACAAAGAGCTGATTAGTTTTTGGACAATACCGGTTAACTGGAAGTCAAGGTTTATTCGAAGCCCAATTCGGTTTTGGCGAAATATCTCCGTTAAAACATCATTATTGTATATACAATTCGATACAAAGGTTAAAGAGAATGTAATTTCCTACAACTTTCATTTGAAACAACTTTCCATAGCAGTTATTATTTAGGAATTATTTATAAATACAGTGAGTCCCCGGCTTACACGGTTCCGAGTTACACGGATCCGTAAATACATGGATACATGACGTAACTTATCAGTGCGCTCGATTTTTAGTTCAACTGCCACTCAGTAGATGGCATTACTAGTGCAGTAATCCCTCGGTATACATGCAATCAGTATATGAGTTTTCGCTTATACAAGATGCACAAATTAATACCTGATTTTCAATTTACGAGCCAATTTTCGCTTATACGATTTCCTTCCTCTCGCAAACCAATCATTTTTTCCGGCACCTATTCTTGGCTTTCGTCGGTTCCCGAATCTTCTCGAATGCACAGAATGTCACGGCATCCCAACTTTAATGATGTAACTATTTATAAAATTTATAACATGGGATGTATTGGGAAATTATTTTTCATTTTATGAGTTTTCACCTTACGAGCAGTTTTCGAGGAACAAATTGAGCTCGTAAACCAAGGGATTACTGTACGTTAACGCACAGCTGACAGCGTCGCTTTCGCCATTTCGATCTGTTATCACCGTGGGTGGAAGTTGTGTCTCGTTACTGTACTACTCTTCATAAACAAACTATAAACCCTCATCACATAAGCACTACTTTTTTAGCTATAACTATCCATTGAAACGAACGTATATGTCAAAAAATATATCGTATTTAAGCATTGCTGGACTTACACGGTTTTCAACTTACACGGCGGCCTTCGGAACGAATTAACTGTGTAAGTTGGGGACTTACTGTAATTGGTTTTTTCGGTTTCCGTCAAATATCTCCTTAAAAATGTTGTTATTGGTAATCTTCGTGAGGACCAAAATTGTAGAGAATAATATTTCTTCCAAGTATTGTTTGAAACAAATTTTCGTAGAACCTTCCATTTAGTAGATAATGAAGTTATTCTTAAATATCCAGTATTAAGCGCCACCATCTTGCGGTGAATTCTGTAAACATATTCAAAATATAATTTATGGCAATAAGGACGACTGCATTCTTTTACGATACAAAATAATAATTTTGCCTTATAATGCTCTTCATAATAATTTAAATATCTATACCCCAAATATGGTGAAAGTCGTGTTGGCCACATCAGATTTTTTATTTTAAATTCAGATTG
Source organism: Uropetala carovei (assembly GCA_036926305.1). Lineage (NCBI taxonomy): Eukaryota > Metazoa > Arthropoda > Insecta > Odonata > Petaluridae > Uropetala > Uropetala carovei. The sequence continues at coordinate 14,263,717 of JAXCHB010000065.1, read as the reverse complement.
GTGCATTAACATAAAAAACAGTTGAAATATTATGGTGCACTGAATTAATGTTCTGTGTAGTTTGTAATATAATATAGATATGAATAAAGAGCAGAGCTGCAAACCGAACTGAACCGCTGAACCGAACCGCAGCCATTTTGCTGAATCGCGAACCAAACCGAAACCACTGGTTAATTTTCAGTGAACCGAAAACCGAACCGTAATTTTTTGCAAAATTGGTTCGGTTTCAGTTATTATTTATATCACTGTTGTAAAATGGCATAGTTGTTTACAATTTCTATTATACGTACTTAATATTTTATTTATATGAGAATGGATATAAGATTTATCAATATAAGCTGGACAACAGATTGTTTACAAAAATTTAGATCATGTTGACAGTCTTTAGATCAGTATTTTTTTTCTTTTTACCAATTAATTTATCTTATTAATTACGCACAGTTAAACAAAAATGCAATATAAAATTTCTTCTGATTATTACAAAAGTGTAAACGAAGTAAACATAAAGGTATGTAAATTTTTCTTATTTCTTAAATGAAAAAGCTCAAATTAACAAATTTTTATGTCGAACTTGAGTACTAGGGAAACGGTAAATATTGCATTGTTTTTTCTATGCCAGTGTTGTTTACTATTTGAGTTGTTTAATAAATACAATCTTAGATTCCGTATCTAACATTATTCTTAAAAGTATCAATAATATATTCATACCCTTCATTTGATGGGCATTAATGTGAGAAGATATCTGTTATAATATTTATAAAATTAAACAAACTACATAACAGTAGAGTATCACATTCTTTCATTGATTTAAATGTTTATTTACGCTTTGCTGTATTGTTGACCGTGCAGATTGTTGTATGTAAATTGAATTTTATTCTGATTATGAAACTGGCTCTACAATGTTAAATAAAACTCTAAGAAAAAGACCAAAGTGTTCGATTAAAACCAATAAACAATGAACTAAAGGACTCAGATCAAGTCGCAAGGCTAAGGAATAACCGGATAAACAAAGGAAAAGAACAACTGAGAAAGAGACTGGCAGATCACATTGTAAGAAAAAGAACAAGTTATATATATAGATGCCATAATTTATCATCACAGAAAATTACAATGACCTTATAGGTTACTTATTTAGAGTATTTGGATGTATTATATTTGAAATGTTTCGCTTTCTGAATGATTTGAATGATCATAATTCTTCCGTTAAATTTTAATAGCAATTCTACTAGTTATAAATAAATTAGTTTTAATTTTTGAAATTGTGTCCATTTGAGATTCCATCCAACCGAGATCATATCAATTTACCAAATGTGGTTTTGTCAAACTCAAGTCAAGAGCACAGCCCCTGCAGTTGGTGATGGACTACTGAATATTAATTTATTTTTCATGGAAACTATTCAAAAAGTTGTTACAGAAGCATTTTCAGCTGGCTTGATGGAACATGAGAAGATAACAACCAACCATTGAACTAGTGATGAAATTATGTGTTTAAGAACTGAATTATCTTAATTATTTTATACATTTACCGCTTATATTGATGCTACAGACCATTTATAATCAACCACTTGCTGTGCTGCAAAAAGCAGTTTAATGGTTCAGTTATGCATGCTCATTTTGGTAAAGGATGAAATCTTGGCAAAAAAGCATTGGCCTCTAATGATATGCTGTATTGTATTCAGTGTGATCTTCAGCATAAGAGCTTTTATTGTCTCCCATTGCCCAAATTATATCAAGTTTCTTTCATATTTTATTTAAATCATAGGCTATAACATTTTTCTTTGAAGGTGAAGTAAAAATTCTTTCTTATAAATATTACCTAGTCTTAATATGAAATTATTTTCTGTTTAAGGTTGTATGTATGAATTTGCAAAATTAAAACCATGTTTTTGTCTTTTCAGGTATTGCCATACTACAAGGACTACTTCCAGATTGCTTATCCTCTTCCTAAAATTGACCTTATTGCAATTGCAGACTTCTCTGCTGGTAAATACTATTTTTTTATTCCCAAGCAATTACCATTTTTAGAATTGTTTAACCATTACAGAAATTGTTACTCTGTTTGCTTATGCAATTAGTAATTTCTAATTGTAATTCAAATGGCATTTTACTTTTTGTTGACACATTATACTGATTTTTATTGATCTTTGACCCACAAAATTCACTTTTATTACTGTACACATGTATTCTGAGCTCATAATTTTTGCTACGTTTGGTGCAAACAGAAGTTACCAAACTTTCTGCATTGCAAATCTCATTTGATTGACATACATTTGCCACAGACCCTCTTCCAAAAATCTTCTGAAACATCCTTGTGATTTGACTTATTGTTGTTTATTGAAATTTATCAATAACTTAATAATGCTGAACAAAACTAAAGCATTTCATTGTAATAGGATAAGCCATAATGTGCACTTGTAAATAGCCCATCCCCAATTTAGTTACAATTAAAAAAGTATTTTTACTGTAAGTTAAATGTAAAATGGTCATCTTCACTTTATTTTAAACTTGTTGATATCTTTAGAAAATTATTGTGCAAGTATCACTTTGTCTTGTTTCTAATGCAAATATGAAAAGATTGGATAATATTCCATGATAACAGCATAACTACAACTGTTGCTAGACTGTATCCTAAGATTTCTCCTTACCAAAATATGGCTTTTCTTGATGTGTTTGTAAGAAAAACAAATACCTATTTTTAAATAATATTGAATGTAAAAGATGTTTATTTTAAGCTTGCAAATTAGTCATACACTTGTGCCATGTGTTGCTATTTTATTATTAGACAACCATAGATGCAGCAGAATATCTCTTTAGTGTATAATCAATCAAATGGCATTTATGCTATGCCATATTCCAGGGCTGACGTTTTCACGGATTTTATCCGTTTTTACGGATTTTTTTAACGAAAAACAGACATTTCCGTGATTCACGGATATTTTTAAGGAAAAATTCAGTAATTACCTGAGATGTTCACGTAAAAGATACATAGACTACTAAGAAATTCAGAGATTATTAATATTTCCATATGAATAATACGAATCCTGTAAATAATATATACTCGATAAAATTGTTCCGCAAGTACATAGGTATCTTAATATACCTTGAATGTAGCGCGAGAACTCGCTACTTATTGAGAGATTGAATGCAAAAACTAGCTTTTGAACTGGATCGGAAACCTACGGCATGTTTATATTTTTACTTTCTGCGTACTCAGTATAGGAAAAAGTATTGTACTCGTGAAAAAAACGAATTCGAGATTTCAATGGGAATACACGTTTTGAGGTCCTCTGAGTACGTTTCGACTATTTTCGCAATGTGTGACAAAATTTTGTGGGTGCTCTAATTCAAAAGCTGTTAATCAGATCAGCACAAAACTTTATACTTAAAGACTTTTATTAGCAACTGACGATCTGAAAAGGTTTTGGTTGAAACAGCACAACCAGAAGTGGAGGTTTATTCTTGTCGTTTTTCCTTTTTTTTTTCCAAATGTCGCCTTTAAAACTCAATTTACATAAATATTTGTTATTATAAAAGTTGTAGACAATGTAATTAGCTACAATTTTTGTTCGAAACATTTTTTTTGTAAAACCGATAGTCAGGGGCGGCCCGAGGAATTTTGGCGCCCCAGGCGAGATAGCACTCCAGCACCCCATAAGTAAATGCTTGTTGAGATATTTTCAAAGTTCATGTTAATTTATTAATCGCTATGTAAAAATTATTGATAATGAAAAAATAAAAGGATAGCATCAAGATCATAGCCCGTTCCGCAACATAAATTAGTATATAATATTTATCCACTTGCAAATAATGCATAGATATATGATTGGTATAGCGCCCTCAAGACTTTGGCACCCCGGGCAGCCGCCCTGCTCGCCCGTACCTCGTGCTGGTCCTGCCAGAAACAATACTTAGGAGAATTAGTGGCATTAATCCATTTACGACTTTAGGTTACGTAGGATTTTTAATCGCATATATTTTACATAACACCCTGTCGCTTTGCACCCTCGATGTCAAGCGTTTACAAAAAAAGGAAAATAAACCCAGTTTCTTGATGTTCTCGGTCTGCTCAAAATTTACGTGCGTGAATGGAGGAATTCCGAGCCACTTAATCACATTTTTTAAGAAGCCCTTTTATGTTATCGTCAAAGCTCTTATAAAGCACTGCTCGGATCCCAAACTCGACCAAACGCCATCCCTCCCTCTCTCCCTTTTCGTGTTTGTGTCGTCATTTACGAGTCTCACGACCCAATATCCACACCCACTCTCTCACTCTTTCCATTCCTCTCTAAACTATAAATTGCTTAGTGCTGGCCATTTGGTATTTAAATATTTTAAAGTATTTTTAATTGATTCAGTAAAAAAGTTGAGAGAAAATGTTTTCTTTCAATAAAAAAGCAAAATGTTTGGTTGTTACATGAGTTTTTGTTGAAAAATTTACAAACAAAGAGAAGCTGTGTACTTACTTCACAATAGACTTCACTGATGTTTTTCCACACTATCACCTAATGAACACTAAACAAAAATCTGCTCACTAAAGAACACTGTTCTCTATTCTGTTTCATCCATAGAACTGTCGAAGATTCTTTACCAGTAACCTTTACTTCCCTTTTCTCCTTATCAGAATTCCTATAGATCCAGAATAAGGAACTTCCTTTGAATAGGTTTCATTGTACTCAGATTTAAGGATTGTGACCTTTCGACTGTGAAATACTTTGAATTCGTCTTTATTAAGTGACAACAAAGCCAAATCTAGTTTTTTGTAACTTTGTAACTGTTAAGATGTACAAGAAAATTAACTAAATATCAAATTATACAAGAACTATAAATGTAAATAGTGATACATTGTTTCTGAGTATTCGTGTTTGAGTATTGTTTAGGGAACTATCCTTATAATATTGTCCTTCCAGGCGCCCTCGGTGCCCTAGGCCTGTACCTTGGGCCGGCCCTGCCGATAGTTTAAGAGAGATTATGATTTTTCGTCTAAATTTATATTAAATACGTCGCTGTTATACTATTTTTTCTGTTGCTATGATAAAATTTTCTAATTGTTGATCGCAATGTGTAGAACTTTTTAAATTTTGTCTAATTTTATTGAGCCATGATACAGTGATGCAGATGCTGAAAATATTGAAAGCATACATTTGTAGATTTTGCATCGAAAAACCAAGATATCACATATTACAGGATATTTTTATGTCAGTGACAGGATTTAGAAAAAAATTGGTGGCAGCCCTGCCATATTCTATTAAAATAAAACCAATTTAAAAAACCTCCATTATACATATTTTTTGGTGAATCCATTGAAAAATTTTATTCCGAGTTCATGAACCACTGATAGAGAATCACTGGGTGCAAAGAATATCTTTATAAAAACTAAACAAGGATATCCTATGTATATATAAAATGTTCAGCTTTTAGAAAATGCTTTGGTGAGAGCAGGAAAATTTAATTTTAGTGATATAAAAACTGATGATTTATTAAAAAGAACAGACTTGAATTTCAAAATCCTGATCAAAGACTGTTATGATAACCCTTGATATTCAATAGGCCACAAGTTCATCAATTTTTCTTAAGTTGGGTCACCGATAAAAATGTGTCTCCATAACTGAAGCTAGGTTTATCATTTGATATAAACAGCGGTGCAATGAGAAGAAAACATACTGCTTGTATAGTAAATATTTAAGCTATTCTTGGTTTGTGATTTTTTTTTCTTTAATGCTCTTCATAATAAACGTGTCATTGGTTCAGATTCAGCTACTGTTCAGCCTTCAAGTATTATTTTGAATGTTTCAGTCATGACAATGGTAAGACTGAGATTATAGTTTTTGCATATTCCTGTCTTATTCCTATCACTTACATTTTTCCCTTTTATGATTTTATTTAAAATAGGACATGATGTAATTCTAATGAATTTTAAAACATTTGTTAGGAATAGTTTTCCCTCCATTGCTTACATTTAAATTATTTAGAAAGAAGTTGTTTAAAATGTGCTAATGTTCAAACAATTTTTTTCAAATCCATTGAAAAATGTTTAAAGTGTAGTACAGTAGTCCTTCAACAACCACAGTTTCAAGTAGCAGTAGTTGCTGCTCCAAATTCTTCAGTTTGTTCGCCTACATCAGGGAGGGTAAACATTTGGCACGCATGCGATTTTGCTTGACTCACCTAAGCTTGTATTTTCTGAATGAAATGTGAAGTTTGTTAGAGAAAGAATAAATTGGTGGAATGCAAAAAATATTCTGATGATTCAAATTACTTTGTTGGCACGCAACAGAAATCATTTGCCATCCCTGTCCTACATGTGTGGAGTATGAATTTCGATAACACAGTCTAAAAGATAAGGGTGTAAATATAGTCCATGCAATTAAAAAAGGTATTGGTGCTAAAATTTTATGGTTTAATTATTTTTTAAGTGTTGGCTGTCTCTTATGTTGGTCACCTTTGGTTTTGATCGAACTGAAAAGTTGCTATACCTGAGAATAGTCACACACAGCTGTTACTATAAAATACTTCTTTATGAAGACATTTTATTGCTTGTCTTTATTATCATATCATTTCAATTTTCTGGACTAAAAAAAATATTTTTCAATTTAGGGGCAATGGAAAATTGGGGCTTGGTGACCTACCGAGAAACATGCCTACTTGTTGACCCTGAAAATACCTCAGCTGTTAGGAAGCAGTGGATTGCTTTAGTGGTTGGACACGAGCTTGCTCACCAGTGGTTTGGAAACCTTGTAACTATGGTACGTTTTTGGAAGAAAGCCTGAAAAAAAATCTTTAAAATGAGGTTAATGTATTTGATTTTTCAGATATAGTAACATTTAATTACTTTAAATCTGTTTCTTCTGTTTTTCGTGAATTGTATTTAAACAAATTTTTGCATAAATATACTTTTGCAGGAGTGGTGGACCCATCTGTGGCTGAATGAAGGATATGCTTCATTTGTTGAGTTTCTATGTGTGGAGCACCTCTTCCCCGAGTTTGATATTTGGACACAGTTTGTGACGGACACATACATCCGTGCTCTTGAGCTGGATTGCTTAAAGAACAGCCATCCAATTGAAGTGAGAAAATGTCTTATTCAACTTAGATGATTAGGTGTGATTGTGCTATCTTACATCTGTTACCAAAATGTCTTCTTTTTTCAAGAAAGGAATTGGAAAAATATTATCATATAACTCATATGCATCAGATAGCTAGAATAAATTCAATTTTTGCGAAGGCTCTCACATTCTTCAAAAAATAATTTGAGTTTATGAGCATTGCATTTCATTTTGCAAATTTAGTTGTTTTGTTACTTAATTTCTTGGCTTAAGTTATTTTTTTCGGGGTCATCCAAAACCATCCAAATTATTGTGAAAGTCAAGGCTTATTCATTATTTTAAGTATTGGCAAATCCTTCCATTCTTTGGTTATACTTTTCATTGCACTGAAAGTAATTAAATTTACTCCAAGTTACTTAGGTGATTTCCTGTATCCCAATTAACTCACTTCTGTATTAAATCAAATTATTTTATGCTTGTCACACTTTATTTTTTCTGTTATTTTATTATTTATCTACAAATTTGATGCCTTCAATTTTAAGATAAGTTTCAAATAACACAATTACTATAGAAAAAATGCAAAAAGTATGTGAACTTGATGTCTGAATCTATACCTTAAGCCAAATTTCCCATAAATGTTCTTTAAATCATCTTTTTCATGTCACACTTTATTTTTTCTGTTATTTTATTATTTATCTACAAATTTGATGCCTTCAATTTTAAGATAAGTTTCAAATAACACAATTACTATAGAAAAAATGCAAAAAGTATGTGAACTTGATGTCTGAATCTATACCTTAAGCCAAATTTCCCATAAATGTTCTTTAAATCATCATCTTTTTCATGTGTAGTCATTTATGTCCAGCGAAAACAAGGTTGTAGGTAAAGTTATTATTTTGTTTGTTGCGATTAATGAACATGACTCATATTAGTGAGATATCACTTTAAAATTTCAGTTTTTGTTACACTTGATAATATTTTTTTATAGTGCTATTCTTCATTTCAGAATACCAAAGTAAAGTTGTTAATTTTTTATCTTTAACTAAAATCAGTTGACCAATTCAATATTTTACTTGAAATTAGTAAAATTTTGTCATTACAACTACAGATTATAACACGAAGATTGCTGTGATGGACATTTTTAAGGAACCATATATTTTTATCATATAAAATGCAACATTCAGATATAATGCAAAATTTTCCATAATGAAAATTTTATAAACTCTCATTATAACAGACTTCTACTGGTGTGCATATTTTTTATATTTTGATTTGATTTTTAGCAAGTAAAACTAATAAAATATATCTTTTCAGGTACCTGTTGGCCATCCATCTGAAATTGATGAGATCTTTGATGATATTTCTTACAACAAGGGTGCTTCAGTTATTCGCATGCTTCATCGGTATATTGGAGATGAGGTTTGAATAAATAATCTTTCAATTGCATTTAGTGTCATCACTAATTTATTAAGTTTCCATAAAAATAGTGTTTAAATAGAAAATTTATTTCCGTAGTAGATAAAGTGTTGGCTTTATTTTTCAAGCTATTCAAGGATTGTCTATAAAGATTTTGGTAGAGCGATTTTAATTTCAGTTGGAAGGAGTGCCAAATCAAAAAAGGCTCTACATTTTAAGACATATTTGCAACCTTTGATTTCAGAGAGTTTATTTAAAGTTTTAATTGCTCAGCTGAATTTGTTGCCTATAAGTAATATTTTGGTGAAATTGTGGAATGTACCATTGAAGTTTTAAACAGTAAGCTTTAACATATCTTTTATCTTTTTATTTAATACTTTAAATAATTTGTTTATTTTTGTCATGGAAGATCCATTTGATGTCAGTACAGTAATACTTATCAAATGTGGCATGCTAAAATAATTTCTTAAGCAACTAATACCAAAGTTTTAAGAATGAATGATTTCATGAATATAAGGATATTAAATAATATTAAATGTAAAATTAAAACATAAAGTACCATATTTACTTGTATATAAGCCACACTTTTTCCCAAATTTTTCTGTCTTCGCAACAAGAATCCGGTATATGCAAGAGAAGAAATGAAAAAAATCCACAAAATTGAGATGATCGTTAAAATTCACTAGGACTTTGCTAAATGGCTGGATGATTCAGTGTGCAGTACATGATACATAAATGCATTATATAATCACCGCAACAAATAACAAAGGGGAAAACATCATTTTTCATTGATGACAGAGTTACAAACCTCTTATTTTATGGGTGATCGCTGTCGCACCAGGGCCCACATGAAAAATAACATTGTCCAACAGATATCAAGGCATTGTCACAGTTGAGTCTCATATTCCAGTAAACATGTTGATAGTGCTTTTTTCACCTTGGAAGTAGTTGCGATTCTTCATTGCTTTCCATGCATAGCATGTTTGAGTAAAGAGTTGGGCTGAGTTAAGATTTTTGTCAATATTGCTCTGTGTATCTGGCAAAATGAATATATTGCTGAACGTATGGGTACTGTAAAATGAAACTGACAGAAGATTCTCTTAAGTGGCAGAGAAAATGGAAGATTTTTTTTGTAGTAGAAATTGATTTCAACTATAATATGTGGCTTTGGGCTGTATTTTCAAAGTTTTTGTAGTGCCAGATTTGAAAGGTTATACTGTGGCTATTTTTTTATCTCGATCTTTAAACATTGTTAGCTATGGTAAAATTCTGGAGCGGAAACACTGACTCTTTTTTATGTATGGTACAGGACTTTCGCAAGGGCATGAATACATATTTGACACGCCATCAGTATGGAAATACTTTCACGGAGGACTTGTGGGCAGCTCTGGAGGAAGCAAGTCACAAGCCTGTTGGTGCAGTGATGTCAACGTGGACGAAGCAGATGGGATTCCCTACAGTCAAGGTAGTGGAGCAAAAGCAAGAAGGTGCTAACAAAAGGCGCCTTAAAGTCATGCAGCACAAATTTTGTGCTGATGGTTCGACTCAGGGTAAGAGATTATATTTGTAATTAATTTCAAGTTATAGAGGTTTTTTATTCTGAGTATTAGTTTAAATCACTATATACCCTGAGAACTAAATCGATCAGCATATGAGTCATTATATTTTTGTGGCATGATAATGCATGTTTAGGCTCACCATGCAAGTCAATCCATCTCTTTCACTCAGCAAATACCTTTCATGAAGTCTTTTTTTTAAAACAAAATCAAGATCTTTAAAACAAAATCGAGATTCTCTACAATCAAATATTAGAAAAATAATGCAGGAATAAACATGTCAATGTAGTGTAGATGAAATCAAGGTTTTATACCAATAAAGTTGAATAAAACATGGAAGTAAGCATCTCATTCAGGAGTAGCTGTTTTATCAGGGAATGTGCAGGTTATTCCCATCTGGAAATATGCAAAAAATTCATCTAGGTTCATATGACATCAAGAACATCACCCAGAATCCTAATAACAAGTTAGAAAAGTATACAGCATATTACAAATGGACGCGTTTTGTGCAACAGAGTACAGGCAGTCCTCGACATCCGTACATAATGCGTTCCTGAAAATGTGTACGAAAGTCGAATGTACGAAAGCCGAACAATAGACTTAAATGTTATAGTGGGGGTTCCGTTCCCAGAGAGCCAAAAAAATATTATAAAATCTCTAATTATGGTATAGATGTTTAGTTTTGTGAGCAGGGGCCTTTTAGACACAATTGTCGATTTTATAATATAGAGAGATAGGGCAAAATGCAATAAAATATTTAAATAATTGCACAAATAAACACTGCTGTACAGACAAAGATGGCGACGTGGCAGAAACTGGTGGCTGGCAGCACCATCGCGAAATGTTCGTTCGTCATTTCGTTGACGTACGAAATTACGAATTCAGCATACGGAAGGCGGTTTAGAGGTGTCAATGTATAATGTATGAAAGTGCGAGTTTTTTTTCATTAAAGCGGTTTGCTATTTTCATAGTCTTTTTGTAATATTGCCTAAGCATGGCCCCAAAGAGAGTGATGATTGAAATGAAAGAAAAGTTGGTAAAAAGGGCGAAAAAAGTAATGAGTTTGGAGAAGAAAATCGAAGTTTTAGATAGACTTGTGCATAATGAATCTGCTTCATCAGTTGGTAAATTACTTGGTGTGAATGAGTCCACAATAAGATCGATAAGGAAAGTGAGAAGCGATTAGAGCTAGTGTTGCAAGTGGTACTTCAACGAGTACAAAAGTGTCTTTTGTACTTAGAAATCCGTATGTAGAGAAGGCTCTAAACCTGTGAATCGAGACCCAAACTCACAAGAAAATCTCGCTGAGTTCACTTGTCATTCACGAGAAAGTCAAGTAACTGCACAATCATTATGTCTCCAATTGTTTCGCTGTCTGCTAATAGGATATCGCCAACGTCATCGAAGCGTGTGTAGATCGGTTCCTTGCTCTTTAAAAAAATGTGGCGTTTATTCAGAATGCTGCAGTACATATTGTATTATTATATTTGTTCTTCTCCTTCACAATTGAACACACACTCGACTGGCTTAAGTCCAATGAGCATCCGATTGAAGCTAAAGATTCGCCACTTTCGGCACACGTAATTATTTCCATCTTTGTCTCAATCGTGTTCACTTTATGAGCCCTACGTTTCTGTTCACTTGTATTAGCACTTTCAGTTTTCTGTTTCTCACTAATGTTTATAAAATAATATGTGTAAAATGCACAAACAAAGAAACACTGCTGTACGTACGAACAAAGGTGGTAACATTGCCGAGACTGAATGATAATAATTTATTGATTATTAACCGACTTTACAGTGGTATTAATCTTGTCAAATTTCAGTACAATATTAAAAAACATTAATATACAAATCTTACATTACATACAGTACGTATATTATTACATAGCATACTTTAATTTGGTAATTTATTAAAAGTGTTGGTTTGGCTGACAGACAGCGCCATTATGAGATAGCTCGAAAGGTTTGTTCATCAGCTGATGTACAAAAGTCCGAATGTGGAGTACGAAAGGCGGTTTAGGAGCGAGAATTTATAATGTATGAAAGAGCGAATTGTACAGATGTCGAATGTACGGATGTCGAGGACTGCCTGTATTTGAAAGAAATGATATACATCTACGTAAGGGAAATATCGCTTTAAAGTTATTTTCTTCAATATAAATATTCCATTTTCTTCCTATTTAAAAACATTTAATGCACAGGTAAGGAAATTAAACACTCTTGTGAGATCATTTACATAAGCAACGATGAAGAAGTAACCATGTAAGAAATTTTCTAAGTTCAACTCGAATTAAGACATTCTTGTTTGATTTTCTTGATAACAGTGACTCCTATGATAAAAATCTATAGGAAAGGAATACTCTATATTACTAGTTCTACTTATGTGATTTTCTTATTATCTTTGACTGCAAGTCCTTAATATCAAATTTCATAAAAATCTGTTCAGCAGAAGCCAAGAATGAACATGCGGGAGGATAGGTGGACAGACTGACGCTATTAGGCATTTATGCTGGAAGCAAAACGCATCTAATAATTACACAATGTTGGTTGTTGTCCACATATGTCACATGCAATAATATTTCTGATAACTTAGGACCGGCTGCATAAATTTTAAAGATCGTGTAGAACAAAGGCCCAAATTTGATTCCTTGGGCCTTTTCTTTTTTCATTTGATTAATTTGTAATCAGCAGAAATCTGATGTGTGGAACTGTGCTTTTTAACACTTATAAATAGCACAAAGAACTGATTAGTTTTTGGACAATACCAGTTAACCGGAAGTCGAGGATTATTTGAAACCCGATTCGGTTTTTGCAATATTTCTCCGATAATACGTCATTATTGCATACGTTGACCATTACAAAAAATGTAGAAAACATAATTTCCTACATCTTTCATTTGAAACAATTTTCCATAGCAGTTATTGTTTAGGAATTATTTATAAATAATCGGTGTTTTTGGTTTACATCAAATCTCATTAAAAACGTCGTTATTGGTAATCTTCGTGAGGACCAAAGTTGTAGAGAATAATATTTATTCCAAGTTTTGTTTGAAACAAATTTCCGTAGAACCGTCCATTTCGGAGATATTTTGCTTATTCATAAATTTCCAGTATACAGCGCCACCACTATGTAGCGGTGAATTCTGTAAACATATTCAGAATATACCTAATTTACGACAATAAGGATGACTGTATTCTTTTACGATATGAAATAATAATGTTGCCTTATAATGCTATTCATAATAATTTAAATATCTATACCCCAAATATGGAGAAAGTCATGTGTTGGCCACATCAGATTTTTGCAGTAGGAATTCCTTCCAGTCAGAAAAGATGTACTGAGACCAGATGCATATGTATATGAGAAAGTTTATGCAATGTATATTGTAAGGATTTTTTATACTTGGTGTATAAGCCAGCCATAGCCTTTTGATAGATTTTTATGAATTTCTATTTTAGACTTCAATATATGGTATGTGTGAAATTGTATTGTAGTCGCAACAGATTGAAAATCAATTCTTGTGTTAATTTATTTCATATCCATTATATGTTGTTCTTTTATGATCTATTTTTATTCAAGTATACTTGGTAAAGTTTAATTCAGAATTTTCAAAGCAATTCAACATTGGGTAAATAAGTGAAACCTATTTATATATTTGCAGTTCCTTTAATGCATTTCATTTTATTTTAGATGACTCTCCTCTCTGGATGATACCTCTTACATTTAGCACTTCTAAAAATCCATCAGTGGTAGCTCATCAAATGGTCCTCGAGACAAAGTCTTCTGAAGTGTTGGTCAATAATGTTTCATCAAATGACTGGGTTAAGGTGTGTTGAAATTCATTGTGATTAGTATTTACCTCATATCTATTTAATTATTCAATATTTTTTTAAATTTCTCTAGGATTAGCTTTTCTTAATAATCATTTTCTCTTTTTATAAGATTTTATTGTTTTTTAACTCATAAACATCAGATTAAAATTCCAAAGCCCGTGGCCAGGATTTAAATTGCATTATTGGAATATTGTTACATATATTTATATATATATAGTTGTGGAAAATATTTTTCACTATATAAAAGGGACTGAGTTAAGAGAAAACCAAGATACCTAGAATATTCCACCATGAAATTCTCTTCCCTTCCTCCCATTTTCACTTCCTAATCACTTCCAAATAGAGCAAATACTAAACTGACTTCATTCCCGCTTCATTCAGGTAAGGAAAATACTTCCCTAGACAGCTGTTGTATAGAGAAGTGAATCAGCCAGACATAGTAAAGTTGTAAATTTCTTGACATCTTGAGTCATAAAAACTTTTTTCCAATTCCTAGGTTGTCTGTTTTTGAAATATTTCAAAGGCAAAGCAGTGGATGAAGTTTTGAGTGACTCATTAAATGCAGGAAAATAGAACATCCCTCTATTATGTATGGTACAGCATATGTACCGAACATCATTTTAGATGTGCTTTTTGCTGGTACATACTATGTTGTACAACACAGTGTTTAAAAAATAAAGCTATGCACCAGTAGTTTAAATTTTGTCACTTTTTGACTGAAATTGGTTAAATTTATTTCTTTGTATGGTTGCTGATTTGTAATTTTATACCATTATGAAAAAAATTATCTTCATTTTCATGGTTAAGTACCGTATATTTTTGTGTATAAGTCCAGAAATTTCTTGTTTTGTTAGGTTGATCAAACCCTACCTTCAACTTACTGTATTTAATCGATTCTAAGCCGACACTGATTGTAAGCTGACCACCACTTTTCACAAGGAACAATTTTGATTTTAAAGTGCTTAGGCAACTGGGGTCATTTATTTCAAAATACCAACAAGTATGAATGCCTCAGATTTTCAGTTCATAATTAAATAAAGAATATTAACTAAAATTACGGTGACATAAAATACATTTTATTCACTTATCACAACTTCTACTAAAAGAGTAATTTGACCTTGTTTTTCCTCAGGATCTTATTCTCGTAAAAATTATCGTTTCTCGTCAATCAAATACGGACACCATATTACATATGTTAGTACTACACGAGTATCACCATGGCATTCCTTTTCACTTTTATTCTTAAATTATTCTCCCAAGTTGTCTGCTATGTCGCTAAGGCACAAGGAAGGAACAGTTTGCTCGGCAAATCCCAGTACGCGCATGCTAGACACCACTAGACACACTGAGACAAGATAGGTAGAGGAGGGAGGAGAGGGGAGTAGGAAAGGCAAATGTTTCCATTCACGAGTAAAATGAAACATTGTGTACATATGTAGTTTCTTACGTATACGAGCGCTATTGCTGCATTTTTTATGACTTTGATGCGCCACGTATTATTTACATAATTTATTTCTTCATAGGTGTTCAGTCATTTTGATTCTTTTTTGCATATATTTAAATTAGATAGTTTGCTTCCACTGTAGTACACTTATATCTCGCTTTATAATGTAACTACGGACATAAATTCATTGACTACTTTTTTTACACCGATTCTAAGCCGAGTGGCGATTTCTGAGATGGTAAAAAGGTAATAAAAGGTTGGCTTACAATTGATTAAATACAGTATATTCAAGTCACAAACTAGATGGACATTTTTCTGGGTCAATAATTAAACATGACTGGCAAAAAACAACTTTTGACTGATCTTGAAGCACATTAGAATGAAAAATTCATGCTAACTAGTGGAAAATGCAAAGAATAATGATAAAATAATACAGCATTGTTATGCTTAGTTTCAAAGGAAAACTTAAAATTTATATTTTATCTTTAAAAAACTTACCCAAATGAGTAGATTGAAGAGAAGAATCAATTCAGTACTCAAGCGTTGGTTTTTTTATTTTGATCCTGAATCAAATTGTTAAACATTGTTCAATTTCTTCAACAACGACATTTCGTTTTTTACTGATAATCACGGACTTAACAGAGAATATGATCACCAATTTTTCCTTTGTCTTTTAAAATGGTTGCAATTGTTGAACGATTGAGATCATAAACACTACCAATCAAAGCAAGCAACTCACCTTTTCTGACCTATGTATTATGTCCATTTTAGTTTCCATCGAAAGCACTGTATGTTTTTTACCACTCTTAGCACTTTCACAAACACTACGTTTATGATTGTTTTCCCTATTTCAAGGGTAATAAAAAACAATACATATATAAACACTAGCCCATACAGTTTCGAATACAAACGGCAAATGACAA